>CM053792.1:366639118-367839118 GCA_028749045.1 Cupressus sempervirens | reverse complement strand
CAAGACTTTTGTTCCAATCCAACTCCACTCAACATACTCCTAGCCTTCTCCATCAAGGTCATGTTCATTCTTTCTACAACTCCATTCTACTATAGAGAATATAGAGTTGTCTTCTCTCTTTTAATACCACAATCCTTAAAAATTGTGTCAAAGTCATTGGAACAATATTCATCACCATTATCGTTCTCAGATGCTTTATCTTCTTTCCAATCTAAAACTCAACCATTTCTTTAAATTCTTTGTAACGACTAAAAACTTCAGCTTTACTTCTAAGAAAATAAACCCATGTTCTTCTACTAAAATCATCAATGAAAGAAACATAATAAACTAATCTACCAATAGAAGGAACATCAACCATACCAAATACATCCGAATGGATTAGATCCAAAATACATGAGGACTTATGAGAACTTGAGTAAAACTGAACATGACTTTGTTTACCATAGATACAATGCTCACAAAAATCAAAATCAAGGTTGCAGTCATTCAACCCATCAACAAGGTTTTTATTCTTTAAGGTTTGTAGACCTTTCTCACCTATGTGGCCAAGTCTCTAGTGCCATAACATAGTCTTCTATGTAGGTAAATTTGATTCAATAGATAGAGCACCCTTGGGTACTGAAAAACCATGACCATTTGTTGAAAGAGAAACCCTCTCTTTCTCCAACAAAGTAAACCTCTTCACAGTCTTATCAAAAGTACTATTGCACTCAACCGTGCATGCATCTAGCTGGTACATTGTACCCAATCTACTTCCTCCTTCTATTACCATAGCACCTCTCACCATTTTCACACCTACTTCAAAAAAATGTACATGCAAACCAACATCTATTAGTTTACTAACAGATAAAAAATTCCTTGTTAGTCTCGAGATATGCAAGACACCATCAAATCTTCTAATTCTATCATCAAAAAATTCCACATGAATGCTTCCATGAATAACAATATCAAGAACTGAATTATCACCCAAATACACGTTACCACCATCAAAATTTTCATATTTACTAAACCAATTTCTATTAGGAGTCATGTGAAAAGATGCACCTGAGTCTATCAACCATGCATTGTCACCTACATGAGTGGCCAAGACTGTGATGAAAACATCTCCATCTTCCTTCTCAGACTCAAAATTAGAATCTTGCTTCTTCTTTTTCTTTTCCTCTTTGCAGTCCTTTCAAAAGTGTCTAGGTTTGCCACAATTCTAGTAGATCACCTTAGACTTACCATGAGATTTTGATCTCCCCTTATTCTTGGACTTAGAATGGCCATGCTACTTATTGTTCTTGCCTCTTTCCTTTTGTCTTCCTAGAACACTCAAAGCCTCTTTGGCATTCAGAGAGACCTTCCTTCTCATCTCTTCAGAAAGTAGAGAACCAATAATGTCCTCCATCTTCAAGATGACTGAAGTTCTTCCTATGGCCATGACAAGGCTATCCCATGAGTCTAGCAACAAACATAGCAATATTTGGCACCTTTTTTCTTCATCCATCGACAACCCAACTAAGGTCAACTGAGTCACCAACATATTAAAACTTTCAAGATTCTCAAAAATCTATCCACCTTCTTCCATTCCCAAGGAATACAACTTCTTCCTCAAGAAAATCTTGTTCATAAGTGATTTCACTTGATAGATCTCACTTAGCTTCTTCCAAAGATTCTTCACGGTAGGTTCTTCATGGACTTTAATCAATATAGAGTCTACAAGACACGATCTGATGAGACTTTTAGCTTTTCTATCTCTCACATCATACTCTGTGACTGAAGTTGGATCTGTGGGCCTCAGCTTCTTTTCATCAAATGCATCCCATAGATCTTGATCAATCAATAGATCTTCCATCTTCAACTTCCAAATTTCAAAGTTTGTGCCAGAAAACTTCTCTACATCAATCCTCCTTGATGTTCTTACCATCTTTGCAATCCTACAACAAATAAATAAACAAACCTCTGTACAAGCTCCCACTCAAACCTTGATTAGCTCAAAAAACCCTGTACCCAACAAATAGAACCAAAACTGGCCAAGCTCTGATACCACTTGTAAGGAAGCAAAGGTGTGCGAAATCGCTTCTTACACTAATCTTTGAGAGGAAAATGATGCAAATTTGACTAACTATTGCAGAGATCTCAAGAAATGCATAATAACATAATCAAAATAACAATGAATGAATAACTTTTATTATGTTATTATGCATTTCTTGAGATCTCTACAATAGTTAGTCAAATTTGCAACATCATCTTCTCAAAGATTAGTGTAAGAAGTGATTTCACACACCTTTTCTTCCTTACAAGTGGTATCAGAGCTTGGCCATTTTTGGTTCTATTTGTTCGGTACAGGGTTTTTTGAGCTAATCAAGGTTTGAGTGGGAGCTTGTGCAGAGGTTTTTTTATTTATTTGTTGTAGGATTGCAAATATGGTAAGCACATCAAGGAGGATTGATGTAGAGATGTTTTTTGGCACAAACTTTGAAATGTGGAAGTTGAAGATGGAAGATCTATTGATTGATCAAGATCTATGGGATGCAGTTGATGAAAAGAAGCTGAGGCCCACAGATCCAACTTCAGTCGCAGAGCCACACAATATATTCTCAAATCTAAAAGATTAAAATACACTTGCAATGCAAGTTCTTACAACAACACATCACCATAGCTCAAACTTGGACTTGGACTCAGAGAGATAGTCCTAGCACCAGTCTTGCTAACTGAACTCAATGATTCACACACCTCCCAAGCCCTCCTTTTATAGTGATTTTCCACTTAGAAACCATTTGTGGTTTTACAAAACTATGGGCCAAAACCATGGGCAAAACAACCATGCCACATGTTACCCACTTGTAGTTTCTAACTCCAAGAATACCATTTTCGTCCATAATTTTTTCCTCTAGTTTGGACCCCCATAAAAGTCATATAATGAGTTGTTTACACTCTAAAAATAGCTCTTCTACATTGTTCTAGAGACTAGACACATTTTTAACAACCCATACACCTTTTTCCAACTCATAAACATGTGAAAAACTACTAGAAACAAATTTTAGAATTTTCTAAAAAAATTCTAGAGTTTTTCGAAAAAAGCTTGCAAGGTTGAGAAACAATTCTCAACATATATAAGAACTCTGTGAAAACCTACAAGAAATGGGTAAAATGTAGTGAGTAACATCTATCACATGATCAAAATAAGCATTGTAAATTACAAGTTTATGTAACTATTTATTAAAAAATGTTCAAGTCTTTATAGAAAATAATATAAAACAACCCATGTAACTTAGCATTGTAGCATGGATCCATATAATGCGGTTATGTGACATGGTAGTGCGATCAAACTCTATATAACGTGACATGTCTCAAATAATTTATGTGATACAAGAATGTAATATGATATAACCCTACACAATTATGATAATGTAAAATTTTGAAGCTTCGTCTTGATCTCTAAAACTAGATACCAGTTTATATCTCACCAAGGAAGAGTATTAGAAATAACATATGTCCCATCTATTTGGTTATAGAAAACTTAGGCAAGGATTTGGAGGAGTAAGAAAATTGATATGTATAAATGATAATGATAAAAAGAATAATATGATAAAATATACATATATTATTTTTTGATATCATAACTTGGAAAAAGTTTCAATTCTTAGTATTTCTCTCAACATGTATGATTTCATAAAATGAAGATGGCCTTGAAACTAAATAAGGTTCATGTAATCATATCAATAATAAAAATTATTAGAGAATAAAAGTATAATATAAGACCAAAGACACTTACAATTATAGCTGAATATGATTGACAAGATCATGATTAAAGCAACAATAATGGATTCATCGATTAAGGTAGATTTTTTAAGGATCACAATATGTTATCAAGACTAAGACAAATCATAGGTTTCAAACATGATAAGAGGGTGAACTCACAATTGTTTATTACACTTTTTTGCTTGAACAAACACTGGAATGTACATTTTTTCCACTTTCAAATGCATATTTTTACTGAAGTAGTACAAATTAAAAAATAAAGTAAATTTTTAAGTCTTTTAAGTTTTACTCTAAATTAGAATATGTATGTATGTATGTATGTATGTATGTATGTATGTATATATATGTATTTGTATATGTATATGTATATATGTATATACATGTATATATATACATATACACACATATACATGTATATATATATATATATATGTATGTATATGTATATATGTGTGTGTGTGAGTGTGTGTGTATGTATGTATATATGTACACACACACACACACACACACACACACACTATAAGTTTATTTAAATCAAAATTTCTATCTCCCACAATAATAGATATATTGTTGAAAACAATATTTCTAAAGAGTGAAATTCACTTCATAGAGTATAATTTTATTTTTCTAAAATAGATATAAAGTTAATTATTTTAAATTTAGTTTGAAAACATACATATTTAGCATTTGTGATTAGTTTCATGATAAAGAAAATAAATATTTCCAATAGCATAAGAATTGGCATACCCTTTATTTAAATAGTAACATTGCATTCTAATTTTCACAATACATGTAAGGATTCATACATGTAGTTATAAATGAGAGTTGATGGAATATGTAGATAGTGTAAAGATAAAATCTATTGTATTCTAATTTTCATAAGAAATTTATATCTTTTCAAATACTTCATCTTAAACATATCTAGCATATAATGATTGGTTGTGTTTTACGGATTTTTACACTTAATATATGGCCCTTCAAGTTGTATACATGAATGTTAGTTTGACTCACTATGGAGGTTGCATAAATCACACAATGGTCTGCCCAAGTTCCATCTTCTTCCATTTTTTCATTGTATTCTTCAAAATTAATTTCATCCTTTTGAAAAAAATACATGCGCAAAGTCTAAATATGCTTGATTTATTAACTTATTCAAAATCACATGGTGGGGAAAAATCCCAATTTCTTCAATTTATTAAAGAAAATTTGAAACCTTTCATTGGTAGAGTGAAAGAACCTACTTTGAGTCATGCATTATCTAATAGAATTGGGTACTTACATGAAGGTATCACTTTGGTATAATAGGTACTTTTATCCAATTGTTTAGTCTAGTGGCAATTGAGGTGTGTGTTGCAAGAAAATTGATGAGAAGAGGGTTATCTTTGTTAGAACAGTTGAGTTTTTTCATGGGTACAAAGTAATACGATAGATGAGAAAATGATCACACAGACGATCATATGTAGTAGACCTCTACTTGATAATTCTAGAAAGTGTGTAATTTTATGTCATGCACCTCATAAAGAACATTATAAAAAATTCATATATGAGCCACTTCTTGTGGAAAGTCATTTTGATCACTTTCTCCACAATCGTACCAATTTTCAAGTTGTCATGGGCACTATTAAAAGTTTTCATTTTGATCACTTTCTCCACAATCGTACCAATTTTCAAGTTGTCATGGGCACTATTAAAAGTTTTCATTTTGATCACTTTCTCCACCTACAACTCATGTCATTTGTCAAGATTTGGGATACTACTATATCATGTTTCTTACCTTTTGCAAGCTACCAACATTATTCCAACACTCTTTTTAATGCAAATGAAAAATAGAGGTTACAAGGGCAATTGGTCACACCAATACAAGGAACTTGAGTGTTCCTTTGAAATTTGATGAGCTATGTTCAATTGTTTGAAAGGGAAGATAAAGGTATGGTTACACATATAAATGGATGAAAACATGATAAGTATTCAAAGCTCTCTCAAGTGAGTTCTTTAGATCTAAGCCAACTAAATATCATCTTCTTAAATGGTTGCACTTTATTATTTATTCTAACATTATATCAATAACTTCTAATTAGCAACTTTGGAGTTAGATGTCATTGTGATTGTCTTGCATTTTCTCTATTGAGCCTCAAAACTCTACTTGATTTCCTTAATATAAAAAAAATTCAAATTCTTTTAAAAATTCTACATATTATCTTTTATTAAAGAAAGGCAATACTAATATTAATGTCAAAAGCAATAATACTTACTATACAATGCAAACTACATAATAATCTTTCATCGATCTATATATCATGAATTCATAATAATAATAAATAATCTACATGAATCCATATTCTGCAATAAAAAAACCATCTCTGATATATTTAAACACTTATAACATTTGAAGTTTCTTAAACTGTTCTATTCCCAATAAAACAACACCCACTTCAAAACAATGTGTATTTCACTATTGTGATGTTAGATTGGGTTGCAAGAAAAGATTCAGATCTATGATTAAAGGGTGTCAGAAAATATTGACTAGAGCAGAGGTTGCCAAGCATGAATGAGAATAAAGAGAGATGGTTTGAATAATAATAACTAGCACTTGCACCTTTTAAGTGTGCAAGGGTTATGTCGATAGTGACATTTATATGGCAATGATTATATGGAGATATAATCTGGGATCTATATCCCTCTCTATTTCTATATTCAAGTTTCTTGCTTTGACTCATAATTTCTCCATATGCATCCCTATTTCTACCTTTACATATTTCTTACATACATACATACACACATAAACACTCATTCCCTCCCTATTTCTATCTTTCCCATTTATTTACCTTAATCATCTTTACATATATGCTCCATTTCTCTTTCCTCTATCTATCTATCACCTCATATTCTTTTCCATTCTATCTCTTCATTTCCCCATCCTCTCTCCTCTTTTGCACTTTGATATTTGATTTTGATCCATTTCTCTATACTCTTTCTTTTTCCTCCATATTTTTATCTCTATCAATCTTTTCACATCTATATCTCACTTATATATAATCTTATTCATTTTACTCAATATCCCCCTATCGCTCTACTTTTCCTTAATCCTCTAGCTATCACTATATGAAACTAACAACCTAGCATTTTTAAAATCAATAATTTGAAATTGGATCCACTCCATCACCTCTAACTTTTTCTCTCCATCTTACTATATCATTTTAACTATTTATCTCCTCCTATCCATCTTTCCTTTTTTATCTCTTTATCACTCTATCTTTTCATCACCCCATCCTCTCTGCTCTTTCCCACTTTGATGTTTGATTATGAGCCATTTATCTACAATCTGTCTTTTGCACTCTCCATTTTTATCTCTTTATCAATATTTTACATATGTATCTCCCTTCTATCTTTCTCTTATTCATTTCACTAACTATCCCCCTCTCTCCCTAGTTATCCTTATTCCTCGAGCTACCATTATATATATGAAGCTAACAACCTAGCATTTTAAAAATTAATTATTCAAAATTAGCTCTATTTTTCCATATCTTCCTTTTTCTCTCCATCTTACTATACCTTTTAAATTCTTTACCTCCTCCTATCCATCTTTCATTTTCAATCTCCAAATCTCTTTGTCTTTACCTCTCTCCTCTATCTTCCTCACTCCCTCCCCCCCTATTTCTCTCCCCATGTTCATTTTCCTAGACATGTATGTATCTCTCTCTCTCTCTCTCTCCAATTCTTAAATTCTTTGAGAGCATGAGAATAGGGGTTGAATATAAAATTAAATGTTAAAAATTAAATAATATGTTCATTTTTATTAATTTCATGATGATATTTGACATTAGGCACTCACCCACAATATCTTAATTGACATTAATGAAGCACAAACTATTATAGTGGTCATCATAAATGAGAGACAATGTATATGAGTATTTGCAATATCAAAATTGTAGATCTAGGGTACTTTTCGCTTTAGGTGGAACACATGAATATTGGTGCAAGTCACCATGGAGGGTGCATAATCTTATTATGGTCTAGTCATGTTCCATCTTCTCCCTTTCTTTATAGTAATCTTCAAAATTTATTCCTTTCGTTAAAAAAAATGAAAGACTTAAAATCTGAATGATGCTTCATAATGTAGTCCACCACCATGCGAAGATACTTTGAGTGTTGTTCTTGCTTACCTTCAAGCTGATTTGCTAGGGCTCTAAAGATTTAGTTTCCATTTGGTGGTATATGCATTATTCTCATCTATAATCCATTCCTCTTAGCATAAGATTATGTGTGAATGTGTTCATCATTTTCTTCTTCATCCAACATCACACTTAATTGAGATTATTTAACTTCTTCCTTGATGGAAATTTTGAGTTGGGGAAGAGATTCCATTATTTTAAAAATTTCTTATCATATCTTCAAAAAGGTTAGTGAATTTTGATCTCACCTTCTACTAACTCATGGAATACCCAAAGTTCTCATTTGTATATTTATTTCATAGTTTTGATGAAAGACTTCTCTATAATATAATTCAAATTTATCTTAATGGGATATATAATTCACAGAGAGATTAAGACAATAATGTACTTAAGCACAATGAAATTTGGATTTTCAAAGAGCTATGCTTGAATCATTTTCTATCTATAGAGATTCCCTATGATAGAAAGAATATAACTATTTCCATGAGTATAATTAATTTTCATTAAGTTTGGGTTTAGTTGCAGTTAAAAAAATATATTCTATGGTTTCATTTTATTAAAACCTACATATAAATTATAAGCATTTCATTTCAAAAGAGAATAATATTATGTTAAACTATTCTACAATGATGTCAACCTCTAGATGAAGTATAAATATGAAGAAGCTGATTTGCAAAATTGTTTCAAAGGTAATCATACATAGTATGAATAAGATAAATTGAATTCACTAAGTAGATAGATAATAAAATTACCTCGAGTGATGGGAGAACTCGAGTTTAGTACTCTTAAGTCAAATTTTATTGAAAACATGTTTATTAAATTAATGAAATATTACAAACTCTAAACAAAAATATCTAAACCTTAAATATGAACTTTTGTTGTTTAAAATCCAATTACCATAAGATGGATCTTTAACATTATTCTATTGATTAGAATGCTAGATAACCAATAACTTGAATATGTCATTTCAAATCTCAAGTTTCTCTCTTTGACTCGTAATTTCTCTATATGCATCCCTATTCCTACCTTTACATCTTTCTTACATACATACATACACACATAGACACTCATTTCTCCCTCCCTATTTCTATCTTTCCCATTTATTTACCTTAAACCTCTTTATATATATACTCCATTTCTCTTTGATCTATCTATCTATCACCTCGTAATCTTTACCATTCTATCTCTTCATCTCCCTATCCTCTATCCTATTTTGCACTTTGATATTTGATTCTAATCCACTTGTCTATACTCTTTCTTTTTTCCTCCATATTTTTATCTCTATCAATCTTTTCACATCTATATCTCCCTTATATATAATCTTATTCATTTTACTCACTATCCCCCTCTCGCTCTACTTTTCCTAAATTCTCTATCTATCCTTATATCAAACTAACAACATAGCGTTTTTATAATCAATAATTTGAAATTGGCTCTACTTCATTACCTCTAACTTTTTCTCTCCATCTTACTATATCATTTTAATTATTTATCTCCTCCTATCCATCTTTTCTTTTTGATCTGTTTTTCATTCTATCTCTTCATCACCCCATCCTCTCTCCTCTTCCCCACTTTGATGTCTAATTCTGAGCCATTTATCTACAATCTCTCTTTTGTAGTCCCCTTTTTTATCTCTTTATCAATATCTTACATAAGTATCACCCTTCTATCTTTCTCTTATTCATTTCACTATCCCCCTCTCTCCCTACTTATCCTTATTCCTCTAGCTACCATTATCTATATGAAGCTAACAACCTAGCATTTAAAAAATTAATGATTCAAAATTGTCTCTACTTTTCTATCTCTTCCTTTTTCTCTTCATCTTATTATACCTTTTAAATTCTTTACCTCCTCCTATCCATCTTTTCCTTTCAATCTCTATATCTCTTTATCTCTACCTCTCTTCTCTATCTTCCTCAGCCCCTCCCCCCTCTTTCTCTCCCCATGTTCATTTTTCTAGACATGTATGCATCTCTCTCTCTCTCTCTCTCTCTCTCTCTCTCTCTCTCTCTCTCTCTCTCTCCCCACCCCCCTCCCCGCCCCCCCCCCCCCCCCCCCCCCCCCCCCCCCCCTCCAATTCTTTATTTTTTTGTAATGATTTGAAGATCATGAGAATAGGGGTTGAGTATAAAATTAAATAATATGTATGCATCTCTCTCTCTCTCTCCCCAATTCTTAAATTTTTTTGTAATGATTTGAAGAGCATGAGAATAGGGGTTGAATATAAAATTAAATAATATGTTCATTTTTATTACTTTCATGATAATATTTGGCATTAGACACTCATCCACAATATCTTAATTGACATTAATGAAGCACAAACTATTATAGTGGTCATCATAAATGAGAGACAAGGTATGTGAGTATTTTCAATATCAAAATTGTAGATCTAGAGTACTTTTTGCTTCAGGTGGTACACATGAATATTGGTGCAAGTCATTATGGGGGATGCATAATCTCATGATGGTCTAGTCATGTTCCATCTTCTCCCTCTTTTTATAATAATCTTCAAAATTTATTTCATCAGTTAAAAAAATTGAAAGACTTAAAATCTAAATGATGCTTCATAATGTAGTCCACCACCATTCCAAGATACTTTGACTGTTGGTCTCACTTACCTTCAAGCTGATTTTCTAGGGCTCTAAAGATATAGTTTCCATTTGGTAGTATATGCATTATTCACATCTATAATCTATTCCTCTTAGCATAAGATTATGTGTGAATGTGTTCCTCATTTTCTTCTTTATCCAACATCACACTTAATTGAGATTATTTAACTTCTTCCTTGATGGAAATTTTGAGTTAGGGAAGAGATCTCATTATTTTTAAAATTTTTTATGATATCTTCAAAAAGGTTGGTGAATTTTGATCTCACCTTCTACTATCTCATGGAATACCTGATGCTCTCATTTGTATATTTATTTCATAGTTTTGATGAAAGACTTCTCTAAAATATAATTCAAATATATCTTAATGGGCTATATAATTCACTAAGAGATAAAGACAATAATGTACTTACGCACAATGAAATTTGGATTTTCAAAGAGCTTTGCTTGAATCATTGTCTATCTATAGAAATTCCCTATGATAGAAAGAATAGAACTATTTCCATGGGTATAATTAATTTTCATTATTGTCAACCTTTGCATGAAGTCTAAATATGAAGAAGATGAATTGCGAAATTGTTTCAAAGGTAATCATATATAGCATGAATAAGATAAATTGAAGCCACTAAGTAGATAAACAATAAAATTACCTTGAGTGATGAGAGAACTCCAGTTGAGTACTCTTAAATCAAATTTTATTGAAAACATATTATTAAATTAATGAAATATTACAAACTCTAAACAACAATATCTAAACCTTAAATATGAACTTTTGTTGTTTAAAATCCAATTCCCATAAGATGGATTTTTAACATTATTCTATTGATTAGAATGCTAGATAACCAATAACTTGAATATGTCATTTCAGATTTACCAAGATTATTACATGTCAATCTAGTAGACTCTAAAAAAATTAATATCATCTAATATCTCAATATCACTCAATTTAAATTATGATATAGAATATAAAAATTTGTAGAGAAAAATGAATTGGTTGAACAGTCTGAATAATTTTGGGGATTGCCTGTAGTTTATCAAAATTCCACCACACTAACTCTAATGTGGCATTGTTTCTTCATGTAATTTGCTAAAATTCAACCACGACAATGGCAAAATATTGTACCATAAATACTATCTTATATTGGTAGGCTTGTTTGTTTCTATCTGTTTTTCTTACTACTCATCAAATTTTCCTCTTCCACCTCCTTCTGAACCTCCCATTCACCATAATAAAGATGTATAGCTTAGCAATGACAGCTCTTTGTGTTAGCAATGCATTTAACTTTGGGCAAACTATAATCCTTTCTTGTGAGTATGGCTCCTCCAAGAAGAGTAAAAATCTATGTTACCTGGGAATGCATTTATGGCAAAAATTGACCCCGTCCCCACGTCCCCCTCGTCCTGGAAACTTGAAAACTTCTGGAAACCTCTCTCTTGACTGTCCCATAAAATTAATGTTTCAGTTTTGATAATCTGTTTGATTTCCATTCTCATGTGAACTCTAAAGTTAAATTATTTAACACAAACATTATATGTTAAGGTTCTATAATTTATATAAGCATGCGTTATGCATGTTTTTATATGAATATTTAAAATTTTCCTGTATATTTTAAATTTTCCCTACATTTTATATAGCTGTTCCCACTGCCGTCCCCTGCTCCGAGAAAAAATAATCCCTCCCGAAACCGTTTCCTCGTCCCCACATCCCCCTGTCCAACCAACCTGGGACAACGTAGATAAAAATTAAAGCTGCCATTTTTAGATCAATGGGTCATTCCATAACACTCTGTTATGGCAGCCTCAGAAGAAAGATTCGAATTTGGTTTTCTTTCCTTGCATTGGTGAAGCCATCATTCTGTGAAAAAGTGGCTGGGATGAAGCATGTTGTGAAATCCGCCATTGAAATAGCTTTGATTCATGAGCGTTTCACTAGACTGGCTTTCTTTATTCTGTTCCTCGCTGTTCAACGCAAGTTTCTGCTCTGATATGCTTAGGAAATTTCGTTAGATTTGTGGAATAACAATGTAACAGCGTAATTGAGAGGGATGTAAAATTTGGAAACTTGTTACTATAAAGATGTATTGTTTGCTTCTTGATTAATTCTCCAGCTATGAGATCTTCTTTCATTGCAAGGATATAAAATATTAATTTTTCTTACAATTATAGTTTTTGAGACGTTCTGAATGGTTTTCCAAGGAGTAAAGCCTATCGACTTAATAACATGCATGGCAGGTGGTGGAACAATCCAAAGGCACCCACTAAGAAAAACCAGCGAATAATAAAAGGATTTAATGGTGGTCCACATTGCCATTATTTTGGCGTCAGAAATGCAACGTGAAAGAGCACGAGAGGTCTGCTCTGCAAAACAAAATCAATTTTCACTGCTCTGCCACATGCATCATTGCTTCTCTCTCACTCACCGTTCATTGCAAATCCTCGGATAATTCTGTCTTTGTTTCTTTTCATTGTTTCAAATATATATACCTATCATGGCTCATAACATTGTATTTGTGATGATCATGAGGACGTCACTTCAATGGATTTCTTTCACAGCTATGCAAATTTGAACGTATCACATTATCTTTCTCATTCTTTTGTCTCTAAGTGGCTCAATGTGGGGTTGTAAAGATGTGACATGATAAACTAAGTGCCAAATAGCTAGGAACAATTATGCATTGGTCCCAATTGCATTTATATTTGGTAACTAGTTGGTCACATTTTATTTTTAACAACTTTCTATATATCTTATTTAACAATTGATGGCAATGGTTAGAAAATTATTTATAACTGTAAATTGGTTTCAATAGTATCAATGTTGTATTTAACAATTGATGGTATCATAAATTAGATGTCAATTTAGAAAACCATTGTAATTGTAACTTGGTTTCAATAGTATCAATGTTGTTTTGGGAAGCTTTTATAGTTGACAAATATTTGATCTTGTGTCTCATCACAATATAATAGATATTTTCATATATTATTTGACATTTGATGGTGTGATAAATTAGCTATGAGTGGTTAGTAAGCAATAGTAACTACCAATTGATTTCAATTGTTTCAATGTGATTTTGAGAAAGATCTCTATTTTATATTATATTCTTTAACAAACATTTTCATATTTTATTTTATTACGTGATAGACTAAATGTCACTAATTAGCAAACTAATGCAATAAAGATTTTTTCCAATTATTTTGATTTTGTGTGGGAAACAATCTATATTTGACAAATATTTAATTTTTATCATTTATCAGAATTTATTTTCTCACATTTATATTATTATATCTCATTTCACAATTGGTGGCATGATATTGGTGGTTACCAAACGAATATAATAGTGAATCAATTTTGTTTGTTTCAAAAAAAAATTAGAAAGAATTTGTATTTGGTAAATATTTGGTCTCCATTTTTACCACTCTTCTACCGAATATTTTTGTAAACTTATTTGACAACAGCTAGCATAATAAACTAGATATTAATTATTAGCATATAATTGCAATTATGAATTGGTTCCAATTATTGAAAATTTTGGTTTAGAAGGGATTATATCACAAATTTATGTGGTGTTCACTTTCCATCACATTTAACTTTTAAAATTTGTTTGTAATTTATTTAATTTTATATGAAAAGTGTTGTTTTTCATTTTAGTAGAAATGATATCTCTTAGTTCTTAATTCTTGTTGAAAATTAGTAATAATTATTTTTATGATGAATTGGCCATAGAGTTAACAAATGAAGAGAAAAATATTCCAATAACAAATGTAAGGTCTTAAGTTTGAATTCTAGGACATCTATGAGCAATAACTAAACATGATACAAAAGTTAGATTATAGGGTTGTTTGAAATAGATCATACTCATACCTATTATAAACTTGTTAGGAAGTGATTAGTAACTCAATGGTAAAATATTTCAAAAGACAGTTGTTGATCCTAACTTTAGGATATAATTAAAAGATCTACTATTCTTTTTTAATACATAAACAAGTATTTAATAAACTTAAATAAAATTTGGTGAATTTTATTTATAAATCATTATATTTAGAAGTTGATATAAGTTTTGAATTAATTTATAATTTTAATTTTCTATTAATTGTTTTACAAATATGTTTTAGTCAATTTATGATGCATAAAAATATACTATATATAGATACACATACACATACATATATACACACATATTTGTGTGAGGTGGGCAGTTGGTTAGCTTGGGTATTTTATGGGTAGTTTGATAATCTTATAGTTAGTTTAAATCTTTATACATTTCTCATATTTTTAATAGAAATTAGATTAATAAAACTATAAGATTAATTATATTATAATTAAAATAAGATTTTTTTTTTTTTATAATTAAAATAATGATTTGTATTATTTTTCACATTATAAAATTTTTTTTTTTATAACTTTCCTATAGTTTAATAATATATTTCAAAATTTAGGTCTATTAAGACTTTTTATATATTATAAACTAATAATGGCTATGAGTGATATTTTAAAGTATATCCCATGGCACCATTCTAATATAATATCTTCTTGAATGGATTCAAACCCTATACAAAATTTGTTTAATTAATAGAGAATATGGTGGATTGGCTTCTTGTAAGTGACATAGGATAGGCTTACCACACTGTTTAGTTGTTACAAATTTGGAATTACATAAATATTAAATTTTACAACTGCAAGAGCAAATAGATTTCACATATATTTAGACATAGTAGACAGGTTGTTTACCCATACATCGTTTTCTTATTTAATAGATTCAAAAATGAAGGGTGTGATTTTTGATAGTCCCTAGGGGACTAGAGCATACTCCATGTCTTCCTACAAAAGGGACTATGACTTCATTGAAGACTTATTTGCATATGACCTCCCTTGCAAATATAGAAAGTAGGAGTTTGGTGCTTTTTTGTTTGGAGAATCTAGAATCCTTTTGATGAAAATATCCCCTTTTGTATTTATTGAATGATTTCCTTTTATTGTCACAAGTGTAATATTTACATTTGTCACATCTGCACCCTTTGGAGTACTTCTTTGTCTTTTATTTTACTTTTATGCCAGTAACATCCATAATCTAGAGTTAGAGTTTTATAGGAAACTTTAGTAATTAAAAGAGAAAATTTCTTTTCTTTCTTTCTTTCCTTTTTATTTATTCATAGTTCTTCATTAATTAATTCAATGAAGTTCAAAAATTGTGAAAAATTTATTTCTTAAAAAAAATTAGCATGTACCACAAGAGATTGCAACACCTTCTTCATGTAAGGAAACTTGCAACAAAGAATATAACCATTTTTGCATAACCCATAATAGATCTAAAATAAATATGCAATTGAAATCCGCATGCAAGAGAATAGACAACATAATGTTGTGGTTTCACAGCACACGCCCCATTTCACTTAGAAATGGGGACCCCCTACTTTATTTTTTAGCTTTTTGAATCCCTAGTCTGAGGTCCAAGTCTTTTTTAGGGTTTTTCCTAATGTCTTTGGCCAACCTAAGTCCTGACCTGAAAACCTAGATTCTGAAAAATAGAAATCCAAAGCAACTCATATAGAGATGCATACTAGCACATCTAGCACACCTCACTAGGTGAGCTAGTACACTAAGTCACAATGAGGCAAAGCACATTCCTCGAGGAAGTGTGTAGCTACACACTTCCAAAAGTTGCACCTCTACACATCTTTGCTTCATCGCTCCCTGCCATCTACAAAAAATAAACCAAAAAAAGTTAAGACTTCAAAATGAGGTGCATAGTAGTGCACCTAATTAGGTGTACTACTATGCACCACATTTTCTTAGAAACCTTGAAAACTCAAAAGAAAACAAAATGCTAAATTAAGGTGTGCACTAGCGCACCTAATTAGGTGTGCTAATGTGCAACTTTAAAAAAACTTTAACCTTTGTGCTTATCTAAATATGAGGTGTGCATTAGCACACCCCATCAGGTGTGCTGGTGTGCACCTCATATTTGTAAATGGTAGGAGGTGTACCTTTTCTTTGTTTTTTGTAATCAACGGTTAAAATTCAAGTCTTTTGGTGTTTTCGAGTAACTAGCTTTTAGGGTTTTCATTTGTATAAGTTTTAAGGTTTGATTTTCATTTCTTTGGACTAATGTTTTCTTCATTGTGTAGGTAAAAAAGGCATCATTAACTTGTTGGGGTCATAAATTTTGACTTAGAGCTTGGAATTCAGAACTATTTACACCATTGGAAAGAGGAACTAAAAATCTAATTGTAGTCCCTAAAATAGTGTGCATTTGATTGCCTAGTTTTATGGACCGATGAAAGTTTCAACTTGAAATTTTGAGCAGAAGACCTTCAAAAAAGCCAGTTAAAAATGCCTAGAAAATCTTGTAAAAAAATTTCAAACATTTGATCATTTTGGATGATCTATATCACCTTGTCTCTCATTAAGAAGGATAGGTCAATTGGAGAGAAGGAAAAGATCAAACGTATAGAGGTTGGACATGTGAACAAGCACAAGTTCTTCATCTTATGCAATTATTAATGACAAGATTCAACACAGATGCCTTGGAAATTTAGATAGAAGAAGCAGAAGGAGTTCAAATATATGAAAGTGCTTAGCTATAAAGAGATTATAAATCATTAAAAAAGGGCAAAACAAGTACACAAAAGTGATCTAAAACCCCATTTGAGAAAAACCCAAAAACTGTCTTCAAAACTAAGAACTTTGATTTTTTGGTGAATTAAGCACCTTGCTCAAATTTCATGTTGTTGCGCTAGTGTGCCAACTACACAAGTGTGCTTTTCCAATTATGTTTTGGAAGATTTTGAAGAATTCATGTAGGTGTGCTAGTGCACCAAATGTGCAGGTGCATTTTTTCAATAATGTTTTGGAAGATTTTGAAGGGTTCAGAGGTGCATTGGTGCACCAGGTGTGTAGGTGTGCTTTTTCAATAATGTTTTAGAAGATTTTGAAGAATTCATGTAGGTGCACTATTGTGTAGCTGAGCTTCTTCTAAGGTGCACATTTCCAGAGGTGCCCCGATAGTTAACTACTAGTTCTAAAATTAGGGCTTTCCATGCATCAAAAATGCATTCTAACAGTAGTTTAACTCTAATAGATGCCTAGTGAAGATGGAGCTTCTATTTTTGACACTTCTAGACACTCCTACATCAATTGAAGTCTTTCTTCTTATTATTTTCTCATAATTTCTTTGTTTTATAACATGTAAAGGCTCATGCATCCAATTAATGATATAAAAATGGATGGAGTCCTACTATGCACCAATTAGATAGTCAGTTTGTATATAATTAGTTTGTTTTTTTAAATTAAAAGCATATGATTGCATGAAGATACCTCTCACTCTCAACACAAATTGAGAAAATGATTTCTTATAAATATGGGATTGTAATATGTAATCAACGTCACCATTATTTTGCAATAATATATGCTTTTGGTGCTTGCATTTGGAGTGTAGCAATTCTTCCCTAAATGTGTCATATTTTTGTGAATTTATGTTCATGGAATTGTAATTGAGCCAAAAGTTTATTGTGTTATTTTTGGTTGTGTGATCTTTTAATTCTAGTATTTTCTACGATTTTATGAATTTCACTGACGTATCTAGCTCGAGAAGAAATTAGCAAATTGTTCCTACATAACTTTTTGTCTTGCATGAGCACACTTTTCATGGCTTTGGGATTTGATGAAAAGAAAAATATCTTATGGTTACTGAATTCCCATCAACAATTGCATCAGTGGAATTAAGGAAGCATTGCTCCTACTATCATCGGTTACCCACCGATTTCTTCAAAAGCTTAACTAGCAAATGTGTTGTTTCCATAGCTTATGTCCGTTAGGATTTTACTTTGATCTCATTTTCTTAAACTTCTTGTTACCCTAGCTTTGTTATTTTCTTTATTAAATCCTGTTTAAATTAAGAATTCATATAGCTGCATTTTTGGATTGCACTCATCATAAAGTAGGAGGAAAAAAAACATATCTCTTTTTTGGTTAATTTTGAAACAACAAGCAGATTGATCATTTGGTTCAAAATTGGTTCAAACCAATAAAGACCTCCTCATGAACAAACACATTTATCTTCAATGGAGTGGATTCCAGTAGGTCACAACATCACCCAGAACCTAGGAGTTGATCCCAAATCAGCTTTTCAAGAGAGTCTGAAAGGATTCCTATCATTAAGCATCATGTAAACAATAGCTCAATAGAACTGGTGGTAGAAGGAGGGACTAAAAACTATTTGGCTTGAAAAACTTGAGTTGTTTGAAAATTCTATAATTTTGAAAAAAAAAACTAAGTTTGTGAAATTTTAGGAGGTGCACTAGTGCGCAGGTGTGCTAGTACATAGGTGCAAAAGTGCACTATTTTGAGAAAGTGTTCTTCATCAGAGGTGTGCTTTTCTAGAATAAACACAAGTTCCTAGAACTCAGTCACCTTCACAAGCATCATAGTGATACAGAGATTCCAAGAACTCCACCCATTCACATTACACATTCCATCATCATCATTTGCTTTACATTCTACTTCATGCATTCCCATCATTATGCACCATGTCTTTCTTCAATGCCCAATGTTCACCTTTGAATCTAATTGGTCCATTGCATGACTTGCCCAAAAGTCCTAAAAAAATTTGCCCATAGTTCATCTATGGAGAATCATAGACAGTAAAAGATCATGTTAAAAATTTCAAGAAGATTTGTAATCAAAACTAGATGCAACATATGGACATAGTATGCCACCTTTTTCCTTACAATTTTGGGGAAATGGCATTCAATTGATACCTCAATCTACCACTAGCATCAATAAGGGATTGGAACTCCTTTAAGAGAAAGTTTATAGAGTAATTCAAGATCTATATTGATCTAGCTATCCTATATCTTCAGTTCATCTCAATTAAGAACGATCCCCACGAGACTATTTCATAGTTTAATCATTGCTTGTATAGGATGTATCAAAGAATGGACTTTCCTTACATTATACCACAAGAGGCTATTATCCAGATATATTTTGGAGTGATGAATTCATTAACTTCTATTTTTCTAAGAAGGCTCCCACATAGAGACATTGATACCATTGAAAAGTTCTTCAAAGAGGCTATTGCATTCACGAAGTAGGGTACTACTGCTCCAATGCCAACAATTACATATTCAGGGTATGAGTCTCAAAAGATTGCTTTCTTTGAGTTGAAGTCAGCTGCATCTACTGAAGTAGAAAACAATATGGCTAGAGAGTTTAAGGCCATGAAGGAGATGATGTTTGTTTTGTCCAATGAACTCATTAAAATAAAGTTGAATTCTTCAAGAAACCAAGGCAATCATTCAAGACAACTTGCTGCCCAAAATAATTGTTCTCAAAATTAGAGCAGAAATTTTGGCCTTTACAGTAACATCAACAATGACAATAATGGTATTAAAAGTATGATACTAGGTGAAAATGGATATGTGCACAATGATGTTTTGGATCAGCCTCCCCAAATCATGGAGAAACAAGCTTTCCAATTTATTGCAATGGTATTTGAATCATGGGATAAATCTGCAGGAGGACAAAATGATGAAGAAGATCAAGAGGAGTTTGTGTTCCCATTCAATGAAGAAATTCTTCCGAGTTTTGATGTTTCAATAAGTGTGGATATGCCAAGAAATTTTGAGTACATGGAAAATTTTGAAGTTCCAAAACTCCATGAAGTTGCAAAATGTGATTGAAATGAAAAAGACACCAATTCTTCCTACTACAATGTTGATTCCTTGTTGAATAATGATATGATATCTCCCTCAAAAAAAGATTTTTCGTTAGAAGAGATGGATAGAATACTCAATTTGGTCTCAAGCTTGACTAAGGAAATGTTTATTTTCAGGTATTCTACATGCATATCAAACCATGCAATAAATGAGTCATGTAGAATTGATCCATTTGGGTTCCATTCAGAAGAAAGTTGTCCCAATTTTTTATTAGCTTGGGAGACTGCAATGGAGGGAAAGTATGTTTCTGAATAGGATTCTTTGGGATATGAGGTAGAAAACATCTTGGTCAATGATAGTAATGAATCCTGTAATTTGAAAGGAAGGCTGGTGATTGATTTTTCTAGTCCAAAGGAACCTAAAGTGTTCCCATGTGTGTGTGAAGTTGTGTACCATGAGATAAGACCACCAGAAGGAGAGATTACAATGTGTGAGTACACCCCTATGGCGGGTGACTCACTAGATCAAGTGATATTTTTCCATTATCTATCTTAGTTTGATGGTTTTCAATTTGAATATGATGCTAAAGGTAAGAGAACTTATTTCTAGATTAATCATGGTCATGGAGAGTTACCACAACTTCTGATATTGTGTGATTTGTGCTTGGAATTTGAACCAAGATTGTCCAAATTTTATTTTGTGCTTGGAATTTTATTTGAACAAAGACAAATAATCTTTACTTAGGAATATATGGGGTGGTTCATTAGTATTGCACATCATGAGAAATCTACTGACAACCACCCCACATTCTTATTATTCAAGGTTTTCTGTAGATAAGTTTTTGTTTTTGTTTTTTTTTAGTCTTTTTTAGTCTTTCCAGTTACATGTTAGTTTTCTTTGAGTCAAGTCTTTTTGTATGGGTTTCATTTTTTTTAAGTTGTGTCAGTCTAAGGGTTAGGTGTAATCAAGACTCATTCTTGGTGCATTTCATAAATCACTCCTTGTAGTTTCAACTTTTAGGAAGAGGTATTTCTTTGTGAAAATATTTTGGTGATTTTTTGTCTTATACCGAGGAATGGATGTTACTTGCAATAATAGGGGACTTTCAATCTTGAGTTTAAAATTGCAGATCAACAAGTTTTCAACACTTTACAAATTTAAAGATCAATTATCTTAGGTTTTTTCAAACCAAGTACAATGGCAACATGGGATAGTCCAAACCCTACCATTTCAAACAAAAGGGTCTCCTTGAAGGAATTTCTAAGATTTTTTTTGGCGTGAGAGTTTCTAAAAAGTTCTTAAAAGAGGAATGCAAGGGATGTTCACTAAAGATTGAATCCAAGAAAGGACACCAATGTCTTGGCCACATAGTCTGAGTGTGGTCATGAAACAAAAAGAAAATAAAAAAGAAAGAAAGGTGTTAAAAATGAAGGATTCTACAAAATTTGAGAAAGGCAACCTTATTATAGAGATATGCACTCTAAAAAAGCTATCCAATATTAAAACCATTTCTTCACCGAAGAATCAAATGGTGAAATTGTGATCTAGGTGAAGCAAATGATTACCTAGGACTTCAAATAAAAAAGTAATAACCCATTAAGAGCCCTCATAACTAATTCTCTCATCTAGTTAGAAAAATGATTGATAAACAACTTTCATGAAGATTCCCAATGAATGGACCAAAAGGGATGGAAGATTGTTTCCAAGTTGTTAGAAATTTTTGATAGATTGCATTATGAGATGTCGAAGGAAATGGATACCCTAAACACACACTGAACTTGAAGATTCAAGATTATAAAGTCTTGACGATAAAGTGACTCAAAATATTCTTGGTGTATTTAGGATTTAGTTGGTGTTTGACACAAATCTAAGGAATGTTTTCTAATGAAGAAATGTCTTTGTTATTTCTTCCTTTTTGTTGGGGTTATTTGTTGTGGTTTCACAATGAACACCCCATTGCACTTAGAAATGGGGACCCCCTACTTTATTTTTAAGCTTTTTCGATCCCTTTTAAGAGGTCCAAGTCTTTTTTAGGGTTTTTCCTAATGTCTTTGGCCAACCTATGTCCTAGCATGAAAACCCAAATTCTAAAAAATAGAAGTTTGAAGTAGAAAGTTAAGTTTTTTGCATATAGAGATGCACACCTAGTGCACCTCACTAGGTGCACTAGTGCGCCAAGTCACACTAAGGTATAGCACATTCCTCAAGGAAGTGTGCAACTACACACCTCCAAAAGGTGTGCTTATGGGCATCTTTACTTCATCGATCCCTGCCATCTACAAAAAACAAACAAAAACAAAGTTAAGACTTCAAAATGAGGTGCACAATAGCGCACCTAAGTAGGTGTGCTACTATGCACCAGATTTTCTTAGAAACCTTGAAAAATCAAAAGAAAACAAAATGCTAAGTTAAGGTGTGCACTAGTGCACCTAATTAGGTGCACTAATGTGCAACTTAAAAAAAATTTAACATTTGCGCTTGTCTAAATATGAGGTGCACATTAGCACACCCCATCAGGTGTGCTAGTGCACACCCCACATTTGTAAATGGTAGGAGGTGCACTAGGTTCACCTACTAGGTGCACCTTTCTTTTTTTTTTGTAATCAAGGGTTAAAATTCAAGTATCTTGGTATTTTTGAGTAACTAGTTTTTAGGGTTTTCATTTGTGTCATTTTTAAGGTTTGATTTTCATCTCTCTGGACTAACATTTTCTTTTTTGTGTAGGTAAAAAAGGGATCCTTAACTTGTTGGGGTCATAACTTTTGACTTAGAACTCAGAATTCAGAACCTTTATACACCATTGGAAAGAGGAACTAAAAATCTAATTTTAGTCCCTCAAATTGCATGCCTTTGGCTGCCCAGTTTTAGGGATTGATGAAAGTTTTAACTTGAAATTTTGAGTAGAAGACCTCTGAAAAAGCCAATTAAAAATGCCTAGAAAATCTTGTGAAAAAGTTTCAAACATTTGATCATTTTGGATGATCTAGATCATCACATCTCTCACTGAGAAGGATAGGGTAGTTGGAGAGAAGGGAAAGATCAAAGATATAGAGATTGGACATGTGAACCAGCATAGGTTCTTTATCTTATGCAATTATTAATGGCAAGATTCAACAAGGGTGCCTTGGAATTTTAGATAGTAGAAGTAGGAGTTCAAATGTATGAAAGTGTTTGGCTATAAAAAGAGTATAAATCATCAAAAAGGGGCGAAAAAAGTACACAAAAGTGATCTAAAACCCCATTTTAGAAAATCCCAAAAACTATCTTCAAAACTGAGAACTTTGATTTTCTGGCAAATTAAGAACCTTGCACAATTTCATGCAACTAAACTAGGGCACTAGGTGCACAGTTGCACTTTTTCAATAATGTTTTGGAAGATTTTGAAGAATTCATGCAGGTGCACTAGGTGCATAGGTGCACTTTTTCATAATGTTTTGGAAGATTTTGAAGGGTTCTGAGGTACACTAGTGTGCTAGGTGCACAAATGCACTTTTTCAATGATGTATTGGAAGATTTTGAAGAATTCATGCAGGTACGCCAAGTGTGCTTCTTCTAAGGTGCACTTTTCTAGAGGTGTGCTGACAGTTAACTACTAGTTCTAAAATTAGAGCTTTCCATGCATTAGAAATACATTCTAATAGCAGTTTAACTCCGATAGATGCCTAGTGAACATGGAGCTTCTATTTTTGACACTTCCAAACACTCTTACATCAACTAAAGGCTTTCTTCTTCCTATTTTCTCATAATTTCTTTGTTTTATGACATGTAAAGGCTCATGCATCCAATTAATGATATAAAAATGGATGGAGTCCTACTAAGCACCAACTAGATAGTCAGCTTGTGTATAATTAGCTTGTTTTATTAAATTAAAAGCATACGATTGCATTAAGATACCTCTCACTCTCAACACAAATTGAGGAGATGATTTCTTATAAATACAGGATTGTAATATGTAATCAAGAATACCATTATTTTGTAATAATATATGCTTTTGGTGCTCACAATTGGAGTGTAGTAATTCTTGCTTAAATGTGTCATATTTTTGTGAATTTATGTTCATGGAATTGTGATTGAGCCAAAAGTTTATTGCATTATTTTTGGTTGTGCAATCTTTTAATTTTGGTGTTTGCTACGGTTTTACAAATTCTGTTGATGTATCTAGCTTGAGAAGAAATCACCAAATTGTTTCTATATAACTTTTTGTCTCACATGAGCACACTTTCGTGGCCTTGTGATTTGATGAAAAGAGAAATATCTTATGGTTACTGAATTCCCATCAACGATTGCATCAATCAAATTAAGGAAGTGTTGCTCCTACTTTCATTGGTCAACCAATGATTTCTTCAAAAGCTTAACTCACAAGTGTGTTGTTTCCCTAGCTTATGTCCATTAGGATTTTACTTTCATGTTATGTGCTTAAACTTGTTGTTACCCTATCATTGTTATTTTCTTTATTCATATAGTTGCATTGTTGGACTGCATTCATCATAATATTATATATATATATATATATATATATATATATCTTTTGTGATTAATTGTAAAGTAACATGTAGATTGATCATTTGGTCTGAAATTGGTTCAAACTAGCAAAGACCTCCTCATGAAAAAACACATTTATCTTCAACTGAGTGGATTCCAGTAGGTCGCAAGATCTCCTAGAACCTTGGAGTTGATCCAGATCAACTTTTCAAGAGAGGGGTTCTAAAGGATTCTTGTTGTTAAGCATCGTACAAAATGACAACTCAACAAAAGTGGCACTATAAGGAGGGCCTAAAAACCATTTGGCTCAAAAAACCTAAGTTGTTTGAAAATTCTACAATTTTGAAATAAGAAACTAAATCTATGAAATTTTAGGAGGTGCACTAGAGCACTGGGCACTATTTTGAGAAATTATTCTTCTTCAGAGGTACACTTTTCTAGAATAAACACAAGTTCCTAGAACTCAGTCACTTTCACAAGCTTTACAGTTTAGTGCAATGGCATTTGAATCATGTGATAAACCTATAGGAGGACAAAATGATGAAGGAGTTGTATTCCCATTCAATGAAGAAATTCTTCCAAGTTTTTATGTTTCAATAAGTATGGATATGCCAAGAAATTTTGAGGACGTGAAAAATTTTGAAGTTCAAAAACTCCATGAAGTTGCAAAATATGATGGAAATGTAGAAGATCCTGAGGTTGGTGAGATTTTTGAATCAAAAATTCATCAAGAAGAAGATACCAATTCTTCCTACTATGATATTGATTCCTTGTTGAATAATGATAAGATACCACCCTCAAAACAAGATTTCTCATCGAAGAGATGGATAGAATGCTCAATTTGGCCTTAAGCTTGACTGAGGAAATGATTATTTGTGGGTATTCTATATGCATTGAAACCATGCAATAAATGAGTCATGTAGAATCCATCCATTTGGGTTCCATTAAAAAGAAAGTTGTCATGATTTCGTGTTAGCTTGGGAGATCACAATGGAGCATAAGCATGTTTTTGAATAGGATTCTTTGGGATATGAGGCATAAAACATCTTGGTCAATGATAGTAATGAATCTTGTAATTTGAAAGGAAGGCTGGTGATTGATTTTTCTAGTCTAAAAGAACCTAAAGTGTTTCCATGTGCACGTGAAGTTATGTACCATGAGATAAGACCACCAAAATGAGAGATTACAATGTGTGAGTATGCCCCTATGGTGGGGGACTCACTAGATCAGGTGATATTTTTCCATTATCCCTCTCAATTTGATGGTTTTCAATTTTAATATGATGCTGAAGTTAAGAGAACTTGTTTATGGATTAATCATGGTCATGGAGAGTTACCACAGCTTCTAATTTTATGTGATTTGTGGTTGGAATTTGAACCAAGATTATCCAAATTTTATTTTTTTGAGTACAAAGACAAATTAGTTTTCCTTAAGACTATATGGGGTGGTTCATTAGTATTGCACATCATGAGAAATCTACTGACAACCACCCCACATTCGTATTATTCAAGGTTTTCTATAGATAAGTCTTTGTTTTGTTTTGTTTGTTTTTTTTTTTTTTTTTTTCTTGGTCTTTTTTAGTCTTTCCAGTTACATGTTAGTTTTCTTTGAGTCAAGTCTTTTTGTTTGGGTTTTATTTCTTTTTAATTGTGTCAGTATGGGGGTTAGGTGCAATCAAGACTCATTCTTGGCATATTTCATAAATCACTCCTTGTAGTTTTGAATTCTAGGAAGAAGTATTTCTTTGTCAAAATATTTTGGTGATTTTGTGTCTTATACCAAGGAATGGATGTTACTTGCTATAATAGGGGACTTTCAGTCTTGAATTCAAAATTGTAGATCAAAAAGTTTTCAACACTTTGCAAATTTAAAGATTGACTATCTTAGGTGTTTTCGAACCAAGGTCAACAGAAGCATGGGATAGTCCAAACCCTACTGGTTCAAACAAAAGGGTCTCCTTGAAGGAATTGATAAGATCATTGTTTGACATGAGAGTTTCTAAAAAGTTTTTAAAAGAAAATGCAAGGGATGTTCACTAAAGCTTAAATCCAAGAAAGGACATCGATGTCTTGGCCACACAGTCTAAGCATGGTTAGGATATGAAAAGAAAATAAAAAAGAAAGAAAGGTGTTAAGAATGAAGGATTCTACAAAATCTAAGAAAGGTAGCCTGATTATAGGGATATACACTCTAAAAAAGCTATCCAATATCAAAATCATTGCTTCATCGAAGAATTACATGGTGACATTGTGAGCTAGGTAAAGCAAATGATTACCCAAGACTTTGAATAAAAAAGTAATAACTCATTAAGAGCCCTCGGAACTGATTCTATCATCTGGTCAGAAAAGCGATTGATAAAACTTTCATGAAGATTCCCAATGAATGGACTAGAAGGGATGGAAGATTGTTTCCAAGTTGTCAATTTTTTTTGATAGATTGCATTATGAGATGTCAAAGGAAATGAATACCCTAAACACACACTAAACTTGGAGATTCAAGATTCTAAAGTCTTGATAGTAAAGTGACTCAAAATATGCTTGGAGTATTCAAGATTTAGTTGGTGTTTGACACATATATGAGGAATGTTTGCTAATGAAGAAATGTCTTTGTTATTTCTTCCTTTTGTTGGTGCTATTTTTTGTGGTCTCACAAAATATGCCCCATTTCACTTAGAAATGGGGACCCCTTACTTTATTTTTTAACATTTTGGATCCCTAGTCTAAGGTTTGAGTCTATTTTAGGGTTTTTCCTAATGTCTTTGGCCAACATGAATCCTGGCCTGAAAACCCAGATTCTAAAAAATAGATTTTTGAAGCTAAAAGTTAAGTTTTTTGCATATAGAGATGTGCACTTGCGCACCTAGTGCACCTCACTAGGTGTGCTAGTGCACTAAGTCACACTAGGTAAAACACATTCCTTGAGGAAGTGTGTAGCTGAACACCTCCAAGAGGTGCACCTCTACACATCTCTACTTCATCATTCCCCACCATCTGTAAAAAATAAATAAAAACAAAGTTAAGACTTCAAACTGAGGTGTCCTACTACTTACCACATTTTCTTAGAAACCTTGAAAACTTAGAAGAAAACAAAATGCTAAACTTTTCTCCATCCTTTTCTAATTCCAATTTCATCTCTTTTGGGAAGAAGGAAACACCTTTGTACAAACATATGTACATCAACATTGAGTACCAACATAATGGTTTTACAACTTTAGCCTTATTTATACATATTAATCCATCATGGAATTCTTCTACTAAATATGTGGTGAAATCAATATTTGAGCTCATGCCATATTGTAGTGTTTGGGAAATGATAAAAATAGATGGACCCTTGGATGTGATCATGCTCATCCATCCCAAAAAGTTTATAGAGAGAAAAGTATAGTGCTTGAGCCCTACAATTGAAATATTCCTTAATAGTGGCTTTGGGGTATTTGCAATCACCAATCACAATTGAACTATTTTAACAAAGTGTTCTTGTAGTGGCCCTCTCCTTAGGTACACTCTTTGAGCATCATACCTAGCCTGCAAATCCTCCAAATCAATTTTCTTGTGCACTATGTAATCAAGAATTAATCTAAAAACTTCCCTAATTACCTCTAGTGAAACCCTAGAAAGGTTATCTCTAGAATAATTTTTTTACCATCCTTGACACTAGATCATATCTCTTTGCTATCATTCCCAGTAAATCATCATTGAAGAAAAACCTAGGATAACTAACTTACCAATGTCAAACTCCCATACATTGTTTAGAGGAGTATCAAGCTTTCTCTCTGAAAATCATTTTTGGAAAAGCTCTAAAACCCCAACAAATGTTTCATCATCTCTTAACCAATTGGCCTTGTCATAGATACCCTCACTAACCAATAACCTAATATTTTTGGGACTAGCTCTTTTCCTTTGGAAGAATCATTAGTAGATTGTGGTATTTGTTCTAGAAAATCATCATGCACAACTCTCAATTAATAATCTACCTTTCCTAAGAAATCCCTTTGTGGAGGCATTTTTTTTATATTAACACAATCACAAATAAAATTTCTCAACTAACCAGAGGTTTTACTACTTACCCAAACAAACTATTTTCTTCATTAAAACTATCATTTGCAATAATTCATAGCTTTGACAAAATGTAGTTTGCACTCTAAATATTTCTTCACTATAAAATCCTTGTTGCTTGCTACTCAATAATGAGAGGAATCACAAATTTTGTGGCAATTGGCTTCACACAAACTCACATTGATCAAAATTAATTTTTTAACAGTCATATTTCAAGCCACACCACAAAATTTGAAACCTAGCCATGAATTTACACCAAATCAGATGATTCTTTTTAAAACTCTAAAATATGGGGAAGTGACAACCATAGATCATCATTTTATCAAAGGTTCTACAAAATTGACCTTTCACTATCCTAGCCAACAACTTTAACCAATTAGAACATACCAATCTGGTATTTACTCTGATAGTTCCTATTTTGTGGCCCATAAATTGAATCTAGTCCCACTTCTTAATGCAGTAGCTTGTTGCTTCCCTACTTTTGTTAAACTCCACACATCTTTAGAATTTGGGGAAGCAATAATCATTGATCTTCCTTTGATCTATGTCAATAAAATGATAGTTCTTCATTAGAGTCAGTACATACAACCAGTAGAATAATGCCACTTGGACCCTTCTCTAACATATTTCCTTTTAGTGGCCCACAAATAGGTGTAGACCCACTAGCTCCATGTGGCAACTTGTCACTTGCCCACTTTAGTTAAAATTTAGACACTTCCAAAATGAGGGAATGTGATAAGCATCAATCTTTATTTCATCAATGGTTAGGAACTTGCATGATCTACACTACTTTAAAAGATAAGGAAAGGGGACCCGTAGGGATAGGTGCCACTAGGTTGCATCTCGACTTTGTTTAAGCTTCACTCAACTTTAATGTAGGGATATGCCCATCATTGATCTTCACCTAATCAATGGTCAATAAAATAACTCTCTAAGAGTTAAGATTTTCAAAAGAACATTGTGTAAAGTGACCTAAGGTAGACCTAGGGTAAAAATAAAATATGCTCTAGGTTACGAATTTTCATGGGAAAATTTTAAAAGACTGCATGAAAAACATTTGATTCAAGTTTTTTCAAAGGTTTTGAGGACTTTATAAGAAATTTCACACATATTTTTAAAAATGCAAACAAATGTAAACCCATATTTTAGGAACCTAAGGCACAAAAGATGTAAGGGCAACAAAATTTAGGGATTTTTCCTAGGGCATAACCAATTGAAAAACACACAATCCCTAATTTCAAAAGGATAATTTCATTTTTCACTTTAATTTTGAAAAAAATTAAAAATGTGAAAAACCATGCCAACAGGTGAGACAATCACTTTTTTGTTTTGAAAACCATCATTTAGTTGATTGATGAAGAGGATATGAAAATAGTAGATAACAATAGAAACTAGAGAAAGGTTGAGTTATTTGGTATCTAAAAGAAGCACTAAGACCAAGTAATACATTGATACTATAGTGTATTGTTTATCCACTTAAAGTCTAAAATGAAAGATTACTCAAGTTAAGACTATATGAAGATCAAGTATGAAAAGTGTCTACCAAGCCTTGTCGACTAGTCAGTGCAAGCCAAGAAGAAATTAGTGGAAGCTAAGTGAAAAACAAGAGGTGCCAAGCAAAGATGAAAAATAGTGCAAGCTAAGTTATATTTAGTATATGTCAAGTAATGTTTACTTGATGTTGAGCATCAGTAAACTTTAGTGTTTTTTGAGTGAACTAGTGTTGGTTGAGTGAGCTAATATAGTTGTCAAGTGACAAAAAATAATGTTAAATAAAATATTTGACAAATTTGAGATGACTATTTTGTTTTCTTGAATTTTTTGAAGCACGTGAAAGATAATTATAATGATTTGATCGCACAAAATTCAAGGTAAACCATTTTGAGGTGAATTCAAGGAAGATTGTAGAAGAAGCTTCTTGAGGAACCAAATGGAAAAGTGGGTAGATTCATTATATCATACCTAACCCTAGAATGGATGATTATGGTTAAGCGGAAAGAGATCTAATTCTTTATTTATAGAGATGGTTAGAATAAAAGTTTGTCATGTGCAAGAACCTAAGGAAGACAAAGAGTCTAGGGTATTGCTTCATTCAGTAGCCAAATAGAAGTGACTACAGTTGGCATACAAAGTAAGAAGGCTTAAGAGTATGAATGCTTGAAGGGTGAAAAGGCTACAATATTTTAAGTGTGTGAATGTCAAGGTTAATGGTGGACTAAAATAGAGATCTATAATTTGCAAGTGAGTTGTAATTTTTTATCAGATCAAGCTTTGTTGTTACTTTCTAATCATTGTATGAGTCTAGGGTAAATCCTTTGGATTAAGGTTGACCTAACATTCATTTGTAAATCCTTTAACTAGATGAAATTCTAATGGAATGGTCTAAAGTAATTTAACAAGGCTCTCTCCTAGTAGGGTAATTGAAATCCTTTAACTAGGTCACATTTAACAGTGTGTATTGTAACCTTTAACAGGGTTGGCCTTTCACAGGGCATCACTTTAGAAGAGTGAGAATTAGTAGCAAATTTGTTTTGACCTAGGACAAAAACCTATAATTTATGTATTGTATGATCTAATGGATGCATGCATGATAAGGTTTTATTAATATGGGTCTACTAAGCATTAAAAAGTTTTATTTATACATCTGGACCTTGGATAACTAATTCACCCCCCTCTCAGTTATTCTAAAGAATTTCAACATTATTTTCTGAGTAATTTATAATTCTCTTAATACTAGATAGATCCCTATAAATTGCTTTAGGTGGTATTTTTGGAACTTAAAACATATGCTTAGGATCTTCAACTATAATAAATTTGTCTTTCTTAATAGAAATATCAACATCATTAACTATAACATCCCATTGTATGAGATAACCTTGAAGACTTACTTGCTGATCTTTTGTAAATTAAACATGAACTAGTGTTTGTTATCTTTGGATCCAAGCTTCAAATCCTTCTTCTCACCAATAATATTACACCCTTAAACACTCTTTGGCTTTACACAAGATTTACTACCACAACCATAGTATACAAAGAAGAAAATAGAGAAAGAGTTAGGCATCAATTCAAAGTGTTGAAAAAAGATAAATTATATTTATATATCTTCAAGAGATATTGTAGAAATAATAATTAGAGGCTAGAGTCTCTAATACAAAGTTTTACATATTCAAGAATAAATAAATTTCACATATATTTGGACAGGGTGGTCAAAATATTTATTCATACATCACTCACTTGCTACAGACTTCAAAAAAGAAAGGTTTGATTTCTAATAGTCCTTAGAGGACTAGAGAAAACTCTCTACCTTCTTAAAGACTAGACTAAGACTTCATACAATACTTCACACACTTGACACTTTATGACTCAAGGATTAGAATGTAGTCTTATTTATAGCCTTTCTTGGGAGAGTCAATGTCTTATCCTTCATAGGATGAATGATGTGTATCTTCTAGAAACACTCTTGTCTTATCTCTAAAGAGAAAAGGATAACTCATTGGCTAAGATATCCACTAAGGGGTGGACCCTAATATCTTATCATAAACAATCATGTGGCCTATAAACATGTAGGACCTACAAATGTGGAAAGTTTCTTTACACCTAAAAGAAGATATGAGGATCTAATTTTCAATCATGAGAATCATAAAAAGTGTCCCCATTGATAGGGATGGACTTATATATCCATAAACTAGTGGAAAAATATATTATACATTGGCAATACATATTTTAATGACTATAATCATTAACATAGCTAACCACTACTATGAGTTTGAGTTAGATCCTAATCCCTACAACTACTCTTCTAGATAAGGATCAAATTCCTTCTATATTTTCCATACAGTTTAAAAAACACTATGTACCATTTGTCCTTGGTTTTTGGTTGTTCATGGTTCAAAGGTGGTGAAATACAATACTAGAACCATGTTATATGTTACACATTCCAACCATTCTTAATCTATGAGATGTTATTGATCCTAGTGTTTTGAGGGGCCATAATTTATGAGGAGCCATAGATTGACTGGAAAATGTTTATTTTTCTATAGATGTAGTTGAAAGAGTTTACCCTCAAGTTTGGATGGGATATATATTCAAATTCATTTGGAAATAGTCCTCTTAGATAATCTATCATTAGGGAAGATATGGTGTTTTTCCATTGATCCTGATAGGAAAATGTATGGTGATGGCTCATTGTTAGCCATGACTATGTATATGGAAAATTTTATGCTCAAACATCTATTAAAATATTTATTTATCAGTTTTCATAGGAGAATATTAATGCACAATTAATTTTTTCATAGTCAATCTATGTTGAACATTATGTTTGTTGTTATCTCTAATCTTGTTGTCTATTAGTGTCAAACATTTAGTCATATATGAGGTAGAGTTAGTCGATCATCATTGTGATCAAACTAGTCTATATAGATTGAATCATGTGGATACTTGTAAATAAATATGTCTACGACAAGCTCTATACGAGTTGATTAAGTCTTTGGTCATCGAGTATTTCTAGTATAACCCAAGTACAGTGTTTACCAAGAAGTCATTGGACATACATGTCAATTTATGAAGAAGGAATTGAGTAAGTTGAGATCAAGCTACAATAGCAAGAGCACTGATGACCAAGCATCGAAAATAGTATGTGTCGAGCAACACAAAGCAAACATTAAAGTCAAGAATGATACAAAATTTGAGGTAAACCATTTTAAGCTAACATAGACATCACATTTCATAATTGTAGAGGTTGTTATAGAGATTATTACTCATTTATGACATGGATCACCTATCCCTATGAGTGGTGAACAACCAATTAGATAACAGGAAAAAGGGAAGAGTCTAGAAAACTTTTTAGAAATCTTTAAATAGGAAAATCCAAACCCCATTTTTGATATACATAGATGCATGCAATCACATAGTGAGATCATGGGTGAAAGTTTGAACATTGCAAAGGAAGTAGAGGAATTAAATCTTAAATACTACATGCAAAAGAAAAGTTGTGAAGAAAAGAGTCAGAAACCTTATGAAGTAGTGAAGGATAGAGAAAAGATTTATCATCATAAAATGGAAGCACTTTCGTGTTAAGAGTTTTTAACCCTTCGAGTGAGTGGTCTAGAGTCATATCAAGTTCCTTGAAGTGGTTTTTGCATGGATCTAGTAGTTTTCCCCCTATTCTACCTCTCTCTCTCTCTCTCTCTCTCTCTGCCCCCCACCCCCCCCTAGCCCATTTCTAACAACCTACTCTATAAAACTAAGAACTTTGACTTCTAGGTCAAGGATGACTTGGTTAGGTTAAGGATGACCTCTAACCTAACCTAGGGTAGGGTTAACCTCATCTCTAACCCTAGGTCTCATTTTCAATTTCTGGGAGTTTCGGGATCTTGGGCTTTAGAAAGTTTCTTTTCACACTTATGGGTCAATTGTTTTACATTTCAGAATGGTAGACTCTAAAATTACATATAATCTAGGTTTATTCCTAGGGGTTAAGGTTAAATGGGATTTAATGCTCTTATGTTAGCCTTCTCTAGGAGTTAGTGCCCTAGATCACTATATATGGAAACCTTCTTCCCTCATTTTGACATCTATAATATATGCACAATCGATCTACTTTCTATCCATTATTCATGAGTGCATCCAATGTCTATGAGAAACTATCTACTTTTCAAGTGAGCAAGCATTCAAGTTCTCCATTGAAGATCAAGGATTGAAGCACTCAAGCCTTTGAAGGGATTTGGTTCAAGCATTCAAGATCCATCATTTAAACCCTAGATCTAGCCATCATGGTGGTGTGATCTTCTTTCAAGATCCTTTTTTCATCTTCAAGATCTATTCATTCTTCTATCAAGGTGGATTATAAGCATACAATCATGGAGGTTTTAATTTACATTTACTAATGTTATGCTTAAGCTTTCATATCAATATACTTGTTTACATTTCAAATACAATTGCATATCTATTGAATATCATAACTTTGTCATTAAATTTACTTCTACTACTTGCTACCATTCTCTATTTCAATTATATTATCAAGGTTGATTCCAAACCAAAGTTTGACCAAGGAAACCCCATATCTTTAAAAAAAAAAAAACCATTTTTCTTGCAGATATAGGTGTGGAGCAGCAAATTGAAGAGAATATTTGGATACCCTTTTCATCAAAATTGTGAGATCTGTAAATAGAAAATTTGTCAAAGTAGTGTAGGTCAACTTTTTGGTGTACAATTATGCCCTAGGGTAGGATTATGCCCCACTATCAGGATCAAGGTTGACCTCCCTTCAAAAAGACAAAATATTTATGTGTTCTCTCTGTCTTGACATTTTTAGTCTAGAACAAGTTGTAGATTTTCCAGAAACTACGTACAAACATTAGAAAACAACACTTTCTAGATTCAAGGTTAGTATTTGTCTTTTATCTATTTCAAGAATTAAGCACATACTCAACTACAATAGAAAGATTATATAGCCTCCTCTCTCCCTATTTTCCATCTCATGATCCATTTTTTCATTGATCACTTTATTGTGTGCAATCAATTTGGATCATTCCTATTGAAAATAGGGTTAAGAAAGGAACCCATATTTTCTTCCTATTCATTTTGGTGAACCCGACATGCTTACCCTCTTTTCTTTTGTGGAATTAGATGCCTATTTTGATTTTTAGTGTTATATTTCATTTCATATTTGTTATGTCTTTTCTTACATTAAGATTAGATTTAGTTTATGCTCTTGCATCTTAAATTCAAAAATACAAAAAAAAATTAAAAATCTATATATTCCATAAAATGCAAAAACATTTCTTGCATTTCCTTTACTATGAAGATGATGAAGATGCTTTGGTGTGTGGTTATTTTTCTCATTACCCTTCTCTTATCATCTCTTTACCATAATTATGATGTTTATGAAAGTATCATTCATTTTATTCGTGTTTGTGCTTTTATGAATTTAACTAATACTAGTCTTCCTACATTAAAAAATTTCATTAAAGATTCATGTGATACACTTGTTATTCTTTTGGATTATGTAAAGAATTTGGTAGATGATACCCCATCTCCTAATCTTCCTAATATGAATCCTATTATTCCTAATCTAATGCCTAATTCTCCATCTATTAATACTTGCTCTTCTTATGATGGTATTCAAGCTATAGTTTAGGGTATAGATGTGCAAGACTTCTTTGATTTACGTTCTCCTTTGATTCATGATGATATTAAGGGAAACAATTAAGACACTTCTTCCAAACCTATTATTCTACCTTATACAACCTTTTCTCATGAACATGATAAACAATCATCTCTTGTAGAAGATTTACATGATATGTACACTATAGGATATACGATGATCACTAAACAAGGTTATAAAGGTTTAGGTCTTGGAGTTAATGAGCATGGTATTAAATATGTTATTCATATACCCTCTAAACTATATTTTCATGGTGCTGGTTTTTTGAAATCTCAAGTTAAGGAAGGTGATGTTAATCATTGTCCTCCTCTTCATAAACTTCTCCCTACACCTCCCTTGGATAACTCTGATATTTTTCAAGAGGTGGCTAAATAGGTATACGTCGAATTAATGAATTACAAAAAAGAAATCTCTAAACCTATACCAAAAGATGTCTTAGCCAAGCACAAATTTCCTTTTCATTATCATAATACACACTTACTTGTTGATTGTAGACATTTAAAATTGTATGTTTGTGAATGAGCTACTTTAGGAATTATATCTCACTCTCATACATTTTTATAGTTCCTTCATAATTTTGATATAGGGGATTCCCCTCCTTCTGATATAATCTGATTTCTTCTCCTCTTATCTCTAGACTAGGGGCCAAGAGGTTTATTTTCATCCAATCTCCTAGGATCCATTAGGCCTTTTATTTGGCTTAATTGGTATTCTTTCTTCCTGTTATCTATCCTGCTATGTTTAAGATATATTTTCTAAGACATTTGTTTTGCAAACATATCCCTTCTCTTCCTCCTTGGGTGAAAAAGTTCTTCCTTCATTCTCTTTTTATAGGTAACTTCTTTCCTTAGCTTAGTGGTACTTATTTATATACAGACTGATGTTTAGATTATGGGTAACATTTTTATACAAGAGGTTGTTGTCATAGGTCATCACCTCTTCTTTATGTTGCAAATTTTGTTCTTTATAAATTCTTACCATTATTTTGGTGTTAGAGTTATTTTTCTCAATCCAAATATTTCTCTTCCTCTGCTTTATAAAGGGCTTGGTGATTGAATCTTTGGTCTTGCTTGGTTTATCTTTGAAGCATGGTATTTTATCTAAAAGAACTCCTTTATGATGGGTGTCTTCTTGATAAGATCTCTTTCTTTGAGGATTCTTTTTCCATAAGTGACATATCCTTTTCATGATTATCTATATTCTTGTATGTAAGGGTCAATATTCCTTGTTAAGAATATGGTATACATAATTGTTAAATAGGATATCTCCTTATATGTTGAAGAAGGTATCATCTTCTTCTTCCTTATCATGTCTAGTAGACAGTCATGATAAGGAGGGGGGCATATATAGGATCTCCCTTGTATTATAGTTTTTATTTAATATGCTAAATCTTGGAACATAATATAGATAAGTTGCTAAATCCTAAATAGACACACATTTTTTATTTATATATATATACTAAATCCTCTGAAGGTAACACACATAAGTTGTTAAATCCTAAAGGGACACACATTGTTAAATCATCTGAGGGTAACACACATAAGTTGCTAAATCCTATAGAGATACACACTTTTTAAATTTTCAATATGCTAAATATTTCAAAGGTAATGCACATAAGTTGCTAAATCCTTAGAAGACATACATTTCATATTCATAGTGATACAAGAAGGTGAATCTATAAAATATACCAGAAGCCATCAAAAGATGCATTTAAAATTGGAAGCACTATAGTGGGTGAACTATCAAGTTTGGCTATATGTTTGGCTTTCCCTCTCTCTTGGTGATTTATGGTAAGTTTGGCATCTTACTAGGTGAGGTAATCACTTCTTATTTTCTTTCTTTTTCACTTTCATGCTAGTAGGACTAGATCTTGAAGCTATGTCATTTATAGTGTTTCTCTTGTCTTTCTTATGTAATCACTTATGTTTTTATGATATCTTTCCAAATATGATATTAGTATGAGAAATATTTCTTGGAGAGGTTTCTTGTGCTAATTTATTTGGGTTTGTTTAGTACTAACATTTTTATTTTATGTTGTTTTGTTTGTTTTCACACCGTTGTGCATGTATGATGAGTTAGAATCCTTATCTTGGGGTTTTATGTCCTTAGTTAACTATTATTTTATCTTGTTATGAATCCATTTAGATCTCTTTTTTCTTCTCTTCTCCTTTACCAAGAGTTTTTTTTGAGTTCATACTCTTGCTAAAGTGGGTGCTAAATGTATCATCTTAAAATGGAAGCACTTCCATGTTAAGAGTGTTTAGCCCACCGAGTGAGTGGTATGGGGTTATGCCAAGTTTCTTAAAGGGTTTTTTGCATGGATATAGTATTTTTCCCCCTATTTTGGTTCTCTCTCTCTCTCTCTCTCTCTCTCTCTCTCTCTCTCTCTCTCTCTCTCTCTCTCTATTTCTAGCCTATTTCTGACAATCTACTCTATGAAACTGAGAACTTTGACTTCTAGGTTAAGGACAACCTAGTGGGTCAAGGTCAACCTTGACCCTAATCTAGATCAAGGATGACCTCAACCCTAAACTAGGGCAAGTTTGACCTCATCCCTGACCCTAGGTCTCATTTTCAATTTTTGAGAGTTTCGAGATCTTGAGCTTCAAAAAGTTTCTTCTCTTGATTTTAGGTCATCTATTGTGGATTTTGAAATGGTAGAATCTTAAATTACATCTAATCTAGGTCTATCCCTAGGTGTTAAGGCTAAATAGGATTTAATGCTCTTATGTTGGCCTTCTCTGGGAGTTTGTACCCTATATCACTATAAGGAAGCCTTCTTCCCTCATTTTTTCATCTACAATTTATGCATGATCATTCTATCCATTATTCATGAGCACATCCACTATCTATGAGCAACTATCTACTTTTCAAGTGAGAAAGAATTCTATCATTCAAGAATTCAAATTCTCCATTGAAGATTAAGGATTGAAGCATTCAATCCTTTGAAAGTATTTGGTTCAAGCATTCAAGATTCATAATTTAAACCCTAGATCTAGCCATCATGGTGGCGTGATCTTCCTTCAAGATCCTTTGTTCATCTTTAAGATATATTCATTCTTCTATCAAGGTGGATTCTAAACATACAATTATGGAGGTTTTAATTTACATTTACTAATGCTATGTTCAATCTTTCATATCAATATACTTGTTTACATTTCAAATACAATTGCATATCTATTGAATATCATAGTTTTTTTGTTATATTTACTTCTACTACTTTCTAGCATTCTCTATTTCAATTCTACTATTAAGTTTGATTCCAAACAAGGGTTTGACCAAGGCAAACCCCTCATCTGAACAAAAAAAATATTTTTCTTGCATATGCAAGTGTGGAACAATGATTTGAAGAGTATATTTGGATACACTTTTCATCAAACTTAGGAGATCTGTGAATAGAAATTGTATGAGAGCAGTGCAGGTGAAGGTCAACTTTTTAAGGTACAATTATGCGCAAGGGTAGGATTGGGCTCCACTATTAGGGTCTAGGTTGACCTCCCTTCAGAAACATAAAATATTTCCACGTTTTCTCTAGCTCAACATTTCTAGGCTGGAATGAATTGTAGATTTTCCAAAAACTATATACAAACATCAAAAAATAGCACTTTATAGATTCAAGGTTAGTTTTTATCTTTTATCTATTTTAGGATTTAAGAAAATACTCCCCCATAATAGAAAGATTATATAACCTCCTCTCTCCCTATGTTCCATCACATGATCCATTTCTACATTGATCACTTTCTTGTGCTTATTCAATTTGGATCATTCCTACTAAAAATAGGGTTAAGAAAGGAAACCTTATTTTCTTCCTATTCAAAAGATATATCATATTGAAGATCAAATTAGAAGAATTGAAAAGAGGAGATCTTTAATTAGTAGTAGAGTGCAAACTAAAGGATGGGGCACTAAATCATAACTGACATTTAACAAACCTTTGTAAATATCTTAACCGAGTCCTTACTTTATTATAAGTGTAAAATCCTCTCACAAGGTAAGACCTAACAATCTCAATAGCCTTTAACAGGGTAGAGATCATCATAAGTGATTAAAATTATATCCCTAATAGGTTATCTTTATTACTACAATAGTGAAAATTTATGGGTGTCATCTCCCACCCCAATTTTACCTTCACCTTGGAGGGTTTTTATGTAACCAAATATTTGTGTTATGTGTTTACATTTTATGCATGTGATTGATAGTTAGATATACTTATAACAACACTTAATTTTACCACTTATGTTAAGCATGAACTAGATATGAGATAGGAAATATGGTGAATATAGTAAAGATTTTTTTAGGGATAGAAAGTTGTATAGATCCTTATTCACTCCTCTCTTAGTATCTTAGTTTCCCAATTAACCTCCCAATAATTGGTATCAAAGCATTGGTTCTCTTGAGGAAGTATAATAGCTTGGGAGTTTAGATCTTGGAAATGGAGGCTTACGAATTGGGAAAGGTTATTGACAATCAAATGATTGACATCCAACTCATAATGTAGCAACTTGAAGTATCAAATGAGGAAAAGATGAAATTTCTAAGAAAGAGAAATGATATGGTCATTCAACTAAATGACATAAATTATGAAGAAGCCTTTACTCAAAGACTATTTGACACTAGAAATTTTAATGAGAGTAATGCAGGAATTGCACATCTACTTGAGAAGAACATTATCCTAAATGAAGAAGTTAGAGGATTAAAGAGAGAACATGAAATTTAGTTAATAATTCTATGTGAAGTGACCTAAGGAAAAAAAAAGTTGAAGAAGGAAAATTTGGAGCTGAGGAAGACAAAAGAAAAATGACTATTAGACTTGAAGAAAGGTCATTTGATGTGAAAAATCTTGCAAACACTCATCTAAACATGATGAATTAACTAACTCTTGCAAATTAGGAGTTAAATAGGAAGGACAAGGAAATAGAAAATATAAGGTCACAGACTGATCTACGAAGAAATGAATTAAGAATTGAGAAAGAACTTGTAGAAAGAATGAACGAGCCTAGTGAAGCAATAAAGTACTTAGAAGAGCTAATGAGATCACCTAGGGCATCTGTCTGCACTTCTGGATCAAGTCATACAAAAAAAAATTCATCTACCAAACCAGGAGAATCATCAAAGAGTAGTGAGCTAAGAAATTCAAAAAGAAAACCTACATGCTACCATTGTGGCAAACTTGGTCATACTAAAAACATTTGTAGAAGGAAAAATGGAATGAAAAATGCTAAAGCTAAGTTTACTAGTTATTGTTTTTATTGCAAGAAGCAAGGACATTAAATACATGAGTGTAGATTAAGAATGAACAACATATCTATTATATCTAGATTTGAGGGATATTGTTACAACTGTCAAAAGTTTGGGCATAGAGCATATGAATCCAAATCATAGATGAAACCCTATTGGATAAATAAAAGGTTGAATGATGCACCTAAGAAAGTTTGTTCCAAATTTTACAAGATTGTTTGAAATCATGATCACATCTTAGGTAAAGGTGGAGTGGATATTGAACAAACAAGAAAAGAGATGAATAAAACTTGGAAGAAGAAAATAGCAGAACAAATGGAGTTGAGATCACCAAATCAATGGAGGAGGTGATCACACTATCTCAAACTAATAAAAAAAGGTATTTAAGGAACTATATATTTAATGATCTAGCTTACATCAGTTCCTAACATAAAATGTGCAAAAATTTCATATCTACATGAGGAAAGATGCACTAGGATAGATTTATGAAAAGTATGGTACAAAATAGTCTTTTATACAATAAGTGTCAAACATCACTAAAAATTTTCTATGTTGATGAAGCATTGCAATATGGACTGAGTACTTTAATGCCAAACTAATGTATAGGTCGAGTTAGCTAGAATTGACCAAGCTATATAATGAATACCAAGTTCAAAGGCATAATATTGACTGAGACAGCTAGATTCCACCTAACAGAGAACACAACATTAATGGAGACCCTAACTTGAGAAAATGGTAGTATATATTGAAAATTTGAAGGTATTTCACATACCTTGCATTCAGATTTTGCTAGCACAGAGCAATTTGAGAAATTTGTAAAAGGGATTTTAAGGTGAAAGATTGATCAAGTAAAGGTTTAAGTTGTGTCAAGTTGTTTAGAACAAAAAGTTTCAAAACCCTAACAAGGAAATATGGAATCTTCATCATCCATATAAAAAAAATCAAGAAGTAGAGGTAAGTAATGTTCAATTAGTGAAGAATGACACTTGTCCTCCACCAAATTTTCATGCTATTCTTGAGATTTCTATGAAAGGAGATCTAATGGGTGCATTATCATCAATACCAAAGTCATTATGATCCATGATGTACATTGTTGGTGATTATGAGATTCGTGAGGCATGTGAGAACTTATGTGATAGATTATTGAAGGATGAATTCAAAATTGTTGAAAGGAAAGGGTTAACTCATGCCCTAGATTTTTAGGAATTTTAGGATTGAATTTATTAAGGTAGTGTTAAGAAGAATCCATGATATGAAGTTGTGGTTAGAAAAAGGACCAATTGAGATCACAAAGAAAATATTTCACAAGGTTACCATGTATTCAACATAGGATAAGAAAAATATTATGTGTTGTTTGGGTTGAGAAGAAATTGAGGCTAACATAAAATCCAAATGGAATAGATGAGGGTCGTTTATTTCTACCATCATAGATCCAGAGATTGAGTTCATAGTGAGAGTTATTTCTCTAAAAAATTATTAGTTTAGTAGACTAAACAATGTGCCATGTATGGAAGTTGACCAAGTGTGGAATATTGTTATGAAGGATCATGAATATGATCTTGCTTAGTTGCAAAGGTCATAGTTGGTAGAGAACCTGAATCAATCAAGAAGGAAAAAGAATTCAATGTGTAAGTATGGATCATTGATTATGTGCATTTTATTTTATGTTCAAAATTATTTTCTTGCTATTGGAAATATTGTCTAGGAGTAAGGAAAACCTATCACAAGATAGATTAGTGAATATAAAACTTAGCTGGGATAAAATTTTGAGAATGTTACAGAAATATACTTTGAGGAGTTCAAATGAAAGATGAGAAAATGGATGAGGATCCTAGTAGAACTAGTGATGAAACATTATAATGATGTATGTCTTCTAGTAGACACAGATAATACATTTGTTCAAATATTCAAGCCTAGGAAAGCATGGCTTCAACCATTTGATTATGAAGTTCATAGTGTTAATATAAGTGAAAATATTGATGCACTACTTAAAGAAGAAATTAATGCAAAAGCATTACTTTTTGGGAGGTATGAAGAAGCTAAGACAAGAATCACTATTGATATCAAAATAGCTTCAAAAGAGATGAAGAGAAGTAAAATGATTGAAGACCTAGAGGAGAAGCTAGGCACCCAAATAAAAGGAAAAAAACCTTTGAATCTTACACAAGGTCTTGGTGAAGATGAAGATAAAGTCAATAGTGATGAGGAAGAGGAAGAAGGAGAAGGAGATTAGGTTAAAGAACTAGTAGTGGTCACTCCACTAGTGAAGAAAGCTAAAAATATGAAAATCACAAAGCCTAAAGCAAAGGAAGTTACAAAGAAGTTAGCAGCGACACCCCTCTGTCCTCTTGCACCAACAAAACCAAGAACTAGAGTGACAATAGCTAGTGTCAAACCATCTACAAAGAAAGGAATAGTCAATATTACCAAATTGAATGACTCTAATATAGAGAAGAAGAAAATAAAATCCATTGGGAACCTAAAAAAGAGAAGAAGGATAGTCAAGTAGAAAGAAGTTGAAGAGAAAGATGCAAAGAGGACCAAGTCATATGAACGAAGACATCATCAAGTCACAATACCTAAAAGATCAAATAATATTGATGAGGTATGTGATGACATTAAATCTCTATAAGAGTATCAAGTTTTAGATTTATAAAACATGATACATTGAATAATGATGAAAAATCTAGAATAGAAGAGGTCATGATAGTTATGATGGCTAACAATAAATTGGCCCCTACTGAATTGGAAAAGAAAATTATAATTGATTTGTATAGTAGATTAGAAAGGAGATAGCAATAAGCATCAGACATGGGGAAACAAATAAGGGAAGGCACTTTGGCCAAAATTAAGCCTGAATTATCAAAATTTTAGAAGTCAACATTTTTTGAAAAGTATGGGAACCGATTTGTTCCTAAGTTCAAATTTTTTTATGATTCTTCATAATAAGATTGAAGTTGTAGAACGAAAAAATGAGCTATTGTAGAAAAGTATTTTTTGCTTAACCATTGAAAGAGTTGAATAGGAGAAAGCAATGGATACTGTGCCCATCAAAGATGATCATTGTGATGAATAAAACTCAGGTATGCAAAGGCCATAAGGTAGTATATCACCTATACATGCTACCACATCTTACACTCTATTTGATGAGAAAAAAAATCCTTAGATGCTAAAGGAGAAAAGAAAGAGGTAGAGAAATCAGCCAAGGAAACTAGTGTAGAAACTTCTACCACAAGTCAAGAAGGACCAAATTTTTCAAGACCTCAAATTGAGGAAAACATGGAAACAAGAAATGGAACAAAAAATATATTGTCAAATTCTATGATTGCTATTTCAATCACTGAAGTTTAGGCAAGACCAAGTGGTGACACCTTATCACCTACTCCTAGAGTAGTGTCAAGCAGTAGCACTTAGAAGAAAAGTAAAGGAAAAGAAATAAAGGACAATTTTCTAGATATCATTATTAGTTTGAATGAAGGCATTTAGATGCCAAAATGAGATTTTGCAAATCTTACTTTTGAGAAAACCATCACTCTACAAAATATTTTGGCAAAGAAAAAGAAGTAAGAAGAAATGAAAAGAGAACATCAATAGAAACAAGTATTGCATGATATAAAAGATATATTTGTTGATACTTTTGTTTTATAGAATATTGATAGGAAAGCTCCTATTATCTCCCAACCAGTACAAATTGTTGAACAAGTAAATGTTGGAGATATTGAAGCAAATGAGAAATTAATAGCATGGTTAGAAAAAGCATTTGAGAATAAATTTATATAGAAAATCTCTACAGCCATTGCCAAGAGGAAGGTAGAGTTACAGGAACTTGTATAGACTATAGAGGAGCTTTTATACAAGATACAAAACTTTTATAATATCTTATGTCATGTGCCAAGATTTACCAATGATTTTCAAGAAAACATATAGAAGATTAAGGCTAAAATGAAGCAATTAGGAAGCTTAATCTCACAATCAACAAAATCTGACACAATGCATTACAATAAATCATTGTTTGCATAAGGAAATTTGGTTGAACTACAAATAGATGATAGCAACATGAGGGCCAAACTAATATCTATAAAGTTAGTGTGGATACCTCATTAGGAGGTTATACAATGAGAGCAGCAGTTAACAAAGGATCTAATCCAAATATACAATTTTATTTTTTATTGTTGACAGTTTAATTAACTTGGAAGCAAAATTGGAATTGAAGATACATGTTTTGGAATCAACAAGAATGACATGGGGTCATGCTCTTTCCCTAATCAATCAACTCCACAAACCATTTATTGACAAATATGGTTTTATTCCACCCACTCAACCCCAACAATAGCCATATGTGACAAAGACAAGGGGGAATGTAATATTGATGATTACACATAGAACAGGGAAATAATAAGATTAGGAAGTATATAGGAATTAGAGATTACAAGATAGACATGGTATGACAAAGGCACAATTAGACTACTTAGATTTATGAATATATATACTATTATATTGTTCAACTGGCAAAATTTTTGAAGTTTTATATGAACTAAGACATAGGCTTAGGGGGAGTACTCTTATTCTCTTATTGTAAATATGTAATCATGCAGAAAAAAAATCCACTAATATCAAAGGGGAAGATTGTTCGTATCTTTAAATCTTTTTCAAACACTTAGTCATATATGAGGTAGAGTCATTAGGTTATCACTTTGATTGAGCTGCTCTGTATAGGTTGAATCATTTGGAGACTTGTAAATAAACATGTATATGTCGAGCTCTACAAGAGTTGAGAAATTCTTTGGTCATCGAGTATTTTTAGTATAAGTTGATTACATTGTATGTCAAGCAGTCAATACACATACATGTTGAGTTATGGAGAAGGAACTAAGAAAGTTGAGACCAAGCTAAAGTAGCAAGAACAATGATGAATGAGCATCATAAATATTATGTTTTGAGCAACACAAAGAAGACATTACGGTTTGAAATGATATAAAATTTGAGATAATCCATTTTAATCTAACATAGACATCATATTTAATAATTATAGAGGTTGTTATAGAGAGTTTTATGAGTTTATGACATGGATCATTGATCCCTATGACCAATGAAAAACCAATCAAATAAAAGGTAAAAGGGAAGAGTCTAGAAAACTTGTTAGAAATCTTTAAATAGGAAGATTCAAACTCTATTATTTATTTACATAGATGCATACAATCATAGAGTGAGATCACAGGTGAAAGTGTGAATATTGTAGAGGAAGCAAAGAAGTTAAGTCTTGGATACTACATGCAAGAGAGAAGTTGTGAAGAGCAAATGAAGTAGTGAAGGATAGAGAAAAGCTATATTAGATTGAAGATCAAATTAGAATAATTGAAGATAAGAGATTTGTAGTTAGCAGTAGAGTGCAAACCAAAGGATCAGGTACTGAATAATAATTGATTTTTAAGAAACCTTTGTAAATATCTTAACGAAGTCCTTAGTTTATTGTAAGTATAAAATCCTGTCACAAGGTAAGACCTAATATTCTTAACAACCTTTAATAAGTAAGTGTTGATCTTAGAATGGTTTTGACTAGTGAGTGTCTATACACTTAAGTCATTTACTTAGTTCAAGTTGAATTAGTAACATATGTTGAGTACAACATATAAGTTAGAGCATGTCGAGTAAAAAATGAGTATCGAGTCACTCATATTCAAGTCACTCAAGTTACAAGTAGATAGTATGTATTGAGTGATTTAGGAGATGAGTAAGCAGTGCCTGCCAAGTCTTTCAGATTTTGGGTGATAGTATTGAAGTTAGTATGTGTCAAGCACCAAGGACTTCAGTTGCCAAGTGACACAATTTTTTCATAGTTGTTCATATTGTAACAAACTACTATGTAAACCATTTTTCAGCTGAATTAAACATTGAATTATGATATTTTGGTGATAAGGACAAATATTATGTTGGAATCCCTATGCATTACATGCACCCAATCAGGTAAAGGGAAAGTTTGAGCAGCAATATGGGTGAATCATAGTTGTTCATTCATACCTAACCCTAAGCCACCTAGGTCTTCTTAAGGAAGACAAACCCTAAACTTTCTATGAGTGTGAAGGGGAATGAATGAATGATAAGGGAGAGTTTTGCATGCACAAACTAGGACATTCATGGTGACCAAGGCATTATGATCTGAATTGTATTACAAAATTTGTTAAAGGAGAATAGTGGAAGGAAATAGTAAATTGAAGAGAGACATCTGATCAAGAAGGATCAAGTACACAATAGGATAGAGGTCTCAAGTGATCTGTCATCACGCATGAGAGTGCTAATTGTAGGATCAATGCTAAGACATTCTAACAAGTGAATTAGTTAAATCTCTTAATAGAGTAGTCCTAACAAGCTGTATTAAAATCCTCTAACAAGGTGTTTACTTAATTGTGAGTTGAAGTCCTTTAATTAGGCACACTTTTAATAGGGTTTTGAAATCCTTTAACAAGGTGAGACCTAATAGTCTTTGTAAGCCTTTAATAGGGTAGACCTTTCATAGGGTAGATCATGTTTCATGGTCAAGCATTGTAACCTTCATTGGAAACACTTTATTACTGCAACAGCAAAGATTTGAGGGTGTCATCCCCACCCTAGTTTTATCTTCTCGTCGAAGGGTTTCTAGGAAATCATATCTCCTATCATATATGTGTGAATGGTTACTTGTTTACATGATTTAAATGTATATTCTTTACATGGTATTTCAATTTACTTGTTGAATTTATTATGGGTAAAGCATTGATTCACACCCCCCCTCCCCCCCCCCTCTCCCAAAAGTTTACCTTTCCTATTGTAATTCCAACAATTGGTATTAGAGCCTAGTTCTCTAAAAGAGAAGCTTTGCAACTTTGAGGAAAGATCTTGGAAATGAAAGTTTACAAGTTAGGAAAGATCATTGAGAATCAAGAAATTAAAATACAACTCATTCTACATTATCTAATGAAGCAAGAGAATATCTAAAGAAATCATTGAAGAGAAGGAAGGAAATTTATATTGAGGAGAATGACACACAATACCAAGAGATGGACACTAATAAGCTATTTGTAAATGGAGACTCTAGTGAATTTGATGTAGCAATTATAGATTTAATGGAAAAGAACAAAATTGAAGCTAAAGAAATAAAAAATCTTAAGCTAGAGCAAGAATCACAAGCCGTATTACTATGTGAGGTGACAAAATAGAAAAAGAAAGCAGAGGAAGACAAAGCCATGATTGAAGATGACAAAAGAGTTTTAACCAGTAGATTAGAAGAGAGATCATCAAAGGTAACCAAGATTTCTAACATGTACTTAGAAACTTTGGGTCAAATGATGGTTGCAAATCATGAACTAAATGCCAAGGATATTGAGATAGCAACATTGAAGTTGCAGAATGAATAGTTGAGAAATGATTTGAAAAGGAAAAAAGAGTTTATTGAAAGTTTCAATAAACTTTGAAGCCATCATGTACTTTGAACAATTGATGACATCCCCTAGATCTAAAAATGATACATCTAGACTAGGATACACATGTATTGAAGAAGGAGAATAATCCAAAACTGCTAAAGAAAGGAGTAACAAAGGTAAGAATTCTAAACCTACTTGTCATAATTGTGGTAAGAAAGGACATACTACTAACATGTGTAGGAGCAAGACTGTAAATCAAAATGTTAAGTAGAAGAGTATGGGTCACTGCCATATGTGCAACAAATAAGGTCATCAGGTATATGAATGCAAAACTAAGACCATGCACACTCAAAGATTTGAAGGATATTGTTATAACTATTAGATGTATGGACATAGAGCTTCTAAGTGTAGATCCAACCCAATGTGGTCATCAAACAAGCAAAAAAAGGTAAAAAAAATTGGAAACTTTATAATTGGGACTATAATACAAGGTATAGTTGTCACATTGTCAAGAGTATGGACATGTTCTTGAGACCTATATTAGAACACACTTTAGGAGTGGCTACAAAAGGTGGTTGAGTCAAACCACATGTATTAATTGTTTGAAGACTAGCCACATCAACCGATATTGTCCAAAAAGGTCAAAGGCACCAAGTTGTGAGTTCAACAAAGGAAAAGTTAAGGCAAATATTGAAAATGTTAGATATAAAATGAACAAGACATGGAAGAGAAAGGAGGTTTTCAGCACATCAAGTGGACAAGGGATCACTTCACCGAATGGGTCAACTGATCACACCTCATCAAACTAAGAAATCAAGAGGTATGTGGGATTGATATTTAAAAGGGATTCATCATACATCAATTCCAAGGATTTAGTTCTGAAAAAATTACATAAGCATGAATAAAGATGCAAAGTGTTATTAGAAATCAAAGGAAAATCTTTAAGTTTTGTCAGTTTTTCATATTTCTATTGAGCATGAAAAATTTCCTATGGCTGCCAAGCAAATGGAAAAATAAGTGGATGTTGAGTGAGCCAAAAATTAGTTGATGTTGAGCTTATAGTTGTGTAAGCACTTAGCATTAATTTTTGTGTTTTAAAGGGCTATTTGATTGATTTCTACTCATTTAATATCATTCAAATTCGAGAGATAGAAAAAAGAGCTAAAGGCAATCTGGAAATTTCATCCAAAGAGTTTACAGGAGATTTGAGAAGTTGTTCAACATCAGTTCCTTAGGATTTACAAGGTATTTATTATGTGCTGAGCTATGCTATTTCAAATTTTGTAAACCCTAGATTGATATAATGACATCTAGCTCTTCCAAAACAAAAGGTGTAGAGGGAAAAGAGATTTTAATGTTCAGTTAATTAGCAATGAGATGAAACCACCTATTTTCAAGGCTATTCTAGACATAGAATACAAACAAGATCCCTTTGGCATGTTATCTATGATACCACCACAAGTTTTAATGATTCAAGATGATAGAAAGTGTTATAATTGTAAGATTGGTAGTATTGGTGACATGGAAATTAGAGAAACATATGGAAAATTATGTGAAAATGCTATGTTGAGGGAAGAATTCAAGATTGTCAAAAAGAAAGGGTTAGCTCGTGCCCTAGATTTCCCTAACATTTTCACAATTGAGTGGATCGAGATTATTTTGAGTAGAATTCATGATATCTTAGTATGGTTAGATAATGGACCAATCAAAATCACAAAGAGGATAATTCATAGGGTAACAGGGCATCCAACCCTAGATTGGCCAAAGACTATGAGAAATGAGTCTAAAGAAGTTATTAAAAAGAACATAGGGGCTATATGGAACAAGAGGGGAATGACCATAGACATAACCATAGACCCCTTGATAACTTCTATAGTAAGGGTAATAGCACATAAGTTTTACCAATATAGTAGTTTTAACAATGTACCTTGTATTGTAGTGGATATAAGCTACAAGATTGTGAAGAAGGATCATACATATGATCTTGCCACACTACACTACAAGAATTGATTGAAAATCTATGATCAATAAGGAATCAAAAAGTGCTCAGTGTAAATTTAGATCTATTTTGGTATGTATCTTCTTTTATGTATAGAACATACTTCCTACATTTGGTACTATTGCATGGAAGACAAATAGGTCTATTGTAGTTCAAATAGGAGAGTTCATTGAGTAGTTAGGTGATAACTTTGAGTCAGTCATGACTAGTTATTTATAGGAATTCAAACAATCCATGAAGAAGAGATTAAGGATTCTAGTGTCATTAGTGGAAAAATATTATGATGATGTTTTTTTCCTAGTTGATATTGATCACACATTTGGTCAAGCAACAATTCCTAGAGTGAGATGGCTAAGGCCATTAGGTTATGAGATTAATGTTGATAAGGCCTCTATAGCAATCACAACATTACTTGCAAAAGAAATGGATAAAGATGCCAAAGATTTTAGTAATTATGAGTTGGCCAAACCAAATATTACTATGGAGTTGAAGATTTTTTCTATGATTAGAAAGAAGAATAAAATGGTGAGGAAACTAAAAGAAAAAATTGGTGAAGGTGCCAAGGAGGATGAATAAGAGGAAGATGATGAAGAGGAAGAAGATATTCATATTCAAGCACTACTGGCATTGACACAAGGTCAAGGTGAGGATTAGCAAGAGGAAGAAACAAATACTATAGAAGGTGCTAAGGAAGAAGAAGTTGAGGAAGAACCTATTCCTACTTATCAGAAGAAGAGAAAGGCCAAGGCACAAGTAGTGACAAGACCTAAACAAGTTGTTAAACCAAGCCAGCCCAAACCAACAACACCTACCACAAGGGCCAGTACATAAGTCATTACACAAAAGGCTAAAGAGAAAGCCAAACCTATAGAACAAGAAGGTGGAGCATAGAAAAGACCTAAAAGAAAATATGTTTCTCAGGCTAAATCTGATGAGGAAAGGACTAAATCTAATGAAAACAACCAATTCCAAGTGGTGATTCATAATCCATCTTCAAATCTAGATAACTTATGTGAGAGTGTTATAAACAATGCTTATTTATTAGGTTTCTCTCACATTGATTTTGAAAATCTTTGAAAATTTGAGAAGAACCAAGTGGAGGAGGCAATATATGCCATGATGACTACTTCTAAGTAGGTTCCTCTAGAAATTTCCAACTCCATATCTAAAAGCCTATATGAAAGAGTTGAGCAAAAATGGGACTATTGTTTAGATATAGAAAGGTAAATTAGGGAGACAACCCTTGCTCAAGTTATGTCAGAACTTAGCAAGGCACAAATATCTAAAGCCATAAAGAAATATGTTGTTAGATTTTTTCCTAAGTATAGGGCATTTAGCATACTATATAACAACATAGAGGATGTTGTAAAGAAGTCAAAACAAATATGGAAGATCACATATGGACTATCCATAGTCAAATAAGATGAACAAGAACCTATTGAGGTCAAAGATGATGAAGATGATGACAATGAAGAAGGCACAGTTGAGGGAGGCACTGATATGAATATAGATGATCAGGCAACAACTAAGGAAGAGTAGCAACAAGAATAGAGTGTACAGGATACACAAATTTCAAGTGTTAGCCCTCCACTAATAATAAGTGTATGTACTAAAACTATTATAGTAAAGGATGTTTTTGATCCTACTACTCAAAACATCAATCTCTTAATAGATGAATATTTGAAAAAGACACTTGACCAATCTACGCTATAGGCCAAATTATGTGACAACCTTGTATTGGTTAGTATAGATTCAAAATTCAAAACTTAGTAACTATAACTACAAGGCAGGAGGTGAAAACAAAAGAACTATTTGCAATCACTCCTCAAGTCACTAGTGTACAACTTTCACAACCTTTGGTTGTACATTAGAGGAAGGAGATAGTAGAATGCACTATTAGTACACACATAGATGGCACTCTAGTCTCAAAAAATGTACCAAAAGTTGCAATAGATAAAGTTGAGACAATTGGTGAGGATAAGGTAGAAACACAAGTCACTAATGAGACATAGAGTCAAACAAGTCAGGTAGACTCACCTACACCTCTAGCACAAGATCAAGGTGTAATTCAAATCAATAAGGTAAAAAAGGAAAATCCTAAAGAGAATGATTTGAAACCCAAGCCGAAGGAGCTAGAAATAATTCAAGCATTGGTAACTTTACCAAAATCTAGGAGTCCTTTCAATCAAACCCTTCAAAGGTCGAGCATTGATGCAACACCTTTTTTAATTCTTAGTGTCAAGTCCTAATTAATAAAAGGTAGAAGAGGTAATAATGTATGGATATGTTAGTATATATGAATAAATTATATTGCCCAAGTTTAATCTTGTAGCATTAATAATTTAGCAAATGGTTATACTACAAGAAGTCCTAGGAAGAAAGAAACATCAAGAACTACTCAGAAGGGAGCATAGGTAGAAGCAAGATTTGTTTGATATCAAAGATATATTCTTGGATGCATTTAGTCTACCTACTCTAGATGAAACTAAGCCACTCATTGAATAATTGACCAATATAGTGGAAAGAGTAAGTAATACAAACCTTGATACTAATGCTAAATTATTAGAATGGTCTGAGAAGAAGTTTCAATATAAAGTGAATGAGAAGATATCTACTGATATAACACTTACACAAGTTGCATTGGTAACTAAGATAGTAAACATGAAGAAGGTACTAGAGAACATTTTCTCTTTGTACACAAAATTGTGTAATCCTACACTCTTCACACAAGAGACAAGGAATCACATCCTAAGCTTGGAAAGTCAAATAAACTCATCGAGTGCCAAATTGCCCATGACACTAGCTCAAAGTGATAAACATTTTAGGACACTCTTTCAAATCCAAAGTTAGTTAGTAGTACTAGCTATAGATGAAGCCAACATAAGGGATAAACCAATAAGCATCTAGACTACGTTGACTCCTCACATGGATATTTTACACAAGGAGCTAGGTTATGTTGAAACACTTATGAAGAAAGACCCCAATCTCTCTACATTAGATGGACTAGTACACCTTGCTACCGAGCTTGCCATCCAAATTAAGTCTTTGGAGGTAGCTTGTGACAATTGGGATGTCACTCTTAAAATTATTCTTGAGGTCCATAAATCCTTTTTGGACAAACACACTATCAATGTACAACCCATTGACATTAGTGTCAAAAAGGGGGAGTAAGAGCTATGGGGGAGCAAGTATGGGGGAGTAAGAATGAGAGAATAAGAGTAAAGGAAGAGAAAGAGTATCAATATTTGAGGAAAATCTCCTTATCTAGAGAGGTTTTGATATTGAATACAAAATAGAATAGATCAAAAAACTCAGGGGGAGTTATGAGATTTTTTGAGGTATATGTTGTTGCAAAATTTTGATATTTTGAAATTTTATATAGAAGCTAAATATTCGGTTATGTTATGCTAGTAAGAATAAAAGTATTCATACATGACCAAGTGTTTTTGACACTCATGTCAAAGGGGGAGATTATTGATCTCAAAATGGTTTTGACTAGTGAGTGTTTATACACTTAAGTCATTTACTTATTTCCTATCAAACTGGTAACATATACTGAGCACAACATATAAGTTAGAGCATGTTGAGTAAATAGTGAGTGCCAAGTCACTCATATACCGAGTTACTCACGTGCCAAGAAAATAGTATGTGTCGAGTGATTTAGGAGCTAATTAAGCAGTGCATGCCAAGTCATTCAGATGCTGAGTGATAGTATTGAAAGTAGTATGTGCCAAGCACTAGGGACTTCAGTTGCTTAGTAACACAATTTTTTCATAGTTGTTTGTATTGGCACAAACTACTATGTAAACCATTTTTGAGCCAAGTTAAATATTGAATTATGATATTTATGTGATAAGGACAAACCTTAAGTTGGAATCCATATGCATTACATGCACCCAATCAGGTAAAGGGAAGGTTTAAGCAGCAATATGGGTGAATCACAACTATTGATTTATACCTAACCCTAAGTCACCTAGGTCTTCTTAAGGAATAAAAACCCTAAACTTTATATGAGCATAAAGGGGAATGAATGAATGATAAAGGAGAGTTTTACATGTGCAAACCAAGACATTTGTGGTGATCAAGACATTATGATCTAATTTGTATTGCAAAATTAGTTAAAGGAGAATAGAGGAAGGAAATAATGAACAATAGAGAGAGATTTGATCAATAAGGATCAAGTATATAGTAGGATAGAGGTGATATGTCATCAAAAATAAGAGTACTAATTATAGGATCAATGTTCAAACATTCTAATAGGTGAATCAATTAAATCTCTTAACAATATAGTCCTAACAAATTGTATTGAAGTCCTCTAACAAGGTGCTTACTCAATTATGAGTTGAAGTCCTTTAATCAAGCACACTTTTAATAGGGTGGTTAAATCCTTTAACAAGGTGAGACTTAATAGTATTTTTAAGCCTTTTATAGGGCAGACCTTTCACAAGGTAGATCATGTTTCATGTTCAAACATTGTAACCTTCATTGGATGCACTTTATTACTATAGTAGTGAATATTTGTGGGTGTCATCCCCACCCCAGTTTCCCTTCTCATTGGAGGGTTTTTGGGTAATCATATCTTGTGTCATATATGTGTGAATGCTTACTTGTTTACATTCTCTAGATGTGTATGCTTTACATGGTATTTTAGTTTACTTGTTGAATGTATGAGATGGATGTGTGGTAAATATTTTATGGGTCAAAGTTTAAAGCACTGATTCACCCCCTCCCCCCTACTCTCAAAAGGTTACCTTTCCTATTATAATTCCAATAGGAAGAACCCTCATAGGATAGATCATCAAAAGTGATCAAATTTGTAACCCTAACAGGTTAACTTTATTACTGCGGTATTTAAGATTTGTGGTGTCATCACCACCCTAGTTTTACCTCTACCTTGGAGGGTTTCTAGATAGCAAAATCTTTGTGTTATGTATTTACATTTCATGCATGTGATGATAGTTATATCTACTTATTATAACACTTAATTTTACCAGTTATGTTAAGCATGAACTAGTTATGAGATAGAAAATATGGTGAATACAATAAAGATGTTTTAAGGGATAAAAAATTTATAGATCCTGATTCAACCCCCCCCCCCCCCCTTCCCTTCCCAGTATCTGATACAATGGTGTTCTTGTCTAAAATGATTGTAGTCACTAATTATTTGGGTTGAATGACTATCCACCTCTTGGTTGACTAACTAGTAAGTAGAGGTTGGAGTGGTGTTACAAATAATTCTACCATAGTTTTCCTTAGTCCCCTCATGGTTGACAAAATTTGGGAAAATATTGGTAACTCCTATAATATGATTAACATGGAGAATTCAAATGTATACAAGAATCGTAACTGGTGAAGTAATATGCCTCTTACCACCTTATAATGATATTCTATTTTAATTAAACCTATCATACTTTGCAAATTGAATCTAACAACAAAGTTTTTTCGCAAATAAACATTTGGACTTATTTAAAAATATTAACTATTATTAAAATTTCTTTGAGTAGAGTAATAATTTAATTCACTCCCTTTAAAACTATTTGAAGCATATCTAACAATTTCCTCATGCCCATTAGGAAATTTTTCTTTTAGGATTTCTCCCCAACCTATTTTACTTGCATGTACTTCAACTATATTGGGTAAATTACTTATGAGTCATAAGGGTGGCAACTGCTAGATTTTTCCTTGATCTTATTTATTTCCTCATCATGTTTTTCTATCCATGGATATGGGTTTTTTCTAATATATTTTTTAGCATTTTTTTGTCTTCAACAATATTTTGATAGAAATCTACAATATTGTTAACAAGTTCAAGGAAGCATTGTAATTCCTTAATAATGGTGACTTACATTGATAAATTTCTATAAAGAATATGTTCTTGTGCTTCTATTCCCCGGGTAAAAGCATAGATTTGTGTCACCATTTGTGATACAAAAATTTGTTTTGGTCAAATCTCATTTCTCTATCAAAACTCAATTTTTAAAAAAAAATAAAAATACCCTTTTATAGATTTTAGATTCAATATCATCATTATATAAATTTTTGACTGTTTTGATTAGTTATAATATGTCATAATCTAAAAATATTATAAGTCAATATTTCAACATTTCAGAAGACGCTCTCTCAAAAAATGAAAAAAAATTGTAAATCATATCAAAAAAAATTTAAAAATATATTTATCACTAGAAGAGAGAATCCTCTTCATGAATATGTAATTTTTTTTCAAGAAGGTATAGATTTGATAGGGAAGTTTTGACGGGAGGAAAAAACTGTTGGATTCTGACAAGGTCGAACTTGAGTACTTATAACAAAGAAAATATACATCTAAAATAATCATTTCTTTTTTTGTGCACTAGCTATACATGTCATCTATAAAATATTTTCAAATCATAACAAAAAAAGATGATTTGCACATACTTGTTTGACGGGAACTACATCCTATATTTTTTACAGTTAAAAACGGGACTTCAAAATAAAATAAAATGAATAAATTCTTAGTCAAAAAAATAATAAAAATTATAGGCATAAAATTCATACAATTCTACACATTTCATCAGTTTACATCATCTTCATATTTTAAATGCAAATACCATTTTTTTTGTCATTAATGTTGAACTGTCACATTCTGATATCACTTTTCTTTATAAAAGGTGACACAGGTTTGTGCTTTTACCCCCCCCCTTGGATATAATTTTGGTGCCAATGAATATGATCAATTCCTAACAAAAGTGGCTTTTGTCAAGATTGAGGAAAAGTCCATGCTTAAGACAAAGGGAGAGATAACCCTACAAATGCAAGAGATGTCTCTTAGGGCACTAACTAAACATAAGGATTTCATCTATATAATGTAGAATGAAGTTTTAATAATGAAAAAAAATTGTATTTGTGTGATATTGGAAGATAGAAGTCATTGTAATACCGAATGGAAGAGTATTTCACTCATATAGATGTTGAGTTATGGTGAATATTGTTTTATAGTAGTTACTGAATGTATCGAAATTGTCCAAAACCCCTTGGCTAAATTAGACTTGGAGTAAATATTTGTGCCCTGTATGATTCACCAAATGTGATCTTTTCTAGGTAGGGGGTTTTGATTATCAAGTAAATATTCATTTAGTGGTTTGTAATTAACCACTAACCTTTTCTTAGGAAGCTCATTGTTGAGCTCATCCTTTTTAGGTACACACATATTGTGACATGTGAAGTACAACTATAATACATAAATTAAACCCTTTTTTATTAATTTAGTGGTTTATTTAAAAGGGAATCTAAAAATATGGTGGTAAGAGGTAGATTACTTCATTGGGCACAATTCCTAGATATATTTGAGTTCTCTATTAATCATATTCTAAGAATTACCAATATTTGTGTATATTTTCTCAGTCATGAGGGGTTGAAAAAGAAATGGAGTAGAATGATCTATAACATTACTAACGTCACTACTTACTAGTTAATCAATCAAGAGGTGGATAGTAATTCAACACAAATAATTAGTAACAACAATCGGTTCATATGAGGATGCCATAATACTCAATAGAAATTCACTGTGACAAAATTAATTCTACATCAATTTTCTCCCATTTAAATTGATGAATAAATATTTGAATGGATCTTTGGGCATCAAATTGTTGCATCTAGGCATAGCTCACAATGGGGCATCTAATTGTACCACCACACATTTCCCTATCAAGATCAATGAAAAAATAGGATATCTTCCCTAACAATAGATTACCTAAGAGGACCATTTCCAAATGAATTTGAACATATCCCATCCAAACTTAATTGTAAAATATTTTTACTACATCTCTGGAATAAGGAGGTTTCACTAGTTGATTTTTGGATCCTTGGTAATTGTGCCCCCCAAAATGTTGGGATCAATGACATATCATAATTGAAGACTGGCAGGAACACACAACCTATAACATGGTCTTGGTTGTTAAATAACTAAGAGGGGGGTAAGTCAGTTATACACGAGTCCTTAAGACACATTTCAGCAACTCAACAATTTCAACTTCCAATTTATAAGCTTGGTAAATAGATCAAACTTTACAATCAGAGCTTTTTCAATTTTTGCTAGTAAATAATTAACTTATATTATCAGAGTAAACTTCATATGTATACTATGTTATGGCATGAAATAATAAACATGAAATAAACATGCAACACAATAAACATCCACAATTTTTGACACAACTTTTTTAACATGGAAATGCTATAAAGGGAAAAACCACTTGGGAACCAATAGCCCAAAATTTTCACTCTTCTAAAGTGAGCTCTATTAGAAGCCAACCGTGTTAAACATTATATACACATTGTTAATGTGACCATGTTAGAGGATTTGCACCAAATATCATCTAGACCTTATCACTCCTCAATTTGAGTGGCATTCTCTAGAGTACTTACAAACATTCAAAGGAATTTTATAATGGGAATGGATTGACAAATAAGACTGTTAAGTCCACTTGATTAAGAGATTTTATGCTGCAATGATTAGATAGTAATAGTGAAATGATTTGATCAAGAATGAAACTACCTTTTTTGTTTTAGATCTTCATTTTTATCATTCCTTGTCCTTTTTTAATCATTTTCATTCCTTCTAGTTGATCCATTCACATACACATGAACTTTTAACTTCATTTTCTATGTCTAACAATGTTTCTTTGCTTAGTTTCACCTTCTATCTTCTTCTTCACAAATGAGATGATCAACAATAATAAACATAATTTTCATCCCTTAAATAGACAACTTATTTTTTGTCCACTAGATTGTCATGTGTTTTGTTTCCTAATCACAAGCATTTGATCTTCATCCATCTAAGGTACATTGAATCTAGACACTCATGTATCACACTTTCTTCTTGAACTTTGAGTTTTATTTCAAATCATTAAATCTCAATCATCAAATCTTCTTGGAATTTTTCCAATAGTTTATCTCATAAAAAAATTCATCCTTATCTTTGAAACTTCTCGATCAATCCATATCTTCATCAAATTTTGGACTTCAATTAAATCTTCTTGAAATTGTTCTTCTTTCCCTTGCTCAATTAACACTACACTTGCTCAATCAGTACTAAGATTGACTAACATTCTTCATTCTTCATTCACTTGACATACAATCAATGAATACTATAATAGATTGGTGACTACTAGTCCTTCACTTGCCAACCTCAATGACTAGCTCAGTGCAACTTACTATTTCTTTGTCTTCTCACTTCATGAATTCTTTCTTTGTTTGTCAAACAACATAACTTTCTTGCTTATACATTATTGCAAAACTTAATCACATCATGTAAAACAATTAAACCAACATTATAATTTCAAATTCTAACTCATCAAGTTTCCAATGAAATTCCTCATGCCTATAAATTCTTATTTGAATTCTATTTATTAAGATCATTTTAATTTTGACTAAATTACATCCTTTAGATGATTTGGCACCTCACTCAATTAACATAGTGTATTACCTATTCATGCTTGACATTAATGACAACATAACAACCGATATGATGCTTTCACAAATATTATCTCCCTTGTCTTTAGCATTATCAATTGGAGCTAACAATTCCCCCCTTTGGCATTGATGGAAACACATTGTTAAATATTATTACATAAAACTCCTAAAATTATACAATTCAATTTTATCTAACTTGATATTCAATCTTCAATTTTGTCTTTATCAAGTTCTTTGTTATGTCTACTACATGAAACTTCATTCATATTCTCCATATACTCCCTCTTAGGGTATACTTCATTTACTTTTCATCATTCTCTTTTGTGTTCTCTATCTTTGGCCTCATCATACAATCTCTCAGATACAACTTGTTTCATATCAGACATCTCCCCCTTTCTATCATGCATATTCTCCCCCTTTGACAAAAATTTCAAAGGTAACTATAAGCTTTGATGGGAAACCTATTAAACCTTGTAGTTATACCTTGTACCTTGCATGTACTAATGACATCTCCTACATCACAAACATTTTCACAACTCTAGCAAAGTTCCTAAAGATTGAACTCGTGTATTAACTCCATTAAGCTATTTGATCAACCATGAATTGATGCAACATGCATCTATACTTAGTGAACATTGGATAGGGTAAGGAACCCTAATTTTTCTCTTACATACTCAAAATCATCCTTAATTAATGTATTTGTGAATATATCTATTATTTTATCCTTAGACTTCACATACTCCAATCTAACTTGTTTTCCTTGAATTTTCTCTCTCAAGTACTTGATAGATATGTGTTTTGTCTTTGCATACATCATCAAATTATTTGATATGTTAATTGCACTAGTATTATTACAATAGATGGTTACAATTTTTTTACTCCTCTTGCATACCTTCCAATAGTTATTTGATCCATACAATATTTGAACAATTTATTATAGTAGCTATATATTCAGCTTCAATAGTGGACTATGAGATACAATTCCACTTCTTACTTATCCATATTACTAATCTTTCTTCTAATAATAAATCTCCTCTACTATACTTTTTTAGCATCAACATTCCCTACCCAGTCAGCATCAATGTAGACTCTTAGCTCAAAACCTCCTTCTTTCTTGTACCATAAATCATATTCTTTAGTTCCCTTCAAAATCTGAATATTCATTTTACTGTAGTCATATTTATCTCCTTAGGATTGGCTGAAAATATTTCTACTATTCCAACTGCATGCACAATATTAGGTCTACAATGAACTACATATTACAACTCTCCAATCACATATCTGTACAATATTTCATTCACTTTGGTTGAGTTGTTTTACTTAGATAATTTACATCCATTGACTATTGGTGTAACTAGTGGTCTTGACTCATCCATGCAAAATATGTTTAGTATCTCCTTAATGTGTTTTGACTGGGTAACATATATTTATTCTTTAGTTTGATGAACTTGTAAACTAATAAAGAATTTTATCTCCCCAACTATAGACATCTCAAACTCTTTACTCATCTAATAAATAAATGACTTATTCATAAATTCATTTCCCCAAAATATGAATTCATCCAAAACTAGTTTTTCTATAACTACATTATCTTTAGCTTCACTCTTCAAACATAGATCAATATTATCACTAGTTACAACAAAATCAATTCTGATGAAATAGGAATTTAATCTTTCATTCTATGCTTAGGGTGTGTACTTCAATCTATATAAAGCTTTGTGTAGTTTACATACCATGTTATTTTTGTATTTTTCCACAAATCATTTGGGTTTTTCAATGTAGACCTCTTCCTCCAAAATCACATTAAAAAATATACACTTGGCATCCATTTGGTAGACCTTGAATATTTTGTATGCACCATATGCAAGTAGAGTTCTCATCCTTCCAATGAAGCAATAGGGAAAAAGGTTTCACCATAGTCAATTATTTCTTCTTGTGCATAACCTTTACATAAAATTCTTGCTTTGTCCCTTGCAACTTCTCCTTTTTCATTCAACTTGTTCCTAACAATCAATTTTGTTCCAATCACATTCTTGTCTTTGGGTCTCAATACCAATGTCCATGTGTTATTCTTATTACTATGATATACCTCTTCATTCATTTCATTGATCCAATATTAATCTTCAAGTGCATCTTTTACAGTTCCATGCTCAAACATAGAAACCACACATGTATTATCTCTCAACTTACCTATTTTTATGACTCTATCACTCTTATCTCCAATTATCTAATTCTATAAATAGTGACTTATGATATATTTTTCTAAGATATGATCAGTTTTATGTTCTTCATCATTTTGAATATTTTGTTGGGGCTTAACATTATGCTTAGTGTGCTCAAGTTGTCTCTCAAGTACTATAGGTTGTTTCTTAGTGGATTTCTACTATTATTGGGTAATCCTCTATTGTGTCTCAGTTTTTTGCTCAAGCAAAGTGTGAGGTTCTCCTTCTTGAACATAGAAAAATATGTTGTAGTCTTCAGGATCTTTCTTTCTTTCTTTAGCATTCTTATTTCCAAACTCATCAATTCTCACATTTACAATTTCAACCATGGTGTCAGCCACTTTATTCAAATGCTTATATGCTTTACTCCTAGTAGAGTAACCTGGTAAAATTCCTTCATCTTCTTTTGAATCAAAGTTTCCATTTATATAATCCTTTTGAATGTAACACCTACTTCCAAATATTTTGAATTAACTTACATTTAATGTGTATCCATGCCAAAGCTCATAGTGTGTCTTGTTTGTACATTTCTTAAATATAACTTGATTAAGTGCCTAAACATTAGTATTGATAGCTTCTCTCTAAAATATTTGTGCAACTCCTTTCTTAATCCATAGTGTTCTATCATAATCAACAATGGATATATTCCTCCTTTCTTTAATATTATTATGTTGTGGTGTTATAGGTGTTGATACTTTCCTTTTTATTTCATATTTAATAAAAAATTTATTAAACTCATTAAGCATGAATTCACCACCTCCATGAGATCTTAAACATTTCAAATTCTTACTAGTTTCCTTCTAAAATCTTGCCTTGTACCATTTGAACAAATTATATGCATTAGATTTAACTTTTAGAAATATCACAGTCATCATTCTTGAGTATTCATCAACAAATAGAATAAAGTATCTATCACCATAATAACTTTCAAGTTTCATGGGACCACAAAGATCAATATAAACCAAATCTAGTATATCATTAGATGAATATGACTTTCTTGAGAAACTTGCCTTAGTCATCTTACCAAGTTGACATTCTTTACATGTGGCATTATCAAGCTTATGCAAGTTTGGTGAACTTCTCAATTTCTTCTTCCTACACAGAGTCTCTTACACCGTAACCAAACATCTTAAACTTTAGAAAATAGGCATTTACTTATAGTAGGATCCACATAAAATATGTTACCTCTTTTTTGTCTACTAGTACCAATAAGTTCTCCATCAGCATCAAATATTCTCACCTTTCTATTTAAAAACTCAAACCAGTAGCATGTGTTATTCAGTTGTGTAATACTCAATAAATTGTATTTAAAACCTTGAAATCAATAAAAATCATCACATATAATTTTTTCATTCAAAATTAGTGAACCTCTTCATTTCATAGGACATGAAACATCAGTTCCAATCTTCATAAATCCACCATCATACTCTTCTAGTCTATCAAAATTATGTTGGAATATTTTAGAATAACTGGGAGGGATCATATGTATAACTAAAACTTTTCACAGCTTAGTGAACCCATAAAAAATTATCTATCATGCATGCATCCATAAGATTATGCAATCACTTAATAATTGTAGGTTATTATCAAGTCAACTTGAAGAAATGTAAACATGAAATATAATAGATTCATCACCATACTTGATAAAATGATTTATGTGGAAACCCAATTTGGGAAAAACCACTAGTAACATGCTAGTCCTTTTTCACTCTTTTGAAGTGATGCCCTATGAAAGGCCAACCCTATTAAAGGTTACAATACACACTATTAAATGTGACCCTATTAAAGGATTTCAATCACCCTATTAGGAGTGAGCTTTGTTAGAGGACTTTAGACCATTCACTTGGAATGTCACCTAGTTAAAGGATTTAAAAATTATTGTTAGGTCAACCTTAATCCAAACGATTTACCTTAGACTAATACAATTGTTAGATAGTAATAGTAAGGCTTGATCTGATACAACTTACAACTTCATTTGTAGATTATAGATCATTGTTTAGCCCTCAATTCTACTTGGCCTTCATACTTTGTAGCTCTAATAGCTTGTTCACCCTTCAAGCATTTATCTGCTTAAGCCTCCTTACTTAGCATGCCAATGTAGACTCTTCACTTAGATCACTTCATGAAGTAGAGCCCTTGACTCCTTGTCTTACATTCTTGCACCTAACTCTCTTACTTCATGACCAACCATTCCTATAAACATGAAATTAAGATATTTTACCACTCATTCTCCATCATCTAATTCAGGGTTAGGATGGATTAGGTAGGATACAATGAATCTATCCCGCATTCCATCTATCTTCTAGAAAGTTCTATTTGAATCCTCTTTGAATTTTCCTAAAAAAAGTTTAAGTTTAAGTTTGTACCACTAGCTCATCATCCTTATCTTCCACCTAGTTCACATAATCCAAGAAAACAAACTTGTCAGCTTAGACTCATTGAATCCACGATCTTTTAAATAATGCAACAGCTCACATTATCTTGCTTTTGATGCTCGATAAATATTGTGTCGCTTGGCATCCATTATGAAATTACTTAGCATGAACTAAAGTTTATTGTTGCTCAGTGTCAACTAAACTTTACTTGATATCCACTATTCTACTCGGCATACACTAGAATGAACTTTTATTCAGCTTCAACTATTTTTATGCTCAGCTTGCATTGACCTTGATCGACACCTACTATCCACTTGGTCAAGCTTGGAAAACAAACTTTGTATAACTTGTTCTTCTAAACTTTCTTAGTATAACCAGCCCTTGTAACCTTAAGTACATTATCAATATATCATGTCATCACTATCTTAACTGATTCTTGTACTTCTTTACATAATCATAACTCAACCTTTCCTCTAGGTGCTATTGCTACATCTTTTGATCAAATCCTCTTTATCAATCATCTAAGTAATAGTACTTAAATTATGTAAGTAGTTGTCTTACCAAAAAATAGCAGGTTTGACATCACTAAAAAAACAATTATTGAAGCATACTTGTATGTTCTCAAGAATCTCCCTTCACAATCTCCCTTTTTTATTAGCATCTTTAATCCATTTTCAAAAAATTATCAATATTGTCAGTCATATGATGTGAATAACCACTATCAATAATCCAAGTTTTATTCTTATTAACATGAGATATAAGGGATTTTTCTTCTTCATATTGTTCCTTCTATGAATCTTCTTTTACAACAACATACACAACTTCGTCACCTTCATTTTCATCATCAGACTCTGAATTGATGTGTTCTTCCTTGGAAATGTAGCATGACTTCTACTTATCTTTATAATCTTTGTTCCTTTGGTATTTTTTCTCTCTCTTTTTCATTCTTGTCATTCATGCTCTTTTTAGGACATCTAGATGCAATATGACCAACTTCATTACACTTGAAACATATCAAGGGTAATTTACCTTTGACCTTTACTTTTCCTCTTGATATCCTCCTAGATAGAAGTGCATCAAGCTCATCTAGTTCTTTCTCATCTCATTCACTTTCATCTCTACTACACTTATCTTACCTTGAACTACCAATAGTTAGAGATGACTTGAAGGCATTTTATACCTTAGGCTAACTATTATCAAAGTTGCTATACTCAAAATTAGTCAATCTACCAACCAAAACATCAAGAGTAAGGACATTACCAAGAATAGCTCTAAATTCTTGAATATTTGAAACTCTAATAGCATAGACAAGAGAAAAGGTTCTTATTACTTACAACATATTCATCACTTTTTATTCCTCTATTATCTTTGATGGTAATAACGATTTGATTTTGTTAATATGTTGTGCAATGTTCTCTCCTTTTTTCATCCTCATGTCATCAATTTATCCTCTTAGGCTCTCAAATTTTTCTCTCAACACATTATGATATCCTCCATGAAAAAGTAAAAGATTATCCTAGACCTCTTTGGTAGTAGAAAATTCTTTGATATCATCAAATTCAGCATCATTTAGAGAAGAAGCAATCTCTATCATCAAGTTATTATGTTCTTGTTTTGCCTTCATCTGCTTAACTGTCATAGGAGGGGTTGGATGTGTGTACTGATTGTCCATATATTATAATGCATAGTTCCTGAATCTTGATAGGTACAATCTCATCCTTCTTTTTCATGATGAAAAGTAATCTCTTTTTATCTTAGGAACCACTCTCTTATATATGTTTGGATATTTATCTTAAGTACCTAAAAACTTTCTCCTTCAAGAACCTAGCTCTAATACCAATTGTTAGATAATTGAGAGGGGGTGAATTAGATATCCATGGTTCCTTAAAACACTTTTTAGAAACTTAACAATTTTAACTTTCAATTCACAAGCTCGGTAAACAAATCAAACTTCACAATTATAGCTTATTTAATTTTTTCTAATTAATTGTTAACTTGTATTACCAAGTATGAGAGTGAACTTTATATGTATACCATGTTACAGCATGAAATAATAAAAATGAAACACATTCAACATCCAACCATTTTGACACAAGTGTTTTAATGTAGAATTCATATAAAAGGAAAAACCACATATGAACAAACAATCCAAAATTTTCAATCTTCTAAAGTGAGCTTTGTTAGGAGCCAAGCATGTTAAAGGTTACATAAATATTGTTAATATGACCCTGTTAGGGTATTTTCACCAAATTTTATATAGATCTTAGCACTCCTCAATTTGAGTGGCTTTTGATGAGGCATACTAATGTCTTAATTTTGATATAGTTTTCATAGTTTGGACATACTCTTTGTGCTTTTTCAAAAAACATTTCCAAAATATTTGTGTAAATATCTTGTGAACTTATGCTAAAGACATCTAGAACTTACTAAACCTATGGATAGTGTATATGACATACTTTTCTTAATATTGTACATAGAATGCAGTATTTCATATAAATACCTTAAGCTATATTTTAATATATGAATATGAATGCTATCTTACATATATGTTTCGGATGTTTCTAACTTTTAGGAAAATTAAGAGCAATGCAAAGGTTAGTGATTACTACATTAAAGAAAGAGGATGATGGAGACCAATCATGGCAAGGACAGTGCAATTCAATTCCTATGTAAAAGTTGCACCTGTAGAGGAGTTATTGTTCCAGAAAATCTAGGAGACACAACTTGCTATATTTCCTACAAGTTGTTATTATGTTGCTTAGTAATAAATGTACTATGTCAAAGTTGATCTTCCTCCTTTTTTGGTGATGTTCAAAACTTTTATGTCATGTTTTTAATAAGTATCCAATCCTCTATATAATGGATTTGGATTGTCTTAGTAAGATAATGAGAAAATAGACAATGCTAGTTTAAAGATTCAGAAGTTATTCTTTTTCTAGTTCTTCATGAATTATTCAATAGATGTAATCAAAGAATGATTTTAATGAAAGAGGGATTTTGAAAATTTTGTTGTGTTCATAGTTATTTGAAACCAACCAAGGGGTCCCACATGGGAGGTAGAATATATTTAGGTAAAGTGGATTCATTTTTTGCAATTTCTTATTTTCAAGATAGATTTATTGTATTAGTCCTACAAAATTGTTAATATGAAAGTTCCTACAACACTTGCAGAAAATGATCATGGTGGATGTTTTGAGTTGTTAACTAGTTTAGGTTCATTTTCCAAAGCTTTCTATAGTTATCTATTGTTAGTCCAAGTGCATTTACTATTTTGTAACAATATTATAGATTCTTTTCATGCATTACTTTCTTGTAGCATAGGTGTTAAGACTCTGAAAGGAACTTAGTGCACATACTATGCTAACCCATTTCAAGTCCCATGTCCCTGGGTTGACAATTCAAGTGTATTTCATGATGGAATAGGTAGTCTTCAGAATAGATATAGTATCCTTGAGAGAGACAATGATGTGATTATCTTCATCTATTATGAAAATGTATAGCCTTCTATAAAAGACTTACAAACATCTAAAGAAATATCACTATACAAATAGATTTACAAATAAGATTGTTAAGTTCACTCGGTTAAGATATTTTCTACTATAATGATTAGAAAGTAATGGTGAAATGGTCTTATCAAGAATGTAACTACCATCACTATTTAAGATCTCCATTTTTTGCATTATTTGTCCTTTTTTTGTCCTTTTTTCTTCTTTATAGTTCATCCTCTCACATACACATCAACTTCAAACTTCACTTGCTAGATCTCACAATGTTGCTCCACTCAATTTCAGCTTCTATCTTCTTCTTCGCAAACAACTCATTGCTAGTCCACCAAATTCTCTTGTATTTTTTGACTTAATCACAATTGTGTGATCATCATCAAGCTAAGATACATTGAATCTAGATAATTAGGTATCACATTTTCTTTGTGAAAGTAAAACCTCATCTCAAATCATTAAATCTCCTTCATTAGTTCTTCTTTGAATTTTTCTAATCATAGATCTTGTAAAAAACTACATCCTTGTCCTTGAAACTTCTTGATAATACTAAGCTTGGTTAACACTATTCATACTTCATTGACTTGACATACACTCAATGACTACTAGTCCTTCACTTACTAACCTTTTTGACAAGTTCGATGCAACTTAATATTTCTTTTCCTTCTCACTTCATGACTTCTTTCCTTCTTTTTCAACAAACATAACTTTCTTATACATGATCTCAACACTTAATCACATCATGTAAAATAGTAAAATTTGTTGGAATACTGTAGAATAATTGAGAGGGGGGTGAATTAGTTATTCAATTTCTAGATGTATAACTAAAAAATTTCTCAACTTAGTAAACCAATAAAACATTTTTCATCATGTATATATCCATAAGATTATGAAATCACTTAAAACTTGTAGGTTACTGTCAAATCAACTTTTAGAAATGTAAACATGAAACATAAAAAATTCATCAGTGCACTTGACACAATGATCTACATGAAAATTCAATTTGGGAAAAACCACTAGTAACATGCTACTCCATTTTCACTTTTCTAAAGTGATGCCCTGTGAAAGGCCAACCCTATTAAAGGTTACAATACACACTATTAAATGTGACCCTATTAAAGGATTTCAATCATCCTATTAGGAGTGAACCTTGTTAGAGGACTTTAGACCATTCACTTTGAAGGTCACCCGATTAAAGGATTTACAAATGATTTTCAGGTTAATGTTAATCCAAAGGATTTACCCTAGACTGATACAATTGTTAGAGAGTAATAGTAAGACTTGGTCTGATACAACTTAAAACTTCATTTACAAATTAAAGATCATTGTTCAGTCCTCAATTCTTCTTCGCCTTCATATTTTGTAGCTCTGATAGCTTGTTCACACTTCAAGCATTCATCTCCTTAAGGCTCCTTTCTTAGCATGCCAATGCAGACTCCTCCCATAGGTCACTTGATGAAGCAAAGTCCTTGACTCCTTGTCTTCCTTAGGTTCTCACACCTAACTCTCATTTCTTCATGACTAGCCATTCCTATAAATAGGAAATTAAGATATTTTTCTGCTCATTTTCCATCATCCAATTTAGGGTTAGAATAGATTAGGTAGGATACACTGAATCTATCCCACATTTCATCTCTCTTCTAGAAACTTTTCCTAGAATATTCTTTGAATCTTCCTAAAAATGGTTTATCTTGAAGTTTGTGCCACCAACTCATCATCCTTATCTTCCACTTGGTTCACATAATCCAAGAAAACACACTTATCAACTTAGATTCATTAAATTTATGATCTTTTAAATAATATAGTAGTTCGACACATACTATGTTGCTCGGCATCCATTGTGAAATTACTCGAAACTAAAGTTTACGAGTGCTCTATATCAACTAACTTTACTTGGCATCCACTATTCTTACTTGACATACACTAAAATGAACTTTTACTCAGTTTCAACTAATTTTCTACTCAGCTTGCACTGACTTTGCTCAACTCCTTCTATCCACTTGGTCAATCTTGGTAGACAAACTTTGTGTAACTTGTTCTTCTAAACTTTCTTAGTGTAACTAGCCTTTGTAACCTTAAGTAGATTATCAATACATCATGTCATCATTGTCTTAATTTATTCTTGTACTTCTTTACATAATCATAACTCAACCTTTCCTCTAGGTGCTATTGTTACATCTTTTAATCAAATCCTCTTCATCAATCATCTAAGTGGTAGTACTTAAATCATACAAGTAGTTGTCTTATCGACAAGTACCAGGTTTGACATCAATGAAAAAACAATGATTGAGGAATACTTGTATGTTCTCAACAATCTCTATTTACAATCTCCCTCTTTTATTAGCATCTTCAATCCATTCTCAACAATCTCCCTCTTTAGCATTGATGGAAAACCAAACTGATCAACTGAATCAGCCAAATGGTAAACACCTTGTTCAATCAAACTGACTAGGTTAAAATAGTAATACAATACAAAAAAAAAAATAATTCCTTGTATTGAGATCTCTCCCTCTATTGGTAACTTCCATGTTTTGAATCAACTACAAAACTCTTTATAACTCCTTTTGAGTTTCATCTTGTATTTCCCTCTCACAAGGTAGATATTTGGGATTTCTCCCTCTTTCTTGTACATTACTATCTCCCTCATCATATCTGTGCTCTCTTCTAATTAGTAAAATTCTCTATGCTAGCTTGATTTTGACTTGATTATTTTAACTTGATCAATAATTATATCTCCCTCTTTGAAAACAATGCCAAAAACTTATCATCTTATCATGCAGATATAAGCTTTTCAATTTCTTCAAGTTCTCCCTCTATCTCCTTGCTTGTGACTGATTTGAAATTTTCTTCTTTTTGATTACCTTGGGTAGCTCCTAAAGTAAGATCCTCTACATTAATTTGTAACATATGAACATCAGCTTGTTTGATGCAAGACACTTCTCTTGTTACTTAGATAGCCTTTGATAGGGGTATTACCCCTAATTTACCTCTTAGATACTCATGAGCATCCTTAGGTAATGCTTTTGTGAAGATATTAGCAATTTTCTCTTTTAAATTAACATATTCCATCTTCATCTCTTTATCTTGAACTAATTCTCTCAAGTAATGATGCTTGATTGCAATGTGCTTAGTTTTTGTATGCATCACAGGATTCGTTGATATATTGATAACACTTGTATAATCACAATAAAGTATCATTGTTTTTGTGATCTCTTCCTTCATTCCTTTGAGTAGTTGTTTGATCCATACATTTTTTATGCAATTTATAGCAGCAACAACATATTCAACTTCAGCTATAGATTGTGAGGTATAATTTTGTTTCTTACTAGTCCATGTAATTAATCTCTTGCCTAAGAAAAATGCTCCTCCACTAGTGATTTTTCTATCATCAATGTTTCTAGCCCAATCAACAGCAATATAAGCTCTTAATTCAAATTTCTCATTCTTCTTATAGTATAGACCAAACTCTTCTATTCCTTTTACATATCTCATTATTCTCTTCACAACCATTAAATGATTCTCCCTGGGATTTATAGAGAATCTTGCAACTATACCTACAAATAATGTAATGTTAGGTTTGTTATGTACCACATATTGTAATTTTCCGATCATATACCTATACAATGTTGGATCTACTTCGGCTAAATCATCATTCTTTGACAACTTATGTCCTATCACCATAGGTGTACTTACTGGTTTGGAATCCTCCAATCCAAAAAATTTCAATATTTCCTTGACATACTTTGATTAAGTGATTTATATACCATATCTCATCTTATATACTTGCAAACCCACAAAGAATTTGATTTCACTACACATAGACATTTCAAATTCTAGCTTCATCTAATTTGTAAAATCTTTACATAAAGGATCTTGACCTCCAAATATGATATCATATTTTCCTTTCTCTATTTTCATGTACAGATTGATGTTATCATCAGTCCTTTTAAATCTAATCTTCACAAGATACTTATGAAGTCTCTTGTACCATGCTCTTGGTGCTTGTTTCAAACCATATAGAGCTTTGTGCAATTTGCATACCATGTTCTTATTGTTAACATCAAAAAAACCTTCTAGATATTCCATGTAAACTTCTTCCTCTAATATTCCATTCAAAAATGAAAAGTTAACCTCCATTTGATAAACTTTGAAACCTTTGTATGCAAAATAAGCAAGTAGAGCTCTTACTCTTTCCAATCTAGCCATAGGGGTAAAATTCTCTCCATAATCAATTCCTTCTTATTGTGAATATCCCTTGCAAACTAGTCTTTCTTTGTTCCTTTTCACTTCACCATTTTCATCTAGCTTGTTTCTAAATACCCACTTTGTGCCAATCACATTTTTGCCTTTTGGTCTAGGAACTAGACTACATTTTTTGTTTTTCTCAAATTTTTTCAATCTGTTCTTCCATGAATTTACTCTAGTCATCATCTTCTAATGCATCTTCCAATGATTTGGGTTCCTTCAAGCTTAGCAAACATGTATAATTTTTCAATATATTTCTTGCCATTTGTCTAGCATATTTATCTCCAATGATTTGTGCAGTAGGATGATGTCTCTTCACATATTTTGACAATCTTGGTTCAGCTCTTATTTCTTCACTTTGTCTTTCAAATTCAAAATTGTTGTGTGTATCTCTGTTAGGTAACTTAGCATTTCCACCAATCTCAAAATCAAAATGTGCTTCAATTTCATTATGTAACTTTGCATCTAAATGTAGCTCATTTCCTGAATGCAACTTGACATTCATAGTATGTAACTTGATAGTCACTAAAACCTATTGATTTGTAGCTTGATTTATAGCATCTTCTTTAGTAGGCATACTTGCATGAGAGTATACAAATGATTTGTATTCTTTTGGTTTTTTCATAGGTTCAATCTCCTATACTTCTATGTATTCATCAAAGTTTACATTTTCACTTTCCACAACTTTGTTAATGTTAGTATTCAAACACTTATAAGCTTTACTTCTTGAGGAATAGCCGAGGAATATACCTTCTTTACTTTTTGCATCAAGTTTACCATTCTTGAAATCCTTAAGAATGTAACATTTTCTTCCAAATACCTTAAAATATTTTACATTGGGTGAGTATCTATACCATAATTCAAAAGGTTTTGAATGAGTACCTTTCTTGACTTGTACACAGTTCAAGGTATAGATAGTTATACTTATAGCTTCTCTCCAGTATTTCAAAGCAATGTTCTTTTCCATCATGAGTGTTCTAGCATAGTCCATTATAGACCTATTTTTTCTTTTAGCAATTCCATTTTGTGCTAGGGTTCTAGACGCAGATGTCTATCTTTTGATTCCTCTATCATTATAGAATATCTCAAATTTATTTGATATGAATTCTCTTCCTCTATCAGATCTTAAACACTTCAAATTTTTACTTGTTTCTCTCTCAACTTTTTCTAAGTACCACTTAAACATTTGTAAGGCATCAGATTTCTTTTTTAGAAACATAACTGTCATCATTCTAGAATAATCATCAAAAAACAACATAATATACTTATCTCCTTTGTAACTTTGCACATCAATTGGTCCACACAAGTTAGTATGAACAATCTCTAGTATTTCTTTAGAGGTGTAAATTTTTCTCTTAAAGCTTGATTTTGCCATTTTACCTAACTTAAATTGTTTTCATATTATATTATTAGGCTTTTTCAACTTAGAAAAACATCTTACTTTCTTCATGTTTTTGATACTAACCATGTTATCAAAATTAACATGACATAACCTCTTGTGACATAGCCACACATCATCAAATTTTACAACAAGACAAGTAGCATCTTCTATGTCAAGATAGAATAGATTACTTCTAGTCTGATCACCTTTTACAATTAGTTTCCCATTTGTATCATATATCTTAGTGTACACTAAGAATGTGTCACACTCTAAAACCCTTTTATCCAAATGATTACATGAGTTTGAAACACATGGATGTTGGCTTAGAGCTCCCTATCTATGGAGTGCAAGAGAGTATGTTTCAAGTACAAGGGATCTCAATTGAGTCTTAGGAATGCTCTTCTTGCTAGTAAACCATGCAATGGGAGGTTTCAAAGATGAGATGCAAGAGTAAAAATGTCCACAAGAAGTTCCTCAAAGATGCAATGCAAGTATAAAAATAAAACTATATGAGTATGCAAAATGTAGCTATTCTAAGCAATGATACAACATACAACATACCTTTAACTGCTTAGAAGAAGGTAAAATTTTAAAATAAAATTTTGACTATCAAGATGAACTCAGATTTCAATTTTGATCTCAAAAAGGGATCTAGGACGTCAAAATAGCCAAGGGTGCAATTTCACAAAATTTTGAGGAGTTTGAACATTAGGTCAAAATAAGGTCAGAGCCTATAAAAGTGGTCCAAGTGTCATTTTCAAATTTATTTTTTCTTTTGTGAATTTGAAGAACTTAGAGTTTTGTGGAGAGAGAAAATGACATTAGAAAAAATTCTGATTGATCAACACCATTTCAAGTGCAGTCGATTAAACAATCAGCTAGAGCACTACAAGGCACCGATAAGTTTGTATTTTTTTCTTGCATTTATGAGCTTTTTGTACCTTTATTTCATGTTTTAAGGGTAAAAACTCATAATATTGTACGATATTTTAAAAGTATCACATGGGTACTTCATAAAATATCACATGATACTTCACATGAAAAATTGTATCACCTAGATAGTGAAAGGTATGTTGTATGAGACATACCCATTTGTCACATGGAGTAGTGGAAAATATCGCATGACCAAAAAGTATCACATCGATATACAAAAAAGTATCACACAATATATTATCAACATTTTGTATCACCTACATATAGCAAGAAATGTTGCACTAATTGTTTTTGAATCATTTTGCATGAAATTTTGGATTTTGATCATGTTTATGATGTTGTATTGATGTTTGCATGTTTTGTGTTATAGGAACTATTTTTGGTGCCTCTCATCAGAGCTCCCAAAGTGGTGGGGTTGCAAGTTGTACAACATCTGATAGATAATGAGTTGGCCGCTATATCTAGCATGGTCTTGAGATGGGTGATATGAATGCCCCATAAATAGGTGAACCATGGGCTATTAACTATGCTAGCTAAGCAGTGGCATAGTGAGCATAACACATTTCATCTGTTGACTAGAGAGGCTTCCATGACTTTAGAAAATCTATATTGCATCCTCCGTGTACCTTTATATGGTTATCTAGTGAGTTCTATGTTTGATTTCTCTATTATATTTGCAATTTTGGATATTGATGTTAGGTATATTAATTCCAAGTTTGGTTATATGTAATAGGTGTACTATGATCAAACTCTGATAGAGGGACAAGTAGTGATGCAACAAATGTTTCAAGATGTTACATCCTAGATTTCCATCTGAGTTGGGAGTGGCTCATTGATGAGTAGGTGTTGATTTCCCCATATCAAAATTGTTATGCTCATTAGTTGCTTAGGCCTTGGTGATCGACAAGAGCTAGAAGGGCTTCCCATTGGGATGGGGCAGACTAGTGGCAGACTTGATTGCATGGCATCGTAGGATGGCATGGGGCCAACAATTTTTAGTAGATATGTACCATGAGCTACATGAGATAGTGTACCATGAGGGTAACTCCTAGGAATGTGGAGTAGTGCTAGCATAGATCTAGGTGTCAGAGCACATTGTTGTGATCCAACCATAAGTGCAACCATAGGAGTGGAGTTAGCCCTATATTTTTGGATATACAGGATTTGTCCCACAAACTCATAGTGGATTTGTCACTTATTACCATCAGATATTTGATGAGCTAACAATGTTTACATGGCAGCCCTATTGATATTTCCATAGATGATCAAATTCCTAGGAACTAGAGTATATGAGATATAGTAGATCACTAGTAGGTAGGCACTCAGATAATGTGGAGAGATTTGTGATCAGTTAGGTATGGTAGCAGTTTGTAGAGTGACAGGTGATTTCAGTAGAGACCACTACCTATGCTTGCTTCCACTTAGATGAGGCATGAGGATGGCTACCAATGTTATATTACTAAAAAGCAATTTGAGAGATAGTAGCCTTAATGCAGATTCCCTAGGATTATTACCTAGATATAACAAATGTAGGGGTAGATCTAGCTTATCTATATGAGATGTAGAGACACCCATTTTCCCATTTTACAGAGCCATATGTACTACCTGTAGTAATGGGACATGGAGGTGATGGAAGGGGTGGAGGAGTGAGATGGATGGAGGTTGGGGAGGGTTCCAAAGTTGGTAGGAGGAGTAAGTGGCCATAGGTCTCTAGGGAGGCAAAGGAGGAGGAGGAGGAGGTGCCATTGAGACGGTAGCAAGTAGTGCAAGTGGAGGGAAAGGAAAAGTAGCCTACTAGGGGAGATAATGAGCATGATGCTAAGATCTACACTTTAGAGGTAGAGCTTCAAGTAGCCTAGGTCATCATCATAGTATGGGATCAGTAGCTCACAGATGAGTGGGCATGAGGAGATGAGCTCCATAGGGAGTGAGATGCTACTGGGAAAGAGGCAATGCATCATGGAGCACATGCTACATATTATTATGCCACCTATAGGGTTGTGGTGCCACTAGAGTAGGGACTTCTTAACTACTCAAAGTGGGTAGAAAGATTAGAGGATGTGGCATAGCTATCAGATAGGAGACAGGCTTTGCCACAAAGGTCACCACCAACCGTAGAGGATGCAAGTTAGTCATAGGTCAATTTTGGTAGTTTTGATAGTTTTGATTGTACTCTATGTATTTTTGAGATGGATATCAAGATTTTGGATCTCACATTTGTATACGTACTATGACAGATTGATATATGTATATATGAGCTACTAGATTTGATTGATAGATTTGTATACTTGTCTCAAATGGATGTTTCTACATTTTAAGTTTTCATTTGATGTTTTAGTTTCTATTTCTTGCTTATGTATGCTTTTCCAAGATACTTATGTGTATATACTCATTTATCTCTCTCATGTATGATGTTTAGATCTCATGTGTATGGTATAGACTTATGTACTTGAAACATGTGACACTTGGATAGATTGAATGGGATGTTTAGATTAACCCCTTGCGATGACAAGATAGCAAAAAAATGAAGCAAAAGATCAAGAAGGTGAAAAGACATGATAAAGAAGAAAGTAAAGAAAGATAGAAAAGTAGTTAGCTGATATGTCCTTGAAAAAAGATGAAGAGAGAGCTCTCCCCCTATGCAAGGATGCAAGACTAAGCTAGAAAATGAACCTAAAATGCAAGCTAATATACAAAGTGATTTACCAGTAAGAAATGCATAACATTTAGACTTTTTTTCATCATGAAGCATTTATTAGGGACATCACAAGATCATAAAACCATCACTAGTATAACTAGGAGGGTATGAATATGATCAATATTTTATAGGTATGTGGAAATCCAACCTAAGCATTAGAGACATGTAAGTCAAGATAACTATGCGATTAGATTCCCTAAGTTTGATGTTGCAAGATTACACCTATATTAAGGAATAAGTGTGAGGATAACCCCCAAGTGTGGTATTGAAAAAAAAATCAAGGATGATACATTTGTAAGTCAAAGTGTCAAATAGGACAAGCATGAATGCTTTAAACACTATAGATGAACAAAGTATACCTACAAGAAGAAAGCAAGAAAACATGCTCCATGCCCCTAGTCTCCTAGTCCATGACATCTTGAAAGACTATTAGGGAGGGAACACAACAAAGAAATTATCATAAACAACACACAAAGTAGATAAAGTTCATCGTATCTTAGTTATTTAAATGTTAAAGTGTGTGTGTGTGTGTGTGTGTGTGTGTGTAAGTCACTTGGACATTTCTTCAATAATTGATTCTGATAGTGAGCAATATCACAAGACATCCTAGACTATAGGTAAACTATCTAAGAAGTATTGAGAAACACTTGATGTCAAATTGGGTGTGGGTAGTGTTGAGGAACACTATTTTGTGTGAGTTTCTAAAGAAACCCTAATGCACAAGGACACCTCAATAGGCTTAGCAGTTGTGCCCCCGAGATGAGGACAAGAAAAAATTCCAAGCTAGGAAATGTGGTATGAAGTGAGTGAGACTAATAGACATTGGTGCAAGGGTCTCAAGTAACATCTATTTCCAAGTTTTCATTACTTGGCAGATTTTTTGTAGGACTTTTTTTTTAAAAATTGGAATTTTTGATATTTTTTGGTGACACACCAGAGTGCCTATTGCTAGGTTTTCACTAAGATGAACATTTTTTCAAGACATTTTCTACTTTTTAGCAATTTTTTTAGGATCGATAAGTATGTACAAGATAAGTAAGATGCAAGCCTCTAAGAATAGAACTTCTCCAAATGTAGGACATTGATAGGCTCTACAAGTTTTTCCCTTTTGAGAATAGATAGTTGATAAGCACCAAACTCGAATGCTACTGTGATAATGTATGGGCCTAACCAATTAGGTTCAAACTTTCCCTTCTACTCTCTATGTTGCTGATTTTTTGGATTCTCTCCACGCACAAGTTCACCAACTTGAAACTCACACAAGTGAACTTTCTTGTTATACTAAGTAGACATGCACTTGTGATAAGTCCTCATGTGATCAAAAGTAGCCTTATGGTGTTCAGCAAGAGTCTCTAATTCCTATACTCGCATAGCTCTATTGTCTTTATCAGTTATCAACCCATGTAAGGAGATGCGCAAGAAGGGTATCTCAACTTCTAATGGGAGGACAACCTTGGAGCCATAAAATGGAGAAAAGGGTGTGGCCCCTATAAGAGTATGAATGGTAGTTCTGTAGGCCCAAAGTGCCAAATTTATCTATAGGTTCCAATCTTTCCTAGAATTGTGAACTGTTTGGTGTAAAAATTTTAGCAATGTATTGTTGGAGGCCTTAGCTTGGCCATTCCCTTGAGGGTAGTAGATAGAGGACCAATGTTTTTTGATTCAAAATTTCTTACATATTTGTCTGAGGTCCTTATTCTTGAACTAACCTCCATTATCAGTAACAATGAAGGAAGGAATACCATAATGACAAATGATGTGGTTTAGTATAAATAGGGCAACATGTTTGCCTATAGTAGCAAATAGTAGCATAGCTTCAATGTATTTAGTGAAATACTCAGTTTTTATGATGATGAACTTGAGTGAATTTTGCTGACCAAGTCAAAGGCCCATTGTAGAAATGGAAAATATGTCAAAGAGGGAATCAACTCATGTCCAGGAGCATGAATTAAGTTTCCCTGAAGTTGAAATTTTTTATAAGACTTAGCATAATTAATGACAATGGCTTGCATGATTGGCCAATAACCCATCCTAAGTAGTTCCTGAGCAAGTGTCAAGCCATTATAATGTGCCCCACAAATTCCATTGTCAACTTCAGCGAGTAACTTTTTGAACTCTTCTAGCTATAAATACCTAAGCAACATTCTGTCCAGACTTTTCCTATACAAGTCACCAGAGACCAAAGTGTAATGTGAAGCATTGCAAAGGAGTTGGCATTTTTGGTTGCACATGATGGTTTTAGGAATACCTTAATCACATAGGTAGAATAATATGGCCACATAGTGAGAGGAACCATGACCTACAATAGTGCAGATCACTTGGTTATTTGGGGAATCATAGGTAGGATGAAGTAGTTCTTCCACCAAGAACTCAAATCATGATTCATGTTCTTGTAGTTGGAGGATAGATTCTTAAGTGGCCATAGCATTAGCAACCTTTTTTTCTTCTCTAGGAATTTGTTAGAATGTCCCAAAAGTGAAATAGTTCCTTAGAGCATCTATTGACTTCTTGTAAGGGATCAACTTGTCATCCTTTGTTTGGTAGTCATTGTTCACTTGGTTTATAACAAGATGTGAATCTCCATAGATGTTCAATTTAGCAATTCTCCATTCAAGAGCCATTTTGATCCCATTTTTTAATGACTCATATTCTACAATATTATTTGTGCAAGGGAATGAGGGTTTGTAGGATTTTTTAATCATGTAACCATGAGGAGAAATAAACAAGACACCTGCTCCAACTCCATTCTATGTATGAGAACCCTCAAAGAACATGTTCCAAGTTCTCTCTATGATGTACATTATTGAGGCATCTAGAAATTAAATTTGCATGGGTGTCATATCCTCTTGTGGAAAATCAGCCAATTGGTTGACTATGGTCTATACTTTAATGGCTTTGTGTTTGACATACTGAATGTCAAATTCTAAAAGAATCATCATACATTTAGCTAGATGACCAGTAAGCATGACTTTTCTTAACAAATATTTCAAAGGATCAATTTTAGCAATCAGGTGAACTGTATGTGCCAACATGTAATGTCAAATTTTTTGGGAAGAAAAAACCATTGCAAGACATGCCTTCTTGATACTAGTGTAGTTCATTTCATAAGCTACCAAAGTTATACTAGTGTAATATATAGCTTGTTCTTTACCAATCTCATCACTTTGGGCCAATAATTCTCCAAGAGAAGAAGTTGTAGTTGAGATATACAAGATCAAAGGTTTTCCTTGAATAGGTGGCATCAAAACTGGAGGTTTGGCAAGGTACCCTTTGATTTGGTCTAGACTTTGTTGACATTCATTGTTCTAGATATGAGTAGATCCTTTATGCAAATTCTTGTTGAAAGATTGAGCTTTATTAGCTAACTGAGAAATCAATCTTCTTATGGATTGTAGACATCCTTATAGACTTCTAAGATGACTGACATTTCTTTGAGGAGGCATTTCCATGATAGCTTGGACTTTCTCAAGATCAACTTCAATGCCTTTTGCTGAGATAATGTAGCCTAGAAATTTTCCAAATGTGACACCAAAGGCACACTTTTTTTGGGTTCAACCTAAGATGAAATTGTTCCATTCAGTCCAATATTAAACTAAGTTCTTCAAGATGTGTGTCATTTTCTAGATTTAACTAGTGTGTTATCAACATAGTCTTCAATATTTTTATGCATCATATCATGAAAGATGGTGGCCATTTCTCTTTAATAGGTAGCACCAGCATTTTTGGGCCCAAAAGGCATGATATTCGAGTAGAAAGTACCCCAGGCACACATAAAAGTTGTCTTCTCCAAATTAGATCGAGCAATCTTAATTTGGTTATATCCAGAAAAGCATCCATGAGAGAGTACATCTTGTAACCCGTCATCACATCCACTATCATGTCCATATTTGGTAGTGGAAAATCATCCTTGGGGCATGCTTTGTTTAGATCTCTAAAATTAGTACAAACATAGATGGATTTATCATGCTTAGACATAGGTACAATATTGGAAATCCATTTTGCATAGTCAATAGCTCTAATAAAATTTTCCCTTAGGATCTTTTCCAACTCTACTTTGACCAATAAGGTTACATGTGGATGCATCTTTCTTGGTTTTTTTGACAATTTTTACACCAGGAGAAATTGATAAATGATGCATGATAAGGTCTGTATCAAACCTTGGCATATTTGAGTATGTCTATGTGAAATTGATTTTCTTGTCCTAAAAGAATTTGGCAAACTTCTTCTTTTCCTCAAGTGATAGTGATTGAGCCACATGGATGATTTTAGGAGATTTGTCTATCCCCTAGTTGATAGGTTTTTTAGGTTCAATGAGAACCAAAGACTTATCCTAAAAATAGCTTAGGAAACTACCAAGTACCTTATCTAAAGGTGCCTCAAGGAGGTTTTCACCATTAGATACATCTTTATTTTTATTTTTTTGAGAATTTTATACTGCCATAATGTGGTTTTCATCATCTGATTGCTTATTTTTATTTTTATTTTTATTTTATGACTAAGGTACTTGATATCTAATTCTGTCATGTTAATCATGGGTTCACTAGTGGAAGAAGTGATGGGTTCAATGGCATTTAGGTAACAAGCAATCTCATAGTCATTTTGAAAAGATGGTATTTCAAGGCTTTGATTTTAGACCAACCAATCTATGAGAGTGAGGTGGAAGCTTCAAGGTGGTTAACAAAAAAAGAGTCATCTCTAGTGACATGTGAAGTAGAGCCTATAATAAATATTGAAAAGGAGTCTAGATTAGGAATAGACCTAGAGGGACTAGGGTGATCCACTAAAACATTTTGCAAGCCAAACTCATCTGATCCTATACTAGACTCTTCAACTACATTTGGTTGGTTGCGTAGGTGTGAATAACATCCACTCCTAGCTCACAAGATGCATCCAAAAGGCTTTCCCATTCATACTTGTGAGAGTCTATACTCTGATCTCTAGCAATCAGATGAACAATATTTTGTCTAATTTGTCCTCTATTCATGTCTTCATGGGCAGGTTCCTCTTGCTCCAACTATTGAGAGGTGGAAGTTTTAGCATCATTATTGGTAGTTGGTGTTTCATCTCCCTAAAGGAGAGAAGTTAGAGGGATAAAGTCCTCATCTTGTGAAGTGGTAGCAACAAAGGGAGGATCATCATCCTCTAATTTTCTAGACATGGGTTCTCTTTGATCAAATGTTGGTATATCATTTTCTAACCCAAAACCTGGGCCAACGATGTCTCGAGCATCATGACCTTGAGTATGACTTAAAGGTTCAACTAGAGCTTTTTTTAGTACCAATTAAAGACCTATGGCCCTAATAGCCCATGTTTGCAAGAAATTTATATCCTTTGCCATATCATTTAGGAGAAATGGGATTAGTGACTATGACCTCCTCTGTATCTTCCACTTCCGTATAGATCCAATCTTTAATTTCTTGTTCTTCTTTCTCTACTTCTAGGGGAACTAAGGACTACACAAAAGTGCCAAAAAGAGTCATGGCTATACTAGTAGAGAAGTAATAGAGTCTATAGTGTATTCATCCATGCCAAGGCTAATCATTTTCAATTTATGATCACACTCTGTAAAGGATGGTATCAGCTCATGAGAAGAGAAATTATGTAGAACTACCCTTTCAACAATAGACAATGTATTGATGGATATTGAGTTATCACCAAGGACAACTATCTCAGTACCATTTAAAGGGAACTTAATGAACTAATGGTACATAGAAGGTACTTCTTGCATGTCATGAATCCATGGTCATCCCAAAAACAAATTGTAGGTAAGTGGTATGTCTAGGACTTGGAAAATGACATCCTTCTCAACTAGTCCAACTCTAATTGGAAGAAAAATTAGGCCTTTCAATGGTCTTTCAACCTCATCATAGGATTTTATAGTGATCTTGCATCGAGGGTCGATGGAAAATTCTAACATGTCCAACTGTTGGATCACATTGAATGAAATTATGTTTAACCTTGCACCATTTTCTATCAAGACTCGGTGAATGCGAGTGTGGAAGATTTTGACTTTGACATGGAGAGCAAGGTTGTGGGGATGAGTAAGGGATCATTCATCTTGTTCACAAAAATTGAGGTAGTGAGGTGAAGAGATATGGTTTACCATAGCTTGGAATTGTTCTACGTCAATATTAGTCAAAATGTTGGCAGGATGTAGGGGTTTTTCAAGGATATCCTTGTGCAAGGGGGATAACTCTAATAACTCAAAAATGGAAAGTTGAGCTAGTGTATGTTGCAATTGGTTGACAAGGTCATAATTGGAGATCCTAGAAGTAGTTGATTGTTTAGAATATGAATCATTCTTAGGATCATGAACAACTTTTAGGATAACCTTAGATTCCCTCTAGCAATAGAGTTAAGTGGCTCACTCTATGATGAGGAAGATTTGACCACTTAGAGTAACACCTTAGGTCTAGTTTCATTATGCTATTGAGGAACATGTCATGTTTTTAGGACAATCTTTGGTTAGTCATCCTCAGAAACATAATTGGGTTGGTTGTCATCATTAGGACTTGCCATGCATAAATATTCAATGGGCTCAAGCATTCTTGTAAGGTTTTCTGCATCAGCATAGGCATAGTTGATCTTGGTGTCATAATTCTTCTTAGTAGCTTTAAAGGTTTTATCTTTCTCATATTCTGGCAAGGGTTGTTTAAAAGCTTTTTGGTCAACATTTTTAACAAGACCATCTATGAGAACTTTACCAACCTCAATGAGATCTTGAATTATGTCTTTGAGCTTAAAATAGTTTTATGTGTTGTGACCCTTGCTAGGTGATAACTATAAGTGTGATCCTCTCCACCATGAAGGTCTAATAGGTGGGTCATAGGGACAAGAGCTATTTGGTAAAGTAACCAGATTTTTTGCAATTAAGGTTTTCAAAATCACTTCATAAGGCTCAACTATTGGTGTATAAATAGGTTATTTTTTTGGTAAATTTAGAACTTTTATCAGATGTTTGGGGTTTTGAACCTTCTTTTTGTTTGTAGCATAGATAGCATTACAAATTTTAATCAAAAGTTCCTTGGTCTTAGGAGTATCCACTACCCCATCATTGAAAAAAAATTGTTTTTATTCCAAGTTTTGCCTCTTTCTTTGTCATTTCCATTGTTATTCTTGTCTTTTTTGACAACAAAATCACCCTTCTTGATAGCAACATCTTTGATGTGATATGCACTTTCAACCATTGCATTAAAGGATGTGAAATTTTTTTTGCTTAGATCAAAGTATAGCTTAGGTACAAGTGTGTTGACAAAAATGTTGATTTTTTCAGCTTCAAGAACTTGTTGAGGGTACCTAGAGTATAGGGATCTCCATCATTAAATGTATGTTGCAAGGAGTTCTTGTTTTGCTTAATTTTGCATAAGTCCAATATAGTCACAAGATGTTGAATGTTGTAAGAGTATTGTTGGATAAAGTGTTGTGCTAGCTCATCAAATTTTTTGAGAGGGCAATCAATTTGGTGAACCACTCCATAGCTTGTCCTCTCAAACTTCTAGGAAACAAATGCATAAGATAGGAATCTTCATGCATAAAGTCCATACTAATAGCATAGAAATGCCTCACATGATCATGAGGATCACCATTTCAATTGTATTTATCATACTTAGGAACCTCTATATCCTTAGGAAATGGAGGCATGTATAAACTCATATCAAATGGAAGAGCATAGATTGATTCAATAAATGATGTATTAGTTGGCTCTTTGGTAGTTTAAAATTGTGTAAGTTGTTTCCTTAGTTCTTGGATTTCGTCCCTTAAGATTTTAGCCTTAATAGGCTCTCAATTTTGGATTGTTTTTTACACATCAAATTCATGGGGTGCTTCAATCCTTTGGTCACCATATACTAAAAATATTGATCCCCATTTTGCTCTAGAGCTTTTAGCATTAGTTTTTGAGCAAGTTCATCTTGTTGAAATTTTACAACATCCTCACTGGTGATCTCATCATCAATTTCAAGTTGTGATTGTCTATGTGGTGAAGGGTATGCCCTTGCATTGACTCTAGGAGTCATTGGAGTTGAGTGATTTCCATGATTGCCACCAATAGGAATGTGTTCAAAAGGATTATGATAATAATCTCTTCTAGTTTCCTCATTGTGTGTATGGTGGTTAGCTTCAGCTTGTTGATATGATCTTTCCCTAGTGTGGATAATTTTGAAAAGTCTTTCATTTTTGTGCACTTTCTCTTCTAAGTAGTATATGATTTCATCAAGGTGCATGTTGTTCAAAGTGTTTCCACCTATGGGTGTGTCAAAGTATGTTCCAAATGGATTCTCAAAACTATAAAGTAGATTATGCCAAACATTGGATGATTTTTCTTAGCTAGAATTGGGGTCTTCCATGCAAGGTTATCCACAAGGATGTCTAGGTGGAGTTTCTAACTATGTGAAAATGAAAGGGGGATGACTGTCATTACCAACTTGGAAGCTAGTTGTGACTGGCATGTAAGAATGTGTCTTTTCATAATAGGACAAGAAAAGTGTGTTAGATTTGAAGCTCTTACAATCAAAATTAGCCACTTGTCAAAGTATAACAGATGGCTTGTCAAATAGTGCTCAAGAACTTATAGCGTTGGTGACTCAAGCAGAGCAAGTGAGCAAGAAGCTCAATAGAAAGTAGTTAGTATAGAATGGTAATCAAATTTTGATAAGTGATTCATCAATGGTGTCTTCAGACTTACATATGGATGTGTGACCAAGACCAGGAAGGACTTGAGAAAAAAGAAACTAAATTAGAAAAAGTAGAACATAGCCAATGTTTTGGCAACAATAGTCTCAAGTGATATTGTCTCAGAACCTAGGTGATAGTAGGACAAAAAAATATATCATGTGATATAGTTCACAATAGCAAGGTGATATTTTTCTCTTGGGTGATAGTTCACACAAGGTGGAATTATAGACATTTGTATAGAAGGACCATAGACTCAATAACAATTGTGTGATACAATTTTGGAAAAAGACTATCATGAAATATTTCTCCAAAGAATAGGAAATAAAGAGCTAGTTTTGTGCAAAAAGACAAGATTTGACTCAAAAAATTTATGTTTCAATTTGACAATCAGGTAGTTTTCAAATCAATTCGCATGAGATTTTAGTTTGTGTCCAATAACAAGGTTTGCGAATAGTATGGATTCTTTAACATGTCTTGAACAATTGATCAAGGGTAAAAATAATCTTGCCAATAAGCACTTGTGATATCAGAACTACCAACTTTACCAAGATGTTTGATTTACAAGAACATTAACATTGGTCCATACATTCAAAAATAGTAGCCAAGCAATTTACCTTAGAGTCATGGTTCATTACTGAACAACTTGGCCCACGCTTGATGCTCCTTCACCTCACACCAAGTGGTTTCCCACAAGAGATATTGGTTTTGTCATGGAAGTTCCATAAGCACAACCAAGGGAACACATATGGTGAGTATAAAATCTTGGGGTGATCTAGGTAATCCACTAGTATCGATCCTTGCACCAAGAAGTTGGGCAAAAAAATAGGGTAGTTACTAACTTAGGGTGTTTAGAAAAGGCTTCTATTCGTAATGTTTCTCTTGCACCCAATTAAGCGACACCCCAATTCATGGTGGGTAAAAAACCTCAAGGCCATAAGAGCACCTTAAGCATTATTGCCTAGTGATCTCCCTATGGTCAAAATCCCATAAGCGATCACACTAAGAAAAGACAAACACTATATCTACAAAGGTTTTGTTTCCTTGATAGCCTTGAGACTATAGTGGGTTGGAAGAGCTAAGTATTTCTCTTGTCCCTACTTGGGTTGTTTCTCTTAGGTTGTCTAAGAGTAGGCCTTCTAAAGGATTCTAACTACCAAAGATTGGATCCACTATCAAGGGTCAAGATTTCAATTCACCACAAGGGTGAAGAGCATATTTTCCTATTACCAAAGAACCCCAATTGCAAGTTTAATGTTCCTATGAAAATAAAACAACTAGTAGATGCCACACATGGAATAAAAGGAAAAAAGAAAGCAAGTTTGGTTTTTATGTGTTGGGTAGCCCTGCAAACAAACATTAGCAGCCCTTGTGCATTTGAAGCTTTGACATGTGTTCATTTTAAGGCAATTCAAGCAAAAGGGAAGCCCCTACAATCACAACCATTAGCCCCACAACTTAGCTTCAAAACCCTATGAAATATTGCAAATGAAGCTTCTATAAAATAGCTAAAGACTTGCAAAAAAAACAAGTAGCAAGTAGCAACTAAAAAACTAACATAATCACCCAAACACCAAACAAATTCCAATTAGGAAAAAGTTTTTGCTAGAAGTTTATCGTGGAATACTTCTCAGTATATCCATGTGATAGGATCTTTTTGTGTGATATTTCTACCTGAGCCATGTGACAAAACTTACTATATTTATAAAATGTATCACACTACACTTATAAGAACTCCCATACAAAATTGGAAAAATATTGCCTGAAACCTGTGACTGTAAAAAAAGAAAAGTGCAAATAGCAAGCAAAAAATGCAAAAAAAATAGAAAAATAGAGGACAAAACTAAATGTTTTGCCCCATAGTAAGCACCAAAATTGTACACTAAGAATGTTTCACACTCAAAAAGACTTCTATCCAAATGACTCCATGAGTTTAGAATGCTTGGATATCAGCTTAGAGATTCCTATCCACGAAGTGCATGAGAGTATGTTTCAAGGACAACAGCTCTCAACTAAGTCTTAAGAATTCTATTCTTGCTAGTAAACCATGCAATGGGAGGTTCCAAAGATGAGATGCAAGAGTGAAAATTTCCACAAGGAGTTCCTCAAAGATACAATACAAGTATGAAGATCAAACTATATGAGTATGAGAAATGTAGCTATTCTAAGCAATGATGAGAGTGTTACGATCCAACTATTAAGCTATGTGATTTAAGCTATTGCAAAGAAACTACATTAACATGCAACTGTGCTAAAATGCTATATGATCTTAAGCTAATATGTGATGGATGAGAGAATGAGACAAGATATGAGAATTTCTCCACATAGCTCTAAGGAAACTTGTTAGAAAACCTATAGCATAACAATACTCAAAAGATGGATGGATCCTTTGAGAGGGAGAGAGATCTCTCTTTTAAATTCATACAAACTATAAAGATCAAGGTCAAGATGATGGATGATCAACAGTGAAGTTTTAAAATGGGAGTGAACCATGTGCACACACAAGTCAACCAATAGAATATTAGTTGACTCCCCACATAAGACAAATGTCACAAATCCTTTTCTTTTAATTCATAAAATAGAAAAAGGACTTTATGTGTGCACTTTAAGTGGATTAGAAGAATGGGGTCTTTTATTTAATTAAAAGGAGATATGTTCTTTTAATCAAATAATGAACTTAGGATAGCATAGTAAAACTATAGGTTATAATCAAATTAATTGATTATTAGCAATTTGGTTTAGGTAAATGATTAATTAAATTAGCTAAAATGCTAAGAAGGGGGCTAATAGTCTAGATGACCATTTTTAGGTGATTACACTTAGCAGCCTTGTTTTCAAACTCAACCTTACATCCCAAATTATTTAGTTGTGACATACTCAACAAGTTATAGTTGAGTCCTTTAACATAGTAAGCATTGTTGCATAAAATCTTATCTATAAGTTTGATAGAACCTTTTCCATTTATCAAACATGGTGCATCATTACCAAATCTTACACTGTTTCCATCATAACAATTCAAAGTAATGAACTTACTTTTGTCTCTAGTCATGTGATGTGAATATCCACTATCAATGATCCATTTATAAATTTTTTCCACACAAGTTACAAGTGTAATTGGCTCATCTTCATCAAAATCATCGTTCATTGTAGCATATACTACTTCATCATCATGTTCATTAGATGTTTCTTCTTCAGCAATGTAGCATGACTTTTTTTCCTTTTTCTTTGTAGTCCTTGTTGTCTTCATCTCTTCTATTCTTGTATTTGTCACCACCTCTATAGTTCTTCTTTTCTGGACATCTAGTAGCAATATGACCAACCTCATTGTAATTGAAACAAATGATAGGTAACTTACCTTTGAACTTGCCTTTACGTTTGTGGAATCTTCTTGCTAATAGTGCTTCAAGTTGTTCAACATCCCCCTACTCTGTATCACTATCACTGGATACATATTTTTTCTTTCTCTTTGTCTTCTTCACATCAGGTTCCTTCAATGACACTTTAGCTTTGAAAGAAGATTCAATACTCTTAGGTTTGTAATAATCAAAGTTAGCTAGGTCAAAAGTAGTGAGTATACCTACCTGTCCTTTAAGTGATAGATCATTCCCTTATATACATCTTAGTTCTTGAATTGGAGAAATGCTAATAGCATATATAGGTAGTAGTGTCCTTAAAACTTTGTTTAACATAGTATCATGATCTAGTTTTATCCTTGCAACATATTGAGCAATATTTTCACCTTCTTCCATTCTCATTTCATCAAACTTACCTCTGAGACTTTCAACTTTAGCTCCAAGAACATTGGTGTCTTCTCCATAGATGGTAGCTAGGGCATCCCACGTTTTCTTTTCACTATCAATATCTTTAATATCATCAAATTTAGTATAACTTAGGGTAGAGGCAATCTCCAACTTTGCCTGGTTGTGTTCCTTTTTCTTTCTCATATCCTCAGCACTGGGGCTCTAGCAGGGTCAACATGTTCAATGCTAATGGTAGATTGTGCATGATATCCAAGTCCTCCAAGGTGTAGCTTCATCAAACTTTTCCATGTAGGAAAATTATCTTTGTTGAGCTTTAGTAATTCTCTTTTTGACATCTTGATCTTTGTGCTTCTAGTACCTTCAGACTACTCCCCTTTAATAAGATGGCTCTGATACCAATTGTTATAATATTTTATAATAACTGAAAGGGGGGGTGAATGATGCAGGAGCATCCTGGGTTGCCTTATTATCTTGCTCATTTTTATTCATTCTACATATTAGAGACGAGTTACTATAGCACTTAGTTGGAGCTGAGTTATTGTAGCACTCAATTGGATCTGAGTTATTGTAGCACTTAGTTGGTGTTGAGTTACTTTAGCACTTAGTTGGTGCTGAGATACTATAGCACTTAGTTGGTGTCGAGTTACTATAGCACTTAGTTGGTGCTAAGTTATTGTAGCAATTCCTTCATGTGCTGAGTTCCTATAGCAATTCTTTCATGTATTGAGTTACCCAGTATATGCCAAATGACTCTTCATGTGTCAAGTTACCCAATGTATGCTGAGTGACCCTTCATGTGCCAAGTGTAAGCATTTGGACATGATTTCTATGAGCTGACTTGCAAGATTTATTTTGATTGTGATATTTATGCTAAGATCTTTTCTTGGGATGTGTCTAGACTGTTGTTGGGTTGGCCTTCCTCTTATGTAATGTTCTAGAATGATCTATAAGCCATTTTAGCAAGTATATATAGAGTTTTTTAGGCTTACAGTTAAGAAGAAGAATTTTTTGGGAAGCAAATTGCAGAACAAAAATTGAAAGTGGTAATTTATTGTTGGATCTTTGAATTTGAATATATTTATATTTTACTGTAACCCAGAAGGCCTTATAGCTAGGCACGTGTGAAGATATTTTTATGAATCAATAAAAGTATTTCACTCTTCTTTCTCCTTCGGTTGTTTTTCTTTGTGTTTTCTTTTGTTGTGTTAACTCTTGTAGGGTGGTTTGGATAGCTAGGTGAGCCTTTCACCTTAGTTATTCACCCCTTTTTCCTACATCAGTTGGTACTAGAGCTTGAGGTTCATCCTTGTGGAGACTAGATTGTGTAAAACCCTAATTTGGATTTGGTTGTAGGGTGATAGATCTATAGATTTGACCTATAACTTGTAGAAAGTTATAATCTTGTAGGAACCTAATTTGTAAAGATGATTCATGATAGAATAAATATTGATGATGCTATATTAGATCAATTAAGACAAATTGTAGCTAGATTAGATGCTATGGAGATAGCCTAAAGGAGAGGAGCACACCTTGATGATGTAAGTGATGATGAAGTAGTAGCACCAAACCATAATCCAAAACTTGAAGAAGATCAAGATGAGAAAGATTGTTGCAATTTTTGTCTAGGGAAAATTCAAAGCCTATTGTAGAAGTTGTTCCTTATGATGGAAAATTGGATACCAATGCTATGTTGGATTGGATCTTTGATATAGAGATGTTCTTTGAGTATGAAAACACTTCTGATAATAGAAAGGGGAAAATTCTAGTCACTAGGTTGAAAGGCCATGAATCACTGTGGTGGGAACATTTGCAAACTGATAGACAAAGGAGAGGAAAGGAGAAGATTAGAACTTGGCCAAAGATGGTCAACAAGATAAAGAACAAATTCCTTCCTACTAATTACCAAGTTGGCTTATTTAGAAAGATGCAAAATTTGAAACAAAAGGACATGATTTTGAAAGAGTATAACAAGGAATTCTATAGATTAGACATTAGATCTGGACATGTGGATGATGATGTTGAGAAAATTGCAAGGTACATTAATGGATTGAGATCTAAAATACAAGATGAAATAAGCATTATGAAGTTGGAAAGTGTAGAAGAAGCTGAAATGTCCCTTTTCTGATTTTGTATGATATTTCCAACCTCTAATCAGATCTTTAAGATCAAACAACTAATATCACAAAGATCCACCAAATTTCTCAAGAAACCCCAAATCGGGTATGCTGAAAATAGTGCCAAAAGCTTCACAACTTCACAAATTATTAATAAATCTGAAAATGGACATTTTTATAGAAATTTCAGCAGCATAAAAGCCTACAAAATGACATTTCTAGATCTTTATAGCCTTTACACAACAGTTCACAAATGTAGGACAAAAACTATGCTCATCGAGCTCCCGAAATTAACACAAAAATGCCCGGAAATACCACAAAAAACACTAATAATCTATCTTAAAAGTTTAATCAAATCCCAATACATATATTCAGCTCTATTTTAACACCTTAAAGTCTGAAATACAGTAGCAACCCAAACTGATATGAAATACTCAACTGAAAACACCAAACTCATACAAAAAGCACACCCGAAAACCCACAAATCTGCACTATTTAGCACAAAGGCAAACTCTGTATGAGCATGCACATGGAATAGCTTCAAAATCCCATCCTTAGCCTTCCTGGAAACCTAAAAACTCCCATTCTTGGGTCTCCCTGGAAACCTATAAACTCTCGTTCTTGGGTCTCCTTCTCCACAGGTTTGGCAGCCTCTAAAGAATAACAAAGAAAATGAGCAAAATCAAGTTCTGGAATCCACCCAAAATGCAACCTCTTAAAAGAGGGAATAACCGTAACTCACATCCAAGAGAGGTTAATGAAACATATTTTAATAATAATTTTCATTTATTAGTCCAATGGTTTCCAAAGATTAACCCCCTTTTTCTGAAACTTCACTTTCTTGGGCCTGCCTGCCTTAGCAAAGATTATTATTTTTTAATTATTTGAAAAGGGGACATGACAAGTCCTCCCCTCCCAAAAATTTCTTGTCCTCAAGCAATGGCTAAACAATAAACCAATCAATCCACCTGGATCCCAAATGTAGTCATGAAATATACTACTACCAATTAACACAGGCTCCCGCAATATCCTCTGCAATATGACCAAGAGGAATCCATAATCAAACTGACAATTATAGCTCAACCAAACTCCAAAATAACCACTACCACAGTCAAAAACCCATGAGACACAAACTCTTAGAACATAAAACCCAAGTAAAGTGGACAAATCAAACTACCAACATAGTAAATACCATCAATGCATCCCACTGGCCTATACAGAATGTACAATCCAACTCTGCAACAATGGTGAACGCTCTCGAATGAAACTGTACCGAGTATGGAGAATCCACACACTGTACAACTCCTACAGTCAACACAACTCTACAAATCACCGGCCACTATCTCATAACCATAAGTCCCATGCACTACTGATGGTGAAAAGACATTACAAGATAAAGAGTAAGAAATGGAATCCAAACCAAATTTGCCTGCCATCAACTCCTCAAAACAAGGATCAAATGCTAACTGATGTACATACCCTGCAATATAATGTTGATTAAAAAAACCAACCTTAGTCAACAGCTCACCATGAACAACTGATACAACCCACTGTGACTGATCACTAGCTAAGTTAGGAGATGTCATAGCCAAAGGAGTAGAATCAATAACAACACCCACTGAAGCATCACTCCCAAACTCTTGCTCTAAGTCACATATTATCAAGTTGTCAATTGCAAAACCTATCACCATGTCATGCCCATCACAACTCTCATCTTGAGGCATCAAACTGTCCCATAACTGATGATAAGCACTAGGAACCAAAGTACATCTCTGTATCATCATCTCATCAACATGGTCATCAAAGGTAAATTGATGAGCGTACCTCATAGTGTAATGCTGATAGAATTTTCCAATCTCAATCAATGACTCAAATTGTAATCTAGATGAAACTAACTGCAATTGATCATTAACCATGTTGGAACTGACTAATACCTTCGAAGATATCACCAAGGGAGTAGTATTACTAGTCAAAACCATGCCAACTGCCGACTCACCAACATCACACATGATCTTTGATACATCTCTAGTCTCTGTGCCATTAGTACTAGAGGCCACCACCATGTCAGGCATACAACAATCTGCTACAACACCCAACTCAACTGAACCTGACTCTAGTGGGAATGAACCTAATATGCCAATGTTAGTATCAAGGATGGATGCATCCCTATCTCCATTGCCTTTGACAATCTTCGCCATGGACATCCTTGGATCACCAAACACCACATCTTGTGATTGTATAGAATCAGGTAAAGACCGTAGTCACTCTAACTCCATGGTCACCTTAGCCAAATGAAACTGTGACTCCTTGAAATCCAACAATGTACTCTCAAGAATCTCAGAAGTCACCTCAAGCTGCTCAGTAAGCTCACTCACCTCATCTTCCTTGGCCAACAATGCATCATATGTTGTACTGCCCCACTCCATAAGATAATCTCTGTCGACTACCAACTGCATATAATTTTGTCTCAAAATCCAAATAGCCTCCCATAAAGAGTGGATCTCTATCAAGGAAAGATAACTACCTTCCTGCTCATCACTAGTAGGAGAACCCCATCCATAAACTGCTAACAACTGACGAGCAACATCAAAATGCTGGCAAGTGACAGCAATGTCTTGGTCACTAACTCTCAATTGATTAGACACATGATGGCACTAGCTTGACTGTCTCCTACAAACCTCCTCTGAAGCACTGTCTAAAGGAGTATCCTCAAAGTTACTAGTCTCTAGAGCATTACCATCCATATCTTGTGAATCAAATCTAAAGCTCATATCAACATACGAAGTATCAAAAACATTAGCACTACTATCCAACTCCTCTATACCCAAGGAAACTAAGTCTTCAAAACTGCCCATTTCATCCTCCTGGATGTCATCAATGCCAATATGATCCTGGGACTCATCTGTACACACTACCAAATATGAAATATCATCAACACATTCCAGCAAGTATGGTCGACTGGATATATGAACAAAGCCCAACATCGGTGTATAAAAACTAATACCAACATCGGATAAGCTCCTGGCACAAGAAAAGACAACACTGTGCAATTTTCTAATTAAATTCATGATAGCACCCAAACAATCACTGCTACCAAAAAGTGTTAAAGATTTCCAGTCAATTGAATCCCAAATGCCAATATAACAATCTCGAGTCCATAACCGTAAACTGTAATCAGTTGGTAACTCAAGAAAAATATTCACTTGAGTAATATGACCAATACCAACTAATTTCACATACCTGTCATGATGAGATAATACCACCAATCATAGGTTGCATCTTCCAAGTGTAGACTTGCAATTTGAACAGCATCACTCTCCTTCATGGGGTTAAGTGTGAAGAAGGTTTGTAATTTTTGTAGCCATGCTCTAGCTGAAATTTCATTTGTTCCATCAAAAGTAGGTGCTATAAACTTGCTTATTTTATTTTTGAGCTCTCTTCCACTTATGTCATGCTCCCTTCTGTACTCTTTCTTGGGCATCAAAGTGTTCATCATATCCACATATTCTCTAAAAGGAACCGAACTACAAAAGTCATCATCTAAGCCATTGTAAGTAGCTCTTAATGTAATCAAGTTACCTGTAACCTCTTCCATAGGATTAATGGTTGGATTTGGTACTGGTGGCTCATCTGTAGGCAAGAAAATAGTTTTGGTTGATTTAGATGGTGTGGATTTCAGATTTCTTGGCTCCTCTAAAGTGCTCCCTTTCTCATTAATAGATGCAACTCCTTGTATTTTTTCTGTCAATATTCGCAAAGCCTCTCTAGTTTCTGCCAAACTATCCACTGTTTGCTTCTGAGTATTTTTGATGTCTTGGAAGAATTTATTTTCCATCTCATCTAGATCAGCCATACTTTTCCCTTCCTTGGATTTTTTACTTTTACTTTCAATTGGAGGTTTGATCAAAATTTCTTTATTCTTTTCTCGCTGCAAATATCTTTTTTCTCTTTCACTTAGTTGCATGCAACCATAAATTTTGACATGCAGCTGATTAGAAGCAACATGCAACCACCAAATTCACCAAGAACTAACATGAAAATGATTAGAAGTAGAATGCAACCATAAATTTTGACATCTAGTTGATTGGAAGCAACATGCAACCATAAATTATGACATGCAAGATCTGGGTAGTTGTCAAAACTGACATGCAAGATCTGGGTAGTTGTCAAAACTGACATGCAAACTTCTACAACCACCAAATTCACCAAGAAATAACATGCAAATGATTATAAGTATCATGAAACCATAAATTTTGACATGCAGCTGATTAGAAGTAACATGCAACCATAAATTATGACAAGCAAGATTTGGGTAGTTCTCAAAACTGACATGAAAACTTCTACAAACCCTCAGGCTGGCAAGATCATGGCTTTGATACCACTGAAATGTCCTTTTTCTGATTTTTTATGATATTTCCAACCTCTAATCAGATCTTTAAGATCAAACAACTAATATCACAAAGATCCACCAAATTTCTCAAGAAACCCCAAATCGGGTATGCTGAAAATAGTGCCAAAAGCTTCACAACTTCACAAATTATTAATAAATCTAAAAATGGAAATTTGTATAGAAATTTTAGCAGCATAACAGCCTACAAAATGAAATTTCCAGATCTGTATAGCCTTTACACAACAGTTCACAAATGTAGGACAAAAACTATGCTCATCGGGCTCCCGAAATTAACATAAAAATGCCCGGAAACACCACAAAAAACACTAATAATATATCTCAGAAGTTTAATCACATTTCAATACATATATTCAGCTCTATTTTAACACCTTAAAGTCTGAAATAGAGCAGCAACCCAAACTGATATGAAATACTCAACTGAAAACACCAAACTCATACAAAAAGCACACCCGAAAACCCACAAATCTGCACTGTTCAGCACAAAGGAAAACTCTGTATGGGCATGCACATGGAATGGCTTCAAACTTCCATCCTTAGCCTTCCTAGAAACCTACAAACTCCCATTCTTGGGTCTCCTTGAAAACCTATAAACTCCCATTCTTGGGTCTCCTTCTCCACAGGTTTGGCAACCTCTGAAGAATAACAAAGAAAATGAGCAAAATCAAGTTCTGTAATCTGCCCAAAATGCCTCCAAACCTCTTAAAAGAGGGAATAACCATAACTCATGTCCAAGAGAGGTTAATGAAACATATTTTAATAATAATTTTCATTTATTAGTCCAACAGTTTCCAAAGATTAACCCCCTTTTTTCGAAACTTCACTTTCTTGGGCCTGCCTGCCTTAGCAAAGATTATTATTTTTTAATTATTTGAAAAGGGGACATGACAGAAGCATATCAATATGCCTTGAAATTTTAGGAGATCTTGACAAAGAAGCATAAATAAAGACAAAGAGGTAAAGGTGGTAGATTCCAAAGAGGCAGAGGTAGATCTTATGGTTAAGGTGACAGATCTAACAATTTTGTATAGGAAAAAGGAAAATTTGAATGAAATAATGATAACGAAGGAAAGATTGAATGGAAAAGTGGTAATTTTTACCGAGGATGCACTAATTCTTATCGAGGAAGAGGTAATTCTTATTCTAGAGGTGGATTTCATGGTAATTTTTTTAGATCTGGAATAGAGGGATATAGATCTTTTGAATGTAGATCCTCTGAAAGTGAGCAAGGTAACAAAAATGCTATGATTCAAGGAGATGATGAGGGTCCATCTAGTGGACCTAAGGTTGGAGAAAATCTAATGGTGAGAAGAACCTTATGTAATAAGAGAAGTGATGAGGAACCTATTTTAAGGAGAAGTCTTCTCAAGACAAGATGTAAGATGGATGAAAAATGTTGCAAAGTGATCATTGACAGTGGGAGTTCTAAAATTTTTGCATTAGAATAGTTGGTTACAGAGTTGCAATTGTAGAGGCTAAAGCACCCTAAACCCTGTCATGTTTCATGGATCAAAGATGAGCATAAGATATTGGTAAGTGAGCAATGCCTTATGAAGTTCAATTTTGGACATTATTTTGATGAAGTTTTGTGTGATATTATGCCTATGGATTGTTGTCATATTTTTTTGGGTAGACCTTGGCAATATGATAGATATGTTGTACATGATAGAAAATTGAATCAATTTACTCTTTGGGTGAATAAGAAGAAGTAAATATTGTTGCCTTTGATTGAAAGCCTAGATGAGGTCAATTGCACTACAGTTAAATTTTGCATGGTTAATGGGAAACAATTTGAAAATGAAGTAAAGGAGAATCAAGTTTTTTTTTCTATAGTTCCTAGAGGACCAACTGTCGGTAGTAATGATCGAGCAACAGAAGCTAGTAATAATCGAGTGACATCAGATAGAGATAGTTGATTACTAGTAGAAATTATAGAATTGTTGAATGATTATAAAGACATTGTTATTGATGATATTCCTAATGCTTTACCTACAGTAAGAAGTATAAGTCATTGTATGGATCTAATTCCTAGAGCTAGTTTGCCAAAGAAAGCACCATATAGATTAACACCTACAGAGAATCAAGAACTTAAGAAAAAAGTGCATGAGCTATTGTAGAAAGGTTTGATCAAAGAAATCTTGAGTCCATGTGATGCACCTATTGTATTAGCACCTAAAAAGAATGGAGAATGGAGAATGTCTACTGATTCTAGAGCTATTAACAAGATCATAGTGAAATATAGGTTTCCTATGCCAAGGATGGATAACATAATGGATTGTTTGAGTAGAGAAAATTATTTTACCAAGATTCATTTGAAGAGTGGCTACCATCAAATTATAATTAGAGAAGGTGACGTATGGAAGAATGCTTTCAAGACAAAAGATGGTTTGTAGGAATGGTTGGTTATGCCTTTTGGTTTGACTAATGCGCCTAGTATTTTCATGAGGTTGATGAATGAAGTTTTGAAAAGATTCCTGGGTAAGTTTGTGATTGTTTATTTGGATGATATTTTGATATCTAGCAAGACTAAGGAAGAACATCTTGAGCATATTAGACAAGTATTGTAGAGGTTGAAAGAGGAAAAGTTGTTGCTTAATCTAAAAATGTATTTCTTCATGCAAGAGGAAATTTTGTATTTAGGATTTTTGATTTCATCTGATTGTTTGAAGATGGATCCTGAGAAGGTTAAAGCAATTTTGGAATGGCCTACACCTAAGAATGTGGGTGAGGTAAGATCATTTCATGGTTTGGCTAGTTTTTATAGAAAGTTTATAAAGAATTTTAGTACTATTTTAATGTTATGACTGAGAAAATGAGGGGAGATAATAAGGAATTCAAGTGGACACATGGAGTTGATAAGAGTTTTGAGACTTTGAAAAAAAAGGTTTTTAAATTACCAGTATTGACTTTGCTTGATTTCAACAAATTATTTCAAGTTGAATGTGATGCAAGTGGTAATACAATAGGAGCTATATTAAGTCAAGAAGGTAAGCATGTTTCTTTCTTTAGTGAAAAGTCAAATGATCCTAAAAAGAAGTATTCTATGTATGATCAAGAGTTTTATGCTATTGCTCAAGCATTGAAGAAGTGGAGAAATTATTTGATTCTTAAAGATTTTATGTTATATACTAATCATAAAGCTTTACAATACTTGGAAAGTCAACTTAAATTGAATTAGAGACTTATGAAGTGGGTTGAGTACTTATAGAGTTTCACATTTGTTATTAAGCATAAGAGTGGAGTTACTAATAAAGTTGTTGATGCATTGAGTAGAAGAAATTCTTTGATGACTAAAATTAAGGTTGAAGTTCTAAAATGAAAGAGTTCTATGATTTTGATCCTAATTTTTCTAAGGTGTGGAGAGAGTGTAGAGCACCAAATCTGACAGACCACATAAGTAAGTATTATGAGTATTTCATTCAAGATGGTATGTTGTTCAAAGGCATTCAGTTGTGTATTCCTAAAAGTTCTATGAGGTTGAATCTGATTAAAGAAAAGTATAGTGGTGGATTGGCTAGACATTTTGGAATTGATAAGATATTTAATTTTCTAAAAGAGAAGTATTATTGGCCACAAATGTATAAGGATGTTCAAAAATTTGTAAAGAGTTGTCGAGTTTGTCAAATTGTAAAAGCAGTAAGTCAAAATACTAGTTTGTATACACCTATTACTATTCCTGAGAAACCTTGGAGTGATATCAGTATAGATTTTGTTCTTGGAATTCCTAACATAGTGAAGGGGCATGATTCTATATTTGTTGTAGTGGATAGATTTTCTAAGATGGCTCATTTCATACCATGTAAGAAGACACCAGATGATGAGCATGTTACTCAAATTTTCTTTAAAGAGATTGTGAGATTGCATCAATTACTAAGAAGCATTATTTCTAATAGAGATAGTAAGTTTGTTGGTTATTTTTGGAAGACTTTGTGGAAGAAGATGGGTACTAAGTTGAAGTTTAGTTCTAGATTCTATCCACAGACATATGGACAAGTAGAGGTTGTGAATAGAAGCTTAGGTAATTTATTGAGATGTTTAGTTGAGAATAAGCCAAGTATTTGGGAGATGGTATTGGCACAAGCTAAATTTGCATATAATAATTCTATGAATAGGAGTATAGGGAAGACACCTTTTAAGATTATTACTGGAACGAAGCCTAGAGGAGTATCAAATTTGAGAGATATTGCTGGTGAAGAAAAGAGAAGCGCTATAGGAGAATAATTTGCTGATTTTATGGAACCTTTGCATAAGGAAGTGATGTTGAGGTTGGAACAAAGTAATCAGAAGTATAATGAGAATGTTGATCAGTCTAGAAAACACCATGATTTTCAAGTTGGTAATGAGGTGATGGTTCATTTGAAGAAAGGAAGATTCTCAATTGGAACATACAGCAAGCTCAAGAGGATAGATAGAGGTTGTGAATAGAAGCTTAAGTAATTTGTTGAGATGTTTAGTTAGGAATAAGCCAAGTAATTAGGAGATGGTATTGGCACAAGCTGAATTTTCATATAAAAATTTTGTGAATAGGAGTATAGGGAAGACACCTTTTGAGATTGTTACTAGAATGCATCCTAGAGGTATATCAAATTTGAGAGATGTTGCTGGTGAAGAAAAGAAAAGAGCTATAGGAGAAGAATTTTTTGATTTTATGGAGTCTTTGCATAAGGAAGTAAAGTGGAGATTGGAACAAAGTAATCAGAAGTATAAGGAGAATGTTGATTGGTCTAGAAGACACCATGATTTTCAAGTTGGTGATTAGGTGATGGTTCATCTGAAGAAAGGAAGATTCCTAGTTGGAACATACAGTAAGCTAAAGATGAAGAAATTTGGACCTTGTAAGATCTTGAAGAAGTTTGACAATGGTAATGCTTATGAAGTTGAGTTACCTGATGACATGGATATATCTCCTATATTCAATATTTCCAATTTGTATAAGTATCATGAGTCAAATGGTGAAGTTATTGTATTCGATGATTATCTTAAGAGGTAGATTGAAGAAGTTAAACAAATATTGGATCAAAGAGTTGGAAAGAGAACAAGAGGAAAAGATTACTATGAATATTTGGTGAAGTGGAAGAACAAACCTATTGAAGATGCTTCATGGATTTCTCAATTTGAGTTGGATTCTGCTCAGATTGTAACATCTCAATGATTTAGGAGAATCATTTCTTTCAACCCTGGTTGTCTAATGTAGGAGCATCCTAGGTTGCCTTGTTATCCTACTCATTTTTTATTCATTCTACATATTGGTGTCGAGTTTCTATAGCTCTAGTTGGTGCTAAGTTACTATAGCACTTAGTTGTTGTTGAGTTACTATAGCACTTGGTGTCAAGTTATTGTAGCACTCCTTCATGTGCCAAGTTACTATAGAACTTAGTTGGTGCCAAGTTATTATAGCACTTGGTTGGTGTTGAGTTAATGTAGCACTCCTTCATGTGCCGAGTTACCCTATGTCGAGTGACTCTTCATGTGCCAAGTTACCTAGTGTATCCTAAATGGCCCTTCATATGCCAAGTTTTCCTACTTATGCTGAGTGTCAGCATTTGGACATGATTTCTCGAGCCAACTTGTGGGATTTATTTAGATCATGACATTTATGTTAAGATATTTTCTTGGGATCTTTCTAGACCATTGTTGGGTCAGCCTTCCTCTTATGTAATGTTCTAGAATGATCTGTAAGCCATTTTGGCAAGTATATATAGAGTGTTTAAACTTAGAGTTAGGCAAGTTTTTTTACTTGGGAAGAGGAATTCTAGAGAAGAGAATTGAAAGTGCAAATTTTTTGTTGGACCTTTGAATGTGAATGTATTTGTAATTGGTCATAACCCATAAGGCCTTATAGCTAGGCATGTGTGAAGATGTTTTGATGAATCAATAAAAGTATTTCACTCTTCTTCCTGCTTTGGTTGTTGTTCCTTGTGTTTGCTTCCATTGTGTTAACTCTTGTAGGATGGTTTGGATAGTTGGGTGAACCTTTGGCCCTAGTTAATCACCTTTGCTTGCATTGCTAGAGGTTGTGAATAGAAGCTTAGGTAATTTGCTAAGATGTTTAGTTGGGAATAAGCCAAGTAATTGGGAGATGGTATTGGCACAAGCTAAATTCACATTTAATAATTTTGTGAATAAGAGTATAGGAAAAATAAATTTTGAGATTATTACTAGAATGCATCCTAGAGGTATATCAGATTTGAGAGATGTTTTTGGTGAAGAAAAGAGAAGCACTGTAGGAGAAGACCTTTCTGAATTTATGGAGTCTTTGATAAGGAAGTGAAGTTGAGGTTGGAACAAAGTAATCAGAAGTATAAGGAGAATGTTGATCAATCTAGAAGACACCATGATTTTCAAGTTGGTGATGAGGTGATGGTTCATCTAAAGAAAGGAAGATTCCTAGCTAGAACATACAGTAAGCTAAAGATGAAAAAATTTGGACCATGCAAGATCTTGAAGAAGTTTGACAATGGTAATGCTTATGAAGTTGAGTTACCTGATGACATGGAAATATCTCTGATATTCAACATTTCTAATTTGTATAAGTATCATGAGTTAGAGGATGAAATTGTTGTATTAGATGGTAATCCTAAGAAGCAGATTGAAGAAGTTAAATAGATATTGGATTAGAGACTTGGCAAGAGCACAAGAGGAAAAGATTACTATGAATATTTGGAAAAGTGGAAGAATAGGCCTATTGAAGATGCTTCATGGATTTCTCAATCTAAGTTGGATTCAACTTAGATTACAACCTCTCAATGACTCAAGAGAATCATTTCTTTCAACCTTGGTTATCTAATGTAGGAGCATCCTAGGTTGCCTTGTTATCATACTTAATTTTTTTCATTTTGCATATTGGAGCCGAGTTACTATAGCACTTAGTTGTAGTCGAGTTACTATAGTACTCAGTTGGAGCCGAGTTACTATAGCACTTAGTTGGAGCTGAGTTACTATAGCACTCAGTTGGAGCCAAGTTACTATAGCACTCAGTTGGAGCCAAGTTACTATAGCACTTAGTTGGTGCCATGTTATTGTAGCACTCAATTGGTGCCAAGATATTATAGTACTTAGTTGGTGTCGAGTTACTATAGCACTTAGTTGGTGCAAAGGTACTGTAGCAATTCCTTCATGTGCTGAGTTACTATAGTAATTCCTTCATGTGCCGAGTTATTGAAGGAATTCTTTCATGTGCCAAGTTACTATAGCAATTCCTTCATGTGTTGAGTTACCCAATGTATTCCAAGTGACTCTTCATGTGCCAAGTTACCCAGTGTAAGCTAAGTGACTCTTCATGTGCTGAGTGTCAACATTTGGACATGATTTCTGTGAGCTGACTTGCTAGATTTATTTTGATCACAACATTTATGTTAAGATCTTTTCTTGGGATGTGTCCAGACCATTGTTGGGTCGGCCTTCCTCTTATGTAACATTATAGAATTATTTGTAAGCCATTTTGGCAAGTATATATACACAGTATTTAGGCTTAAAGTTAGGAAAAAAAAATTGGAGAAGAGATTGCAGAGTAGAACTGAAAGTGCAAATTTTAGTTGGATCTTAGATTGTGAATCTATTTGTAATTGGCCATAACCCAGAAGGCCTTACAGCTATACATGTATGAAGATGTTTTGATGAATCAATAAAATTATTTCACTCTTATTCCTCCTTTGGTTGTTGTTTAGGAGCATCCTAGGTTGCCTTGTTATCCTACTTATTTTTGTTCACTCTACATATTGGAGCTAAGTTACTATAGCACTCAATTGGAGCTGAGTTACTGTAGCACTTAGTTGGATCCCAGTTACTATAGCACTTGGTGTCAAGTTACTTTAGCACTTAGTTGGTGCCGAGTTACTGTAGCACTCAATTGGTGCCGAGTTACAGTAGCACTTAGTTGGTGCTGAGTTACTATAGCAATTCCTTCATGTGCTAAGTTACTGTAGCAATTCCTTCATGTTCCAAGTTACTTAGTGTATGCCAAGTGACACTTCATGTGTTGAGTTACCCAGTGTGTACTGAGTGCCAGCATTTGGACATGATTTTTGTGAGCTGACTTGCAAGATTTATTTAGATTGCAACATTTATGTTAAGACCTTTTATTGGGATGTGTCCATACCATTTTTGGGTCACCTTCCTCTTATGTAATGTTCTAGAATCATTTTTAATCCAATTTGGCAAGTATATATAGAGTGTTTTAGGCTTAGAGTTAAGAAGAAGAAGTTTTTGGGAAGCACATTGGAAAGCAAAATTGAAAGTGCAAATTTGCTATTGGATCTTTGAATGTGAATGTATATGTATTTGGCCATAACCCAGAAGGCCTTATAGCTAGGCATGTATGAAGATATTTTGATGAATCAATCAAAGTAATTCTATCTTCTTCCTCCTTTGGTTGTTGTTCTTTGTGTTTGCTTATGTTGTGTTAACTCTTGTAGGGTGGTTTGGATAGCTAAGTGAGCCTTTGGCCCAAGTTATTCACCCCTTTTTCCTATGTCAATAAATCAGTTATTCAAGGTCTAGATGTATAACTAAAAATTTTCTTAACTTAGTGAAGCCATAAAAAAAATTTCATCATTTATGCATCCATAAGATTATGCAATCACTTAAAACTTGTAGGTTACTGTCAAATCAACTTGTAGAAATGTAAACATGAAATATAAAAAATTCATCAGCACACTTGACACAATGATTTATGTGGAAACTCAATTTGGGAAAAACCACCTATAACATGCTTATCCTTCTTCACTCTTTTGAAGGGATTCCCTATGAAAGGCCAACCCTATTAAAGGTTACAATACACACTATTAAATGTGACCTTGTTAAAGGATTTCAGTCACCCTATTAGGAGTGAGCCTTGTTAGAGGACTTTGGACCATTCACTTGGAATGTCACCCGATTGAAGGATTTACAAATGGCTATTAGGTCAAACTTAATCCAAAGGATATACCCTAGGCTGATACAATTGTTAGAAAGTAATAGTAAGGATTGATCTAATATAACTTACAACTTCATTTGTAGATTATAGATCACTATTCAGTCCTCAATTTTGCTTGGCCTTCATACTGTGTAGCATGAATAACTTGTTCACCCTTCAAGAATTCATCTCCTTAATCCTCCTTACTTAGCTTGCCAATGTAGACTCTTCCCTTAGGTCACTTGATGAAGTAGAGTCCTTGACTCCTTGTCTTCTATAGGTTCTCAAACCTAACTCTCATTGCTTCATGACTAGGCATTCCTATAAATAGGAATTTAAGATATTTTTCTACACATTTTCCATCATCCAATTTAGGGTTTGAATGGATTAGGTAGGATACAATGAATCAAATCCCACATTTCATCTCTCTTCTAGAAACTTCTCCTAGAATCTTCTTTGAATTAAACTAAAAATGGTTTATCTTGAAGTCTGTGCCACCAGCTCATCATCTTTATCTTCCACTTGGTTCACATAATCCAAGAAAACACACTTGCTGGCTTAGATTCATTGAATTTACAATCTTTTAAATAATGCAGTAGCTCGACATTATCTTGCTTCTAATCCTCAGCACATACTACATTTCTCAACATCCATTGTGAAATTACTTAGAATGAACTAAAGTTAACTAGTGTTCAACATCAACTAAACTTTACTCGGCATCCACTATTCTTCCTCAGCATACACTAGAATGAACTTTTACTTAGCTTCAACTAATTTTATTCTTGGCTTACATTGACTTTTCTCTACTCCTTCTATCAACTTGGTCAAACTTGGCAAACAAACTTTGTGTAACTTATTCTTCTAAACTATCTTAGTGTAACTAGCATTTGTAACCTTAAGTAGATTATCAATACATCATGTCATCACTATCTTTACTAATTCTTATACTTTTTTACATAATCATAACCCAACCTTCCTCTAGGTGCTATTGTTACATCTTTTGATCAAATCATCTTCATCAATTATCTAATTCATAGTAATTAAATCATATAAGCAATTGTCTTACTGGCAAGTAGTAAGTTTGACATCACTGACAAAACAATGATCGAGGCATAGTTGTATGTTCTCAATAATCTCTCTTTACAATCTCCCTATTTGATTAGCTTCTTCAATCCATTATCAAAACAATCAACATTATAATATCAAAGTCTAACTCATAAAGTTCCCATTGAAATTACTTATACCTATCAATACATTATTTCATTCTATTCTTTTCAAATCCTCTTCATCAATCAAATCTTCTTCATCAATCAACATTTCATCTTTTAGATGATTTGGCACCTTACTCAATTAGTATAATGCCTCACCTATTTAGGCTTGGCATCAATGACTACATAATAATTGATATGACTTTTTCAAAAACATTAACTCCCTTATCTTCAACATTATCAATTAGGACTAACATCGGTCTAGTATTTCACCACTTTTGAACCAAGAATGACCAAACAACAAACATAATTTGTGCATACCATTGGCACAAAATTTTGGAAAATATGGAAGGAAGTTGATCCCTAATTAGGGCTTATTTAAAAGGATTAGGATCTGACTCTAACTAATGGTAGTAGTTAGTTATGTTAACCTTCGTAGTCATTGTAGTCTATTTTGTCAACCTGTAATGGATTTTTTCACCAGTTTGAGGATACATAAGTCCATCCACATGAATAGGGACACTTGTTATTATTCTTTTGGTAAAAAATTAGATCCCTATATATACTTTTGGGTATAAATAAGTCACCCACATGTGTGGATCCTACATGTTTATTAACCACATGCTTATTTATGAAAAGATACTAGGGACCACTCCTTAGTGGGTATCTTATCTAGTGAGCTGTAATTTCCTCTTTAGAGATAAGAGTTGTTCTAGAAGATATATGCTTCATGCATCTTGTGAAGGATAACCCACTAACTCTTTGAAGAAAGGCTATAAATAAGACTATCTTCTACTCCTTAAAGCATATAGTGTCAAGAGTGTGAAGTCTTGCCTGAAGTGTTAGTCCAATTTATAAGAAGAGAGTATGCTCTAGTCCCCTAGGAACTATAAAAAATTAGACCCTTCTTTTCTAAAGTAAGTTGTAAGCAATTGATGTATGAGAATACAACTTGTCTATTGTGTCCAAATATATGTGAAATCTATTTTCCCTTGCAACTATAAGACTTGGTATTAGAGCCTTTAGACTCTAATTATTTCTATTGTAATATCTCTTGATGATATAGAAATATAAGTCATCTATTTTCAACACTCTAAATCTATGCCCAAATATTTCTCTATTCTCTTCTTTATATATTGTGGTCCTAACACTAAATCCCATGTAAATCCAAATAGTGTGTAATGGTGTAAGACTATTGGTCAACAAAATGATTTAAAGCTAATGAATCTAAAGATAGAAAGCATAGTTTAAGCTAATTTTATAGAAGACTAACAATTAAGTCTTACGGAATATCTCATACAACTGGATGTTATAGTTCATGATGTTAATATTTTTATTAAGGAGGAAAAATGTGTTACAATTGAAAAATCCTAAGGATCTATTTAAAGGATCTTTCTGGTATTAAGTGAGTTATAAATTACTCATGAAAAAAAATTGTAAAGTGATAGAAATAGAACATAAATTCCAGGATGGGGCTCATGGAAAGTTGTAGTTGTTTTCTTCTTTTGAAATTAAGAAATTAAGATAAATGTATGGAAGTAATAAAAATGATTTTCATTATATGCATTTGGCACATGTTATAATGGGTGTAAAAGGACTTTATAGGGTTGTTCTCCATATTATTATTTTATGCCTTTGTTTGATAATCATAATGTTAGAAAGTGTGATGTAGCATTAGGTAGTGTTTTAGATACAATGGCATATGGCGCTATGTTTGATTTGGTTTGGAATTAGTCTATCATCCTTTTGGGTGAACATCTTGATGATGTTTTAATTTTCAAATTCTAAACTCAATATCTTAAACTCAATGTAGGATCTATCAACCATACCCTACATTTGGTTATTCACTATCGATTGTTTAGTATAACCATTCATATTGTGAAAGACCCTAGATCATACTTTCATCCTAGACAAGAAAAATATAGTTAAGTATAGAATAAAAAATCCCAAATAGATAAAATATTGGCACTAGCCATTGTTCCATTTAGCTTGATTAAAATCCTAGAAACTTGGGCTATGTCTATTTTTTCTCAACTTGAACAATACTAAGCCTTAAAAGCAATTGAACAAGATTGTTAGGTTTTATTTGAATATGTAGAAAGAAGTGAACCGATAATTCCAAGTGTTCATAGAAATTTTATCCAAGACACTCAATCACCTCTGACTATATCTAAGTTACCCAAGCCCAAATAAAATCATGGTCCTATGGTTCTCATGTCTCCTAGAAAGCACAAATGTAATATCTATGAGGAAGCACTAGTGTTACCTTTATATTTCTACTCAGACATAAATTTCACAAAAACTGATAATCATGGTACATTAAAATGTAATAATTATTCTTACCAATTTAAACCTTGTCATCTTAGAATGATCCAAAATATGCTAGAATTTCCTTATAGATCATCTGATATAAAATTTCAAGTTGAAGTTTCTGGCCATTAAATTTTAATTCTTATAGTTAGAACTTCTCCCTCATTTTGTCATTTATTTTATGTTGATCTTACTTCTAATACAAAAATATATTATTGAGCTCAACATATCATTAGTTTACTAATCTAGAGTCTTCATCCAACTCAAAATTAGCTAATTGGATAAACCTTTGTCTCTGACATAATACCATATTATCCTAAGATAGTTTTCTAACACAATAATAGATCAAATTTGATCAAGACCATACTAAATCTTTCCAACGTTGGTTCAATCATGACCTAATGGCTAGAATTGAGTCTAAAATAGATTATATTTAGGATAATATTTTTCAAAAGATTAAACAATTTCACTCTCACCTTTAGTTTCCTCAAACTTTGGAAGTGTAGTGGGTGTGTCAAGAAAACTTTCAAAGGACATACAGTGCACTTAGCAATATATTGAACAACAAATTGATACTATTACATAGAACATAGGATCATTAATAGTAGATCAAGAGCCAATTACAATAGAGGTTAAATGACCTCAAAAAATAGTTGTTTTAGAATTAGTTTTTGAATCTTGACAAGCACCACTTTTGTCAAGAACTGGTCATATTCATTAAAATCAAACTTCTCTTGGGGGGTGGGTTGGGGGAATGTAAGCATAGGAACATATTCTTCATAGAAACTTATCAGTACATATCACCACTATAAGGAGTTACAATGCTTCCTCAACCTTATTAACTATATTATACGTATCTACCAAGATATCTCTAAAAATAGAAATTTCTCAATAAGTTATTAAAGAAAAACCCATATCCATGGATAGACAAACATGATGAGGCAATCAATAGAATCAAGGAGAAATGCCAATAGCTTCCAGCCTTATGACTCCTAGGTAATTTACACAAGATATTTTAAACAAGTTCAAGTGAAACAAGTTGGGGAGCAATCCAAAGAGAAAATCTTTCTTATGGGCATGAGGAAATTATTGGATATGCATCTGAGAGTTATAAAGGAAGTGAATTGAATTATCACCCTACTCATAAAATATTTCTAGCAATAGTTAATTATATTAAACAATTCAAAAAAATTAATGTTGGCATACCATTTATTCTCAGATCCAATTTATAAAATATCAAATGTTTCTTTAAAAGGGAATCTAAAAATAAGGTGGTATAAGGCAGATTAATCCATCAAGCACAATTATTGGATGCATTTGACTTCTCTAGTAATCATATTCAAGAAGTTACTAGTATTTTAATAGATTTTATTATCCATTTAAGGGACTAATTAAAATTGAATAGAATGACCTATAATATCACTCAAACATCTACTTACTAATCAGTTAATCAAGAGGTGGAGATTCATTCAGTACAAATAATTAGTAACTAGTATTAATTCAGATGAGTGCACCATGATGCTCAACAAGGATTGACTATGACAAGATTAATTCTATATCAATTTTTGCCCATCAAAATTAATGAATAAATATCTAAATGGTTCTTTAAGTATCAAATTTCTACATATAGTCATGGCTCAAAATGGGGCATCAACATGCATCACCACACATTTCCCTATCAGGATCAATGGAAAACCATGATATCTTCCCTAATGATAGATTCCCTAATAAGGTCATTTTTAAACGAATTTGTACATATTTCATCCAAACTTGAGGCTGAAACTCTTTTGACTACATCTCTAGAATATGGAAGATTTTCCCATTAATCTATGGCTCCTAAGAAATTATGACCCCCCACAATCCCCCCCCCCCCCCCCAAAAAAAAAAAAAAAAAAAAACATTAGGATTGGTGAGACCTTTGAAACAAGAACAACCACAAAATGAGCACAACTAGTACATATCTTCACAAAACCCACTAGAAAATATGGAAGGAATTTGATCATTATCTAGAAGATTATCCACAGGGATTGAGATCTTACTCTAACTAATGGTACTAGTTAGCCTTATTAACCACCACGATCTCTATATTGCCAATTTGTAACATGTTTTTCCACTGGGTACATGGCTTATGAATCCCATGATAAATTCCCTCCCTTTTTTCTACATGCCCTTTGTTTATACCCATATCCCTAGGGCCCTTTTTTATATAATTCACTAGGTTGGGTTGATCTTCTTCCAAGGCTATCAACTAGGAAAATTAGATCCCCATAACTACTTTTGGATGTAAAGAATCCACCCACATGTTTGATTCCTAAATTTTTATCGACCAGTTTCTCGTTTATCATAAGATAGTGGGCCCCACCCATAGTATGCATCTTATCTAGCAAGTTAGAATTTTCTCCTCAAAGATAAGATAAGAGTCTTTTTAGAAGAGAGTTTGTAAATAAGATCTCTTCTACTCCTTGAGGATAAGGCATTGAGCCTCCCATGGAATTTTTTAAATAAGATTTCCTTCTACTCCTTGAGGCATAAATTTTTGAGTTTGTGAATTTTGTATGAAGTCCTAGTCTAGTCTATAAAAAGGTAGAGAGTATGCTTTAGCCCCTGCAGACTATTAGAAATCAAACTCTTATTTTCTAAAGTCTATTTTAAGCTATCGATATATAAGTAAACTACATGTCTCAATGTCCAAATATATGGGAAATATATTTTCTCTCATAGTTGAAAGAAGCTAGAGATTATGTTTTAGCCCCTTGGGGACTATTAGAAATTAGATCGTTCTTTTCTGAAGTCTATTGTAAGTGAGCAATGTATGAGTGAACAAACTATCCATTGTGTCCAAATATATATGAAATCTATTTTCTTTCATAGCTATAAAACTCGGTATCAAATCCTTTAGCCTCTAATTATCCTTGTTGTAATATATCTTGAAGATATAGAAATATAAGTTATATCATTTCAAGTTTCTAAATTTGTGCCTAAATCTTTCTCTATTTTCTTCGTTGTATTTCGTAGTCATAGCAGTAAATCCTATGTAAGCCAAAGAGCGTGTAAGGGTGTAAGATTGTTGGTTAGAAAAAATATTTGAAGCTAATGGATCAAAAGAATACAAGAATAGTTTAAGAAGATTTAAATGAAGACCAACAAGTAAGTCTTCAAGAGTATCTCATATAGTGAGATGTTACAGCTAATGATGTTAATATTTCTAATAAGGAAAAAAAAAATTCATAGATTTAAAGTTACAAAAAAAAATCACCTGAAGAAACTTAGGGATCTATCTTGTATTTAGTGAATTAGAAATTACTCAGAAAAGAAATTGTGTAAAGTGATAGAATTAGAACATTGAGTCTTGGATAGATCATGGAATGTTGTAGATAAAATTTTGATTTTTTGGAATTCATAAATTAAGACAGATGACTAGAAATAATAAAAATTATTTTTACTATATGCATCTATCACATGTTATCATATATGTAGAAGGTTATTATAGAGATGGTCTCCCTATTATTACTTTTATAGATTTTTTTATGATTGGCATGTCAAAAAGTGTGATAGAATATTAAGTAGTGTTTCAAATATAATGGCATATGGTCCTATAATATTTGACTCAATTATAATAGCTAACTCTTTTTATGTAACATCAATGATGTTGGGTTTTATTTCTTGATTCTTTCTAGGTTAAGACTTTGAATCAGATTTTATTAATAAAATATATATAGTGGTCAGTCCACTTTTTCTTTAATACACACACACACACACACACATAGATATATGTACACATATATATATGTACATATATATATATGTACACATATATATGTATATATATATACATATATATGTACACATATATATGTATATATATATACATATATATGTGTACATATATATATATATACATATATATATGTATGTATATATATACATATATATATATATATACATATATATATATATATATATATGTACATACATATATATATATATATATATATATATATATATATATATATATGTATATATATATATGTACATACATATATATATATATATATATATATATATACATATATATCTGTACACATATATATGTACATATATATCTGTACACATATATCTGTACATATATGTTTGACTCAATTATATTTTACCTTTTCAAATTCTTGGATGATAATATTGATGAGGTTTTAAGTTTTGAATTCAAAACTCAATATCTTAAACTTAGTCTAGGATCTATCAAACATACCCTACATTTTGATATCCACTTTTGGTTGTTTAATACAACCATGCCTAATATGAAAGACCCTAGAGCATACATTTAGCCTAGACAATAACAATATAGTATTTTATTGAATAAAGAATCCCAAATAGGTAAAATCTTGGCACAACACATTATTTTATTTAGCTAGATCAAAATCCCAAAAACTTAGGCTATGTCTATTTTTTCCCAACTTGCACAAAAACCTAAACAACTTTGAGCCTTATAATTTATTGAACAAGGTAAAGTTTTGTTCAAATACAAAGAAATTAGTGATCATACAATGCCAAGTGTTCATATAAAGTCTATCCAAGGAACTAAATTATCCTTGACTATATCTGATTTTCCCAAACCCAAATGCAATCATGGCCATATGGTTCTCATGTCTCCTAGAATGCATAAATGTGATATCTATCAACAAACATTGGCATTACCTTTATCTATCTACTTTCATGAATATTTCACAAGAAATGATGACCATGGTACTTTATAATGTAATAATTATTCTTTACAATTTGAACATGGTCCTCTCAAACTAATCCAACATATTTCAAAACAACCATATGGATCACCTACTATAGAATCTATAGTTGAAATCATTGGCCATAAAATCATAAGTTTTATCATTTAGAATTGTTCCCCCTTTTGCATGATTTCTTTATGTTGATCTTTGTTCTTATACCATGATTTATTATTGGGCTTATCATGTCCTAAAGTTTACTAATCTAGACCCTTTGTCCAATTGAAAATTAGCTAATTGGACAAAATTTTGTCTTTGGTGTAATACTCTCTTAGTTGATGATAGTTTTATGTACAACAATAGATAAAAGCTTCTCAATACTATTCTAAAGCTTCCCAAAATCAACTCAAACATGACCTAATGGATAAAATTATGAGCATTTCATCTAAACTAGCCTATATTCAAGCTGATCTTTTATAAAATATTGAAGAATTGCACTCTTATCATCTCCACTTTTCTTAAACTTTGGAAGTGTGGTGAGTGCATCAAGAAATTTTTTAAGAGGATGTATAGTACACTCAACAATATATTGAATAAAAAATTGACTCTATTACTTAGAATATAGGAACATTAACAATAGATCAACAAATAATTACTACAAAGGTTGAGATCAAAATTAATTTATTTCAAAATTAGTTCATCAAACTAAGGAATTAAAACATCTAGTTGATTAGATTATTCCATATGTATCTATACAAAAATAGTCCTTTATCTCTTTCTCAATATCTATGGAGACCATTTCCTCTTTTTAGACTCCTCTCACTAAATTAAGTGTGCTCATAGCACCTGTCTTATGGATAATCTACTATAGAATCTAGAGTTGAAATAATTGTCCATAAAAATCAAAAGTTTTATTAGTCTAAATTGTTCCCCTTTTCCATGATTTCTTTATGTTGATCTTACTTGATACCAATTCTAAGGTTTATCATGTCCTAAAGTTTACTAATCTAGATCCTTTGTCCAATCAAAAATTAGTTAACTGGATAAAACTTTTTCTTTAGTGTAATAATAAATTAGTTGATGATAGTGTTAGAAATGTTTAGAATAACTCAGAGGAAGGGTAAATTAGTTAGTCAATATCAATATGTACCACTTGAACAATTAAGAAATAAACATTTCACTATTCTTCTTATCCCGTTGTTGCTTAGTCTATATTGTAAAATTTCCATAAACATAACTTACATTTCATTATGAAAACATTATCAAATGTAAAAACATAAAGTATTCATCATAGTTTTGAAACTAGGATTTTATGTGGAAATCCAATTTGGGAAATACCACTAGCATCATGTCACTCTTTTCACTCTTTTGAAGTGAGCTCTATTAGGAGCCAACCCTATTAAAGGTTACAAAACACACTATTAAATGTGACTTTGTTAGAGGATTTAGTCATCCTGTTGGGAGTGGCTGTGTAAGAGGACTTTGATCATTCCATTTAGAATGTCATCTAGTTAAAGGATTTTAATAGTTTGTTAAGTCTTCAAATGATTGTTAGGTCAACCTCTATTAAAAGGATTTCAATAAAAACTATTTATAATGACTAGAAAGAAAATAGTAGATTTTGATCTATGTAGTTACAACTCACTTTTGTACGTTCATATCTATAATTGATCATTATGTTAGTTTACTAATAAGCATTTCATTGACATCTCTGATCTTGATTTTCTTGGACACCCTTCATGCAATTAGTCCACTCTTCTCATCAATGCTTAAGCCTTCTTCTTTAATATACTTATCAATAATAGCATCATATATGCAAACTTTCTCTATTAGCTTTGCATTCACTCACACTTGTGTGTTTTTTATCAACCTTTCTTTGTATGCCTCTCTTCACATACAATCTTTGCACATACACATACTTGCACTCATCCCCTAACATTGATTATTTGGCTCTATATCTCTATAAATAGAAAACTTTTATTTTACTATTCTTGATGCAGGAGCATCCAGAGGTATAAGGGCAATCCTGTGTCACCCAAAAAAAGGTACTTAGACTTAGTTTCTGTTTCATGTGTTTTCATTTTTGGATACCCATTTGGGTCAAATAGAGGTTCCAACTCTCACAGTTCCACTATCAGTGTGTTAGAAAATCCCAAAAAAATAGGAGCATGCAATTTGGCCATCATTTTGGTGACCTAGAAGGTGTGAATTGGCTAGATGAATGTAATTGTGATTTAGAGCATTCCAAAAAAGGAATCAGGTCAAAAGGCCCCACGGTTTGAAAGTTATTGCAGTTTTTTGGGTTTTGGAGACCTCCTAAGAATGATTCAAAGTCAGGTTAGGGGCATTAAATGACCTCAAAAAGGGATGAGAAATGGGGGACGAGCAAAGCTCCTCCATAGGGCTATAGAGCACTTTGAGAGCTTTCCAAAAATGTAAACGGTTTGTCAATCAGAGCTACGGTTCAAAAGTTATGCCTCCCGGAAGTTCGATTACCATTTCTAGATTCTTCTAGATTTGCACCAACTTCTAATGCAGCTTCTGGAACCTTCTATTTGGTTGGTGGATGCCTACTAGCACTTTCTAGAATGTACTCCTAGTCCTTAACGCTCTAGGGTCTATTTAAGGAGATTTCTGGCATTGTAAAAGGCAGTTCAGAGTGGAGTTTGAGAGGAGGTACTGAAAGCAGAAATTATCTCCAGATTTATGCTATTGTAAGCCCTTAGGGCATGTTTTGAAGTTTATTTTCTCTGTACTATTTGTACTAGCTTATTTTCTCAATTAATACAATTTCCCTTTTCTGTTGTGTCCATTCTGTTCTTGGGTTGTGTCTCCATCAATTCTCTACATCTACCATAGATCTTAGGGCTTACAATTAGATTCAACTCAATTTATTGTATCTATCTATCCATCTTCTTAATCTTCTTCTAGAAACTTCTCTAAAATTCATCTATTAGGTCTTTACATAATCATTTCCTTGTTTTTAATGATCCAACTCATCAATAGTATCTTCAACATGGTTTACATCTCCTAATAAATCAACTAAGTCGGCTTGATCTTACAATTTTCTTAGATTCCTTCTTATATTGTCTCTTGACAATCCCTAAATTTTGTTACTCAATCATCGTTGAAATACTTAGTCATTGTATAACTTTTTGGCTTTGCATCAATTATCTTGCTTGATCAATGCTAATTCTAGGTCAATACTAGATTTGTTGGGTACTAACTATAGCTCAGTTGACACTAGCATTACCTAGCACTAATTGTATTTTATACATTTTCTTGTCTTTTCTTAGCTTTCTTGACATAAAAAATAACTTTTTTTATTAGTTTATCTAATCAAATTTCCATTGTAACTTCCTTTATGTAGGAGCATCCTAGGTTGCACTACTATCTTGCATGTTTTCAATTTATATCTTGCTACTGAAACTGTGTTTTCTGGTTTGTGGGTTCCTATTGCAAATAATGTAACTAATTTTCCATAATTAAGGAAAGGTTGTGTTAGAATCTGAAAAGATTAATAACCCAGAAAACTAGTGCAAAGAGTAAATATCTAAACTATGAATGCAAATGATACAAAATCAAAATAGCATCATAGAGTTAGTCTCCAAGAGAGTAATGCAAATGCTGGAAGCAAAATAGCATTAAGAGAATGCAAAAATAAGAGATACAAATACAAGCCAGGTAGCATGCTTATATAGGCTAGGAAGAGGGAGGAGGTGGCAACACCAACCAATGAGGAGCAACCATCTATCGGACTAAAGATAGCAAAGTATCTTCCCAAGATAGCTAATGGATGCTCACATGTAGGAAGATGACACCTCATAACCATTCACCTAATAAGACATGCTTTATTAACCTAAGCGAGATTATTAAAAGTGTAGGAAAAACCTAGCAAAATAGGAAAAATAAAAAACTACACTAACACCCCCCCATAAGCGAAGATTAGGTGGATGTAGAAATGGGTCCCGGCAAGTCAAGCCTGATGAGGTACCCATGTACATAAAATTCCCCCAAAAGAGAGAGAAAAGAGACTCCCCAAAGAAAATTAAGACTCCAAGTGAGAGGAAGAGGCCCCCCCAAAAGATGTAGCATCCTGCACCTCCAGAAAAGCTTGCAAATTTTGTCTGGTAGATCCACTTACATCGAACAATTTTTCTGCCCTTAGAAAAAGGGACAAGATCCCAAGTGTGGTTCCTCATCAAGGAACTATACTCTTCCTGCATAGCTATATCCCACTCAAAAATACCAGAAGCCTCATGAAAGGACTGTGGATTTGAGGCAGTAGCAATGAAGATATGTAGAGCATCCTGGAATTGTGAATGAGTCTGCTTGGTGTCTGATGGATCCCCAACCCAATCACCTGCAAACTGCAAGGTCTGTCTAGCCCAAAGTGGACCAGAAGATGGAGAATCTAGAGGAGAATCATCAACCTGTGAATGATGACTAGGAGAGGAAGGAGGTGAGTCCTCTGAGTCACTCTCTGCATCAAAAGTGGAGGTAGAAGACTGCTCAAGTGAATCTGACCCATCAGGAGATCTATCATGTATTCCAAGTGACTCCAATGTCAAAGTAGAAGGCAACCCTGTGACCATGCTCTGCTGGTTAAGCTGATGCAAGTAGTGGAAGTTAAGATGGCCAAACTGCTCATGCCATAATCTGCTCACATCATTAGAGTGAGTGAGAAAAATAGTCAAAGGAGGATCAGGAACAAGGTGAGAAAACATATAGATTCTTGACTGATGATCTTCTCTCCCAACTGCAATTGTAGAATCATTGTGCAACTCATGTATCTCCACTGAATCAGGAGTGAACTCAACCCACTTGCCTAAACCTGTGTGAGTGATCTGGTGTACCGATAGGAGATTAGTTGACAATGAGGGTACATAAGGAACATCATGGAATGTGCCATCCCCCACATCAACAGACCCTCTCCCACACACCTCAATAGGAGTGTTGTCACCCATCAACATAGAAGGCATAGTACATTGCTCCAAGGATGCAATTTCTTCCTTAGATGAAGCCATGTGGTGTGAAGCACCCGAATCAAGAACCCAAGTGGATGGTGAGGAAGCAACTGCAAAAAGGGCCTTGCCCTTTCCTTTCCCCTTGTTGTTTTCTTTTTCTTTTTTAGACCCTTCATTAGAACTTTGTTTGATAGACTCAGGAACACTGATATTATTCTTCTCAAGAATGTATGTCAAGTGATCAAGTTGTTTCTGCAAACATTTATGTTCATCATGACCAGGTCTTTTACAATAAGCACATTTGACCTTTTCTTTCTTAGGTTTATCGCCCTTGGAAGATGGTGTATCAATAGTTGCTTTTGAAGAAACTGGCATCTGATCCTTCTTCTCCTCGCTATTCTTTTGTTTCTTGTCCTTACTATTGTTGTTACTACTTTGTCCTTGTTGTTCTTTTGTGCCTTGGTTGGCAGCCAAGGCATGTGACTTAGAGGACTTAAGAATGCCCATCTGGATTAGCTTGTCCTGTTCTTGAGTGAGATTGATAGCAAAATCATCTAAAGATGGCATGGTGAATTGAGTACCAAGTGCACCCTTAGTAGCATAGAAGGTAGAGACAAACACAGAATATTCTGAACTTAGCTTAGAGAGAATACTAAGAATCAGTTGTTCATCTTTCTTTTCAATTCCACATTGTTTTAACTGCAGCCTTAGTGATTTCAATTTGGTGAAGAAATCTTGAATTGTGTTGAAATTGCCTGGACTCAAACTTATTAATTCATTTTCCAACATATGACCCCTCATTGAATCTTGTGTGCCAAATAGTGTTTCTAGCTTTGTCCATACTTCATTTGGTGTATCCAAAGACTCAATGTGAAATAGCAAGTCAGGAGAAACAGACAAACACAATGTTCCAAATGCCTCATCACATTTGTTAAACCACTTACGCTTATCTTCATCTTTAGCAGGTTCAGTTTCAAGTCCCATAGTTATCCTATTTAATCCAGCTTTCCTTAAGTGAATTGTCATGCGTGATTTCCACTCAAAGTAATTGTATGGAGTTAGGATGGGCATATTTGTTTGATCCATGATGAAGAAATGCAAAGAAATGCTAAAAAGAAGAGAACCCAGCCACAACAATGCCCTTTTACTCAATCAAAGAACTCCCCCCAAAGAAATATGATTTGGCACTTTATTTTAGTTCATTTACAACTACCACTAGAAAGAGATACTTAGTGGTCTTGATTTCAATGCATTACAAACCCTCATGAAGAGCATATGCTAAAAGTGAAACTTGGGCATAATAATCAAGGAAACAAACAGAACCACTGTGATCTACTCGAAAAATCATGCACTTTCAAAAAAAGAATCGTCTCGATACAAGGTCGTATGAGAAAGTTATGATCCTCCGAAGTTTCCAAAATGAGAACTGTGCACAGTCATGGCTGAGAATGTGCAATTTCGGAATAATTCATGCATGAAAATCAAAAAATAACTCCACTAGTGGATAGAGCACAAAAAAATAGCCAAGTTCATAACAAGAATCATCAAAATCGAAGTCCGTATGAGCAAGAACGAGACATTTGAAAACTGCATTCAAATTTGTGGCTGCCAACGGAGAGGGGTATGGCTGTAGCTTTGCATGCTCTATCCTAAAAAATATACAGCTTGCATGCAAAATCTAAAAGATACCCAAATAGTTTTTTGGGGCTGCGAACAAAACCCAGAAAGCGTTTTTCTTGCTGATGAATAGAAGATGTTATTGTAGTGTAAATCAGACGCCTTTAACAGTAAAAAACGGCTCCAAAAATCAGAAAACGACCCCAGCAACCAAAATTTGACATTCAAATGCTGGATCAGCTTCTTAAGTCCATCAATGGCATGCTGGAACCTGCAAAACTGATTAAAAACTCCAAATATGCAAGTTGGTTGTCAGATTTGAGATTGAAACCCCAGAGAAAAATTATTTTTGTCAAAACTTTTCTGATTCTCAAGATCATCCAAAGATGCAAGAGAAGAGCATACTTCGTTTTTCAAAAAACTAGAATAAAGTTTATTTGCCCCCCCCGAATCTCTCAAATAAGGAAACTAAAATCTACTCTTGCACATAGAAAAGCTCTGATACCATGTTAGAATCTGAAAAGATTAATAACCCAGAAAACTAGTGCAAAGAGTAAATATCTAAACTATGAATGCAAATGATACAAAATCAAAATAGCATCATAGAGTTAGTCTCCAAGAGAGTAATGCAAATGCTGGAAGCAAAATAGCATTAAGAGAATGCAAAAATAAGAGATACAAATACAAGCCAGGTAGCATGCTTATATAGGCTAGGAAGAGGGAGGAGGTGGCAACACCAACCAATGAGGAGCAACCATCTATCGGACTAAAGATAGCAAAGTATCTTTCCAAGATAGCTAATGGATGCTCACATGTAGGAAGATGGCACCTCATAACCATTCACCTAATAAGACATGCTTTATTAACCTAAGTGAGATTATTAAAAGTGTAAGAAAAACCTAGCAAAATAGGAAAAATAAAAAACTACACTAACAGGTTGCACACTTTAGATATTGAAGAGGGCTTAGAATAATATCTATGATCCAAGGCACAAGTTCTAACTCCTTATGGGTTGGGAGATCTGGCAATTCTCTCAGAGTATCAATTTTTGGTAGTTCTGCACGATAGTTTTCTATGCTTGACTTTTAGGTTAGATGCACACTTTTCCTTGATGAATAAAACATTTTGCACTTAAGGGGTCATAGAGGACCTAAATATATACCCATCTTTTGAAGCACAAGTTGTAACTCAATCGGAGCTAGGAGATATTGTGATTTTGCTCGGACATTTATTTCTAGACAGTCAATATCTTATGCAGGCTAACTATATTTGTTGAGAGCTAACTTGTGGCTTCTCCATGTTCTAGAATAATTTTTAAGCCATTTTTGCTAGTATAAATAGAGTGTTCAGGTGAGGAGCTAGGGTAGTGAAGATTTTTAGGAGTTGATTGAGCAGAACTAGAAAGTGTGAATTTGCTATTGGATCTTTGAATGTATTTGTATTTGGTCATAACCCAAAAGGATTTATAGCTAAGAATGTATGTTGAATATTTGAAGAATTAATGAAATTATTTTTCTCTTCTTCCTCCTTTGATTTTTTTTTATTGTCTTTTCTTCTGTTGTGTTAACTCTTGCAGGGTGGTTTGGAGAGCTCGGTGTACCATTGGCCCTAGTTTTCCCTATCCTTCCTTGTGTTAGGTGGTATCAAAGCTTGTGGTTCATCCTTGTGGAGATTGGATCATGTGGACCATATTTTGGATATTGGTTGTAGGGTTGTAGATCTTCAAATTTGACCTATAACTTGTAGAGGGTTACAATCTTGCAGGAATCTGATTTGTAAAGATGGTTCGTGGTAGAGGAAATACCAATAATTCTATATTGGATCAATTGAGACAAATTTCAGCCAAATTAGATGTTGTGGAGACAACCCAGAGGAGAGGAGCACATCTTGAAGATGTAAGTGATGATGAAGTAATCGCACCAAACCAGAATCTAAAACTTGAAGAAGATCAAGATGAGGAAAGAATATTGAGAGTATTATCTAGGGAAAATTCAAAACCTATTGTAGAAGTTGTTCCTTATGATGGAAAATTGAATACCAATGCTATGTTAGATTGGATCTCAGATATGGAGAATTTCTTTGAGTATGAAAAATACTCTTGATAATAAGAAGGTGAAGATTGAAGTCACTAGGTTGAAAGGTCATGCTTCACTATGGTGGGAGCATTTGCAAACTGATAGACAAAGGAGAGGAAAGGAGAAGATACAAACTTGGCTGAAGATGGTGAAAAAGGTAAAGAAAAAATTCCTTCATGTTGATTACCAAGTTAGCTTGTTGAGAAATATGCAAAATTTGAAACAAAAGGACATGATTTTGAAAGAGTATACTGAGGAATTCTATAGATTAGACATCAGATCTAGACATGTGGATGATGATGTTGAGAAACTGTAAGGTACATAAATGGATTGAGATTTGGAATTCAAGATGAAATAATTTTTGTGAAGTTGGAAAGTGTAGAAGAAGCATATCAATATTCCTTGAAAGCTAAGGAGATCTTGACAAAGAAGCACGAACAAAGACAAAGAGGTAGAGGTGTTAGATTCCAGAGAGGTAGAGGTAGATCTTATGGTGAAGGTGGTAGATCTAATAATTTTGTGCAAGATAAAAGAAAATCTAAATGGAAGAATGATAAAAAGACAAGAGTGAGTGGAAAGGTTGTAACTAATACTGAGGAGGTATTGGATCTTATCGAGGAAGAGGTAATTCTTATTCTAGAGATGGTTTCCATGGTAATTGTTTTAGATGTGGTAAAGAAGGACATAGATCTTTTGAATGTAGATCTTCTAAAAGTGGGTAAAATAATATAAATTTTGTGATTAAAGGGGACATTGGGAGTTCACCAAGTGGGCCTAAGGCTAGAGAAAATTTGATGGTGAGAAGAACCTTATGTAATAAAGGAAGTGATGAGGAACCCATTCTTACAAGAAGTATTTTAAGGACCAGATGTAAGATAGTTGGAAAATGTTGCAAGTTGATCATTGATAATGGAAGTTCAAAAAATTTGGCATCCAAAGAGCTCATTACAAAGTTGCAGTTGCAGAGGCTAAAACATCCCAAATCTTATCATGTTTCATGGATCAAAGATGAGCATAAGATATTGATAAGTGAACAATGCCTTGTGAAGTTCAAAATTGGACATTACCTTGATGAAGTTCTGTGTGATATTATTCCTATGGATTGTTGTCATATTTTTTTGGGTAGACCTTGGCAATATGATAGATATGATGTGTATGATGGAGGATTCAATCAATATACTCTTTGGGTAAATGGGAAGAAACAGATATTGTTGCCTTTGATTGAAAGTCCAAATGAGGTTAGTTGTGCTACAATAAAAGTTTACATGGTTAATGGAAAGCAATTTGAAAAAGAAGTAAACAAGAATCAAGTTTGTTTTGCTATAGTTCCTAGAGGACTGAGTGTTGGTAGTAATGACCAAGTAGCAAAAGTTTGTAATGATAGAGTGATAGTAAAAATTGTAGAATTTCTAAATGAATAAAAGATATTGTTGTTGATGATATTCTCGATAGTTTACCTCTAGTAAGAAGTATAGGTCATTGTATGGATTTGATTCCTGGAGCTAGTTTGTTGAACAAAGCACCATATAGATTGACACCTATAAAGAATGAAGAACTTAACAGACAAGTGCATGAGTTTTTATAGAAAGGTTTGATTAGAGAAATTTTTAGTCCATGTGTTGTAGCTACTTTATTAGCACCTAAAAAGAGTGGAGAATGGAGAATGTGTACTGATTCTAGAGTTATTAACAAAATCATAGTGAAATATAGGTTTCCTATGCCGAGGATGGATGACATAATAGATTGTTTGAGTGGAGCAAAGTATTTAACCAAGATTGATTTGAAGAGTGGCCATCATTAGATTAGAAGTAGAGAATTTGATGAATGGAAGACCACTTTCAAGACAAAAGATGGTGTGTATGAATGGTTGGTTATGCCTTTTGGTTTAACTAAACCACGTAGTACTTTCATGAGGTTGATGAATGAAGTTCTAAAAAGATTCTTGACTAAGTTTGTGATTGTTTATTTGGATGATATTTTGATATTTAGTAAGACTAAGGAAGAAAATATTGAGTATATTAGACATGTATTGCAAAGGTTGAAGGAGGAAAAGTTTTTGATTAATCTAAAAAATCGTTCTTTTATGCAAGAGGAGATTGTGTATTTGGGATTTTTCATTTCAACTAATGGATTGAAGATGGATCCTTTGAAGGTTAAAGAAATTTTGGAATGACCTACACCTGAGAATGTGGGTGAGGTAAGATCATTTCATGGTTTGGTTAGTTTTTACAAAAAAATTATAAAGAATTTCAGTTCTATTTGTGATTACCTATATTGGCTTTGCCTGATTTCAACAAAGTATTTCAAGTTGAATGTGATGCAAGTGGTAATACAATAGAAGTTGTATTAAGTCAAGAAGGTAAACCTATTGCTTTCTTTAGTGAAAAGTTGAATTATACTAAAAGGAAGTATTTTGTGTATGATCAAGAATTTTATGCTATTGTTCAAGCTTTGAAGAAGTGGAGACATTATTTGATTCCTAAGGAGTTTGTGTTGTATACTCAACATAAAGTTTTACAATACTTGGGAAGTCAACATAAATTGAATCAAAGACATGTGAAGTGATCCGAGGGATAAAAATAAGTGAAAATTGAAATATCTGCAATGCTCCAAGAATCAACATCATTAAAAAGTGTTAAACATTATGACTCCAATGCAACTTGAACATGCAAAATCGGAGTCTAGATGACCAAGTTATGGCCAGTCAAAGTTTGGTCAAATTAGGAATAGAGACCATAAAAAAGTGGAAAAGTAATCATCTCAAAATTGGTCAACAATGGATATCAAATGAAAGAGCTCGTCAAAATCTTTCCAACAAAATTTGTTTCATCAAAAATAGAGTTCAATTGTAAAAGTTATGTCCATTTGAATTTAGAAGAAAACCAACAAGGATGACATCATCATGATGTCAAGATGATGAGGTGGCACCTTAGATTTTGGGTGATAAAAAAATAGCCATATGGGAATTGAACATATAACTTGTTCAAATTCAAGTGTCCTCACTAACCAGCACACCACAAACAACATTTGTTATTTAATGGAGGGAAATCAATTTTAAACAATGTTGAGTCTGCCAAATAAGGAGTTAGGTTGGTGGGAGTTGAATACCCAAACACCGATCACCTTAAATTAAGGCCAGCCACTACACCATTAGCATGATCAAAGTTATAGGTTATTTGAAGGTAATTTAGTCACCAACCTTAGTTAAATAAGGTTTATAATTATTTTGTTAATATTTTGTTAACTCCCACTTAGTAAATGCCAAAACATAAAATGGTAAAAGGGGGTTGAATGAAATAAAAATGGTTAGAAGGCCTAATGATGCAAGAGCATCCAGAGGTATAATTGCAATCTTGTGTCACCCAAAAAAAAAAAAAAACTAGACATAGTTTCTGTTTCATGTGTTTTCATTTTTGGATACCCATTTGGGTCAAATAAAGGTTCCAACTCTCATAGTTCCACTATCAGTGTTCTGAATTAGAGTTTTTAAGCACCTTGGGATATGTATAAATGCCAAAAAAATAGGACTATGTAATTGAGCCATAATTATAGTGAGTTAGGAGGTGTAAATTGGAGGAATGATTAAAATTGTAATTTAGAACATTCCAAAAAAAGAATCATGTCAAAAGGCTGCACGGTTTGAAAATTATTGCAGTTTTTCAATTTTTGGAGACCTCCTAAGAATACTTCAAAGTCAGATTTGAGGCACTAAATGACCTTTTACAGGCCTAAAAAATGGGGGATGAGCAAAGCTGGTCCATAAGGCTATAGAGCACTCCAAGAGCTTTCGAGAAATGTAAACAGTTTGTCAATCAGAGCTACAGTTCAAAAGTTATGCCTCCCGAAAGTTCGGCTACCATTTTTGGATTCTTCTAATTTTGCACTGACGTCTAAAGTGACTTCTAGAGCCTTCCATTTTGACGGTGGATGCCAACTAGCACTTTCTAGAATGTATTCCTAATCCTTAATGCTTTGGGATCTATTTAAGAACATTTCTGGCATTGTAAAAGGTAGTTCAGAGTGGAGTTTGAGAGGAGGTACTGGAAGAAGAAATTATCTCTAGATTTATACTATTGTAAGCCCATAAGGCATGTTTTGGAGTTTTTTTACTCTGCACTAAGTGTATTGGCATATTTTCGTAGTTAATAAAGTTTTCCCTTTCTTATTGTGTCCATTATGTACTTGGGTTGTGTCTCCATCACCTAATTATGTAAATTATTGTTTTGGCCTATTTTAGGCAAATATTTTGTATAAAAAGAGGGGTTAGGGGCCTTTTCAAGGCATGGAAATTCTTTTGAATAGCCAGATGATGAGGAGACTGTGTTTTTTGAGACTTGGTGATTATTCTTGCACATTGGAGAATATTACTACATGTGCTTGAAGGTAATTATTTCAAATCACTTGTAATTGATTTCTTGGAGTTAATCAGATTAGTCCCCCTATTGGAGCTAGACCTAGAGACATAGTCCATACCAGACAAACTCTACAATCAAATGTGTTGTGTCTCTATCTCTCTTTCTGTCATTTCCTTCTATGTTGTTCTTTTATTGCAATTATGTTAATTTTATTTATTGAAGCTTTCAATTTAACTTTATGTAATTGGTTAACATTCTCTATAATAGTCCTAGATCCTAGAAATTAGATTAAGTTTGGTATCAAAGCTTTTGCTAGACTAGTATTGCAGATTTGAATGTTAACAAGATCTAGGTTGAATCAAGGTGAAGATGACCTTGAAGAATATAATCCTAAGATCAAAAAATGAAGAGCTAATCCACCATTCCAGATGGAAGATAAAGGTGTTGGACAAGGTTCAGAAGATCAAAGTATCTAGAAGACTCTCCAAAATTCGCAGTCAATGGTAGAAGTATTGTTATAGGAAAGAGAACAAAAGATGTCGAAACATGCAGCTCATGGAGACAAAGGGAAAAAGAAAGTCATTGATCATGATCTGCCAAAGAAACCTCCATTTTCTCCCTCTTCTCTTTCTTCTCCATATTCTCCCTCTTCTACTTTTTCTACGCATTCTAAATCTTATGATATTTTTAAGGGTGGACATAAGCCTTGAATCAAGTTGGATGTAAAGTTTGACTTACCAAATTATTGTGGGGAGTTAAATGTCAAGAAATTAGATGACTAGATTCAACAAGTAGAAGTCTATTGTAGAGTTCAAAACCTTGTAGATGATGTTGATATAATTCACTTAGCCACTCTTCAGTTAGGTGGTGTAGCTCTAACCTGGTGGGAGAGTAGGACTCGGGTTGAAACTTCATAGCATGCTAAGTTCAACTTGTCTTAATCAAAATTTGTTAGTGCTTTAAAGAAGCAATTCTACCCTCTAGGCCATATGCATTAGTTAATGATGAATTGGCAACATTTTAGGCAAGGGAAAGGTCAAACTATCTAGGAGTACACCCATGAATTTCGTAAAAAGGCTATTTCATTAAAAGTCCCATTGTATATCCAAGACACTTTACTCAAGTATATAGGTGGCCTTCACTCTTACCTAATGCATTTCGTTCTTATTCTGAAGTATGTGTCTGGGCAACACATTTAAAGTCAAGAGGTAAGGGTACTTTCTTTGATAAGTCTAATAAAAAGCCATCTAAGTATGAGGAAAAGACTAAAGGCAAAGGGAAGGGTAAAAAGATAGCTATAGTAAAGAAAGAGGGTGAGAAACCCACATGCTCACATTGCAAGAAAGAAGGGCATAATGATTCTAAGTGTTGGAAGCTGCATTCTAAAAAGAGGCCGAAGTGATTTGGTGGAAACAAAGGCAAACAAAAGACTGTTGTTGTAGTTCAATAGGATCTTGGATCTAACTCTAGAGATGAAACACAGATCATTGCCACTAAGATCCAAGGAAAAGGAAAAGGTATTTCTCTCTCATCAGCTACCAGTTCTTCTAGCATAAGTGCAAGTATGAGTTAATATTCTTCTCTTAAGAATAATAAGAAAAGGAATTAATTATTTCACATTCTGTTGGAAATATTCAAGATATAACAGTTTACTGAGAGGGGAGGGGTGAATCAGTAAACATAAAATCTTTAAATCAATTCATATTAACCAGTAAAATATTTAATCATCTAATCTGCAGTATGAAGACATTCATAACACATAAGCACAGAGATTTTGGTGACCCAGAAACCTTCCAAAATAGAAAGTAAAACTGGGGTGGGGATGAAACCCACAAATCTTCTTTACTGCAGTAGGAAGTTAGCCGGTTAAGGCATACAATGATCACTTCTGGTGATCTGCCCTGTTAGGAGCATAAAGGATTGTTATATCCACCTTGTTAAAGGATTTGAAACATACTTCATAAGTATGCACTCTGTTAGGAGATTTAGTACAAAGACTGTTAAGTCTACCCTGTTAAAGGATTTATAAAAACTGATTCACCTGTTAGAATGAAACAGTGGATCTGAATACAACTGATTGCTGATAAGATCCGCTATGCTCTGATTGTCCTTGATATGACAGATAAAACATTTCTGCTCCAATGCTGACCTTGCTAAAAACATTCAAAATTCAGCTTACATGCTTTCGCACATATTCTTCACATATTTCATATACATCACACACATACATATCTCCTTCGAATGATACAATACATTACATATATATACCATCCAAGTTAAAATTACATGCAATGGTCGGCTGAACAAAAGTAGACAAAATTTAACTGAGTCGGCCAAATAGCAAAACAAACTCAGTAGAACAAACTTCTTTGTTTACCGACTGAGCTCGGTTAACACTGGGTCCCATATTAACCGACCTAACTCGGTTAACACTGCATCCGTCTTTACTCGATTAATATTGAGTTTTATGTTAACCGACCGAACTCGATTAATGCTGAGTTTTTGGTTAACCGACTGAACTCAGTTAATACTGTGAAAAAGTGTTGTCACTAATGACAAATAACTTTATGTCAACAATCTCCCCCTTTGGCATTAGTGACAAAAACAATTATGTATCAAAGTTTATGTACATACATTTTAGAAAGTTTCCAAAATTGTAGATCTTATTAGATGTATGTCTCCCCCATACAATATGCATAGTATTTACAGATCAATACATATTTCTTTGCACGGATAGCTCTGAAGTTCTGAAGTTCTGTGTTCTGTCTCCCCCTTTTTGACAATAATGCCAAATAACATATATTTATACTGAGATTTCAAAATGAGAAAGAAATTCTGAATGTACCTTGAGAATAAGAGCCAAAGTCTTATCCCAATTTTCTTGCAAAATTTTTCTAGAGGAGAGTGCAATATGAATTTCTGCAGAAAGTTCAATCATATGATCTGCAACTGAGAAATTGTTGTCATGAATCAATGTTCTGGAATGAGCAATATGCTTTTGCATTGAAGTCATGACAGGAAGAATCATATTCTGGATATCTATGATAGTAGACCTGATTCTTGCTTCCTCTCTCAGAAATTCTGCCTGTTTCTCCGACAAAAATCTTATTTTATGATGATGGGATGAACTTGTACTGAGGTCAGATTGCAGCACTTGGGCACTGACCTTCATATCCTCATCAATTTTATTCAACTTTTCCTTTATATCCTTGGTATACTTAGTAACATCACAGAGTTTTCCAAAAAGTGAAGTTACATTATTAAAAGAATTCTCAAAATTATTCAAAATTGTAGACAATTCTACCTGATTTAATGCAATATGCTGAGCAATGTGCTCAAGCACTTTATTGTCAAATTTCTTCTCTTCTTTTTCAATCAATTTTTCTTGGCCGGAGGTATCCTCATTGAATTTGTTTACAGCCTCTTCCAACTGAATCAAAATGTGTTGAGTAGAATCTACTTCAACACCTATAGCCTCTGTTATAATATTTTTGGCACTCTCAATGATGCTATATTCCAGATCCCTTTCATGCCGTAGCTGTTTCTGCCTAGCCTTCTGCTCTAATAGCTGACTGAGCATTCTCATTTCATCAACGGATGCTGTATCAAGATCTATTTTAGGAAGAATAATGTCTTTATCTAAATCAATTTCCTCATCCAGTGTCTTGCTGGAAAACATGTATCTTTTTGCTTTTCCAGCAAAGACTTCATCTTGACCCTTGTGAACTGAGACTATAGTTGATGAGGCAGGGCTGGTTGATAAGACTGGAATAGGACTATGTAAAGGAAGACTAAGAGATGTGAAAATGGTATCAAAAATTGATGTTGCTGTACAGGATGGAGTGGAAGAGCTACTAGTTGCCAAAATTTGATTAAGAGAGGTCAAAATTGTAGTATTTGTAGGTACATTTATTATACATTCTGCAGTAGAGGTTGATGTGCATGATGAACTTACTGCAGAGACTGATGGAGACTCGGTTAATGAAGGTGGCTGCAGCTCGGTTAATGAAGTGATTAGCACTTGCATAGATGGTACATGGAGCTGAGAGGACTTACCAGTGGAAGCTATTTCCATAGTTGATGTAACTGAAGAGTGTGGAGGAGATGCAATGATTTCAGGTGCAACTGGATCTTCTTCCACCTTTGCTTGTTCATCTTCTTTCTCTTCCATTTCTTTTTCAGCTTCTTCTTCCTCTAATTCTCTCTTAGCCTCTTCTTCCACTTCTAACAAGATTGAATGAAGATCCTCTGGAATATCTTCAATATCATCAACATCTTCATCATCATCACTGTTGTCAGTGTCCTTGATTTCAAAAGTATCATCACTGGATTTGTGTAGATGATAGATGTTTTTCCACATGTTTGTTGCATCATTTACCACATGCTCAATGTCTTTGACAAGTATCAAACAGGTGTGGAATCTAATCATCATGTTGCCTTCGTGATCTTTCAGTGATGCTTTCACTTCAGCATTAGTGAAACTCGGCAGGAGATTCTTCAGTGTCTGCTCATAGATGTCTTTTACAGTCTTGGTTGCAGCTTCCCATCTGATTTGCAACCTCTCCAATAGTTCTTTGGAGATCTGGGAGGCTATCTGGTCCGGTGAGTATTTCCATTTACCCATCTTGTTCAGTTCCAGTTCCTCAATTTGCGTCTTTTCTTGTTCTATTCTGGTTTCAAACTTCAATGCTTTGAAGTTTGTGAAGCTAGCACCTGCTTCTAACTGCTTCATTCTATCTTCAAATGTGAGTGGAGGCTTAACAAGTATAGTTTCTTTCTTTCCTTGTCTTGTTCTCCTGGAGAAGACTGCAGAGGTTTGTCTTTTAGGTTTGGTGATGATCACCTTGCCTTTCTTTTGTTGAGGCTCCTTTTCCTTGTCTGACTCGGTTTCCTCTTCTTCTTCTTCTTCTTCTCCTTTGCCTTCTGTTATCAGTTGGGTTATCCTTCTCTTTCCTTTGCTAATGGCCTGAGGGATTTTAATTTGGAGCTCAATTCTGGCCTTAACTTGATCATATGTTCCAAAAATTGGTTGCCTTGGGTCTACTGGTTCATTCACCAGTGCTTCTATGATATCCCTGGCTTCGTCAATTTTTACCTCATAGGGAAGAGGTTTCACCCATGCTACTCGAGGTCTGGCTGCCTGAATGTATACCTTGTCGCAATCTACCATGAAGCATATGTCTTCTTTGTATTCTTCAACCAGTTTGGGTGGAATTCGGAACCTATGATTCATCTTTTCCTTGAATTCTTCAAAATAGTTATCCAGAATAATATCAAAATTTTCACCTAGTTCTGTAATGAACTCGTTTATCTGATAAAGAATTGGTATATCTTTTTTCCATACCACTGATCCCTTTGATGGAAAAGATTTCTGAATATAGAAGAATAAACAAATTAAAAGCGAACCGAATTTGCAGGGATTGTTCTTGGAGGTTCTAATGCTTTCCATATTCTTATTGAATTGGGATAAAAGTAATTCTGATAAATCAAATTCTAAATTCTTCTTCACTATTTTGTACGCCAGATCCATAGCTTCACAGGGTACACTATTTGGACGGCTTGAACTATAGATTTTGTGAGCAATGACGTGAATGCCAAATTTCAATTCGACGTCAGCTACAGTATTTAGCTTAAGTCCCCTACCATCCCATTCTGCTTGGGTCAGTTTCTGCAATTCCTCCCGACCTAGGGTTTTGGTAGCCTTGGCTTTGCTCAGCATGGGGAGTCCAGTAATTTTGTTAATCATATTCTTTGTGATGAGCACTGGTTGTTCTAACCACAATTGGCCATTGTGAACTCGACTGAGTACATACCTAACCCATTTAACTTGAAATTTCCTTGGCAAGTGCGAAATGTGGGTTAACCCTTTTGTTTCAAGACGCTTATGTTCGAGTTTTAGGTTTCCATCTATGCTCATTTCACCTAGGGCATTATCAATTTCTAGGTTTCCAAGTTCTTGAATAGAGCATTTAAAATGAGATCTTATATCATTGACAAGAAGTACCTTTGAAGGAATTTGAGATTGGGCACCATTGGGGTCCAGTGATTCTGCAACAGCTGGTGCTAATTTGAAGTTCGGCGCCTTCCATTCCTCTCCTCTAATCAGCATTTCTGAGCCTTTCTTAGTCTTAGAGCTTCCACTTCCGGATGCCATTGTTACTTGGTAGGTGTAGAAAAAAAAATTCTGAATTGATTCTTTTGCTCTTTTGAAAAATTCGCTTCGGAAATGTCTTAAGCTCGCTCTGAATTTGCAAAAAATATCTTAGCTCTTTGTTCACAGTAAAAATTTAGATCAAATTTTGCCCCTTTTGATAACAAATTTGCCATAAATGTTTTGGTACGCTGGCAGAAGAAATGACAGGTTGTCATCCACTAGCTCGGTAGATATTATCAACTCGGTGATCGAAAGAAAATATTGAAGTACCGACCTTACTCGGTTAGGTCACGAACCGACCTTGCTCGGTTGACACAACATGGTTAATGAAACTTAGTTGTGACCGACCGAACTCGGCAAAGTCTCTTACCGATTCAACTCGGTAGCTGCTACTCGGTTAATGAAGCTTTGTTACATCCAATCAAACTTGGTAAAGTATTGAACCGTCCCGGAGTCAGAGTGTATCTATAATACTAATTTGATCCATCTTATTCTTTTGGAGCTGCATAGGATAAATCTTGGAAGATGCAGTTCCAATGTTGTTTTTTTTTTATGAATACTAATTGGAAATGGTAGAGTCACCCACCTCTTGAGTGACACTCCTTTCTGACTTATCTTGTTCGGTAGATTTTGGAATCCATTGCTGCTTCATTTGCTTTCGAATGTTATCTGCTTTGATTTTCTTTTCATCTTCAATTCTTTTGATATTCATGCAATTTTTGGCTATATGACCAAGTTCTGTACATGTATAGCACCTTACAGTTGTGTCTTTTTTTCTTAGGTGATGTCTGGCACAATTTATGCCAGTATGTCCATACTCTCCACAGTAGTGACATCTGCACCAGGTGTTGTAGTCCCATCTGAATATGGCTTTGACAAGTTGTTCAGCTGGATTGAATGATTTGGATTTGCACTAGAATGCCTTGTGACCATGCTTTTTGCATTTGTAACAATTGCCTTCAAATTTTGGTTTTTCTTTACACTCATTTGCCTTGTGACCATGCTGATTGCAGTTGAAGCACTTACCATTGAATTTTGCTTTCCCATTGCTCCAACATTTGTTTGATGTATGACCTATCTTGCCACAATGATTACAAGTGGATCTTTTATTCCTTTGTTCACCTTGCTTGGAGGATTCACCAGTTTCCTTGTATCCAAGACCAGCTTTGCTTGTTTGTCTTTGAAGATTCTGCTCTTTCAATTGATTTACGTCTACTTGAGATTTCATCATCCTTTCATTGACTTGCCTTTCAGAGATTAGGTCATTTTTCAAGCTTTCATTGATTTGTCTTTCTGATCTCAAGTCATTCTGTAGACTTTCATTGATTTGCTTTTCAATGTTCAAATCATTCCTTATTCTTTCATTTTGTGCTCTGAGAATCCTAGTTTCTTCATTTGCATTGGTGAGTTGGTCTATGAGATCTTCATACTGATGAGTTTGATTGTGAATTTCATGACTTCTATCTTCCAGTTCTTCTTGTGCTTTGTTTCTTTGATCCAAAGCTTCACATAGCCTGATTGACTGTATTTCTTGTTCTCTCTTAAGCTTTCTTACCTCTTCTTGCAGAGATCCATTCTTTTCTAGAAGTTCTTTGATTGCTTGGTCAGCTTCTTCTGAATTGCTTGATGGTAACAGGTCTTCAATCTTCACTTCAACATACTGATGATCATTCATTTGTTTTGCAAGATCCTTTCTTCTTTTTAGGGATTGAGAGAGATGTTCCTTTGCTTCTTTAAGTTGAACCATGGCCATTTCAAAATCTAACTTTTCATTTTCTATAACTTTCTCCAATCTGAATATCTCCATTGACTTTGATCTTTGCTCAAGCTGTCAAGCTGTTTCCTGAGAACCAAGTTAGCTCTGATACCAATTGTTGGAAATATTCAAGATATAATAGTTTACTGAGAGGGGAGGGGTTAATCAGTAAACATAAAATCTTTAAATCAATTCATATTAACCAGTAAAATATTTAATCATCTAATCTGCAGTATGAAGACATTCATAACACATAAGCACAGAGATTTTGGTGACCCAGAAACCTTCCAAAATAGAAAGTAAAACTGGGGTGGGGATGAAACCCACAAATCTTCTTTACTGCAGTAGGAAGTTAGCTGGTTAAGGCATACAATGATCACTTCTGGTGATCTGCCCTGTTAGGAGCATAAAGGATTGTTATATCCACCTTGTTAAAGGATTTGAAACATACTTCATAAGTATGCACTCTGTTAGGAGATTTAGTACAAAGACTGTTAAGTCTACCCTGTTAAAGGATTTATAAAAACTGATTCACCTGTTAGAATGAAATAGTGGATCTGAATACAACTGATTGCTGATAAGATCTGCTATGCTCTGATTGTCCTTGATATGACAGATAAAACATTTCTGCTCCAATGCTGACCTTGCTGAAAACCTTCAAAATTCAGCTTACATGCTTTCGCACACATTCTTCACATATTTCATATACATCACACACATACATATCTCCTTCGAATGATACAATACATTACATATATATACCATCCAAGTTAAAATTACATGCAATGGTCGGCTGAACAAAAGTAGACAAAATTTAACTGAGTCGGCCAAATAGCAAAACAAACTCGGTAGAACAAACTTCTTTGTTTACCGACTGAGCTCGGTTAACACTGGGTCCTATATTAACCGACCTAACTTGGATAACACTGCATCCATCTTTACTCGGTTAATATTGAGTTTTATGTTAACCGACCGAACTCGGTTAATGCTGAGTTTTTGGTTAACCGACTGAACTCGGTTAATACTGTGAAAAAGTGTTGTCACTAATGACAAATAACTTTATGTCAACACATTCAAGTTGTCATCAAGAAAAATAAGGTAGATACATTATTTTATATGGATTCTCAAGTGAATTTGATATCTAAGGAAGTTGTTAAGAAGCTTAATCTGACTACAACACCTCATCCAAAAGCCATATCCTATTGGATGGGTTTGTAATGATGCATAGTTACAGGTAACCAAGAAACATAAGTTAAGGTTTGCTATCACTACAAACTTTTTAGATGAGGTAGAAGCTAATGTAGTCCCTCTAGATATTTGTGGTCTTGTGCTTGGGAGTCCTTATTTGTATGACTGACAAGCTATCTTCTATAGGGGCAAAAATAACTTATAAAGATAAGATTGAATACATTGTACGGGCACATAAAACAAAGACTAATTCAACTTTAGTTAATGTTGGTCAAATGAAAAGGTTAGTAAACTCTAGTAATAATTTTGTGTTGATGATTGTAAAAGCCAAAGAAGATGAAACATTTGAGGCATTTAAGGGATGTGATCCAAAACATAAAGCTGAATTGGTCAGAGTTATTTTCGCTTATGATGACTTGTTTCAAGAACCAAAGGGATTACCTCCTAAAAGAGAGATACAACATGAGATCTAGTTACAGTCAAATGCACCACTTCCTAATATTGGCATGTACTATTTATTAGTCTTTCATAATGAAGAAATCAAGAAGCAAGTTTAAGAGTTCATTGAGAAAGGAGTTATTCATCCTAGTACTTCTCCTTGTGGTTCTCCTATTGTTTTGGTTCCAAAGAAAGATGGGACTTGGAGAATGTGCATTGACTATAGGGCTTTGAACAAGATAATGGTAAAGAAAAAGTACCCTCTTCCTAGGATTGATGATTTACTTGATTAGTTGAAACATGCAATTTATTTCACTAAGCTAGACTTATGTAGTGGATATCAAGAATTACAGAAAATGATATTTGGAAAACTACTTTTAAGACAAAATAGGGACTTTATGAGTGGTTGGTTATGCCATTTAGGCTTTGTAATGCACCAGCTAAATTCATGAGAGTCATGAATGATGTCTTTCATCCTTTTATTGATGATTTTTTCATAGTCTATTTAGATGATATTATTGTATTTAGTAAGTCATGTGATGATCATGTAATTCATGTCAAGAAAGTACTTGATGTATTGAGAAAAGAAAAACTCTATGTAAAGATGTCAAAATGTGAATTTGCAAAGACATCCTTAGTGTACTTAGGCTATGTCATAGGAAATGGTCAATTGAAAGTAGACCTTGTGAAGGTTGAATGTATTGTAAAATGGCATAAGCCAAGTACAATTATAGAAATTAGGAGTTTCTTAGGGGTTGTTCAATACTAGAGGAATTTCATTGCAAACTTCCCTTATATTGTATTGTCATTGCACACACTAACTAGTACCAAGGCAACTTTTCAATGGGGAGGTCTACAGCAGAAGGCTTTTGACACTTTGAAGGAAAAGTTGATCACCACACCAGTTATGGCTTTACCAGATTTACATCAACCATTTGAGATCTAGACAGATGCAAGTGGGTTTTCCATGGGAGCTATACTTATGCAAGGAGCTAAACTAGTCTACTACCACTCTAAAACTTTTTCAGAAGCAATAAGTAACTATCCCACTTATGATAAGGAACTTTATGCTTTAGTTTAGAGTGTTAAAAAATGAATGCACTACTTAATGTGTAAGGAAACTGTGATCCACACTGATCACCAACCACTTCAATATTTTCACTCACAATCTAAGTTACAACAAAGTAGGCACTTTAGGTGGACGGGTTTACTACAATAGTTTCATTTGGTAATTAATTATAAGAAGGGTGCCTATAACAAAGTAGAAAATATGTTCTCTAGGCCTCCTGTTATGAATGCTTTGATAATCCTTCAAACTAGTTCTATAGTTCATGAAAGTTTTTAGGAATAGTATTCTAATGATGGGAGCTTTAAGGATATCTATGCAGCTTTAATCCAGGGTAAACATGTAGAAGAGAAAGACTATTATGTGAAAAATAACTTGTACCACTTGGGAAAATTATGCATTCCTAAACATGAACAAGCACAAGTAATTCAAGAAACTCATACCTCTTTGATTGTAAGACATTTTGGGGTAAGTAAAACATTGGCTCAATTACAAAAGTATTATTACTGGCCTTGTATGCAAGAAATTATCACTAAGTATACAAAAGGATGTGTAATGTGTGCAACTAGCAAACCAAGTAATATGAAATTGGGTTTGTACACACCATTACCTGTACCATCCTGTCCATGGGAAAGTGTATCTATGGACTTTGTGGGGGTTTACCTATGTCCAGGAAGGGTCATGATTATTTGTATGTAGTAGTTGATTGGTTCAGCAAAATGTATATTTTGATGCCTTGTAAGAAGCAAGTCACTACTGAATTGACAATTCATTTGTACTTTCAAAATGTATGGATTCATTTTGGGTTACCCACTTCTATTGTATCAGATTGAGATTCTTGATTCTTGGGGGAATTTTGGTCATCTTTGTGGGGACTCATGGACACCAAGCTGAAGAAGAGTATATCCTTCCATCCATAGACTGACGGATAGATAGAGGTAGTGAATAGGATAGTTGTGCATCTACTTAGAGGTTACTGTAGCAAGCATCCTATCTTATGGGATGAAATTCTTCATTATGTGCAACATGCTTACAACCATGTGGCACACTCTTCTACAAAGAGATCTCCTTTTGAGACTTACTTTGGTTATTTTCCTAAGACACTAATGGATTTTTCTTTTGGAAAGGACAACATTATCAATGGATGCCATGATGTAGAAAGGGCTTTGAAGTTCATCTAGAAGGTCCAGGCAATCCATTAGGTAGTAGAAGCGTAGTTGGAGCAAAGCCAAGAAAAATAAAAGGCTCACCATGATTTAAGCATCAGATCTATTATCAATTCCAAGTTGGTGATAGAGTTTGGTTACATATTAGTAAGGAAAGAATGCAAGGTGAAGTAAGGAAGCTCAAGCCTATTAGGTATGGTCCTTCTGAGATCTTGGAAAAGATCAGTACTAATGCCTTCCACCTTAATCTTCCTCTGTACATGCACATTTACTTAGTTGTCAAAGTGGAGGATTTGAAGTTGTATGAGCCTCCAATGATCTTGGATGAAGACATCAGTGTTTAGGTTCCATCAGTTGATGATCTTTCACAAGAGCATATGTTAGAATTGCTAGAAGATGTTATCTTAGTTAGGAATGTTAGAACTTCATGAAGAGGACCAATTGAATACCTCTGAATGGGATTGAAGGGGATGCATCCAAGCATGGAAAGATGGATGGAGATTGGTAAAGTGAGGAAACTATACCCTCACCTACTTTTTGAGTAATCAAACTTTTGGAGGTCCAAAAGCTCTTCAGTGGGGAGGCTTGATCTAGGGGATAAAAATAAGTGAAAATTGAAATGTCTCCAATGCTCCAAGAATTAACATCATTACAAATTATTAAACATTATGACTCCAATGCAACTTGAACAAGAAAAATCAAAGTCTAGATGACCAAGTTATGGCTAGTCAAAGTTTGGTCAAACTGGGAATAGAGACTATAAAAAGTGGAAAAATAATCATCTCAAAAAGTGGTCAACAATGGATTTCAAATGAAAGAGCTTGTCAAAATCTTTCCAAAAAAAATTGTTTCATCAAAAATAGAGTTCAATTGTGAAAGTTATGCCCATTTGATTTTGGAAGAAAAACAACAAGTAAGGATTACATCATCATGATGTTAGGATGACAAGGTGGCACCTTAGATTTTGGGTGGTAAAAAAATAGCCATATGGGAATCAAACATATAACCTATTCAAATCTAAGTATCCTTAGTAACAACCATGCCACAAATGACAAATTGTTATTTAATGGAGGGAAATCAATTTTAAACAATACCAAATCCACCAAATAAGTAATGAGGTTGATGGGAGTTGAACTCTCAACCACCCATCACCTTAAATTAAGGCCGACCACTACACCATTAGCATGATCAAAGATATAGGTTATTTGAAGGTGATTTAGCTGCCAACCTTAGTTAAATAAGGTTTTAATTATTTTGTTAATATTTTGTTAACTCTCGCTTAGTAAATGGAAAAACATAAAATGGTAAAAGGGGGTTGAATGAAATAAAAATGGTTAGAAGGCCTAATTATGTAAATGATTGTTTTAGCCTATTTTAGGGAAATATTTTGTATAAAAAGAGGGGTTAGGGGCCTTTTCAAGGTATGGAAATTATTTTGAATAGCCAAATGATGAGAAGGAGACTATGTTTTTGGAGACTTGGTGATTATTCATGCACATTGGAGAATATTGTTGCATGTGCTTGAAGTGAATTATTTCAAATCACTTGTAATTGATTTCTTGGAGTTAATTGGATCAGTCCCCCTATTGGAGCTGGACCCAAAGATGTAGTCCATACTAGACAAACTCCAAAATTAAATGTGTTGTGTCTTTATCTCTCTTTCTGTCATTTCCTTCTGTGTTGTTCTTTTATTGCAATTATGTTAATTTTCTTTATTAAAGCTTTCAATTTAACTTTATGTAATTGGTTAACATTCTCTGTAATAGTCCTAGATCCTAGAAATTAGATCATGAAGTGAGTTGAGTATTTGTAGAATTTTACATTTGTCATTAAGCACAAGAGTGGAATTACTAACAAAGTTGCTGATGCATTGAATACAAGATGTTCTTTGTTGACTGAAATGATGGTTGAAGTTCTTGGTTTTGATGAAATGAAAGAATTGTATGATGTTGATCTTGATTTTTTTGAGGCATGGAGAAAGTGCAGAGCACCAAATCTAATCAATCAGCATAAGTAAATATGATGAGTATTTCATTCAAGAAGGTATGCTATTTAGTTGTGTATTCCTAGAAGTTCTATGAGGTTGAATCTGATTAAGGAAAAGCATAGTGGTGGATTGGCTAGACATTTTGGAATTGATAAAACATTGAGATTGCTAAAAGAGAAGTATTATTGGCCACAAATGTATAAGGATGTTCAAAAATTTGTAAAGACTTGTGGAGTTTGTCAAGTTGGAAAAGGAGTGAGTCAAAACACTAGTTTGTATGCACCTATTACTTTTCCTAAGAAACCTTGGAGTGACATCAGTATGAATTTTGTTCTTGGATTACCTAAGATAGTGAAGTGGTATGATTCTATATTTGTTGTGGTGGACAAATTTTCTAAGATGGCTCATTTCATACCATGTAAGAAGACATCAAATGCTAAGCATGTTGCTAAACTTTTCTTTAAAAGATTGTGAGATTGCATGGACTACCAAGAAGTATTATTTATAACAAATATAGTAAGTTTGTTGGTTAATTTTAGAAGAAATGTAGAAGAAGATGGGTACTGAATTGAAGTTTAGTTCTACATTTCATCCACAAATAGATAGATAGATGGAGGTTATGAATAGAAGCTTTGGTAATTTGCTGAGATGTTTAGTTGGGAATAAGCCAAGTAATTGGGAGATGGTATTGGTAGAAGTTGAATTTGCATTTCATAATTCTATAAATAGGAGTATAGGGAAGACACCTTTTGAGATTGTTACTAGAATGAATCCTATAAGAGTATTAGATTTGAAAGATGTTGTTGGTGAAGAAAAGAGAAGTGTTGTAGGAGAATAATTTATTGAATTTAAGGAGTCTTTACATAAGGAAGTAAAGTTGAGGATATAACAAAGTAATCAAAAGTATAAGGAGAATGTTGATCAGTCTAGAAGTCATCATGATTTTCAAGTTGGTGATGAGGTGATGGATCATTTGAAGAAAGGAAGATTTCTTGTTGGAACATATAGTATGTTGAAGATGAATAAGTTTGGACCTTATAAGATCTTGAAGAAGTTTGACAGTGGAAATGCTTATGAAATTGAGTTACCTGATGACATGGATATATATCTTATATTCAATGTTGTTTATTTATACAAGAATCATGAGTTAGATGATGAAGTTATTGTATCTTAGGACTATCCTAAGAATTATATTGAAGAAGTTGAATGGATATTAGATTAGAGAATTGGTATAAGCACAAGAGGAAAAGATTACTATGAATATATGGTGAAGTCGAAGAACAAACCTATGGAAGATGCTTCATGTATTTCTCAATCTGAGTTGGATTTAGCTCAGGTTGTGACATATCAATGATTCAAGATAATAATTTCTTCCAACCTTGGTTGTCTAATATAGGAGCATCTTGGGTTGCACTTCTATCCTACATGTTTTTAGTTTTTATCTTGCTGCTGAAACTATGTTCTGTTGAAACTATGTTTTCTAGTTTCTGGGTGCCTGTTGTAGACCATGTAAATAATTTCTCATAATGAATGGAAGGCTGAAAAATTCAAGGATTGAATAGGTCCTATATTAATATCTATGTTCCAAGGAAAAAGTTCTAACACCTTATGAGTTGGGAGATATGGCAATTCTCCCAGAGTATCAATTTCTGACAGTTTTACACGACATTTTTCTATGCTTGATTTTTAGATTGGATGCACAGTTTTGCTTGATGAATAAAACTTTTCACACTTATGGAGTTGTAGAGAAACTAAATATCTACCCATTTTTTGAAGCGCAATTTCTAACTCAATCGGAAGAGATATCACAATTTTTCTTGAACATCAATTTCTAGAGAGTTAATTGTTGATACAAGTTGATTGTGTATCTAATTTTAGGTTTATTTTCATTTAATATTTGATGAGAGATGACTTTTGGCTTCTCCATGTTCTATAATGATCTATAATCCATTTTGGCTAGTATAAATAGAGTGTTCAGGCTAGGAGTTAGGGCAATGAAGAGTTTTAGGAGATGATTGAGAGCAGAACTGGAAAGTGTGAATTTGTTGTTGGATTTGAATGTATTTGTATTTGGTCGTAACCCAAAAGGCCTTATAGATGGGAATGTATGTTAAATATTTGAAGAATTAATGAAATTATTTTACTCTTCTTCCTCCTTTGGTTGTTTTTCTTTGTGTTTTCTTCCATTATGTTAACTCTTGTAGGGTGGTTTGGAGAGTTGGGTGTGCCATTGGCCTAGTTTTCCCTATCCTTCCTTGTGTCATTCCTTTTCATAACTTATCCTTTCATCTAGGTGTTATTTTCATGAGAACCTTCTTAAATCCTCTTCATCAATCAAATAGATATGACATTTAGGTTAGGTAGATATATTCTCATCAATATATTCAACATCAATGCGAAAAAAAAAATTGTTCCAAGTGTATGTTTCCAATAGATAGTTTTATGTACAATAACAGATAAAAGCTTCACAATCCCATATTAAAGCTTCCCAAAATCATTTCAATAATGATCTAATGGATAAAATTGTGATAATTTTATCTAAACTATCCTATATTCAAGCTAATTTTTAAAAAATATTGAAGAATCACACTCTCATTATCTCCAATTCTCTCAAACTTTGGAAGCATGGTGGGTGCATCAAGAAAATTTTCAAAAGGATGTGTAGTACACTCAACAAAATATTGAATAAAAAATTGACACTATTAATTATAACATAGTAATATTAACAATGGATCAACAAACAATTACTATAGAGGCTAAATGAGCTCAAATTTTTTTTTTTTTCAAAATTAGTTCATCAAACTAAGGAATTAAAACCTCTAATTGATTAGATTGTTCCATATGTATCTATACAAAAACAACCTTGTATCTCTTTCCCAATAGCTATGGAGACCACTTCCTCTTTTTAGACTCCTCTAATTAAACCAAGTGTGCTCATAGCATCTATCTTATGAATCACCTTCTATAGAATCTATGGTTGAAATCATTAGTTGTTCCCCTTTTCCATTATTTCTTTATTTTGATCTTATTTATAATACAAAAATCTATATTGGGTTTATCATGTCCTAACGTTTAGTAGTCTAGACCCTTTGTCCAATCAAAAATTAGCTGATTGGACAAACCTTTGTCTTTGGTGTAATACTCTCTTAGTTGACAATAGTTTTATGTACAATAAAAGATAAAAGATTTGCAATCCCATATTGAAGCTTCCCAAAATCATTTCAATCATGACCTAATGGATAAAATTGTGAGCATTTCATCTAAACTAGCCTATATTCAAGGTAATATTTTAAAAAATATTGAAGAATTGCACTCTCATTATCTCCAGTTTTCTCAAACTTTAGAAGCATGGTGGGTTCATCAAGAAAATTCTCAAGAGGATGTGTAGTACACCCAACAAAATATTGAATAACAAATTGACACTATTACTTAGAACATAGGAACATTAACAATGGATCAACAAAAAATTACTACAGAGATTTTAAATGAGCTCAAAAAATATTTTTTTCAAAATTAGTTCATCAAACTAAGGAATTAAAACCTCTAATTGATTATATTGTTCCATATGTATGTATACAAAAATAACCTTGTATCTCTTTCCCAATAGCTACAATGACCACTACCTCTCTTTAGACTCCTCTCACTAAACCAAGTGCACTCATAGCACAAAGAGAGAAGAAAGTTGAATAAATTTAGGATCATGTACAAGGTAAATTAAAAGGGTGAATAAATTTAATTTGTGGAAAAAATCAAATGTATTGTTTGGAATACACTAATTTCAATGTTCTCTTCCTCCAGATACTCTTGGACCTTTTAGAGGACTATGACATGACCCTTATAATACCCCTCCAATCCTAACAATTATAAGTACACTTGGGATATGTTGGAAGATAAGGTTACTTTTGGGACTCTTTGATTTCATAACTTTCTTAAGTAAGAACTATAAAATTACATTCAACTAGTGTTACTATAATGTTCAAGCACAATGATGCCTATCCACCAAACAACATAATGAGGGTAATTAAATCAACTAGACTCTTATAATATAATTTTTTAAAGAAATTTTTCTATCCTTATCATACAGATCCTTGTAACTCTACTTAGAGATTTCTTAAAAATCTACAACTTGATTTGCATTAGATATTTGATCATGCTCTATATAATGTTCTTAGGAAATTGAGTATATGGTTTATTGTTTAGTATGTACCTTGGATCATCCATTATAGGTTACTTATAATTATAATTCAATATCATCCTTTCAATACCTTGGTTGGATATATTGTTTATGGCTTATTTTAACTCATGTTAATGATTTGGTTTCAATCTAACCCCATTAACTTGCTATTCTTTATGCATATGTAGGTGTGTGTGTGTGTGTGTGTGTTTACTCTTCTTGGCATATCCTCTAGATGAGGGGAGGTAGTCATAGTCACTCCTATGGGAGGTCTATATCAAGGTGCACTCCCCCTTCCTTTCCTGTCACTATTTTTATATATGCATATGTATTATATCCTGTTAGTTGGTGATGCAAGTGTGTGTAGGTACAAGACATTGACTCCATCTAACTACATAGGTCTACATGTGACTCAAAAATCCTCACACTAGTTGTTCTTAAAATGGAGATCTAACCATGATCCATATAGGTATCCTTATATCCTTATAAAGCTAATAGAAAGTCAGTCACCTAGTCCATGGGTTTTTTTTTTAAATTATTTCTTTCGATAGTTTGATTAGTGGATGCTAGTTTTTAGAACTATTTGTTCATGATTTGGATATTTATATTTTCATGTAATTCATCTATGATATTTATTTAGTATATTTATATATGCATATATGGGTGCACACATATATACCTATATAAATATACATGGCTACATAGTTGATATGTTTCATTGTTTGTGTATGTTATAAATTCTATATTCGCAATTTATTAATGCACTTAGATATAAAGATAAATTTAATAGAATATTAAAATAATGACATTAAAAGGGGTAAAATAAAAAGAATAAGTATTCAAAAGAGGAGTAAATTCTCCAACATACAAAGGATGGTTAACATGTATTCAATAGCAAAAGGTAATGCGTTACATATATGTAAGAATATAAGACTATTTCATAAATACAGTAATAGGCATAAAAAAATGGGTTATTAAACATTGGAGGGGGTATTTACATCATTTTGGTCTATTTATTCATTATATACCCCTAAAATAGTCTTAATTCACCCCTAATATGTCTAAACAAACTGTAAAATGGTAGTTTATTATATAAACTAAGGTACTTTTGGATTTCGGAATTATTTATATTTGAAAGGGTGGTATCTTTTAACCAAACAATGTACAAAAACTATTCAAAAACATATGTATGTGGGGTGAAATGTAACTATCAAAGGGGAACATGGCTGAAAGGTAGAGATGGGATTGGTTTTACTCTTCATATATATTTATAGTGAGAGAAAATAATTATATGTGAGTGAGGAATGTGAGTATAATTCTTTAAGGATTTGTAAGTTTCTTTCCCTTTTGAGAAGAAACTAATTGTATCATCTTAAAATGGAAGCACTTCCATGTTAAGAGTGTTCAAAATTTGATTAAGTGGTTTGGGGTCATGTCAAGAACCTTGAATGGGTCTTTGCATGGATCTAGTAGTTTTCCCCTTGTCATGCTTCTCTCTCTCTCTATTTCGAGCCTATTTCTGACAAACTAAGGGCATTGACTTTCTAGGTTAAGGATGACCTTTTAGGTCAAGGTCAACCATGAGCCTGACCTAGGTCAAGGATGATCTCAATCCTGACCTAGGGTAGGGTCAACCTCATCTCATCCCTGACCCTAGGTCCATTTTTGAATTTCCAAGAGTTCAAGGACATTGGGCTTTAGAAAGTTTCATTTTCCAGCTTCTGGGTTAGTTGTTTTAGATTTTGAAATGGAAAATTCTTAAATTACATTTAATCTAGGTACATTTCTAGGGGTAAAGATTAATTGGGATTCAATTCTGCTATGTTGGCCTCATCTATGATTTTTTTCTCTAGATCTCTATATAAGGAAGCCTTTATCCCTCATTTTGATATCTATAATCTATCCATTATTCATGAGCACATCTACTATTTAGAAGCAAAGTTATTATCTACTTTTTATGAAGAGTTTATACGATCCATTACCAAGTATTATATCATTCAAGCATTCAAGTTTTCCATTAAAGATCAAGGATTGAAGCATTCAAGTCTTTGAAGGGATTTTGTTTAAGCATTCAAGAATCATCATTCAAACCCTAGATCTAGCCATCATGGTGGTGTGATCTTCCTTCAAGATTCTTTGTTCATCTTCAAGATTTGTTCATTCTTTTATCAAGGTGGATTCAAAGCATACAACCATAGAGGGATTGATTTACACTTGCTAATGTTTTGTTTAAGCTTTCATATCAACATACTTGTTTACATTTCAAAAAAATTGCATCTCTATTGAATATCATAGCTTCATTGTTATATTTACATCTACTACTTGCTAGTATTCCTTATTTCAATTCCATTATTAAGGTTGATTCCAAACTGGGAAACAACAAAATCATTTTTCTTGAAGATAAATGTGTGGAACAATGAATTAAAGAGCAAATTTGGATACCCTTTTCATTGAACTTGTAGGATCTACAAACAAAAATTTTGTCAGAGAAGTGCAAGTCAAGGTTGACTTTTTGGGTTATAATTGTGTTGCTGAATAAGATTATGCCCTGCTATCAAGATCAACATTGACCTCCCTTCAAAAGGACAAAAATTTGTTGGGTTTTCTTCATCTCAACATTTCCATTCTAGAATAGATTACAGAGATCCTCAAAATTGTACACAAACACGAGAAATTGGCATTTTCCAGAATTATTCTACTTCAAAGTTAGTATTTTTCTTTTTATCTATTTCAAGATTTAAGCACATACTTCTCAAAATAGGAAGACCATAGGACATCCTTTATCCTTATTTTCCATTACATAATATATTTTTCCATTGATCACTTTCTTGTGCTAAATCAATTTGGATCATTTCTATTCGAAATTAGGGTTGATGATGGAGCCTATTTTCTTCATATTCATTTTGGTGAACCCAACATGCTTACCCTCTTGTCTTTTGTGGAATTGGATGTCCTATTGTGTTTTACAGTGTTAAATTTTATTTCCAAATTTTTAGGTCTTTTCTTGCATTAAGATTAGATTTAGTTTATTCTCTTTCATTTTAAATTCAAAAATACAAAAAAAATCTATATATTCAATTAGAATACAAAAACATTTTTTGCATTTGATTTTCTATGAATATGATGAAGATTCTTTGGTGTGTGGTTATGCTTCTTATTTTGCTTCTTTTAGCATCTCTTTACCATAATTATGAGGTTTTTGAGAGCATCATTCATTTTATTATGTTCATGATCTTTCATTTTATTCTCTCATATGCTTTTGTGAATTTAATTGATACTAGTTTGCCCATACTCAAAACTTTCATTAAGGATTCATGTGGTAGACTAATTATTATTTTGAATTATGTGAAGGATTTAGTAGATGATACACCATCTCCTAAAATTCCTAATCTCAATATTATTATTCCTAATTCAATGCCTAATTTTCCATCTAATAATTTGTGTTCTCCATATTATGGCATTCAAGCTATAGTTTAGGATGTGGATGTGCAAGACTTCTTTCATTTACCTTCTCCTTTGATTCATGATGATATTAAAGGAAAGGGTAAAGAAACTTCTTCAAAACCTATTATTCCACCTTATACAACTTTTACCAATGAACATGATAAAAAATCAACTCATGCAAAAGATTTACATGATATGTACACTATGGGATATAATATGATAACTAAATAAGGTTATAATTGTTTAGGGCTTGGAGTTAATGAGTATGGTATTAAGTATCTAGTTCATATACCCTCTAAACTAGATTTTCATGGTATTGGTTATTCAAAATCTCAAGTGAAGGAAGTTGATGTTAACCATCATCCTCATCTTCATAAACTTCTTCCTTCACCTACTTTAGATAACTTTGTGATCATCAAGAGGTGGCTAAACAAGTGTATATTGAATTAATAAATTCCAAAAATGAAATATTTAAACCTATACTAAAAGATGCCTTATCAAAGTACAATTATCCTTTTCATTATCATAATATGCACTTACTTGTTGATTTTAGACATTTCTAATTGTATGTTCGTGAAAGAGCTACTTTAGGAATTATATCTCAATCTTGTGCAGTTTTACAATTCCTTCATAATTTTGATATAGGGGATTCCCCTCCTTATAATATAATATAGATCTCTTCTCCTCTTTTCTTTGTACTAGGGGGCAAGAGGTGTATTTCCATCCAGTCTCCTAAGATCCATTAGGTCTTTTCTTCGGCCTAATTGGTATTCTTTCTTCCTATTTTTTCTATGATTTTGTATTATATTCATTCATAGAGTCTATTCAATATATCTTTTCTAAGAAATTTGTTTTGAAAAGGTATCCCTCATCTTTCTCCATAGTGGGAAAGGTTCTTCCTTCTTTCTCTTTGTCTAGGGAATTTCTTTCCTTAGCTTAGTGGTACTTATTTATGTCACAATAATATTTCTTTATATTGACAGATGTTTTGACTATGGATAAGATTTTTATATAAGAGGTTCTTGCCCTAGGTCATCACCTCTTCTCTATGTTGTAAATTATGTTCTTTATAAACTTTTACTCTTGCTTTGTGTTAGAGTTATTTTCCTCATTCCAAAGAGTCATTTTCCTCTTCTTTATAGGAGGTTTGGTGATTGAATATTTGTTCCCATTTGATTTATCTCTGAAATATGATATTTTATCTAAAAGTGCACCTCTATGGTGGGGTCTTGTTGATAAGATATCTTTCTTTGAGGATCCTTTTTCAATAAGTGACATATTCTTTTTGTGATTATCTATACTCTTGGATGTAGGGGTCAACATCCCTCGTTAAGAATATAGTATACATTGTTGTTAAGTAGAATATCTCCTTGCCTTGTGAAGTAGGTATCCACTTCTTCTTTCTTATCATGTCTCATAGACACCCACCGTAAGGAAGGGTGCATATATAGGGTTTCCCTTGTACTATAGTTTTTTATTTTTATGTTAAATCCTCTAAAAGTAATGCACATAAGTGCTATATCCTGAAGAGACACATTTTTTAAATTTTTATATGCTAAAGCTTGGAAGGTAAGGCACATAAGTTACTAAATCCTAAAGAGACATGCATTATTAAATCCTCTAAAGGTGAAGTGTATAAGTTTCTAAATCTTGAAGAGATATGCAATTTTTAATTTTTCAATATGTTAAATCTTCCAAAGGTAATGAACATAAGTAGCTAAATTTTGAGGAGACGTGCATTTCATATTCATAGTGATACAAGAAGGTTGTTCTATGGGTATTCTAGAAGCTGTCAAAAGGCACATTACAATTGAAAGCATAGTTTTTGGGTGAACTATCAAGTTTGGCTACTTGTTGGGCTCTCCCTCTTCCTTGGTGATTTATGGTAAGGTGGGCATCTTACTAGGCAAGGTAATAACTTCTTCTTTTCTTTATGTTTTCTTTCATGCTAGGAGGATTGGATCATGAAGCTATGTTATTTATAGTATTTCTCTTTTATTTCTTATGTAATCACTTTTTTAATATCTCTCCAAATATGATATTAGTATGAGAAATATTTCTTAGTGGCGTTTCTTGTGCTAGTTGATTTGGGTTTGTTTAGTACTAACACTTTCTTTTATGTTGTTTTGGTTTTTGCACCCTCTTGTGGTTATGTTGAGTGAGAATACTTATCATAGGGTCTTGTCTCCTTAGATAAGTGTTATTCTATCTCATTGAGAATCCACTTGGATCTCTTCTTTCTTCTTCTTTACCAAGAGTTTGCATTGAGTTCATACTCTTGCTAAAGTGGGGGCTAAATGTATCATCTTAAAATAGAAGAACTTCCATATTAAGAGTCTTTAACCCTATGAGTAAGTGTTTTGGGGTCATGTAAAGCACCTTGAATGGGTCTTTGCATGGATCTAATAATTTTAACCTTATTCTACTTCTCTCTCTATTTCCAGCCTATTACTAACAATTTTTTTGTGAAACTACGAACTTTGAATTTCATGATCAAGGATAACCTTTTAGGTCAAGGTCAACCTCAAACCTAACCTAGGTCAAGGATGACCTTGACCCTAACCTAGGGAAAAGTTGATCTCATCCCTGACCCTAGGTCCATTTTTCAATTTTCAAGCATTTCGAGACATCGGGCTTTGGAAAGTTTCATTTTCCTAATTTCGAGTTGGCTATTTCAGGTTTTGGAATGGTAGACTCTTAAATATAATTTAATCTAGATATTTTTCTAGGGGTTAAGGTTAATTTTAATTTAATGCTCCTATGTCAAAGTCCTCTTAGAGTTTGTGCCCTAAATCTCTATATAAGGAAGCCTACTTCCCTCATTTTGATATTTACAATCTATCCATTATTCACGAGTGCATGTACTATCTAGGAGAAAAGTTAATATCTACTTTTTATGAAGAATATCTACGATCCATTATCAAGTATTCTATCATTCAAGAAATCAAGTTTTCCATTGAAGATCAAGGATTAAAGAATTCAAGCCTTTGAAGGGGTTTGGTTTAAGCATTCAAGATTCATCATTCAAACCCTAGATCTAGCCATCATGGTGGTGTGATCTTTCTTCAAGATCCTTTTTTCATCTTCAAGATTTGTTCATTCTTCTATCAAGGTGGATTCAAAGCATACAATCATGGAGGTTTTGATTTACATTTACTAATGTTATGTTCAAGCTTTCATATCAACATACTTGTTCACATTTCAAATACAATTGTATATATATTGAATATCATAGCTTCATTGTTAGATTTACTTCTACTAATTGCTGGCATTCCTTATTTCAATTTTATTATTAAGGTTGATTCCAAATTGGGGTTTGACCAAGGCAAACCCCTCATCCAAACAAAAAGCAAATTTGCTTGTAGATACTTATTTGGAACAACAAATTAAAGAATGGATTTGGATATGATTTTTGTCAAACTTGTGAGATCCACGAATGAAAATTATATTGTAGTTCAGGTCAAGGTTGACTTTTTTGGGGTACAATTGTGCCCCAAGGTAAGATTGCACTCTGCTATTAGGGTAAAGGTCCACCTCCCTTCAAAATGACAAAAAAATTTTGGGTTTTTTTTGTCTCAATATTTTTAGTCCAAAATAGGTTACAGAGATCCCCAAAATTATACACAAAAGCCAAAAATCAGCATTTTCTAGAGTTATTCTACATCAAGGTTAGTATTTGTCTTTTTATCTATTTCAAGATTTAAGCACATACTTCTCAAGATAGGAAGGCCATAGGACCTCATTTTTCCTTATTTTCCATTACATGATCCATTAGTGCATTAATCCCTTTCTTGTGCTTAATCAATTTGGATCATCTCTATTGGAAATTAGAGTTGAGAATAGAGACTATTTTCTTCCTATTCATTTTGGTGAACTTGACACACTTAATCTCTTTTCTTTTTGTGGAATTGGATGTCCTATTGTATTTTTTGGTGTTAATTTTCATTTCCAATTTTTTAGGTCTTTTCTTGCATTAAGATTAGATTTAGTTTATGCTCTTGCATTTTAAATTCAAAAATATAAAAAGAAACTATATATTCAATAAAATTACAAAAATATATTTCTTGCATTTCATTTTCTATGAAGATGATGAAGATGCTTTGGTGTGTGGTTATGTTTTTTATTACCCTTCATTTTGCATCTCTTTACCATAATTATGATTTTTATGAGAGTATCATTCATTTTATTATGTTCGTGATCTTTCACTTTATTATCACTTATGGTTTTGTGAATTGCACCGATACTAGTTTGCCTACATTCAAAACTTTCACTAAGGATTCATGTGGTAGACTTATTATTATTTTGGATTATGTGAAGGATTTTGTAGATGATACATCATCTCCTAATCTTCCTAATCTGAATCCTATTATTCCTAATATGATGCCTAATTTTCCATATGTCAATCCTTGTTCTTCTTATGATGGAATTCAAGCTATAGTTCAAGATTCAAATGTGCAAGACTTCTTTGATTTACCTTCTCTTCTAATTCATGATGATATAAAAGGAAAGGGTAAAGAAACTTCTTCAAAACCTACTATTCCACCTTATACAACCTTTACTAATGAACATGATAAAAAATCACCTCATGTAGAAGATTTACATGATATGTACACTATAGGATATAATATGATAACTAAACAAGGTTATAAAGGTTTAAGGCTTGGAGTTAATGAGCATGGTATTAAGTATGTTGTTTATATACCCTCTCAACCAAATTTTCATGGCGTTGGTTCTTTGAAATCTCAAGTTAAGGAAGGTGATGTTAACCATCGTTCTCCTCTTCATAAAATTCTTACTACACCTACTTTAGATAACTCTGATATTTGTCAAGAGGTGGCTAAACAGGTTTTATTAAATTAATAAATTCCAAAAAATGAATCTTTAAACCTATACCAAAAGATGCCTTATCCAAGTACAACTATCCTTTTCATTGTCGTAATATGTACTTGCTAATTGTAGACATTTCAAATTGTATGTTTGTGAAAGAGCTACTTTAGGAATTATATATTACTCTTGTGTAGTTTTACAATTCCTTCATAATTTTGATATAAGGGATTCCCATCCTTCTAATATAATATAGATCTCTTCTGCTCTTATCTCTAGACTATGGGGGCAAGAGGTGTATTTCTATCTAGTCTCCTAGGATCCATTAGGTCTTTTCCTGGGCTTAATTCATATTCTTTCTTCCTATTTTGCCAATAGTTTTCTACTATGTTCATTCATAGAGTTTTTTCAAGATATATTTTCTAAAACATTTGTTTTGCAAAAGTATCCCTCATCTGCTTCCCTAGGGGGAATGGTTCTTCCTTCTTTCTCTTTTTCTATTGAATTTCTTTCCTTAGCTTAGTGGTACTTATTTATATCGCAATATTATTTCTTTATATTGACAAATGTTTTGACTATGGATAATCTTGTTATATAAGAGGTTATTGTCCTAGGTCATCAACTCTTCTCTGTGTTGTAAATTATGTTCTTTATAAACTTGTACTCTTTCTTTGGTGTTAGAGTTGCTTTCTGCATTCCAAAGATTTTCTTTTCCTCTTCTTTATAGGAGGCTTGGTGAATGATTCTTTGTTCCCATTTGATTTTATCTTTGAAACATGATTTTTATCTAAAAGTACTCCTCTATGGTGGGGGTCTTGTTGATAAGATCTCTTTCTTTGAGTATCATTTTTCCATAACTGACATATCTTTTTTATGATTATCTATACTCTTGGATGTAGGGGTCAATATCCCTTGTGAAGAATACAGTATACATTAATGTTAAGCAAGATATCTCCTTTGTTGTGAAGTATCTATTCTCTTATTCTTCCTTGTAATGTCTCATAGACACCCACAATAAGGAGGGGGCATATATAGGGTCTCCCTTGAACTATAGTTTTTTTATTTTTATGCTAAATCCTCTGAAGGTAATAAATTCTAAAGAGACATACATTTTTCAAAAAAAATTATGTTAAATCTTGGAAGGTAATGCACATAAGTTGCTAAATCCTAAAGAGATGTGCATTGTTAAATCCTCTGAAGGTAACACACAAATTTTCTAAAATCGGAAGAGATCTGCATTTTTCAATTTTTTAATATGCTAAATCTTCCAAAGCTAACACACATAAGTCACTAAATCCTATGGAGATGCTTATTCGATATTCATAGTGGTACAAGAAGGTGGATCTATGGGCATTCTAGAAGATGCATTACAATTACAAGAATAGTTTTTGGGTGAACTATCAGATTTAGCTACCTGTTGGGATCTCCCTCTCCCTTGGTGATTCATGGTGAGTTGGGCATCTTACTGGGTGAGGTAATCACTTCTTCTTTTCTTTCTTTTTTCTTTCATGCTAGTAAGACTAGATCATGAAGCTATATTATTTATAGTGTTTCTATTGTTTTTCTTATGTAATCACTTATGTTTTTATGATATCTTTCCAAATATGATATGAGTATGAGAAATATTTCTGAGGAAGGTTTCTTGTGCTAGTTGATTTGTGTTTGTTTAGTACTAATTCTTTCTTTTATGTTGTTTTGGTTCTCACACAGAATCCTTAGCCTAGGGGCTTTTGTCATTAGATAAGTTTTATTTTATCTCATGGTGAATCCACTTGGATCTCTTCTTTCTTCTCCTTTACCAAGAGTTTACATTGAGTTCATACTCTTACTAAAGTGGGGACTAAATGTATCATTTGAAAATGTAAGAATTTCCATGTTAAGAGTGTTTAGCACTCAAAGTAAGTATTTTGGGGTCATGTAAATCACCTTGAATGGGAATTTGCATGGATTTGGTAGTTTTCCCCTTGTTATGCTTCTCTCTCTCTATTTCCAGCCTATTTCTAAAAACTTTTTCTATAAAATTGAGGGCTTTTACTTTCTATGTCAAGGATGACTTTTTAGGTCAAGGTCAACCTTGACCATGACCTAGGGTAGGGTCGACCTTGTCCCTAACCCCATGTCCATTTTTTGATTTATGGGAGTTTTAAGACATCGAGCTTTGGGAAGTTTCATTTTCCTACTTTCGGGGTGACTATTTGGGGTTTCAAAATGGTATATTCTTAAATTACATTTAATCTAGGTTCACTTCTAGGGGTTAACTTTAATTGGGATTTAATGCTCCTGTGTCAGCCTTCTCTATGATTTTGTTCCCTAGATCTCTATATTAGGAATCCTTCTTCTATCATTTTGATATCTACAATCTATTCATTATTCATGAGTGCATCTATTATCTAGGAAAAAAGTTATTATCTAATATTTATGAAGAGAATATATGATCTATTATCAAGTATTCTATCATTCAAGCATTCAAGTTTTCCATTGAAGATCAAGGATTGAAGTATTCAAGCCTTTGAAGGGATTTGGTTTAAGCATTGAAGATTCATCATTCAAACCCTAGGTCTAGCCATCACGGTGGTGTGATCCTCCTTCAAGATCCTTTGCTCATCTTCAAGATTTTTTCATTCTTCTATCAAGGTGGATTCAAAGCATACAATCATGAAGGTTTTGATTTACATTTACTAATGTTATGTTCAAGCTTTCATATTAACATATTTGTTTACATTTCAAATACAATTGCATATCTATTGAATGATGGCTTCATTGTTACATTTACTTCTACTACTTGCTAGCATTCCTTATTTCAATTCCATTATTAAGGTTGATTCCAAACTTGGGTTTGACCAAGGAAAACCCCTCATCCAAAAAAAAAAAATCATTTTTCTTGTAGATGCGGTTGTAGAATAGTGAATTAAAGAGAAGATTTGGATACCCTTTGCATCAAACTTGTGAATTCCATGGACAAAAATTTTGATAGAGAAGTGTAGTTCAAGGTTGACTTTTTGGGGTACAATTGTGCCCTAGGGTAAGATTGTAGCCTACTATCAAAGTTAAGGCCGACTTCCCTTCAAAAGGACAAATTTTTTTTGGGTTTTCTCTGTCTTGACATTTCTAGTCCAAAATAGGTTGTAGAGATCCCTGAAATTGTACACAGACACTAGAAATCAACATTTTCTAGAATTATTCTACTTCAAGATTAGTATTTTTCTTTTTATCTATTTCAAGTTTCAAGTACATACTTCTCAAAATAGGAAGACCATAGGACCTCCTTTCTCCTTATTTCTCATTACATGATCCATTTGTGCATTGATCACTTTCTTGTGCTTAATCAATTTGGATCATCACCATTTGAAATCAGGCTTGAGGATAGAACCTATTTTCTCCCTATTCACTAATATGTGAGAATTTAAAGAGATGAGAGAGGGGTTATTATTTTAAAATTTCTTCTTCTTATATCATAGAGATATTTTAAATTAGAGTGGGTTTAAATAATGCATCTCAAGTTGAAATTGGAGTGGGCTATTTTGTGTCCTTATGTTACCTTTGTACTTTGATTTTAAGGTATAAGCCTTAGATTACCTTAGAACCTATGTGGATCATGGTCTTATCTCCTAAATCAAGGGAGTGGACCATTTATGGCTCCATGTGGTTGGGTGGTAAAATATTTTTGAGGTATTGTTTGAGTTCTTATGGATGGCTTTGTGTAGATCCATGATGAGTAGCTATTAAAGATTGTTTGTTATGTTGCATTTTCTTGGAAGAAAACTATTTTATTTTATAATGTATTTTCTTGAAAAAGTACAAGTCCATATGTATATGTATCATGAATTGTAAAGATGTGTAAAAAGGGTTAGGATATCTCTAGAAGAAATGAAGGGATATATTAACATATTTTATTATTTCAAAAGATAAATGAAGTAATAATGAGGTCATGGAAGTGTGTATTCCCTTGTATTTAGATGATGATAATGATAATATGCATGATGAATAAAATAATAATGTTGTCAAATTAATTATCAAAGTAACTAGTGAATTGAATATATAATTGTATAAATACGTATAGTTAACAGTTTAAATTCATTTAATGTATCTTTATTCAATGTTAAGCAGATGCATTTGATTTATAAAGCTTAAGAAATTAACTCCTAAATTTGGAAACTAGGCAATGTGTTTAAGGAAAATGTTAGAGAACCTATTAGCACTGTTACATTTATGATTAAATAAGCTTAGAAAGAAAAAGGTGTTTAGAAAAAATATTGTCTACCAAACATATTATATTTAAGTCTTTTCCTTTTGGGTTTCCTAGTAGGGGATTACAACCATAGTCCCCAATGAGACAACACATAGGGTTTTTAGATCCACACCTCAATGGATCAATTTCAACTCTAGAAATCCATTTTAATATCTAAGAGCTATAAAATCAATGAAAAATTGGGTACAAAATGCCCAAGATACAAAAATTAGTATCCCTCACCAACTACATATACAATAGGTATTTTTAGGTCATATTAGTTTAGCTAGAAAAATATGGGATACATTGAATGCACAATACAAGACTAACTTGATCAACTCAAGGATTTATTTTTTTCTAATCAATTAATTAGCCTTTTTGTCAAAGATGTCGAGGAAAATAGAAAACATGTGTTATAAGAGATTTTTGGAAGGAAAGTGTTGTGATTTTCCTAAAATAAATGAATTTTTGATGATTAATATTTTTAATTCTACTAGTCAAGTCACCATTTAGATTATGAACACATGTATACCACTTTCCTGTAGAGCTTCCCAAAAGTTGGAAAACTTTACTTGCATAAGCTAATGCAAACTCTTGTGGTGCAAGATTAAAAAAATTAACGACATAAATTCCCCATAGTTACTAACCTTCATTGAATCAATTAATTAAGGACTATGTAGAAAGAAAAAGGAAATAAATAAATAAAAGGAAGTTTCTCTTGTAATTGCTAAAGATGCCTGTAAAACACTAATTCTAAATTATGGATGTTACTCACATAAAAGTGAGTACAATAGAAAGAAATAATCCAAACAGTGTAGATGTGGCAAAGATAAATATTACACTTATGAATGTAAAATGAAAAATTCAAGAAATATGAAGGATTTAATTTTGTCAAAAGGATCCACATCCTTTAAATGAAAAGCAAATATTGGACTCCTAATTGCTATATTTGCAACATAGATCATTATGCAAATAAATGTCTAGATAAATTAAAAGTTAAGGGTAAAGTTAAAATTAAGAGACTCGCACAAGCTTTAGAGATTAGTGATGAGGAATATTATGAATATATTAATGATATCCCTTCATTTGATGATGATATCTCATTCGCTAAAGAATTGAAGGATGAAGAAAAATTTCATTCTATGGAATCAACTAAAACTAGTGATAGTTAACTAAGGCCAATAGAAAAAAAGTATTGTTAAGATAATTAATTTAAAGTGTCAAAAGAAAGAACTTGAAACCCTTATCAATGAACAAGGAAAACAAAATAAGGCCAATTTAGTTCCCTAGAAAACCTCATTTTTTGTGGATTGACTATTAGGGATAATTTCCTTGAAACAAAAGAATTTGAAGAGGATGAATAATGTGACTTCCCAAAATAAAATCCCTTATAACCCTCTCAAAAAAGGGAGATTCAACAATAAAAACCTACTCAACATGTTTAATTTTGTAGACATCTTGACCAAAAGACATGGCATCAAGAAAGAATGAAATTTATTAAGAAAGGTTTACATACAACTTCAATGGAATTAGAAAAGTTGCAAGTAGAAGAGGAAAGAGAAAAGGATTAGAAATTTCCTTGAGAGTTTTTAGAACAAGAATTTAAGCTATCAAAATACATTCAAGAGCTTCAAGAAAAGACAGTGGTCCTCCTAAGTCATCAGAAGAAAAAACTTTTTCTATGATCAAGTGTACTACATGTCCTAGTATAACATTGAGAATGCATTTTCCAAGTCATAAATGCATAATATACATATGCTACTAGACACTGGTTTAGATTTAAATCTGTCTAGATGTAATTGTTTCCCTATAGACAAATAACATCCTTTTGACACCAAAATCAAGTTTTTTGGTATATATGATTCTTTCTCTCTTATCTTTTTTTATCATGTATAGTTCTCTAATGGAACCATCCATTGTCTTCAATTTGTAAATTATGAAGTAGATGGATATGATTTCCTAATTGGAAGTGAAGCTATTAGAAACTAGAAACCAATTGAGTTTCATTCCAATCACATCAAACTCAATAATCATACATTTGAGTGACTAGATCAACCCAAAGTAGTAACTAGAAAAACCAAGCCAACACCTACTTTGAATAAAATGGATGATAGAGTTTGGTTCAAAAAATAAGAAGACCAACTCCAAGAGAGATTCTAGTAGTTATAGAAAAAATTCAAAGAAAATATCATCTCGAAAGACCTGACTAAACTATAGACAAACCTAGAACCTGGGCTTTGCTTAAAAAAGGATGCAGATGGGAAATAAATAACCCCAAAAGAAAAATCCAACTATTTTTTCTTAGAGAAAAATATTTTGAATTATCTTAAACATAAACCATTGAATTACTTCAAAAGGGTTTTATTTCTATACCTCAATCATCCTTCACATGTCAAGCTATATATGCACTTATAAAGGATGAGCTTAGTAATTAGCTACCTAAGAAAATACTAGTGGTTAATTAAAAACCACTAATTGAATTTTTACTTGATAATAATCATCCCCTGCCTATAAAAGATCACATTTGGAAAACTATATAGGGTACAAATATTTACTCCAAGCTTGATTTAACTAAGGGTTTTGAAAAATTTCTATACATCTATTTGACCACTATAAAATAGTATTTACCATACTTAAACATCTATATGAGTGGTATTTTCTTCTATATAATATTAAAACCACTCCTATCTTCTTCTATCACATGGATACCATTTCCCACCCTTATTCAAAGGTCATTCTACCTTATATAGATGACATCCTTGTCTTTAGTTAGTGCTCTAAGAGCCATCTCTAGCATCTGCAAGATTTTCTCTCCCTCTGTCTCAAGCATGGACTTCTCCTCAATCCTAACACTTTAGTCAAGAACCAATCATATTCATCGGCATCAAGCTTCTTCTAGGGGAAAAGGAAGAAAAGAACATATTCTTCAGAGAATCTTATCAATGCTTGTCACCATTATTAAGGAACTATAATGCTTCCAAAATCTTCTTAACTATATTGTAGGTTTCTACCAAAATATGGTTAAAGACAAAAAAAATAATTCTCAATAAGTTAGTAAACAAAAACCTAGATCCATGGACAAACAAACATGATGAGGCAATCAATCGAATAAAGGAAAAATACCAGCATCCACCACCCTTATGACTCCTAAGTAATTTACCCAAGATAGTTAAAACATATGCAATTGAAATAGGTTGGGGAGAAATCCTAAGAGAAAAATTGTTTGATGGGCATGAGGAAATTATTAGATATGTATTTGATAGTTTTGAAGGAGTGAATTAAATTATCACTCTACTCATAATTTTTTTTTATAAATACTTAATGTTTTTAAACAACTCCAAATGTTTATTATTGGCAAACCATTTTTTCTTAGATCTAATTTACAAAATACAAAAGGATTATTTAAAATGGAATCTAAAATTAATGTGGTAAGAGGAGAATTACTCCACTAGGAGCAATTCTTGGATATATTTGACTTCTTGATTAATAATATTTTTGGAGTTACCAATATTTTTATAGATTTTCTCAACCTTGAGGGGATGAATGAAAAATAGAGTAGAACAATTTTTTGAGTCACTCACACCTCTACTTACCAGTTAGTCAATAGAGAAGTGGATATTCAACACAAATAATCAGTAACTACTGTCATTTCAGACAAGCATGCCATACTACTCAATAGAGATTGGTTGTGATAGAATTAGTTCTGCATCATATTTTCTCTCATCAAAACTTATGAATAAATATTCGAATGGCTCCCTGAGCATTAAATTGCCACATATAATCATGGCTCACACTACAACATCCACTTGCATCATCACACATTTCCCTATCAGGGTTAATGGAAAAACATGATATCTTCCCTAATGCCATATTACCTAAGAGGACCATTTTCAAATGAATTTGAGCTTATCCCATCCAAAATTGAGGTTAAATTCTATTGAATGCATCTTTGGAATAGGGAAGTTTCATCAGTTAATATCTGGCTTGTCTAAAATTATGGCACCCCCAAGACATTGGGATCAATGATATGTGATAAATGAAGAATGGTTGGAATGTGCAACCTATAACATGATCCTAGTCCTTTATTTGACCACCTAATTTGAACTAGGAATGACCAAAAACCAAGGAAAATTAGTCATACCATTGGTGAAACTTGATAGAAAATAATTAAACAAGTTGATCCTTATCCATAAGATTATTTGTAGGGATTGGGATGTGGCTCTAACTAGTGGTAGTGGTTAGCCACGTTAACCATTGCAATCATTATAGCTGATTTACCAAATTGTAACAAATTTTTCCACTAGTTCAAGGACACATAAGTTCATCCACATCAATGGAGACATAGGTTATGGTTCCCATGAAAAAATATTAGATCCCCATATATGCTTTTGGGTGTAAATCATTAGATATGCCTAGTGATGTGGTTGAAAAATGTCAAACATTTACTTGGCTCCTAACGAAGGTAGAAAACAACTTATTTCTCCTCTTTCAAGCATCCCTAATTTTTGTTTCTCTTTCATTAAATGATTGTCACCTCAAATAGTTATTTTTCCACATGTAATCAAGTGAAACCTTTTAGCACAAGCTCTTTCCTATCCACTTTGTGCACATGTACATGAAACTTCCAATCAAGTACCTTCTCCCTATTAAATAGTATTTCTCTGTTATAGCTATACAATTTTTATAGAAAATCCCTACCTTATGTTTGTGTGTTCCCTCTTGTAATCATATTTACTCTTTTTCCTCCACACATCATGTGTTTTCATTTTCTTCCTCTATCATGACATACAATTCCCAATTATTTCTTTTGGATGTATATCTATCCCATGCTTCCTCTTAAATAATATCTACAAAATTCAACATAAATCCCATTTAAATATCAAATGGTTGTATTTAATACAAATAATTGACCCCAAGTATATATAAAATAAAAAACTATAACTCATTATATCCTCAAATTGTCTATGCATTAGATGTTCCTACTATGGTGGTTGAAAAATGTCAACCATTTAAGAAGATTATAACCAAGTTACAAAAAAAATTATTTACAAATTTTCTTTACTACTTAAAATTAATTTGACATGATGTATTTTGATCATACTTCCAAGACTACCAAAATGTGAGGCTCTCACCATGAAAATCATATTACTACAACTCATACATTATGTGTGTACGAGTAAAATCTTGAAACTAAAATCATACACATCTCTTTCTACTTATAATCCTCTAATGCAAACCACTCTCATTATTTATTGTCATTCATTATTGTCCTATTTTCTTTAATTTATATTGATATTCCTAATGTACCACTAATCATCTTAACACCTTAGTATCAAGGTATGTGTAGGATCATGGTATGCCAAAAATTGGGTGATGTGAAAAAATCCTCTTTTCATTCATTTAAAAATGCACTAAAATGCATGTTGACTTTTTAGTAGGCTTGGTTGTTGGTAAATATAGTCAAACCAAAGACAAGGCACAAGCCTAATTAGATATCTAATCCATAATCTAATATCTAATAATATTTGATAAATGATCCATAATTATATAACCAACAGGATATGATTTTATTAACCCCAACTGATAATGTAACTGAGAATGTGATTACTGTATGCAAAGGAGTCATATCAGTTATTATATTATCATTGATTCCAAACCTTAGTTAGTTAGACATTATGTTAATTTGGTAGAATGTCATATCATGTGATTGATGAGGAGAATTTGAAGAAAGCATGATGATGAAAGACTTGCTAAGTATTGGTATTTAATGGGCACTTGAATGAATTAAACATTGATAGTGTAATCTTGGTTTGATTATTTTAAAGATATAAAAATGGAAAATTACATCAAGTGAACAAGGTAAATGTAGGAATATAGTATTTCCTAAGATACTTAAGTAATAACTGAGCACCTAGAAAAGTAAAGATGGAGTTCAGTGTTAACTAAGTAATCTCAGTGTTAATCAAGCATAGTGTTACCTGAGTGAAGTGGTAATATTCAGCAAGTGGATAGAAAATAGAAAGATGAGATTTGAGGCCAACAAATGATGAGAATTAAGAATATTCAAGAAGCATAAAGGAAAAGCACAAAAAAATTATAATATATATGGATGGAATAATTCAAAGATCACTATATGGAGAAGATTTTGTATTTTCAAAATGAGCACAAACTTTGAGCTGAAACAACATTGACTAGAAGAGTAGATGCATTAAACCTAAACCAAAATGAAGCTCTATAGATTTAATTAAGTAGAAAAATATGGAAGGATCTGTTGGTCTGATTTTTTACAGTATAGAGAAATTTTGAAAATTTTAGTAAAAAATCATTTAAGACATTGTGTCATGTAGATTAGGGTTTCATTCCTTATAATTTTTCAAATTCTTAAGTTGCCCTAGTTCATGTCCTAGTCTCTGTGTTGTTTGAATTCTATCAAATTCTCAAGGTTTGTCATCAAAATAGTCTTTGAAAACCCTAAGTGTCTAAAAAACCCTAATGCCTTATCTTATTTTACCCTAGTTTTGAAAACCTTTAAAAATAATATTTCAAAACTAACTTTAGGCAAGACATTTTACCCTAAGTTTCAAAAATTATGTAAGGATGACTTCATAATTTTGTTAAACCTTTTATATCCTTACTTTTTGATTGCAGTTTATGTGAATATATTATTTAAAATCCTAACTACAACACCTGTCCAACCCACCGTCGATCTTCGTCAGATCAATGGAAGGCACTTTCCCACATCATTGAAGTGCAAGGCTTTTAAATATTGTGGGTAAGTGCCTTTGTGCTACATAGCCTTTACTTAAATTAGAATATTAATGCACCACAAAGATAATGACTTGTCAGAATTGGTTAGAACCATTCTTGTAGGCCTGTCAGTACCATTAGTGCACATTCTAAAAAGTCCCACAATATCATTGGTTGATCATTTAAATGAATGTATTACTTTATTTTCAATCTTATGTACTATGGATCTATTTTAGAACAAAGGCTAGAACTTTCCCACATTTAGAAGATGCATGAGGACTAAATAATGCGGGGAAGCCCCAACAAGACATGTAGCATAGTCTAACATCACGGGCCCACCTTTTTAGAGGATAATAATGATATACACTCCATGGTAGTTGTCAGATGAGCTAGACTAAAAGGAAGTTTCTCATTGGTCCTTTTAATTGATTCAGTGTTAACAAGGTTCAAGAATTTATTATTGTTGATCTGTGTGAGATCTATGGTTAGTGCATGCCTACATTATAAAGTTACATGAATATTAAACAATGTGGGGAAGCACAAATTAGATGTGTGGCAAGGTGGGACCAAGTTTTGGAAAGTTTGTTGAGTCATGCCACATTGTAAAGCTTCAATTTTCAAGCACGTTCATTGGTTAAATATGACATGTATGCCAAGTTGGGAATGATGATGTCATAGGTGCAAAGGTTTTAATAGTTAATGTGGCAGTCAAACTTGTTAGATGAGCTAGATTAAGAGGAGTTATTTCATTGGTCCAAGTAGATGATGGGACCATAAAAGAAAAAGTTTTTACCTACCATTAATCTTGATATGATCGACAAAGGGCACTTACTTGCATTAGGAACTTGAAGGAAGTTTAAACAAAGTGAGTATGCACCATGCAGATACGTGTCCATGGTAATGTCAGTACCCCATCTTAGAATGTTTAAAAGGTTTGAGCTATGTCACTATTGATCTTTCCAAGATCAACGGTTGGCACATGCCCACATAAAGAAAGTGCTGATAGGTTAAGCAATGTGGGAAAGTGCTAGCCTAATGCGTGGCAACTGTGATGTTAGAGACCATTTTCTTAGAGGATAATTTGGGACTTGCTTGTGTGGAAGTTTTTCAGGAGTCACAGATTTGCATAAAGACTTTCTATTGGACAAGTACAACTAACTAGATATAATCAAAGTAATATGATCCATGATCATCGATTCAATCATGATCAAGGGTCAGTGCTAGCCTGCAATTTCAAGATGCAAGAAATTTTAAGGAATGTGAGTAAGCGGTAATGTGACATGTGGCCACATTTTTAAAGCCATAAAGCTATTTTTCTTTTTGAATTAAGGTTGTCTGATCAGAGTAAATCAAGGGATAACATTCAAATCTGGATGCAATTTGGAGGTAACAGTTACTGAGAATTAATATGGTGCAAAGTTCATTCATGTGATTTCAATGCCCAAATATGTTTTTCAATCTCACCATTATTGAGCCACTAAATTGTAAAAGGTTATCAGAGCACAAAGAATTTTTGGAGCTAGGGCACAAAATTTTGTAGAGAAATCCAGTGAATTATAGTGAAAATTTCACAAAAAGAAGTAGAATTTTGCAAGTGCTCTGAAACTTCTGAATAGCAAGAATTTGGTGTGGTAAAATTTTAAATCTTAGAAAATGCCTTCCATGAAAGGAATTCTCTAGGTAGACTGATTGCCTAAAGAGGGTAGTGCATGATGATTTCCTAGAATACTTTCTACTTTCAGTGAATGAAATAACTAAACAAAGGGAGCTCATTCTTAAGAACCCTAGGGTAGCTATAGCTGAGGGTTTCTATGATAGGAAAAATTGGGTAAGAGATGCCCAGGTATCTATGGGAGGTTTAGAATTGTTTAAAAAGTGGTTCTTAGAATGAAAATTAGATACCCCCATGAGCAGTGTCTAGGTCAAGTTCGACATTGAAAAATTAATAGTCCCTATAGTTTTCTTTGATAGTGATCTACTAACTGATCTGGCCAAGAAGTATGATCCTATTATAGGGTGGCTGAATTTTTTTTGGGTTTTCCCTAAACCAATTAGTGAGGTTTTCAACCTAAACCCTAACCACTTTGTGCATGAAATCATTAATATGGATGACCTTCAAGCAAGGTACAATGCACAAAGTATTTACTTAAGGACAAGGCCACTGTAGGAACATGTTGCCAAGATTGGTGCATTGTCTATAATTACTACCAGTACCCCAAAACCATTATTGAGGAGACATTTTAATCTTAGGGCTCAAGCATTATATTTCTCTCTCTACAAGATTTTTAGGATAGATGAACTAGAACAAATCCCAAGCTCAATTGTCCTTATTATGGCTCAAACTCTACAATTTAGGATGAGCACTATTCTTGATTTTTCCATCTTCCTTGCATAAGAAATTCACAATGGTTTGATAGGGATATCCCAAGGGAAAGTAAACAAACAATTTTTTTGGTACTCATTTCTCATGCATCTGTGTCTATTTAAGGGAGTCACTTATTTCTCTAAGGGTATGGAGTTGGAAGTAACCAAAGATGGAGAGAAGAATCTAGTCCAATTGTGGAATGTTGACATGACTTCAAAGGCTAAAGATTCCAATTTTGTATGCTTTAATAGATATTTCGCATCAAAGCTTAGATTGCTCTTGAGAGGAGATAGCCCTAGGATTATGAAAGCACTACTAGAATTGGTTAGACCCAAGAACCATGCAAAAGGACTACTGGTTAGCCATAATTGGGGGGACATAATTCCCTATAATGTTTCAACAATAATAAGAGTATATGGCTTCTTCGGAAAGCCTCATGTGCTACCATTCCATGTGCCTCTGAAAATAGGGATAGCAAAGTTGTTATGGCAGATAGGAACCATTGATGAGAGAGATTTGCAAAAGAAAGGTACTTTCTTTCCAGTTGTTACTATAGTGCATAACTTTGTCTTTCTGAGTAAAGGATGGAAACACCTCAGTTTGTTCTTGGATAGATACAACATGGCAAAGTCCCATGCAAGATTTATTGAACCTAAAGGATTCTATGATCTTGTAAGAGAGAGGACAAAAGTTGCCTACATGGTGCAACAAGTATATTTCCCTAAGGATGTTATAAGAAATATTTTCTCTTTACAGGAATAGGAGTTAAGAAAAGAAAAATGGATAGTTTTTAGTAAGACTCTAGAATTCATCAATGCTTTTGACTCCAATTATGACCCTCTAAAAGATAAGAAATATTGGAGAGCCAAGATGCAAGCATTGATGAACAATTATTCTGTAATAATACAAACAATGAATGAAAAGAAGGCTACATATGTCAAGGCATGTCCAAACAAGGCTACAGAGATACAAAAGAAGATGAACAACAAAAACATAGAAGCTCCTAGACAATATACATTGTAGAAAAGGGCAAGTTATGTGATGGTGTAGAGTGTACAATAGGCTCCCCTTCAGCAAAGAGGAAGACCAAAAAGTCCATCTATAGCCAGTGCCCCAAAGAGGCAAAAGTTGGAGCAAGGGTCTTCCTCTCATGTAGAACAATATTCTCCAAGCTAGACCCCAATCCAAATAGATGATGAAGCATCTGTTAGGGAACAACTTAGAAAAATTGGTGAAGGGGATGTTATTGTTACTTCCATAGACCTAGAGATTGGGGAACCACAAGAGCCTCTACACCCTCCTTGGACCTTACTATTGCTGACTATCAAGGTAAGGAGATAGATCCTATAGTGGCCCAAGCTTTTGAGAGGTTTATTAATGATGAAAATTTTGTGAAATCTAGAGCTTTTGCACAATTTTTATCGAGATTAAATATAGGAAATTTTGAGAGGACTTGTGAGAAGATAAAAATAAAGCAACCTAATAAGTCAGACTCTAATATAAAGGAAGAGGTGAAATATAAATTTTTGAATAATTTTTCCCAATTTACACCTTAGGCCAGAAGGCAAATGGTTAAACAATCAGGAGTTCTAATTTTACTAGAGTGGGACATTGTTAATGCAATGGTTTTTGGTTCAATTAGAAAGCAAAAAGATGTCAAGTATAAAATAGAGGAAGAGGTATTGCAAGATCATAGAGGAGTCAAATTTAGTGATGACCACCAAGCCCTGGTGATTTGGTCAATTGAGAAGAGCGACAAAACCAGAATGTAGGAAATATCTCCTATAGAGCATACTAGTGCATTAACAGCATTTAGGGCTAGTGAGGTTGGTAGCAAGAAAATTATTGGAATGGCTTTAGAAATGTTGAAATTTGGTAGTGTGGTGTCTGGTCAAGAAGAGGATAGGTTTTCTCAACTCAATGCTAGATTTGAAAAAGTTTTAAAAGCATATGAGGATAGGGGTAAACAGATACAATCATTAGAAAGTAAAGTATCTCAAATGGAGAAACAACTGGGGGAAAGAAAAATAGGAGAATCAAGCAGACCCAAGATTGTATACCCCAGGCCACCTCTTGAGCCTTTTAAGTCAACTCCAATTATTGAGATACCAGACACCCCTAAGAGGCCACAATTCTACACTGTAGAGGATTTTTAAGAGGAAAAGAATAAATTGTATGCAGTGCATGTAGAATTAAATAACCAATATGAGGAAAAGATAAGATAGAGTGTAATGTATCTAATGGATGGGATAGAATGGCCAACATTTTTTGACCAGTTGGCAAGGATTGTAGCCATCAGAGATGAATTGAAAGGAAATGAAAAAAGAATGAAGCCTATTATACAAAAATGGACTGATAGGAACAATGATATTACCCTCATGTATGTATATGTCATTCAACTATCCTATCACTAGATAGAGAAGATTTTTGACTTGTTAAATAAGTTACAAAATTTTAATGACAAATAGGATTCTTTTCAAATAAGAATGATAGCTTGTTTCTTAAAGTACATAGCTAAAAAATTTGATTTATTTCCTAGAGCTCTTAAAACTATTGATAAAGTAAAGGAAAAGGAAGAGTGGAAAAAAGAGTTGGATGAATTATTTTGTCAAAGATTGAATAATGTAATAAAAGAAACTAGGCATTTATTATGGGCAATAACCAATGAAGAATTGGTTAAAGTGTAGTTGTTTTACAATGCCATCAAGAAAGATTTTTCTTAAATAGAAGCCATAGGAAATTCTTTAATAACTGTACAAAGGGATATCCTAAAATCTGATTAGCTTGATGACATTGTTTACAATGAGTGGAAGGAAAAATTTATGTCTACAGAATTAATGGAAGAAGATGATGATGTAGAAGAAGATGCAAGAGTAACTATAACTTTAACTATTGATGATAAAGACAAGGAGAAACCCCAAGTTAAAGTAGACTTGGAAGTAACTAAAGAGGACACATCACTTTCAAGCCTCATAGCCACTTATTCTAAAGATTTAGAATAACTAAAGAATCAAATCATAAGACTTCATTATTCAAAGAAATGTAATAGAAATGGAGCTTACTAAAAGAATGTAGTGACATTTAAGTTTTATGTTGCACACATTTTTTTCTTTTTGTGATAGCTACCGGTAAAGATTCTTTGTAAAAGATAGCTATCAATTCTCTATGCCTGAAGCTTGTTGCATCTTACATTATATAAGTGAGATCCCAAAGCTAGAGAAAGGGTCTGAATACTTGTCTATTTTTCCAACTTTCAAGAAAAGTATAGTCGGTCCAGTCATGTGTAGTTGTTTTTGAGTTTACTTCCAGTTATGTACTTTTATGATGACAAATAAAAATGATAGTATCAATATGAATTCATGGGTTCTTCATGGAGTTTCTATTGGTTCTTGTATTAGTTAGCAAAAGGATAATACAAAAGGTTATTTACACTAGATTTGTGTCACCATTTTCTGTCTCCATTTCATGAGTTTATTAATTTTGAGATCATTTGAGTAAGATTCATTTGGTTGAATGCAGTCTGGATGGGTTGTATATTGGTTTATTGTTGCTTTTAATTCAAGGGATTATGTAAATGCTTCAGTAAATTAGTAGAATTCATGAGTTTATGAAAAGGATATCTCATAAGAATGGAAATAGGTGATTACAGTTGATAAATTCAATTGCAAGTTAATTAAACAAGATCTCCTACCAATAGTTGACTCTATGCTCCCATGGATAAGGCACCAGTCATATAAATCAGAGATGGTTGAGAGTAAATTCTACTTCTACATGTCAAAACAATTATATTTTCAATATCATTCTCATTCCATTTTGTTCAAGGTTATAATGTTGGTCGCCACTCATTTGCATTTAATTTATGAGTCTTAGGTAGTTGCTATTTCTAGAAATACTTGTAAACTCTAGGAGAATTATTACCAAATCTGCTAATGAGGGATGCATATAAACTTGAAAGCATTAAAGAAATTGGTAAATGATGTATGTGCCTAAGGATAAGAGATGAGAATCAGAATGAAACTAAGATAATTTTCATACAATAGGTTGCATTTGAATCATCCCTAGGTATACCCACCTTGGTTTTTCTAAAGAGTAGGAAATCATCCTTGGTTTTGTTGAAGTTGGGTCCAAATGGTCTACTTATGTAATTTTCAATAGGAATTGGCTAATATTTAAGTTATATGAGTGTTATCTTTTTGGTATTGAGCATTTTTTTGTTTAGTAGTTTCAAACACCAATAAAATGGCAACTCTACTAGGGACAAGTGTTAGTATTACTATTATTAGATCATTTAGGAGTTACCTATGGTTTTAGTGGACTTTTCTAGTGACAAACCTTGAGAATTTAAAAAGAATAAGAACAAAACCCCACACCACAAGTGTACAATGACATGTATGGTCCTTGCAAAGGTGTCTTATCCATTAAGAAAGAGTTACAATCACAAAAAAAAAAATTGGATTTGATTATGTAAAAAAAGGTTTTAAAGGACCTAAAACCTTACAACAGTAGAGTATTAAGAAAGTATTATGAAAAGAGAACAAACAAACAACATGAAACAGACCTCAGAAAACAAAAAGAGGTCACAGACAACATTGCTGGAAAAGATAGCAAAAGACCAACAAAGGAACAACAACCGACCAGCTAAGGAGTATTAATTAGATGCACAACTTGGTCCACCAAAGAATGCATAGTCTCAACAATAGCATTCACCTTGTCCTTCTTAGTGGTTTCCTCCATCATCTTAGAATTGGCCAGAGTACGCTTGCTAGGACCTTGAGAGTCTTCCCCCAGGGGAGAAACCTGACCTTTATCTGCCTCATTCTTTTTTAGGAAGCTAGTCATGTTATCCCCCAATTGTCTAAGTTGTTTATCCATGTTACCCAACCTAGTTTCAAATTTAGACACCTTCACCTGGATACCACTAATGTCCTTGTCCATCAACTTCTGCTTGGCTTCCAACACAAGGATCTTATGCATCAAATTTTTCACTTCTTCCGCATTACCTATGACCTCTAAGAGCTTTTCGATATGCTGACCTAATGTTCTTTCCCCTCTGGCCATCTTGCTAAGATGCTCCATTTCTTTTTTCAACAACACCATTTTATTTTTAAGAATGTCAATGTCCTTCTATATAGAACCAGGGTTATCAAATAAGCCTTTAGAGGGCCCGATTCCACCACCAACACAATCACCTCCATCAGATTTGGACCCCTTTTCACCATCATCAGTAAAGTTGGAAGCCTCAATCCTCATTTTCACATTTTTGTTTTCCTATCACAATAAAGACTTTCTTTTTCTTTCCAAAGGATTAGCAAGGGGCTCATCATCTAACAGAGGAGAAGCCCTCTCATCAATATGACCTTTGCCCTTCCCTTTGCTACATCCCCTATTTTTTGTATGTTCTCTAACAATTTCATCAACAAAATCACTTTCCCTCTCCCGATCAGAATCATCCTTCTCAACACTCTATTTTTTCTTTTTAGTGCTACCACCCAAACCTCTTTTAGGACTAATCATATCCCCTTCTGCCTCATCTTGTGTCTCAAAGTTGTATCCCTTTTCCTAAATACTTCCTTCAGTATCTTGATCTTCCCCTTTAAAATTTCTACGTTTTGGGATTTTTTTAGATTTCAGCACATTCATAATCAAAACCATTAATCCTTCATGACAAACATGTTCACCAGTCGGGTAACGTTGAATAGCTAGGGTAGAATTGGAGAGAGATTGCAATAGGTATGAAGGAAAATTTACCCTAATGTCATGATAAAAATGATTTGCCAACACAAAATGGTAACCATACAATTTTGTATATCTTTCATCCAAAGTCAAATATTCCATAATAACATAGAACACAAACCGCTATGGATGAGATACAGAAGCCGAGTTAAAATAAGAAGTGCCTATTTTAACCAGTCAATTTCTTTCTTGTTCAGTCTCAACAAAGTCATCAATCACCTTATCTGAGATCTTCCTTTCCCTGTAGAAATTCAACCCATCCAACTCCAAACCCATAGCCTCCGCAATGATTTCTTTCGTAACCTCCAACCTCTGGTTCCCAACCATAACAGAACTATCCTTCCAAGATTTCACAAACTAGTGCATAATAGTTGGGTTGTTACCTTTGAGTCTCTCCATGTAACCAATAAAATTACATTGCCTAAGGATATCCCACACCTCAGTTTTCTTCTTCCAATCCACACAGCTAGGTGGTTCGACCCGTTTCCTATTACCTCCCATGATCTCTACAAAAAAAGCACTAGTTTTCACGTAATTAAAGCCCCCAAAAACTCTGTGAATACCACTACCTGAGCATAGATAGAAAGAGGCAACCCATAGACTGTGCGATCTACCCACATTTCTAAAAATAATTGTCCACCTCACTCCAAAGGAGTTAAAATCATAATTCTCTGACAACATCATAATTAAAGGATTTTTGCTAGGATTTCCATTTATCTTGCTTGACATTCTCGTGGCCATCAACAGGTAAAGAGTCATATGAATGCCATATGATTTTTTGATCATTACAACACGCCACATTTGAAGCCCAATTAGCTAAACCATTAGCTTCCCTATAATTATGGGATATAATACAATTTTGAAAGGAGTTAATAATATAACCACCCTTAGACATAATATTACTAATGGTCCACAAAGGTGGATAAATTTTTTTTAAGAAATTTATAATATTGAGGGAATCACCTTCAATCCAAATGTTCTTCAAGTTCAGATCTTTAGCATAAATAAGACCATAAAGTGCAGTAGAGGCTTTAGCAACATGATTGGTTTGATGACCCAAAGGTATTGCCATACCACCAACAAAGTCCCCATTAGAATTTCTAATCATCGCTCATCAACTAGCAATGCCCAAGTTCCCTTTCAAGGCCCCATCAAAGTTAATTTTGAACCAATTAGTCAGAGGGCAGTCCTATCTAGCACTTTTCCTAGGGTTGGGATCTTTAGTATTCAAAATCATGTTCCTGATATTCTAGTTATTCATCACCCCAACATCCCATTCATTAAAAAGTTGCTATCCCTTACCATAATTTTTGATATTTTCATGCAAAAGGACCTTGATTTTATGGAAAACCTAAGTAGGATTGGATTCCACCCCTCTAAAGATTTTATCATTATGTTCCTTCCATATACCCTAGCAAAGATAAGGAAGAATAATTTCCCACAATTTGATAATTAAAGTATTCTTGGAAGGAGCTCTCCAAGAAGAAAAGAACAGTTGGATGGTAGTATGGGATACCCAGTCCATGTTCATCAAACTCCAAATAAAATCCCAAACTTTCTTAGTAAAGGAGCAATGGAGCATAATATGGTCCACCGACTCCCCATCATTTTTGCAGAGAACACATCGATTGACAATGAAAAAACCCCTCTTCTTAAGATTTTCACGAGTTAAAATTTTGTTTTACAAAAGAATCCAGAAAAAAATATTAGCTTTAGGAGTCATACCTTTCAACCAAGTCGTAGCCCAACAAGGTGCATCATGATCCTCAAAACAATTTGTGTAGGTAGATGAAATGGAGTATTCTCCACTAGGATCATCTTTCCAAATCATAACATCCTCTTCATGATTCAAACAATAAGCATTCAGGCATTTAGCAAGCTCCACCAGATTTAGGTCCACCCTAAGAAGATTGACCCACATATCATTATTCCAGTAATCACTAACCAAAGTACCAAACTGATTCTTGCACTACACCATAAACCCATTCCATCTAGGGTCATCACAAAGGAGGTGATCCAAAATCCAAATGACTTCCCAAAAAAGGACTTTCAATCCATTAGCAACCTTCCATTTAACTCCTTTCCTTAATATATGTTTAAATTTTTTAGCATTCTTCCATATCTGAGATCCCCCTTGATCAGCATCAGAGAAAAGGAAATGCTGAAAATCAAAGTTATCCGAATTGTATTTTTCTGCCCAAATGTTCCTCCATTCCCCCTCTTCCTTATGCCATCTCCAAAGAAGTTTAGCCAACAAAAGTTCATTCATAGTAGAAATCCTTCGTAGCCCAAGCCCACCTTTCCCCTTAGGAATACAAACATTCTCCCAAGCAATAAGAGGGAGTCTCTTTTTAGACTCCATACCAATCCACAAAAAGGTCTTCTAAATTTTCTCAATAGCAAGAGCAAACTTTCTTAGAATCTTAAAGACACTCAAGGCATAAAGTGGAGCACTCTAAAAAAAAATTCTGGTTGTTTGCATTCTATTTGTCCTTTTCTTTCTTGATAATCTCATCATATTTTTTGAAGGACAACAAGATTATTGCATTAATTTTACCGAGGTGGGTGGTGAGTTATAAAGGTTTTAACCAGTGTCAAATTTAAGGACGTTTTAGATCATGAAGTGTAAAAAATATGCGGGAAAATGTGAAGAAAAACCTAGCTATTAAGTTGTCAGCTGTAAAAGGAGCCTAGATGCAGAAGGGAAATTACTCCCGGATGCAGAAGGGAAAATAACACCTACCCTTCTGCTATTGAAAAGGAACCTTTCTGCAAGGGTCCTAGATCTCATCCTAGTTTATCTAATGATGATTTCTATAATACTCCTAAAATGATATGTCAAGAAAAAGTTGTGCAACCACATGCACTTAGTCTAGAGGATAGGTCTAGTAACAATCTGTTCCAATGTAGCACAAACCCTTTCATGTTAGATTACTCTCCCGAAAGGGAAAGACCAAAACATTTAGAGCCTAAAAGTTTCAATGATGAGAAGACCTTTAGTTCTGAGTTTACTATTCCTGACCCTATTGAGAATGCAGCTCGCTAAGCAAGAGGCTATTGAAAGGAAATTTTAGAAGAAAAGGGAGGGAAAGATCATGAAGGCTTATGAGGAAAATCAAGAATTACTTAGGAGAATTGTTGCTTTGAAAAAGAAGAATGAGATAGCAGCTAGTGCTTGGCAGCCTAAAATTGCGAGTTAAGTTGAACAGCTTAAATTACAAGAGAAAAAGCTACTAAAGGAACAAGATCTAAACCAAGAGGGTCTTATGATACAACAAATCAAGAATTATAAGACCCTAGAGGTTAAATGAGATGCAGAACATGCTGTTGGTGTCCAAGATAAGGGAAAACAAAAGGAAGTTGATATTAGGATAAATGAACCAACAAAGCCCATTTAGATCCATGATTCTTTGTCACTTTTTGATGTTGAGTTAGAAAAAAGGAGGAAAGAGAAGGATGCTTTGGCTAAGAAATTGGAAATTGAAAAGAATGAGGTAACCATAGTTGAGATGAATAACAATATTAAGTTTCTACAAAATGCTAAGAAGAAATTTTTATTTTCTCCTAAAGATAATGATAGAATAAATATTGCAAATCAGAATACTGTTAAATTATCTACTTCTTTCTTGTCTTCTTCATCACAAAAAATGGATCTTAATAAACCCATTGCAGATGCTAGTACTAGTAATTCTTTTAACAATAATGAAAGAAATGTTGTCAATGCTTCTAAGGTTGATTTATAAAGAAGACCTATTCAATTAGAAGGCTATAGGAAGATATGCTTTGAAGGTATTCCTAGTTTCCCTAACCCTATCCCATAGGAAATGAGGAAAAGGTTGCCCAAGTTTGCTGGAAATAATGCTATCACTTGTGAGGATCACATGAGGAATTTTCTTGACATGATGAGTGATTATGAGGTTGAGGCTAAAGATGTTATCATGAAGTTATTTGTTTAGTCATTAACTAAAGATGCTAGAGAATGGTTCAAGAGGCTCCCTAAGTCATCCATGGTAGACTAGAAAGACATTGACTATTGTTTTAAGGAACAATATGGTGATAAATAAAATCCAAGTTATATTCTAAGTGAGTTCAATAATTTTAAAAAGTTGCATAATGAACCTATTACTGACTTCAACACTAGGTTCCATCAGAGGATGTATAGGCTAATGCAAGCCATGCGAGTTGATGAAAAAGTATGTATGATTACTTGTTTGAATGCCTTTGATGGTAAAATGGCATATTAGATTAGGGATAAGGAGCCTAGGACTTTAAGAGATGCTTTCTGAATTGCTATCAATATAAAAAATAATTTGAGGATTTTAGGGAGATTGGAGAACAAAAGAGATGATCCTAGGTTATTTGGGAGTAAGGGAAATAGAAAAGAAGAGAACAAATCTACAAGAGGAAAAAGGTAGGAGCCTAGTGAGAGGATTCAAGTTTTGAATGCTATAAAAGGCTTGAGACTTCCTCAACGAAAAAATGATAGGAATTCCATTGAAAATAAGGCCCCTTATAAATCCAACTTTTGTAGATAGAATAGATTGCAAAACTTCCCTTATAACACTACTTGGAAGGATAGTCAGCCCAATGTTCCTCCTCCTAAGAACAACAATAACAAGGTTACCCTGATCCTTTATCAAAAAATTCCATAAATGTGGTAGATGACCCTAAACTCACTACTAAACCCACATGGTGTTTTGTTTGTCAATTACCTCATGCTCCTAAGTATTGCCAAACTGAGGTAGAAGAAAATCAAGAACATGGAGAAAGTAGTGATGATGTAGGATGTAATATGTTTGAGTCACATTATGGCCATTATGACAGTGATGATCATGATAGAGATGCAACGGAGAAAAGACAATTTCAAAGTCATATACATCAGTAGGTATTTTCTAATGAGGAGAGTGATGCCAAGAACAATGTATGTAATATGGCATCTACTAGAAAGGAGGTGATACTAAGGAAGCCTTCTAGAGAAGATGTTGATCAGATTACTACTAGCATGATATCTCAAGTACAAACTAGACATATGGCTTAGAATGCTAATAATGGTAAGGTGGCTAGAATATTTATCAAGAAAGCTGACCCTAAGAAAAGGGAAATTGTAAAGCCTAAAGAAATTCTTGCTGTGAAGGTCAAAATTTCTAGTAAAAAATGGGAACCAAAGAAAGGAGGAAATCCTGAGTTAGAATTCTCAAATAATTTTCCCAAGAAATTAGATGAGAAGGTATCAAAAGTGATCACTATAAATGACAAGAATTATCAACGTACTTCTGATAAACATCATGAGAAGAAGGATATAGCTATTGATAATCCCTCAAATTCTTCTATAGATATGCTTAATGTTCTATCACAGATCACTATTAAAGTTCCTTTGTCTAAATTATTAAGGATCCTTGAACACCAAAATAAAGCCATAGCATGGTTAGGAAATACTGATGTAAGAAAAAAACAAGATTGCAATGAAATTCATGATCCCACACAAGGAAGCAAATAAAAGATAAAATACAAAGAAGTTGAAGTAGTTGTGTCTCAAATTCCTTAGATGTTTTTGGATAGCTCTATTAATGAATGTTTGGGAAGTGTTGAGCTATTTGTGTTGAGTATCATAGTAAATGGTAAAACATTAAAAAATTGCATGATTTATTCTAGTGCTTCCAATACTATTATGCCTTTTGAAATAATGAAGGAACTAGGTTTGGAAGTTGATACCAGTGAGGGAAGATGTTGTGCTATGGATAAAAATGAAGTGAAAGTCATAGGTACTATTAATGCCTTACCCTATAGACTAATAGCCTATCCAGACAAAGAACTTACTATGAGTGTGTTGGTTGTTGATATTCCACCTCATTATGGTATGTTATTATGCAAAAAATGGACTACTTCCATGGGAGCAAGTTTGCAACATGATCTATCACTTGCTACTTTTAAGATTGATGTGAATTTGCTAAAAATAAATAGAGAACCAAAGAGCATATATATGATAGAAGAAGATATTGAGGACGATATGAAAAACTTTGTGGACACAGATGTCAATGCATGTAGAGTAGAGCATCTGACTTTGAAGAAGGGTAAGTATAAATCTCATATAGAAGAAGAAGCTGATACAAAAATAGATAAAGGAGATTTATGGACCATGTTTTTTGATGGTGCTTTCTACAAAGATGGAGTAGGTGTAGGTATTTTGTTGATATCTCCAGTAGGGGTAACATACAAATTCTCTTTTACTTTAAGTTTCCCTTGTACCAACAATAGAGCAGAATATGAGGCTTTACTATTAGGCCTTAGACCAACTCATAAGCATGGGATAAAATGTTTACATGTTATAGGAGATTTTGAATTAGTTGTATCCCAAGTAAGAAATTCTTATGTGTCAAAAAAAAAAAGATTAAAAAAATATAGAAATGTTGTATGAGATATGATTAAATGTTTTGATGCATTTGGGATATTTTGGAAAGATAGGAATAACAAAAAAATGGAAAACTTGTTAGCAAATATAGCAATAAAACCTAATGATGTTACATTTGTTGGCATATCCAAAGTTGAAACTCAAACTAGATCCTCTATTCCTGGTAATATCCAAAATTGGCAAGTGTTGGAAGATGATAAGGATATTTTGAGATTTTTGAACTATGAGAATATGTTGTCAGGACAAGAAATTGATTGTGTAGCTTATGTAGAAAATATAAATGGAAAGGATATTGTTTTTGGGCAAGAAGTTGTATAATTAAAGACAAATAAAATTAGAAAGGTTCTAATTGTTTTAGAAATTCTTTTTGATAACCAAGATAGGTCACAAATGAATACTAGTGAATATAATGCCAAGGATCTAGAGGAGGTAAATTTGGGAATGGAGGAAACACCTAAAAAGGTATATATTGGTAAGAAATTGCCTCCTAAAATTAGGAAAGATTTGATAGACCTACTAAGGAAGTATAGACATGTGTTTGCATGATCATATGATGACTTAAAGCTTTATAGAGAAGATCTATTTCAACATGAAATCCCTTTGAAATCAAATGCTAAGCCTTTTAGACAAAAACAAAGGCCAATAAATCCTACTTTGGCTCCCAAAATGCAAGAAGAATTGGTCAAGTTAAGATATGTTGGGATCATAAAGCCTATAAGGAATTCCTCTTGGGTATCCAATTTAGTCCTTGTTAGGAAGAAAAATGGAGACATAAGGTTATGTGTTGACTTCATGAATCTTAATATATCTTCATTAATGGATGGATTTTCAAGTTACAATTAAGTGGTTGTTAAAGAATCAGAATAGTTCAAGACTACTTTTACTACTCCATGGGTTACTTATGTTTATGTCAAGATGCCTTTTGGGCTTACTAATGATGGGGCTACTTTCCAAAGGGCTATGGATGTGGCTTTTGCTGATATTATTGATAAAATTTTGGTTGTGTATCAGGATGACCTCACTACTTATTCCAAGGATGAGAATGATCATTGCATACATCTTGAAAAGGTATTTATTAGAGCCCTTAACCATGGTATATCTTTGAATCCAAGGAAATGCAATTTTGGTGTGATTGAAGGAAATTTGTTAGGACACCTAGTTGGCAAGCATGGAGTGAGGATTGACCCTGAAAGGGTAGAAGCAATAGACAAGATTCAGAAACCCAAAAGTGTTAAAGGCATTTAGTCATTATTTGGACATATCAACTTTCTTAGGAGATTTGTGACTAATTTTGTAGAGATTAGTAGGCCTATATACAAAATGCTAAAGAAAGGATCTAAGATAAAATGGGATGGTGAACCTAGCATCACATTCCAAAAGATTAAGCAAGCTATTAAAGATGCCCCTATTCTCAAAGCTCTGAATTATGATAAACCAACGCATATATTTTCCTTTTCCTCATTTTACACTATTGCTATAGTATTGTTATAGAGAACTAAGGAAGGTTATGAGTAGCCCATTGCATTCTTCAACAAGTCTTTGCAAGTAGTAGAACTTAACTATGATATAAATGAAAAATAGGTATATGCACTAGTGAAAGTGGTAAAACCTTTTAGATGTTACTTAATGGGAGCCACTATCATTGCTTTTGCTCCTATTGCTACTATGAAGGATTTTTTTTCACAACACGAGGTATCTGGCAGGAGATGTAGATGGATTAATAGGATACAAGAGTTTAACATTGATAGTCAAATTACCAAATTGGTTAGGGGTCAAGGTTTGGCCAAATTGACGATAGAAGCCAATTTGGAGGTAAACCAAATTAATCAACTTGATGATAGTTGTAGGGATCATCTTTGTGATATTGATACTTCTAACTAGTATAGAGATGTGATTTATTATTTGAAAAACATGAAATCTCCATCAGAATTAACAGATAACTAGAAAATATCTTTGAAATTACAAGCCATAATGTATATTATAGTGCAAGGACAATTATGGTGGAGAAATATGGAAGGGGTACTTTTGAAGTATGTAGATGAGATTGAATCTAAAAATATTTTGAAAGATATGCATGAAGGTGTATGTGGTGGTCATTATATGGCTAAAACCACTACTCATAAAGTTCTTAGGCCTAGTTTTTGGTGGCCAACACTTTCCAAAGATGCTCATGAGTTTGTAAAGGTTTGTGATTGATGGAGACACAACCAAAGACCAGAATGAACACATAGGAAAAATGAATATTATTATCAATGCAAAATGCCCTGTGGGCTTACAACAGTATGATTCTAGAGAAAGAAATCCTCCACAAAATACCTTCTCTCTAACTCCACTAGAGCTATCTTTACAATGCCAGAAATATTCTTAAATAAGCCCCAAATGGTTTAGGGTTAGGAATATATTCTAGAATATGCCAGTTGGCATCCACCACCAAAAAAAAAGGTTCCAAAAATCATGTTAGAAGTTGGTGTAAAATTAGAAGAATCCAGAAATGGTAGTCCAACTTCTGGGAGACATAACTTTCAAACCGTAACTTCGATTGACAAACCGTTTACATTTTTGAAAAGCTCTCAAAGTGCTCTATAGCTCTATGGACCATTTTCAATCATCCCCCATTTTTCATCCCTATACGAGACCATTTAGTGCCCCATATATAATTTTGAAGAGCTCTTAGGAGGTCTCCAAGAACCAAAAAATTGTAATAACTTTCTAACCATGAAGCCTTTTGACCTGGTTCTTTTTTTGGAGTGCTTTAAATTAAAAATATAACCTTCCCTTCAATTTACACCCTCTAACTCACCATAATTATGGCTCAATTACATAGTCTTACTTTTTGAGCATTTACATGTATTCCAAGGTGCTTAAAGACTAATAAAACTTTAACCCATAAAACTAATAGCGGAACTCTAACAGTTGGAACCTTTATTTGACCTAAATGGGTATCCAAAAATGAAAACACATTAAACATAAACTATATCTAAGCATATTTTTGGGTGATATAGGATTTCCCTTACACCACTGGATGCTCCTACCTTACACACCTAGGGTAGATTGAAAAGTGACCCTTGTTAGGATTAAACCACAAATAGAAATAACAATTACATGAAAATATAACCAATAATAGAAATTAATAGATCACATAGAAAAGAAGACAAGGCACCAAGATTTAACATGGCTCACCCAATCCCTGGACTACATCCACCAAATAGCAAGTCCAATATTTTTATGATGTAGTGATTACAACTTGATTACAATCTATAATCCCTTACAGCTCAATATTGCTGCAAGAACCAATTTTGCATCACACCTTATGAAAACAATCCCTAACCCTAAGCCCTTTTATACAAGTATTTTAACTGCTTTAGGGTTATAATTAATAATTACATGTTGGCCTAAAATCTTGATAAAATAGGGCCCAATTTTTTTTTAAATATAACCAATAACAGAAAATAATAGATCACACAGAAAAAAAACACAAGGCACCAAGATTTGATGTGGTTCACCCAATCCTTGGGCTACATCCACCAAATAGCAAGTCCAATATTTTTATGATCTAGTGATTACAACTTGATTACAATCTGTAATCTCTTACAGCTCAATACCGCTGCAAGAACCAATTTCGCATCACACCTTATGAAAACAATCCCTAACCCTAAGCTATTTTATACAAGTATTTTAACTTCTTTAGGGTTATAATTAATAATTACATGTTGACCCAAAATCTTGATAAAATAAGGCCCAAATTTATTTTTTAATTTATGAAGTATGTACAGTACTTTCCTAATCAATTACCACAATCTAACAATCTCTCACTTGGGGATTGATCAAGCTCCACACTAAATAATAATCTCCCACTTGGAGACTAATCCTATAGCAATACTGCTACCACATGGGGATCCCACTGGATCAAACTACCTTGGACTCTAGTATTCTTTTATTCATATTCAGTCTAGAAGACCAACTGAAGTTGAAGAGGAGTTCAGCTTCTCCCTTGTTACTACCTTTATCAACATATCTATAGGATTTTCATTGGTATGTATCTTCTCTAGCTTTAACTGTTCATCCTCCAAAACTGACCAAATGAAATGGTACCATAACTGTATGTGTTTGGTCTTTGAATGTAAAGCTGAACTCTTTGCAAGATGAATGGCACTCTAACTATCTGTGAAAAAATAATTATCCTGCTAAGGATGTCCCAATTCTTGCAAGAAGAATTGAAACCATATCATCTCCTTGGCTACCTCTGTAGCAACTACATACTCTACCTCTATAGTGGATAAAGCATTAACCTTTTGTAACCTAGAAACCCATCTCATAGTTGTCCCACCAACAGTATAGATGTAACTTGTAGTACTCTACCTGCTATCAATATCCCCTGCTAAATCTGAGTCAACATAGCCCTGTAAATCAGTAGTAGAGCCCCCAAAGTGTAAACTCTTATTGGATGTTCCTCTCAAATATTTGAGAATCCATTTGACTACATTCTAGTGCTCAATTCCTGGATGACTCATATACCTACTAATGATTCCCACTGCATGTGCAATATCTAGCCTAGTACATACCATAGCATACATAAAGGTTCCTATAGCTGAAGCATAGGGTACCTTGGACATCTTATCCTCCTCTTCTTGTGTCTTGGTACATGTCTCCTTAGTCAACTTCAAATGACCAAGTAAAGGTGTGTTGACAGCTTTAGCATTCCCCATAGAGAAATTTTGCAGCACCTTCTCAACATAATTAGCTTGAGATAGCTCAATGTTTTGTTCTTCCTATCTCTACAAATCTTCATACCAAGGATTTGTTTTTCTACCTCCAAATCCTTCATAGAAAATGCATGTGCTAATTGGATTTTTAGCCCCTTAATGTGATCCATGTTAGACCTAGCTACAAGCATATCATCAACATATAAACATAAAATAATGTAGCTATCATCATCCAACCTCTTGAAGTAGACACAATGATCTGAATGAAACCTACTGTAACCATGCTCATGCATAAAATTGTCAAATTTCATATACCATTGCCGAGGTGCTTGCTTCAAGCCATATAAACTTTTCTTCAATTTGCACACTAAGTTCTTCTTATCTTTGACCTCAAATCCCCATGGCTGAGCCATATATATTTCTTCATCAAAATCACCATGAAGGAAGGTTTTTTTAACATCCAATTGCTCTAAGTACAAATCTTCAGTAGCCATTAGACTTAAAATAGTATGGATAGAAGTCATTTTAACAATAGGAAAAAATATCTCATCAAAATCAATTCCCTTTTTTTGTGCAAATCTTTTTACAACTAACTTGGCTTTAAATCTTTTCTTACCCCCTTCCTCTTCTTTCAACCTATAAACCCACTTATTCAATAAAGCCTTTTTACTTATAGGCAACTTGCACAAATCCCTTGTCTTATTCTTCAACAAAGAGTCCATTTCATCTTTCATTATAGACTCCCACTAAATCTTAGTATCCACGTGCATAGCTTCATCATAACTTTCAACTTCACTAGCATCAATAAGTAAAATAGAATACAAAGAGGGAGAAAATCTTTTTGGAGGTCTAATTTGCCTTGTTGATCATCTAACATTCACTGGTGTGTGTGGAATTTTTTGTTACGGTTGTTGCACATCATGAAGAATGGCTGGAACATCAACTTTTGGAGTATCATCCAACACTACATAATCATCTTCTTTCTTCTCATGTTGCTGCAACAAATCTTTGTACAACACTTTCTCATTGAATATCACATCCCTGCTTCTTAAAATTTTGTAATTTTCAAAATCCCATAGCCTATAACCAAATTCATTAATGCCATATCCAAAAAATACACAATTCTTTGACTTAGCTTCTAGCTTGGTTCTATTTTTAGAATCTATGTGAGCAAATGCTTCACAACTGAAAGTTTTGAGAAAAGAATAACTCACCTTCTTACCAGTCCATGCCTCCTCTTGAATACCATAGCCCAAAGAAGTAGAGGGACCTCTATTAATCAAATATACAATACTATTGACAGCCTCTACCCACATGTGTAAGGGCAACCCAACATGCAACCTCATGCTCCTTGTGTGCTCCATTATAGTCTTGTTCATGCGTTCAGCCACTCCATTTTTGTGTGGAGTACTTGGAACAATTTTTTGTCTATGAATATCACTAGTGGAGCAATAATCTTCAAATTCATTACTGTAATACTCACCACCATTATCAGATCTAAGACATTTCAATTTCTTACCAGTCTCATTTTCCACTAAACATTTCCATTTCTTAAAAGTTTGAAATACATCAAATTTTTGTGTCAGGAAATAAACACATACTTTTCTAGTTGTGTCATCAATAAATGTAACATAGTAATGAGAACCACTAAGGGAAGATGCCTGAGTTGGTCCCCATACATTGGTATGCACAAGCTTTAATTTCTCACTTTTATTTTCCTTCTCAGTCTTCACAAAATTCACTCTCTTTTATTTTCCATACACACAACTTTCACAAAAATCCATATTAACACATTTTAGACTTGGTAAAACTTTCTTTGAATGAAGTACTTTCATATCTTTCTCACTCATGTGCCCAAGTCTGTTGTGCCACAACGCTGTATCGGAATCTACAACTGCTATTTGTTCTCCCTGCTTAACTACAACAATTGTTCCTGAACATTCATTTTTCTCTAAAACAATTAAAGTAGAAAGAACAGTATGACCTATAAAAAGATATAATTTTCCTACTTTCACACCTTTTGGTACTACAAGGGAACCTTTTGAAACCTTTCAATTTTTATCATTAAAAGTAACTACACAACCCTCATCACCGAGTTGTCCCATTGAAATTAAATTCCTACTCATCCTTGGAATATGTCTTACCTCATGTAGTAGCCAATGATTCCCATTCTACAAATTTATCTTAATTTTTCCCTTCCCAACAATTTGATAGGGTTCATTATCCCCCAAATAAACAAGCCCAAAATCTCCTTGGACATAATCAATGAAATAACCTCTATGAGATGTAGCATGAAATGAAGCACTAGAATCTAAAACCCATGAATCATCAACACTTTCTAAAGACAGAAGCAAAACATCCTCTTCAGATTTGTTAATTACCACATTTGCCTCCTTGTCTCCATCTGATTTATCTACTTCATTTTTCTTTCAATTCCAACAATCTTTCTTTTTGTGCCTTGGTTTTCCATAGTACCAGTAGTCATTAGGTCCTCTCAATTGAGACCTCCTCCCCTTTGACTTTCCTCTTGATTTCCCATGATTTCCATAATTACTTCCTCTCTCAATTAGTTTGCCACTTCTTTGTGCATTTAAAGCACTTCCTGATGTAGATTCACCTAAAGTTTTTCTACAAGTTGCCTCACTCAAAATAACACCGATCACATCATCATATTTTAGGGTACTAGATCTAAGAATAGAATTACTCACAACCATTACCAAGTCATTCCATCTTTCAAGCAAAGAACACAAAATCAAGAGAGCCCTAATTTATTCTTCAAAATTGATGCCCACAGAAGATAATTGACTAGTAATAGTATTAAACCCATTTAAATGATTTTTAATAGATCCACCTTCTACCATTTTCATATTAAATAAATGCTTCATGAGAAATACCTTGTTTGAAGCAGAGGGCTTTTTCTAAAGTGTTGCTAGGGTTGTCATCAATTCTTCTATCATCTTTGTGTTTGTAATATTAAATGCCACTGATGGTACTAGGCATAACCGAATGCTTTCAAGTACCTTTCTGTCCAAAAGATCCCATTCATCATTTGACATAGATCCCTAATTCTTGGATTTGTCTTCCAACGGCTTCCATAAATCCTTCTAATAAAGATAGTCTTCCATTTACATCTTCCATAACTAGAAGTTCTAACCATTAAACCTATCAACCCTCAAGTTACCCTCATCTGTCATTGCTCCCACTCAACCATGAGACTTCCTATAGAGGATAACTAAAAAAAAAAAAACATCACTCTGATACCACTTGTTAGGATTAAACCACAGATAGAAATAACAATTACATGCAAATATAATCAATAATAGAAAATAATAGATCACATAGAAAAGAACAAAAGGCACCAAGATTTAACATGGTTCACCCAATCCCTAGGCTACGTCCACCAAATAGCAAGTCCAATATTTTTATGATCCAGTGATTATAACCTGATTACAATCTGTAATCCCTTATAGCTCACTACCACCACAAGAACCAATTTTGCATCACACCTTATGAAAACAATCCCTAACCCTAAGCCCTTTTATACAAGTATTTTAACTGCTTTAGGGTTATAATTAATAATTACATGTCGGCCCAAAATCTTGATAAAATAGGGCCCAATTTTATTTTTTCTGGGCGATTTCTCAAGCCCCAAAGAAATAATGAAGTGTTTATACTACTTTCCTAATCACTCAGCACAATCTAACAACCCTGTCACTTTATGGTAGAGGAAAACCCAAATGGGCAACCTCCATTACTGACATCCAAGTTGTACTCTATTGGTCATCCTTTCCACTTCACCAGGTACTCGTCATATTGCCTATTTTTGGTACTCCTACCTACACGACTATCCAGAATCTCTTCTATCTCCTCCTTCTTAGAAGTAGGAATTAGACATGGTTCTAGCATCAACCCCTCATCTGTACCATCATCATGATATTTTGTTAAGTTTGCAATGTTGAAGATAGGAGAAATGTGAATCCCGTCTAGCAACTCCACCTCATATGCTTTTCTAGAGTCATGTTCCTTCAAAATTTTATAGGGGCCAACTTTCTTCATCTTCAACTTGTTGTAAGTACCCACTAGAAACTGTTCCTTTCGTAAGTGTATCATAACTATATCCCCTACTTGGAACTCCTTATGTCTCCTCCTTTGATCTGCCCTAGCTTTATACTATTGATTCATCTTAGTGATGTGTTAATGAACCTCCTCATGTAGGATCTTGATATGGTTAGCATATTCTTCTATCTTTGCACTTGTCCTCTCCACTTGCTCCATCTTTCTCAATTCTAGTGTGGTCCTTGGGTCACTCCCATACACAATTTGGAATGGTGATCTACCAATACTCCTATTTATAGAGTTATTATAAGAAAATTCTGCTTGTGGTAGAATCAAATCCCATCCCTTGGGCTTATCTCTCACTAAAAACTTCAACAAATTGCCCAAACTTCTATTTACAATTTTAGTATGTCCATCAAACTATGGATGATGTGTAGAACTAAACTTCAATTATTTCCTCAACTTCTTCCATAAAGTCCTCCGGAAATATCCCACAAATTTAGTATCTCTGTTGGCAACAATACTCTTTGGAAGACCATGTAGTCTCACCACCTCTCTTAAAAAAAAATCTATAATATGTACAACAGCCTGAGTCTTGTGGCATGGGATGGAATGTGCCATCTTGGAGAACTTATCAACCACCATAAATACTGAGTCATTACCCCTTTGTGTCCTTGGCAATCCAAGAACAAAATTCATACTTATGTCCTCCCAAGGCTTTGATGGAATAGAAAATGGCTAATAAAGTCCAGTATTGTGACTAAATCCTTTGGTTGCTTGACATACTTGACAACTCTAAACAAATTTCTTCACATCTTGTGACATTTGAGGCCAAAAATAATGTTCTCTAAGAACGGCAATGGTCTTATCTCGACCAAAGTGTCCTACCATTCCCCCACTATGTTTCTCTTAGATCAAGTTTTCCCTCATGAAACTCCTTGGAATGCATAATTGACTGCCCTTGAATAGCATACCATCTTGAATCAAATAATCTAGCCACCTAGTTCTATCTACAGCAATAGGTTCTTTGCAAGCCTTCCATGCTTCAGTTAAATCAAGATCCTTAGGGTACAGATTCTTGAGTTCATCAAACCCAACCACTTCAACTTGCATTACTATAAGAAAAAATTATCTCCTATGCAATGCATCTACAACCCTATTAGACCTTCCACTTCTATGTTTCAATACAAATGTATAGCTCTGCAAGAACTCTACCCACTTTATATGTCTCTAGTTCAATTTACCTTGGCTATTTAGATACTGCAATGCCTAGTGATTAGTATACAAGACAAATTCTTTTGGCAATAAATAATGCCTCCATTTCTTTAAGGCTTGAAGGATTGCATAGAACTCTTGATCATAAATAGAATACTTCTTCTTTGCATCATTTAATTTTTCACTAAAATATGCAATAGGATTACATTCTTGGCTCAATATAGCCCCAATAGCACTGCCACTAGCATCACAATCTACCTAGAACACTTTCTTTAAATCTAGAAGTGCCAACACAGGTTGCTCTATCACCTTCTTCTTCAACAATTCAAAACTCCTTGCAGCTACTATAGTCCACTTGAACTCTTTCCTATCCCCCCTTATTGTTTCAGTCAAGGGTGCACATATGCCACTAAAATTCTTAATGAACTTTATGTAGAAAATAACCAAACCATGAATCTTACCTTAGTAGCAGACCTTGGAGTAGGCCATTCCAAGATGGATTTTACCTTCTCTAGATCCATTTTGAGACCCTCAGATGATACAACAAAACCTAAGTAGAGTAACTCCTTTTTTACAAAGCTACACTTCTTCAAATTAATCAACATTTTCTCTTCCCTCAACCTTTCAAGGACACTACAAATGTGCAATAAATGTTCATCCAAAGTTTTACTAAAAATTAAAATATCATCCAAATAAACAATAACAAATTTTCCAAAGGATTTCTTTAGTACCTTATTCATAAGCCACATGAAGGTGCTTGGTGCATTGATCAGTCCAAAAGGCATGACTAACCACTCATATAGACCCTCCTTGGTTTTGAATGCAGTCTTCCACTCATCTCCCTCTCATATCTGTATCTAGTGATAGCCACTCTTGAGATCTATCTTTGTGAAGTATTGAGCCCTACTCAAATAGTCTATGAGATCATCCATTCTTGGCAAAGGGAACCGATACTTGATGTTTATTTTTTTTATAGCTTGAGATTCTGTGCACATTCTTCACTCTCCATCCTTCTTTGGTGCTAGGACTATAGGTACTGCACATGAACTCAGGCTCTCTCAAATCAAACCCTTCTTAATAGCTCCTAAACATTTATGTTTAGCTCCTCAGTTTCAATAGGAGTCATCCTATGAGCAACCTTGTTAGGAAAACTAGCTCCAAGGATTAAATCTATCTGATGACTAATCTATCTGACCAGTGGCAACCCTTCTAGAACATTATTAGAGATGAAATCTCCATACTCACTTAATAGACCTGAAACTTCAAGTGGAATTTCATTACTACCTTCCTTATCTCTTCTAGGAATCAAAGCATAACACATACGCTGATGTTTCATACCATCCAAAAAGAAATTCCATCAACAAGATATATCCTAGCACTACTGCATACCTTTTCACCTTCCTTCATCATAGGCTTTAGTTTGTGGTGAACTCCATCCTTTGTTAGAGAATATGTATTTACATGACCATCATGTACAACATGTCTATCAAATTGCCACAGTCTTCTCAACAATAAATGGTAGACATCCATTGGAATAATGTCACAAAGAACTTCATCATGGTAACTCCCAATCTTGAACTTCACCAAACACTATTCACTAACCAAGACCTTATGATCATCCTTTACCCAAGCAATCCAATAGGGTTGGGGGTGTTTCTCCCTTTTGAGCTTTAGCTTAGAGACCATCTCCTCAGACACCAAGTTTTTAGTGCTACCACCATCAATAATCACATCACAACACTTATCTTTGCACTTGCACTTGGTATGAAACAAAATCCTCCTTTTTCTAGGTTCAATCTCACCACTTAGTAAGACCCTTTCATTTATAAGAACATCTCCTCTCTCTACATCCTCAGAATGTAATGAATGTGCATCTTATTCCACATGAGCAAGCCTTGCTTGACCATCAGCTCTCCTATTTGTCCTTCCTTGTCATTGAGGGCATTCAAAGGCATGATGACCTTCTTCATTGTAATGAAAATAGGTACCATAGAAGCCTCCTCTTCCTAATCCTTGTCCATGTCCTCTACCTCTTCCTCTCTGATCCTCAAAGTTTTGATCACAAGAGCGGTTGAAACCCTCATTTCTTTGGTTTCTGCTAGAACCCACATCTTCATTTTTTCATTTGGGTCTTATTTTGGCCTCCAAATGACCTACTACTACCCCTTCCTCCTTGACCATGCCCTCTTTGCCTTAAAACTTTTTATTTATCTTCTCTTCAACTCTTAGGGCAAACTAGTATGCCTCTTCAATGCTAGTCATTCTAACCAGACTTAACTCCTCCTGAATGCTAGGTCATAACCCACTAAGGTAATAGGCAACCTTCTCCTTATTTTCTTCTACATGCCCTACCCTAATAACAAGTCGATAAAATTCCTCTGTATATTCTTGGATAGATTTTCCTGCTTGCTTTAATCCTTGCATTTTCTTGAAAAAATCAAGCTTGTAGTCAACAAGAATGAACTGCTTCTTTAGTTTGTCCACCATGTGATCCCATCTTTTGATTTTCTCCTTTCCTCTTCTATTTCTTTCTAGCTGAATCTCTTGCCACCATATTTTGGCATGGCCTTTCATTTTGGACTTCACAAACTTAACCCTATCTGGATCCCTGATATCCTCATACTCAAAATACTCCTCTAGCTCATTGATCTAGTAGATTAACTCATCCAAGTTTAGATTTCCTAAAAATATATCCACATCAATTTTAGGTCTTTTTCCAAGCTTAGAAATGGCCCTAAAAAGCCTTTCCTTTTCCTAATTTAGGACTTTCCCTTCGCCTTCCCCTTCATGTCCAATTTCTTCTTCTTGATTTTCTTCCTCACTTTTGTCACCTATGGCAACATTCAATCCTCTATGGATCTCCTCCTACAATGCTTGAACCTACCCCTGGAGGTCTCTAACCTCCTTAAGATTAACAAATCTAGCCCTTCCACCATGCTCTCTTTGTGGAGGCATCTTCTTGACCCAAACCCACAACCACACAGTCTTGGTGCAAACTGCCTCACAGTCGGTGCTCTGTCTACACACTTAGGAAAACTAGCTCTGATACCACTTGATGGAGACACAACCAAAGACTAGAATGAACACACAGGAAAAGGGAATATTATTATCAATGTAAAATTCCTTATGGTCTTACAACAATATGATTCTAGAGAAAAAAATCCTCCACACAGTAGCTTCTCTCTAACTCCACTAGAGCTATCTTTACAATGCCAGAAATATTCATAAATAAGCCCCAAATGGTTTAGATTTAGGAAACATTCTAGAATATGCCAGTTGGCATCCACCACCAAAATAGAAGGTTCCAAAAATCATGTTAGAAGTTGGTGTAAAATTAGAAGAATTCAGAAATGGTAGTCCAACTTTCGGGAGGCATAACTTTCAAACCGTAACTGTGACTGACAAACCGTTTACATTTCTGGAAAGCTCTCAAAGTGCTCTACAACCCTATGTACCAGCTTCACTCATCCCCCATTTTTTTTTCCCCATACAAGTCCATTTAGTGCCCCATATCTAATTTTGAAACACTCTTAGGAGGTCTCCAAGAACCAAAAAATTGTAATAACTTTCTAACTGTGAAGCCTTTTGACCTAGTTCTTTTTCTATAGTTCTTTAAATTACAAATATAACCTTCCCTTCAATTTACACCCTCTAACTCACCATAATTATGGCTCAATTACATAGTCCTACTTTTTTGACATTTACATGTATCCCAAGGTGCTTGAAAACTAATAAAACTCTAACCCAAAAAATTAATAGTGAAACTATGAGAGTTGGAACCTTTATTTGACCCAAATGGGTATCTAGAAATGAAAACACATTAAACATAAATGATGTCTAAGCATATTTTTGGGTCTTACACCACTTGATGCTCTTGCATCAGTGATGATTGTTAAAGGTTTGGTGGAAAGTTAAATTTTTTTGGGAATTTACCATTAAGACCTATTGAAGTACAGGCACCATTTCAACAATGGGGAATTGATTTCATAGGTGAGATCTCAAATAAATCTAGTGGTGGACATTGTTGGATCTTAGTTGCTACTGATTACTTTACTAAATGGGTTGAATCAATCCCTACTAGGAATGCAACAAGTAAAGTAGTGATTAATTTCATCTTAAATAATATTGTGACTAGGTTTGGGTGCCCACAAAAAATTGTAACTGATAATGATATGTGTTTTAGATCTGAGGAATATAAAAAAATTTGTAATAAGTATGGCATTATAGAGTACACATCATCACCCTATCATCCCCAAGGTAATGGTCAAGAAGAATCAAGTAATAAAAGTATATTGAAAATCATCAAGAGGATTTTAGGAGAAAACAAGAAGGCTTGGGATTCAAAATTTCCATTAGCTCTGTGGACTGATAGGGCTACTATGAAAAAGGCCATTATATGTTCTCCATTTGACATGGTCTATGGTATACAGGCTAGACTCCCATAGAATAACCTAAAGGATATGTATAAATTTGTTCAACTATATGAAGATGATATCATTGATGAGATGCAACTCAAAATGGATGACATTTTGCAACTAGAAGAAGCAAGGAGAGAGTCTTCTATTTAGAATACCAAGTTACAATCACAAATGAAGCACTATATGACAAAAGAGCCATTGAGAGAAAATTTTAAATAGGTGACATGGTATTGACGTGGAATGCTAGAATGGAAGATAAAGGAAAGCATAGTGAATTTGAGCCAATCTGGCTTGGCCCATATAACACTTGTGATACGAATGGAGAAGATTCATATTTTCTAAAGGATCTAACTAGAGATATTCTTGAATTTCCAATTCATGGACAATTCTTGAAGAGGTACTTTTCTTAAAGTAAATTTTCTCCTTGAATAGTAGATTTAGGTTTCCTTGTGTTCTTGTACATTTTGTATATTTTGTAGATCCTTGTAAATATCCTTGTATAGTCTGGCTCCCTGTTCTGTGTTCTTTGAAGAAGTTCTTATTCTTGTACCAAGTATGCGGTCTACTCTTCCAAAGATTCTAAATTCTTGCATAGACTCAAGTAGTTTATCATCTCCAAACAGAGCCACTATTGGTCTAATTTTTCATATTGCAGAGAAATTTTGAAAATTTTAGTAAAAAATCATTTAAGATATTGTATCATGCAAATTAGGGTTTCGTTCCTTATAATTTTTCAAATTCTTAGGTTGCCCTAGTTCATGTCCTAGTCTTTGTGTTGTTTGAATTCTATCAAATTCTCAAGGTTTGTCATCAACACAATCTTTGAAAATCTTAATGTCTTATCTTATTTTACCCTAGTTTTGAAAACCTTCAACAATAATATTTCAAAACTAACTTTCAGCAGGACATTGTACCATAAGTTTCAAAAATTATGCAAGGATGACTTCAGAATTTTGTTAAACCTTTTATATCCTTACTTTTTTATTGCAGTTTATGCAAATATATTATTTAAAATCCTAATTGCAACACCTTTTCAACCCACAATTGATCTTGGTCAGATTGACGGAGGGCACTTTCCCACATCATTGAAGTGCAAGGTTTTTAAATATTGTGGGCAAGAACCTTTGCACCATGTAGCCCTTGCTTACATTATAATATCAATGCACCACAAAGATAATGACTTGTCAGAATTGGTTAGAACCTTTCTTACAAGCTTGTTAGTACCATTAGTGCACATTCTAAAAAATCTCACAATATCATTGGTTGATCGTTTAAATGAATGTATTACTTTATTTTCAATCTTATGTACCATTGATCTATTTTAGATCAAAGGCTAGTGCTTTCCCACATTTAGAAGATGCACAAGGATTAAATAATGTGAGGAAGTGCCAACAAGACACATAGTATAGTCTGACATCATGGGCCAACTTTTTAGAGGATAATAATGATATACACTCTATGGTAGTCATCAAATGAGCTGAGCTGAAAGGAAGTTTCTCATTCTTTTTGTTGATTCAATGTTGATAAGGTGCAAGAATCCATTATCGTTGATCAGTGTGAGATCTATGGTTAGCATATGCCCACATTATAAAGTTGCATGAATATTAAGCAATGTAGGGAAGCACAAATCAAATGCATGGCAAGGTGGGACTAGGTTTTGGAAAGTTTCTTGAGTCATGCCATGTTGTAAAGTTGTAATGTTCAAGCACATTCATTGGTCAAATGTGACGTGTATGCCAAGCTAGGAGAGATGATTTCATATGTGCAGAGGTTTTAATAGTTAATGTGACAGTCAAACTTATCAAATGAGCTAGATTAAGAGGATTTATTTCATTGGTCCAAGTAGATGATGGGACCATAAAAGACATATTTTTTACCTACTGTCAATCTTGATCTGATCGAAAAAGGGCACTTACCCGCATTAGGAACTTGAAGGAAGTTTAAACAAAGCGAGTATGCGCCATGCAAACATGTGTCCATGGTGATGTCAATACCCCATCTCAGAATGTTTAAAAGATTTTAACTATGTCACCATTGATCTTTCCAAGATCAATGGCTGGTACATGCCCACATAAAGAAAGTGCTCATAGGTTAAGCAATGTGAGAAAGCACTAGCTTGATGCATGGAAAGTGTGACATCAAAGACCACTTTCTTAGAGGATAATATGGGACCCATTTGCGTGAAAATTATTTAGGAGGAACAAATTTGCATAAAGACTTTCTATTGGATAAGTATAGCTGACTAGATATAATCAAAGTAAGATGATCCATGATCGTCGATTCAATCATGATCAAGGGTCAGCGCTTGCCTGCAATTTCAAGATGCAAGAAATTTAAGGAATGCGGGTAAGTGGTAATGCCACATGTGGCCATGTTTTTAAAGCCATAAAGTTTTTTTTCTTTTTGAATTAAGGTTATTTGATCAGAGAAAATTGACAGATAAAATTCAAATCTAGATGCAATCTGGAGGTAACGGTTACTGAGAGTTAATATGGTGCAGAGTTCATTCATGTGATTTCAATGCCTAAATATATTTCATAATCTCACCATTATTGAGCCACTAAATTGTAAAAGCTTATCAGAGCATAGAAAATTGTTGGAGCTAGGGCACAGAATTTTGCAAAGAAATCCAGTGAATTGTAGCGAAATTTTCATAGAAAGAAGCAAAATTTTGTGAGTAAGTGCTATGAAACTTCTGAATAGCAAGAATTTGGTGTGGTAAAATTTTAAATCTTAGAAAATGCCTCCACAAAAGGAATTCTCTGGGTAGACTGATTACCTAAAGAGGGCATTGCATGATGATTTCTTAGAATAGTTTCCCCTATTAGTGAATGAAATAACTAAAGGAAGGGAGCTCATTCCTAAGAACCCTAGCATAGTTGTAGTTGAGGTTTCTATGATAGGGAAAATTGGGTAAGAGATGCCCAGGTATCTATGGGAGGTTTCGAATTGTTTAAAAAGTGGTTCTCAGAATGAAAATTAGATACCCCCATTAGCAATGTCTAGGAATTTGACATTGGAAAATTAATAGTCCCTGCAATTTTCTTTGATAGTGATCTACCAACTAATCTGGCCAAGAAGTATGATCCTATTACGAGGTGGGTGAAAAATCATGCTAGAGTGAATCTTTTTAGGATTTTCCCTAATATGATTAGTGAGGTTTTCAACCTCAATCCTAACCACACTATGCATGAAATCATTGATATGGATGACCTTCAAGAAAGGTACAATCCATAAAGGATTTACTTAAGGATAGGACCACTATAGGAACATGCTACAAAGATTGGTACATTATCTATAATTACTACCAGTACCCCAAAACCATTATTGAGGGGACATTTTAATCTTAGGGCTCAAGCATTATATTTCTCTCTCTACAAGATTTTCGAGATGAATCAAGTAGAACAAATCCTAGGTTCAATTGTCCTTATTATGGCTTAGACTCTACAATTCAGGATAAGCACTATTCTTGATTTTGCCACTTTTCTTGCATGAGAAATTAACAATGGTTTGATAGGGATATCCCAAGGGAAAGTAAACAAATATTTTGTTGGTACTCATTGCTCATGCATGTGTGTCTGTTTAAGGGAGTCACTTATTTCTCTAAGGGCATGGAGCTAGAAGTAACAAAAGATGGAGAGAAGAATCGAGTCCAATTGTGGAGTGTTAACATGACTTCAGAGGCTAGAGATGCCAACTTTGTAAGGTTTGATAGATATTTTGCATCAAATCTTAGATTTCTCTTGAGAGGAGACAACCCTAGGATTCCACAAGCACTGCTAGAATTGGTCAGACCCAAGGACCATGCAAACGGACTACTGGTTAGCCATAATTGGGGGGACATAATACCCTATAATGTTTCAATAGTAATAAGAGTATATGGCTTCTTAGGAAAGCCTCATGTGCTACCATTCCATGTGCCTCTAAAAATAGGGATAGCAGAGTTGTTATGGCAAATAGGGACCATTGATGAGAGAGATTTTCCAAAGAAAGGTACTTTCTTTCTAGTTGTTACTATAGTACATGACTTTGTCTTTGTGAGAAAAGCAAGGAAACACCTCAATTTGTTCTTGGATAGATACAACATGGTCGAGTCCCATGCAAGATTTATTGACCCAGAAGGATTTTATGATCTCTTAAGAGAGAGGGAAAAAGCTGCCTGCATGGTTCAACAAGTATATTTCCCTAAGGATGTTATAAGAAATATTTTCTCTTTACAGGAACAGGACTTAAGAAAAGAAAAATGGATAGTTTTTAGTAAGACTCTAGAATTCATCAATGCTTTTGACTCCAATTATGATCCTCTAAAAGACAAGAAATCTAGAGCTTTTGCACAATAGCTTATAAGAGGTTTATTAATGATGAAATTTTTGTGAAATCTAGAGCTTTTGCACAATTTTTATGGAGATTAAATATAAGAAATTTTGAGAGGACTTGTGAGAAGATAAAAATAGAGCAACCTAATAAGGAAGACTCTGATATAAAGGAAGAGGTGAAATCCAAATTTTTGAATGATTATTCCCAGTTTACACTTGAGGCCAGAAGGCAAATGGTTAAACAATCAGGAGTCCTAATTTTACCAAAGTGGGACATTGTTAATGCAATGGTTTTTTATTCAATTAGAAATGAAAAATATGTCAAGTATAAAACAGAGGAAGAGGTATTGAAGGCTCATAGAGGAGTCAACTGCAATGATGATCACCAAGCCCTAGTGATTTGGTCAATTGAGAAGAGGGACAAAACTAGAATGTAGGAAATCTCTACTATAGAGCATACTGGTGCATTAATAGTATTCACAGCTAGTGAGGTTGGTAGCAAGAAAATTATTGGAATGGCTTTAGAAATGCTGAAATGTGGTAGTGTGGTGTTCGGTTAGGAAGAGGATAGGTTTGCTCAACTCAATGCTAGATTTGAGGAAGTTTTAAAAGCATATGAGGATAGGGGTAAATAGATACAATCATTGGAAAATAAAATATCTCAAATGGAGAAACAATGGGAGAAAAGAAAAATAGGAGAACCTTAGGCCACCTATTGAGCCTTTTAAGTCAACTCCAATTATTGAGATACCAGACACCCCTAAGAGGCCACAATTCTACACTGTAGAGGATTTTGAAGAGGAAAAGAATAAATTGTATGCATTGCATGTAGAATTAAATATCCAATATGAGGAAAAGATAAGACAGAGTGTAATGTATCTAATGGATAGGATAGAATGGCCAACATTTTTTGACCAATTGGCAAGGATTGTAGCCATCTAAGATGTATTGAAAGGTAAAGAAAAAAGAATGAAGCCTATTATATAGAAATTGACTAAGAGGAACAATGATATTACCCTCACGTATGTATATGTCATTCAGCTATCCTGTCACCAGATAGAGAAGATTTTTGACTTATTAAATAAGTTAGAAAATTTTGATGACAAATAGGATTCTTTTCAAATAAGAGTGCTAGCTTGTTTCTCAAAGTACATAGCTGAAAATTTTGATTTATTTCCTAGTGCTCTTAAAACTATTGATAAAGTAAAGGAAAAGGAAGAGTGGAAAAAAGAGCTAGATGAATTATTTTGTCAAAGATTGAATAATGTAATTAATGAAACTGGGCATTTATTATGGGCAATGAGCAATGAAAAATTGGTTAAAGTGTAGTTGTTTTACAATGCCATCAAGAAAGATTTTGCTGAAATAAAAGCCATAGGGATATCCAAAGGGATATCCTATAATTTGATTGGCTTGATGACACTATTTACAATGAGTGGAAGGAACAATTTATGTCTACAGAATTAATGGAAGATGAGGAGGTAGAAGAAGATGCAAGAGTAACTATAACTTTAACTGTTGATGATGAAGGCAAGGAGAACCCCCAAGTTAAAGTAGACTTGCAAGTAACTGAAGAGGACACATCACTTTCAAGCCTCATAGCCACTTATTCTTAAGATTTAGAATAACTAGAGAGTCAAATCATAAGACTTCATTGTTCCAAGAAATGTAACAGAAATGGGGCCTACCAAAAGAATTTAGTGACATCTGTTACACACATTTTTATCTTTTTGTGACAGCTACCTGTAAAGATTCTTTATAAAAGACAACTATCAGTTCTCTATGCCTGAAGCTTGTTGCATGTCACATTATATAAGTTATATCCTAGAGCTAGAGAAAGGGTCTAAATACTTTTATATTTTTCCAACTTTCAAGGAAAGTATAATCAGTCTAGTCATGTGTAATTGTTTTTGAGTTTACTTCTAGTTATGTACTTTTCTGATGAAAAATAGAAATGATAGTATCAATATGAATTCATGGGTTCTTCATTGAGTTTCTATTGGTTCCTTTATTAGTCAACAAAAGGATAATACAAAAGGGTATTTACACTAGATTTGTGTCATTGGAGTTTTAAAACTACTGAGCAATAGAGGGCCTCAATACCAAAATGATAATACTTATGCAACCTAAGGACTAGCCATTTCCTAATTTTAGTTACACATGCACACCTTTTGGATCTAACATTAACAAAACCAGGAATATTTTTCTTCTCTTTAGGCTCTGCAAAACCAAGGCGGGTATACCTAAGGGATGACTCAATCTGACTATTATTGTATGCAAACTATCTTAGTTTCATTCTGATTTTCATCCTCAATTCATAAACACACAGCTAATTGTGACTTTTTAAACAAAATACATCCCCTATAACAGATTTGGTCATAAAGTCTTTTGTAGATCTACAAGTATTCTTTGCAACAATGGCTACCCATGGCTGGAATATTTCATGCAAACAAGTATTGACCAATTTTGAAGATCTTTAGGAAATAAAAGTAAAATTGATTGAAATTTTTCATTTGATACCCATTTATGATTGATTTCTCTTTCAGCTAAATCAATTTGACTAGTGCCTAATCCAATAGGGTTCAAAGTCCACTAAAAATCTATAGATCTAATTTTTTTCATTACAACAAATATTATCAAAAATTCTTGCTAGAATCCATCATTTAAAATATCCTTCTCATTACTATAGTAACCTTATCTAATTCATCAAAGCATTTACTCAATTCATTGAACTAATAGCAATGGTGAATAGATATACAACCTGAAGGATTGCATTCAATTGAAAGAGTTTTTTACTCATACAACATCAAGATAACTAAGTAACCTAAAGGAGACAAAATTAAGAAAGAACTGATATGGGGACAGCTCATAATTTGTATTCATTTTCTTTGAAAATTGTATACATTTTGTAGCAAACTCAGAATGACCATAGGAAGAAACACAAAGATCATTCTATATTAATGTATTCCCATAAACTAATAGAGAAAATACATCATAAAGCTTGTTCAAATTACTTGGACCGAAAACAAACCAAGTATCACTAACAACATTAGAAATCAGCCCTCTTCTAGCCCTGAAATCTCACTTACACAATGTGAAATGCAACAAGCTTTAGGCTAAAAGGAATGACAGGTGTCTTTTACAAGAGATATTTACATACACCTAAAAAAAAAGACAAAATTGTGAGTAACAAAAAGACTTATACATCAAATATTCTTCTCGTGGGTCCCTTTCTGTCACATCCTCTAAAGTTGTTGATTTGGCCACTAATATGATTCCTCTGTGTATGTAACTACCAAGCTAGCCAATGATGTAGTTTGTTCTGATGATTGTAGGTTAATCTCCACTCGTGGATTTCCACCAAATTTATCCTATACTATGGGAGTAACTTCTATATTTCCCTCTTCTTCGGTTGTGTCAACATCTTGTGGGCTCGGGCCTGCAATTGAAATTGACTGATCATTCTTGTTTTCTTCTTCCTGTTGGCCTTGTGTAGTGATAGTGTCAATGATTTGGATTTCATCACCCTACATCTCATCACTATTAGTTTCAACCTCCTTAAACTATTCATCAGGAGCTATTTCTTTCATCCACTTGTCAAACAGTGTGTCATCTGGCCAATTGAATTGCAAAATATCACTCTATCTTTTGAGCACATACTCAATCTCATTATTAATAGTAACAAATTCATATTTTAAAGAATCAAAGAATATTTGGGCTTTCACTATTTCTTCAGTTGTGGTAGCCCACCATGCATGCCCTATTTCATTTATAATTCTGTTCATCCTTAAACAAAAAATATCATCAAGTTCTTTCACCCATTCATCTTTTTTTTTTAAAAAATTATTTATCTTATCTAGGGCACGAGGAATCAAACTAAACTTCTGGCTCTTGTACTTGTTCAAGTAGCCTACTATTATTCTTTGTAAATGAATCCTCCTATTGTCAAAGTCAAAAATATTAGAAACAATATCAAAGGTTTTCTCAATTTGATCATAAGAAGTTTTTATACATAGTAACATAAAAATGTCATTTCTTTCTCCCTTCTCACCCATTTATTCACAATAGGCTTTATAGCCTCATCACTAGCTTTTAATTCTTCCCAGATATTGATCACCCTAGCAAAATGATCATAAACTAGTGGCCATTCAATTTTTTCCCCTAGATATGTGAGAGCTTTTCTTAATTTATCTTCATATTTTGACTCCAACTCCACATGTAGGGCCCACAGTTTACTCTTTTCTTCTTCAAAATCTTCAGTAGTGTAGTACTGTGGCCTTTGGCATGTATCTAGCATTTCTATGAGGGGGGTGGATTTGAAAGGTTCAACTAGGGGGTTAGGGTATGTTATTCTTGGTACTATTGACCTTCCCATTAGCTTTTTTTCAAACTCAATCCTCTTTTCAACCTATTCTAACTCTACTTGAGTAATAAAAATGCCTCCCTATGATCCAATCTACTCAATTTTCTCACCAGTGAGCTACTCTCCTTCAATCCTTAAAGGGGATTGAGTGGACGAATATTCCTCAACTTGAGGGCTCTTTTCATTCATTAAATTCTTCCTCTTGCGAGAAGGTTCATCAAATCTCTCTTCTTGAATAGCACTAGTGGATCCCATTATTTTTTTGCCTTTATCCATAGGAGGCCTCTTATTCTAAATCACAGTATAACTTGGTTTCTTTTGAACAATTATTTGACCAGCTCCTATACTAGGAGTGAAAGCCAACCTCCTCATGACCTCCTCTAGCCTTATCAAGATAAGAATCAATAAAATTGTTTCTTCTCATTCATAGCTTCCATTATTTCAAGGAAGGTATTCATGCGCTTATTTATTTTATCAGCCTCTATATTAGCATTATCTAGAGGACCATATTTCTAATCAAAACAATGAATAAATTCTAGAACCCAGGAATAAACTCGCTATTTTTCCTTTTTAGTTTCCTATTCCTACAATGAGAATTCATTCCTTATAATGTCTTTTGGATAATATGAATCATGTTTGACCTATCCCAACTTAATCCTATGCCTCAAGGTCTAATTAAAAAATCCCTCAGAATCACAAAAATAGGGATGGGAAATAGCCATCATATACTGATCCAAAATTTTATGTAAAAAGATCCAACCCCCTTTGGTGATCACAAATTGGTGTGCCATAATGCAAGTAGGAAAAATGGACCCTAGTGATCTTTTCAGTAGAAACATCTCCTCCACTCCTCCTAACTACCACAAAATTTCAGCCATTCCTACTTTTAAAGGTACTTGGTATCGAAAAACATGAGGGCTCCCCCTTAAACCATAGATTTTGAAAATAGTAGAAACAGAGTAAGGAATGATATCTCCCCAATTGTGTGAAACTTTTAGGTTATGGGGTTTGTCCATAGGCCTGAGGAGGTTCATTAACACCTTAGGAATCCTATGATTGTCACTCAATATGAGGCATCTCAATTTAGAAGCAAAATACCTATCAAATATGACAAAACTAGCATTATTTGCATCCCAGGTCATATCTGCACTCCACAACTAGACCGACAGTGCTTCTCCATTCTCCTCTTTGTTCAATTCCATCTCTTTATCAAAATGTGCTAACCCTTTAAATAATAACATATACATCAACAAAGAATAGTGCCCAAAAGTCTTCTCCACTTTCCCTTTCACAATCCCAACCAAGCCAACATGGATTTCTTCAGCCAAAAAGGAAGTAAAATCAAAGATAACATCTACACCAAAAGAGGCAATTTGGACCATCATATACATCAAGCAAATGGGCATGAAATCCTACTCATCCTTGCCAAAAGCACAACACAGGGTCCTGTATATCTCTACAGCCTGGCAAGTGAAAAGACTCTTCTTAAAAGGTTCCCTAGAGGCTATAGTGATTACTGGCAGAGTTTCTATTGTGCCAATGTGTTCCCTTAGTAATCACATCCTTTTTTTCCTTGTATTCATTTTCTACTTCTAATAGATTAATTGGCACATGATAATCTAACAATGGCTCTAGGTGAAAAACCTCCCTAATTTCCTTAGGTCTTATTGAGATCAGAGGCACACCATTAGTTCTTCTCACCACCCTAATAGCTTGGTCATAATTCTTGGCAATGGTTTCAAGAAAATCATAATCCATGAAAACACTTGGAACTACTAGCTTTCCCAAATCAAAATTCTAGACATTATCATGAGGGGCAAATAAATTCCTTTTTGAAAACCATTTTTTGAACAAAATAAGACCACTTTGCATAGTTGTTGCATCCCTAACCTAGTTCTTGTTATCATATAGGCCATCAGCAATCTTAAACCTAGGGTTTAAGGAAATTAACTTCTTAACTTGTGTGGGTTCAGTAGTGGATTCTAAGAGTAATTCCAACAAATCATGATGAACATTCCTATCCATATAATTTACTTGCCTAGAAAATGCTTTCTTAGGAAGCATCTTGACTATATTTTACAAGGATCAAAAGGCTACAAAGGTTATAATATAAGTACTTACCTAATTTTCCCAAATTGTTCTTCTTCAAACCTCTTTAGTGACTCACAAATAGGGAGGGTTGCTTCACATCTTTGTTAGGCTTATCACAATATCATTAGTAGGCTTTGGTGCTTAGGAAACATGAAATCTTTGTTTGCACAAGACTAGAAATGGTAAAATTCCTTGTATTATACTCTATTTTTCTCGCATGCAAACCTTTCATTCATCATGAATGCATAGAATTGAAAAATAGGGTGGCATCATATTTCCTTTTGAATCTACATTGTTGATCCTTGAAAAATCCTACGATCTAGGAAAGAAAATTGGGCTGACTCATCCTTCCCCCTAACACACTAGCAGTCAAACCAACAAACAACTTCCACCTGTACCTTTCCTTCAATGTTGGCATTTTAGTCTGGGCCCATTTATGACTGGGGACATATGTCATCAAGTTGCTACCTCGCTATGCATAACTTTTGAGTACCTTGCTATAGCGAGATAGTGACAACCATTGGTGTTGCTTTGATCATGTGGTAGATATTTAAATATGAATTTTACAAGGAATATGGTGGGTCTCATTCGCTAACTCGCTATACATAATCTTCATGCAACTCTTCCTAGTGAGATAGCAACAGTCGTAGATTGGAAGTTGATCTGAGGGCATGGAAATTTCATGAATCTTTTAAGCTATGGTGGGACCCTTACTCGCTGCCTCACTATACATAATAAGTGCACATCTTTCCATAGCGAGATAGCGAGTATCATTAATCCATGCTTCATCTGATGATCAAGATCCTTCACATGTTTTTTGCATGGGGTGTGGGTCCAATTCACTGCTAATGTTGAGCTAGCTTAACATGCTGGCATATATATATATATTATTTTAAGTTCCAATGACATCACTTTCCCTTGGTTTTTCCATGTTGTTTTTGTAGTTGGGTCGCTACTTTGCTATCGGCAAAAATCACTTACATTCAGGTAGCGACATAGCAACTTCTGGCAACCCATCAAAAATTGATATCGAGAAAATTAGAAACACAATAACCATGGCTAATTCGACTATCATAGAAATAAAGGCATATTTTGTAAGATATCTTCCTTGGGATCCCAAAAATCACTGTCCTTTTTAAGAAAACACCATCTCTTGTAATATCTGGGCACTCACCATGTCACTACTGGGAAAATTGATGATTTTCTAGTTGCGAAGTAGTGACCTCCAATGAATAATGAATTCTGGTGATGGAGAACATGTTATATAGTAATTGAGACTTCACCAATTAATATTGTTGTTAGAGAGGATGGTCGTGCATATTTATGAAATTACATGGGAATACCATAGTCACATCAACATTTTTTTTATTTTAAATATGGCCACTTTCTTTAAATTCCAAGCACTCACCAAATTGCTACTCAAAAAATTGATGATTTTTCGATCGCAATGTAGTGACTCGCCAGAATATCTTAGGTTCCAATGAGATCCCTTACGAATTATTTTGCGTGCATCCTTTCTGACACTGACAACCCTAGGACAGAACACACGACCATAACTTTTTCAAATTGATACACTCTTCTAGCACTAGACCAAGTTATCAGTATTATGACAAAAAAATTTGATGGTCGCTACATCGCTACGGTAAATAGCATCGTAGCTTTTCATAGCGAGTATGCAACATCTATTGATCCAAACAAGATCCAACAGTGGGATAGAACCTTTTCAAAAAGACACAACAATGACTTCGAAGCAGGCGGGAAAGAATATTTGACAACTTTTAAAAACTTTGTGCCTGGATAAATTTAAAAGGGCAAGACCTAGGGTTTTTCACAAATTTTAAAAGATATCAAAAATAGAACTCCCAAAACCTAACACCCTAGGATCAAATAAAGGACTCACATCTGATTCTTTACCATGATTTTAAGACAAGTTACTATGTAAATAATCAAACCAACACGTGTCATCATTTTCTATCTCCATTTCATGAGTTTATTAATTTTGAGATCATTTGAGTAAGGTTCATTTGATTAAATGCAATTTGGATGGGTTATATATTGGTTTATTGTTGCTTTTAATTCAAGGGATTATGTAAATGCTTCAGTAAATCCATAGAATTCATGAGTTTATGAAAAGGATATCTCATAAGAATGGAAATAGGTGATTACAATTGATAAATTTAATTACAAGTTAATTGAACAAGATCTCCTGCCACTAGTTGACTCTTTTCTCCCATGGATAAGGCACTAGTCATATAAATTAGAGATGGTTGAGAGTAAATTCTACTTCTACATGTCAAAGAAATTATATTTTCAAAGTCATTCTCATTCCATTTTTTTCAAGGTTATAATGTTGGTCACCACTTGTTTGCATTTAATTTATGAGTCTTATGTAGCTGCTATTTCCAGAAATACTTGTAAACTCTAGGAGAATTATGACTAGATCTGCTTATGAGGGATGTATATAAACTTGAAAGCATTAAAGAAATTGGTAAACTATGTATGTGCCTAAGGATAAGAGATGAGAATCAAAATGAAACTGAGATAATTTTTATACAATAGTTTGCATTTGAATCATCCCTAGGTATACCCAACTTGGTTTTGCAAAGCCTAAAGAGTAGGAAACCATCCTTGGTTTTGTTGAAGTTGGGTCCAAATGGTTTACTTATGTAATTGTTAATAGGAATTGGCTAATCATTAGGTTATATGAGTGTTATCTTTTTGGTATTGAGCATTTTGTTGTTCATTAGTTTCAAACACCAACAGGATCTAGAAGAAAGATTTTAAATATTTAAGGAGATGATTGAGACTTATTTTGGTTGCTAATCATTTTTTATTTTTGATGATAAAGTGTGAACTATTGAAGGAGAAAGAAGAATAAGGTGAGCTGAGCATAATAGAGGAAGAAAGATCAAGTAGAGAAAGTTCATAGTGAAAGAGAAATAGTGTGAATAAGCCAAAGAGATATCATAAGGAAGAATATTGAGTGAAGCATAGATCCAAACAAGAAAGGTAGTGCTAAATTGAAACAAATCATTTGATTGATACTCTATTGTCATTGTAGTTGAGAAAATATCTTAACCAAGTGGACCTAGCTATTTTATGAAATCCTATATGGTAACATCAATTAGTGATGTTTGTAAGTCCTTTAAAGAATGTAACTCTTTAGAAATGTAAAGGAGTGAATAAAGTCTAGATGATATATGGTTAAAACCCTCTAACCAAGTCATGCTAAAAATGTCCATGTAAACCTTTTACAAGGTTGGCTCCTAGAAGAGCTCACTTTAGAAGAGTAAATTATTTGGTTTATTGGTCCCAAGTGACTTTCTCATTTATAGGTTTTCTATGTTAAACTTTTAGTGTTCAATTGTGTGATTTCTTATGTGTTGCAAAGTGTATTCCATGCTTTATGTTTCATGTTGCAACTTGGTATAAGCTATAAATAGATGATTTGATACTCAATGTAATCATAAATAGTAAAATAATAGTCTAAAGTAAAAAAAAATTATAACTAAAAGATTAAATGTTAAATGTGCTTGCTAGCTTGTGATTATAATGTATATAAAGTTGAATTGGTGGTGAATTATTTTTAAAGCCTTGGAATAACTCCTGCCTCTCAGTTATCTAACAATTGGTATCAAAGATGAGTTCTTGAAGGAAAGAATTTTAAAGGGACTTGATATAAAGATCTAAATATTTCATAGAAAAGAGAAGCAGCTAAGGTGAACAAGGACTTCCCCTAATTGTAAAATAGAATGATACTATACTTATCTAGAGTTGGAGATCATGCTCTAAACTACCTAGACAATGCATATGATTATCTTGTTGGTCCTATAACTATAGATTAAATTTAAAAAGAGAACACATCAGTGTGATGATTGAAATTATATCTTCCCTAAGATTCTATTTGGTTGTAAGCATAGGAATTGAGAATAGGAATGCATATTGATGAGAATTGGCACTTGTACATGGTAGAGATGAGAATCTATTGAAAGATAAGTTAGAGAGTCTAAGAGGAAAACATAATGAAATGAGAATGAAAGAAGGTGAAAAAAAAATTAGTATGTGAACCAAATCAAATAAATTATGGGTGCAATCAAATCTACTAGAGGAGTCATCACTGATGATGAAGTTGTAAGTAAAGTTCTTAGAACTCTCTTACCTATGTATGATATAAAAGTTTATACAATTTAGGAAGCTAGAACTATGCTTGATAATTCTCTTACACTTGATGGATTAGTTGGTTGGTTTGTTGCATTTGAATTAAGTGATTATGATAATAGTATTCCTACACTTGGGAATTCTTTTAAGTCTTCACTAATCGTTTGTATTTCAAACAAAGACAAGATTAGTAAAGATGAAAGTAAGTCAAAATTAGAAAATGATATAGCTTAGATTGAAGCATTTATCGCAATAAGGTTACTAAGAGGTAAAGTTAAATACAAAGGTAAATTAACTCTAATATTCTTCAAATGTAATGAAGTTGGTCACTTTGCTATAAAATCTCCTAATATGTAGAGGAATTATAAACATAACAAGTCAAGAGAGCACAAATAAAGAATGGAAATTACAAGGATTACAAAGACAAAGAGAAGTAATGGTATATATCTAAGGAAGAGAAAATTGAATCACATACTGAAGATGATAAAGATGGAGTTGAGGTGTGTATGTTGTAGTTAAAGAGGACCCTAATGAGGAAAGGTATGAAGAAGGAAAAGCTCATATTTCACATGTTAGTAAATGATACTTGGATCATTGGTAGTGGTTTCTCACATTATATGACTGGTGAAATAAGTAAATTTAAAAAACTTGAAGAATGTGATGATGGAACTATTAAGTTAGGGAATGATATTCCATGTCTAATGAAATGTAGAGGATCATTGAAGCTTAATGATAAAATACAATATAATGATGCATATTGGGTGAAAGGACTAAGATATAATCTATTGAATGTTTCTTAGTTGAATAATACAAGTCATAATAGGAAAGTGAAAATCTTTGATGATGATAAAAATATGATCAATAGGAGAACAAACTAAAGGTAATCTATTCTACCTTTATCCTACAATTGATACTTTCTTGTTTGAAAAAGTTGAAGATTTATGTTTGTGGCACAAAAGGTTATTTCATGTTATCTTTGAGGACATATTTAAGGTCAGTAGAAAGAAAAGAGTTAAAGTCTTATCAAATCTACATAAACCTAAAAATGCAATGTGAAAATAATGTCAACTTGGTAAGATGGACAAGTCAAGTTTTTCAGGAAAATCACATACTTCTAATGATATCTTGGAACTCGTGCATATTTATTTGTGTGGACCAATGAGAAAGTGGGAAGTTATTATTGTGACATATATTTCATACTATTTTTTGATGATTATCGTGTTCATGAAATCACATGGTTTTGATATGTTCAAATAGTACAAATCTAGAGTTGAAAAGGAAATCGATAAATAGTTAAAATCTTTAAGATTTAATAGAGATGGTGAGATTAAGTCTATTGGTTTTACTAACTTTGATGCAGACAAGAATAGTGTGGGAAGAATAAGAGAGACAAAACTCAACTTAAACCTGCCAACACTCAACTGCTTAGAGTTCCACATGGAAGCTATATAAAAATTAGGTAAACCATAGAGAACACAAGGTCAAATGTAGCATATTCATATGTGTAATTATTTAACATCCAATGTAATGAAACCACAACATGCCTAGATCTAAGGCCTTCTAGGTTGTAGCCATATACAAATGAAACCATGAAATCTAAATCCAAGCTCACATCTTCTATCTTTTACTCTCTTAGTCTATACTCTCAAACTTCCTTCCTAGTTCTAACCAATCTTCTTTTATATCCAAATAAGACACAAGTCCGCCAGTCAAGATTTTAATTACAATATAGGTCCAAACTTGGAAGAGTAAACCAAAATCCAAGAAATGACAATATAAAATCATACACACTTAATGATAGGTTCACATGTGTATTAGGAGTCAACTCCCAACTGCACAAGATGCTATGTAAGCATAGGAAATTGCATTGATCAAAACAACACACCTTGCTAGATGAAAATAGTAGGAAATAGGGACTGCAAGAATGGCATAGAACTCTAGAAATATGGAATGTTAGAACTTATGCACTTATGAAAAGGATCAAGGATAGGTCCTTGACATGATGAAAATTGTGCACAAAAAGAAACTAATAGTAGAAATGGATACTTCACAAACAATAGACTGGTATAGAAAATAAGAAATATGTATGGGTTAATGCAAGATTTCTCAAAGACCCAAGATGCTCTTGCATCAAACTTCTATGCTAGGATTAAAATTAAGAGATAGATATCTACCCCAAGGACACCACAATAGAATGGAGTTGTTGAATGAAAAAATATGTCTATTTTTTATTATGCAAGGACATTAATGATTGAAAAAGGGATTGCTGAAATATTTTGGAGAGAAATAGTTAGTACTACAGTCTATACTCACAATCTAAAGAAAGGAACAAACAAGACACTTATGAACTCAAGTATAGTCATACACCTAATGTGAGATATTTCAAAGTATTTGGAAGGAGATGCTACTTTTACAAAGATGCATGAAATGATAAATTTGATTTGAAAGGTGATAAAGGTATTTTCCTTGATTATTCCTCTAAGAGAAAATCTTATAAATGTTTGAAAAAAACTACTAAGAAAATGATTGAAAGTGTTAATGTGAGAATTGATGACTTTTTAGAAAAGAACGACGAGGATAGAAAAAGGGAACTTGATGATTATAGTAAGTTTATCTTTGTCTATGATGATACACTTGATGTAGTACCCAAGTGGCAACATGTAATTTCCAAACTATAGTATAGTGATATCAAGCATCAATAGAATGCTTCTTATCATTATCCTATTCTACTCAAGCCATAGATAGTAAAACCTAAGAAGAATGAAGAGCCTCAACAAAATGGAGATAATGTTGGAGATTTGAGAACTAAACTTACCCTATCCAAGTATGTGAGAAGGATCCACTCACCTGAATAAGTCATTCGAGGTAGAAGCACTTGAGACATGACAAGAAGTTGAAGAATCATGCATGTTTAATTATTGAATTTGAACTAAGAACTATGAAAGTTACACTGAATGAAGATTGAATAAATTCTATGAATGAAGAGATTCCTTAGATTAAGAAAAATAATACATGGACAATAGTACCAAGACCAATTGATAAGAATGTGATTGGAAAAAAGTGAACTTTCATATTAAAAAAGTAATTGGAAATGGGGAAGTTGTGAGGAACAAGGAAATACTAGTTTGCAAAGGATATGCTCAAGAAGAGGGAATTGATTATGGTGAGGCTTTTGTACATGTAGCATGATTAGAAGGAGTCGAAACTTTTTTGGCTTATTCTAGTTACAAGAGATTAAAATTGTATCAAATGGATGTTAAATTTAAATTCTTGAATGGAATACTTAAAGAGGAAGTCTACATAAAATAACTAGAAGGATTTGTTGAACCAAATCAGAGACACAAGATCTAGAAGTTGAACAAAGAATTGTATGGATTGAAGTAAGTACTAAGAGCATGGTATGAAATTTTATGTTCATACTTGATTAAATTTCAATGTGCAAGAACTAATGAAAAAAATAATTTATACTTGAAGAGTGAACCTGAGAATATAATATTGATTGCTAAAAGTTTTGTGGATGATACTATATTTGGTGGTAATGATTTTCTATGTAAATTATTTTCTTATCAAATGAGCAAAGATTTTTAAATGTCTATGTTTTGCGAGATCAAATTTTTCATTGGATTACAAGTTCATCAAACAAAGAATTGAATATTTGTGACTTAGTCTAAGTACATAAAGGAGATCTTAAAAACTTTTGGTATCGATGAGTCAAGGCCAATCGATACACTTATGGTGATTAGATGCAAATTATCAAAAGAGGATACTATGGCTAAGGTAAAGGAGACATGGTATATATTAATGATTAGAAAGCTAGAATGTGTGCTGGAATATAAATGGGAAACAAGATACCAAGGGGTGGTGAATCAGGATCTTAAACTTTTGACTAGAAAATAAATTTCATTAAATCATACCTAATTCATTATCAAAATTGTAATTTTGAAAAATAAAATAAGTTCATCACATCTATAAAAGTTCAACACATAACACACTAATTTGGTTACCTAAAAAACACTTCAAGATGAAGGTAAAATTGGGGTGGGGATGAAACCCACAAATCTTCACTATTACAAAAATAATGTTTACCTATTAAGGTTACAATGTTTGACCACAAGATATGCTCTACCTAGTGAAAGGTCTATCATGTTAAAGACTTGAAAGACTATTAGGTCTTTCCTTGTTAGAGGGATTGACATTTACAATAAAGAAAGGACTCTGTTAGGAGATTTCTATAAGCCTGTTAGGACCACTCTATTAAGAAATTTTCCCTATCTCAATTTTAAAATAATGGATTTATTACTTGACCCTCGGTATGCTCTACAAGTTGATCTTGGGTCTCCTCTTTCCTTTATCTCTGATCTAATTCTCCTAATCTAATAAAATTGTTCAGTCCTACACTACTCTAATTGTTCTCTCTATTGGATCTCTCTTTAACTCCTTCACATGTGTGTATCCTTTATGCATTTCATCCTTTCATTTTCATCTCTCTCTCTCTCTCTCTCTCTCTCTCTCTCTCTCTCTCTCTCTCTCTCTCTCTCTCTCCATATGATTCTAGGTTTAGAAACTTCCTTAAATAAACTTCATGTGAAGTTTCTAGATCTTGATCATCAACGATTTAAACTTCATCATCTTTTGTCATTTATATCCCTTTTTCTGATTAGTTGAATTGTTTACTTAGGGATCATTACTGTCTGCTAATGGTAAATAATTAGAAATTGATCTATCTCTATAGATATTTAATTTCATATAAATGTTAGCCAAAATGATTCAAATATGTGTTTGTGTCATTACAAACTCACATATCAAAATTGCATTGCTTAGCACTTGAGTGCTTTGATGTTCGGTCATGTAGGTTGTTTCTTGGCTTCTATAAGTTGGTGTGCTTGCCACTTGATAACTTCTCAATATGCTCATTCATCATTATATTACTCAACTCATCCTATATTCCTGGGCTCACATATTTTCTTGGTAATCATTGTTTTTCTTGGTCTAACTGTTACTTTCTCAGCCTTTGCTAGATAACTCATTCACAATGATGACCTCGTAATCTTGCCTATTAAATGACTTACAAAAGACTAAGTGTTTGGTCACTAATTGGCAACATAGGCTTAGAGATCAACAATATATTGTACATAGTAGAATTGATATTGTACATGTAGTTGGAATTATTGCAAGGTTTTCCTCTAATCCTAAGGAAACACACATGACAATTGTTAAGAGGATATTCGAGTATCTTAAAGGGATTGAAATTTTTTTATTATGGTACAAAGAAGATATGTATTTTGAAATGAATTTTTGTACTAATGTTGATTGGGATGGTAATGTGGATGATAGAAAGAGTACAAGTGGTGGACCTTTTTTTATAAGAGAAATATTGATAACATGGTTGAGTAAGAAACATAACTTCATTTCACAATCTATAACTAAAGGCAAGTATGTCGATGTTGCAATTAATTGCTCTAATTTTGTAAAAATTAAACACGCATGACAATTTTTAAGAGGATATTCAAGTATCTTAAAGGGATTGAAGATTTTTTACTATGGTATAAACAAGATAGTTATTTTGAAATGACGGTTTGCACCAATGTTGATTAGGATGGTAATGTGGATGATAGAAGGAGTACAAGTGGTGGAGATTTATTTATAAGAAAAATATTGATAACATGGTTGAGAAAGAAACATAATTACATTTCACAATCTATAGTTGAAGATGAGTATGTTGGTGTTGCAATTAATTGTTCCAATTTTGTGTGAATTAAGCAATTGTTGGAAGGGATGCGAGAAGAATTTATCAATCCTAACACTATCTATTGTGATAAAGCTTGTGCTATAAATATATTAAAGCATATAGTCATGCATGTAAAAATTAAGCATATATCTATCAAGTATCACTACTTAAGAGAACAAGTAGAAGAGAAGCAAGTAAGACTTGAATATGTGAGATCTAACAAACAAATTGCAGATATATTTACCAAGTTATTTCCTAAGGATTCTTTGAGTATCTAAGAGATAAGTTAGGGGTGCTTCCCCTATCTAAAATTCATTTAGAAAAGATGCATTTTGTATCAACTCATGGATGATCAGATATATCTTTTGGAATTGATGCAAGAGTTCACACTTTAGTAGCAATTCTAGATTTGTGAAAATGTTTGTAATGAAATTGATGTAAATATTACATGCAAGATATAAGGTATAAATACAAGGTTTAATAAGTTTCATATTAGAACTTATATTTACCTTTTGCATTATTTTCAAAGGGGGAGAAGATGACTAAATTAGTAAAAGATGAGAACAACTAGAAGAGTGAGAGAATCTATGAGAGGAATGAAGATGTTTTAATTAGGATTACATCCGAAGGGGGATAATTAGACATAGGATAGAACCTTGTTGATATTAGCAAGCTGAAAATTTGTATTGTTGTCAATGCACAAATATGATTCTCTTATGTTTAATGTTGCATAATGTCAAATTTGATGCTATGTGTTTCCATAAATGCCAAGGGGGAATATTGTTAACCCCAACTAATAGTGTAACTAAGAATGTTATTATTGCATGTGAAAGAGTCATATCAATTATTATGTTTTCATTGATGTCAATCCTTAGTTGGTTAGACATTATGCTAATTAATATAATTCCATATCATTTGATTGATGAAAAGGATTTGAAGAAATAATGATGATGATAGAGTTAATAAGTATTGGTATTCAATGGGCACTTGAATGAGTTAGACCTTGGTAGTGTAATGTTGGTTTGATTATTTCAAAGATATGGAAACTACAAGTTACCTCGAGTGAAAAAGGTCAATGTAGGAATGTAGTATTGCCTGAGTTAATAACATAATAATCGAGTGCCTAGAAAAACAAAGATGGATTTCAATGTTAATTGATTAATCTTACTATTAACCAAGTGTAGTATTGCTCGAGTGAAGTGGTAATGTTCACATAGTGGAGAGAAAATAGAAATATGAGATCTAAGGCTGAAAAATGATGAGAATTAAGAATAATTAAACATAGAGGATAAGGACCAAGTTTGTTATAAGATCTATGACTGGAATAATTCAAAGATGGTTGTCTAGAGGAGATTTTCTATTTTTAGAATGAGAAAAAACTTCAAGGTGAACTAGTACTAACTGAATGACTAGATGCATTGAATCTAAACCAAAACAAAAATCTATGGATGTAATTAAGTGGAAAAATCTGTAAGGATCTAGAAGGTAGAAGCTAACTATTTAAGGAGATGATTGAGATTGTTTTTGGTTGTTGATGGTTTTTTATTTTTGTTGATTTTTGTTGATAAAGTTCAAATCATTTATCTTTTTTTCTAAAGAGTTGGTTTTTTTAAAAAAATTGTTAATGATTTTTAAATTTTGATTGTAATTGTAAATTTCTTCTTAATGTAACTAGGCATGGATATAAACCAATAAAAAATCTTGATAAATAATGGACCTAAAAATAATTTAAAACCACCACAAATAAATCCACCACCACCTGAAAAAAATCTAGCATCATGTGCTGACAAACTAGTTCTCAAACCTCAACCTTTAGAGAAACTCATTGTTGATAATTTAAACCAACTAATGGGCTTCCAAAATACATATACAAATACCCCCACATTTCACCCCATGTTTTCCACCTTGAACTACATTTTTTGAAAATGTGGAGAAACTTACAAAGAAACATAATATTGCACTACTTTCGCATGAACAATCCAAATATTTAAGAATAATACATGTGCTTCCCTTTCCTTTCATCTTGGTCACTCTTAACAATTTCCCAAGCTTGTATCTTCATTTTCCATTCCACCTCTCCTTTTCTATAAATTGAACTCCTCTCCCTTAACAATTCCTCCACCTTCATAGTATTATTATCATACCCATTTTTATTTTTATTCATCAATAAGTATGAACCTTATGCCAAAATTACTATAAATATCAAACTTTTGTCCTTCATTGTTGATTCACCTCATCCTTTTAAAGCACTAAGAACTATCATTTGAGCACACATCCTTCATCATACATGTAGTGCCTCTCCCATTTGATTTTTGTAAGTCATCCTGATGGATTCAACCTTGTAGATCTCTCCTTGAGAAGGGATCATGATTGGGACCATGAGTGGTCTACACCCTTGAGGTGATTGGGTTTATGTTACTATATCAGGTACTTTAATTTTACTTATGGTTGATTATGAGATTATGGTGTGTTAGATATTTTATTGAGGTTTGTGCCAGTGGTTACCAAGATCGATGTGGTATAATTATGTTGCTTCGTGATTACCTTGAGATGTGTGCAGAGATTACACTGTGTATTATAATCTATTGTGATTTCACAATGCACACCACATTTTGACTAAAAATAGGGACCCCCTATTTTTTTTCAGCTTTATGAAACCCTAGTTTGTGATCTAAGTCTTTTTTAGGGTTTATCTAGTGTTTTTTGGCCCAATCCAGGTCTCAGTTTAGGAATTAAATACCAAAAAAATCATCGGAGGGAGATAAAGTCAATTTACGAAGAAAAGTGGCACACCAACACACCTGCCTAGGTGTGCTAGTGCACCAAAGTATTTATCAAGGGCATTGTAGCCTTGGTAATGTACACCTGTGCACCTACATAGTTACGCAACACCAAGGATGTGTAGGCTATATAACCTGGGGGTCCCTCTCTCCTCACTTATTCTTTTCTTTCACTTTGAGACTCCCAGCTACACTTGTGCACTAGGTCAAGTCTGCCTTTCACTAGCAACCTTCAACCTTGCCCCCATAAAAAAAAATTAGAACATCAAAGTGGTGCACATCAGTGCACCTACCTAGGTGCGTTGATGCACACCATTTTTGCCAAAAGTAAAAAATTTAATAAACAAAATAAACAAAGCCTAAAATAAATTATGGTGCATAGTAGCACACCTCACTAGGTGCACTACTATGCACCCTTTGAACATAATATGCCCAAGAAAAAATAAGGTGCACATCAGTGCACCCCATGAGATGTGTTGATGCACACCCTATATTTTGCATAAGTTTATTAAGAAAATGCACACTAGGCACACCCATGAGGTGTGCGTACTACACAATTTTTTCTATTTTGGAGGGTGAAATTAGGTATTTTTGTGTTTTTTTAGATAATTAGGTTTTATGGTTTGTGTTTGTGTTAATATAGGTTCTTAATTAATTGAGATTACTTCAATTCTGAGCTAATGGTTGTGCTTTTGTGCAAATTTGATGGCATCTTCACCATCCTCCCTTACTGAAAAAATAACTCCAAAGCCAATGGTATTCAAATTCCAAGGTGTGTCAATGAAATAAATATTTTAGGATGATAATTTAGAGATTTGAGACACCAAACTGGGTCACACTAATTTGGGTGCATTCCTAACACTATGTAACAAACAAACAGAGTGATCACCAATGATTTTCATGCTGAATAGATCAAGACTAGTTAGCACAGCATCACATCCAGTATCAATGTAATCCTTAGAGTTGATTATGAGAATCATAGAGTATTATATTCCTAAAGAAAGGGTCCTCAAAATCATAATGGAAGAGATCATTCTTGATCTCTGACCTAAGAAAATTGAAAAGGTGTTCCATCTCCCAAGGGCTGATCAATTTATTAGATTAACTTATGAGCAAGTGGAGAGATGGTATCAAGAACTTATTGATGAAGCTCCTAAGATCATCTAGTCTTCATAACTTATAGAGAAGACTCCTCTAGGAAAGAAAGAGGGGAAAGTATAAATGACAAGAGGATACATGAAGGAAGACATTGGATATTGAATCATTCATTTAAGAGTCATGGGTTTGCCAACATTAGGAAATTTGAACATTTGGATGGTGCATTTTATCAAGACCATCAAGATGATGAATATGCCACTTGATTGGGCCTCCATTCATGCAATGAGAATTTGGGAGAATAGTTGGTGGTAGTAAAGAAAAATCATAGATTTTATATGACTTCATATTTAGTATACTTGTTGGCTACTAGAGTGATGAATTATCCAAGGCTATATAAAAGGGGCAGTATGTAAGATACCAATGAATGGCCATACATATTATATCCTTAGCTGGTAAAAAATAATCTTTCAAAGTAAAGCAAGGAGTATAGGATAGTGAATAATGCTTTCATCTTAGCAATAATCTAGTTCATAGAAGGGGATTATGTGAAAAGAATTTCACAAGAAGTAGCTGCCATGATATCAGAAGTCGAGGCTTATTACATCTAGTTTTGCACATACACATATCTAAGAGTTGTGGGTACAACAATCAATCCAAAGAAGCTCCCTAGATATCCCATTGATAGGCTCATCTTACTAGAAATTGATCAACAACTCTTGTCTGCATATGATAGAGTTAGAAAATAGAATATAATATGTTAGATATGGACTATTGCAATAGGACCATTTAGGGTGGATCAGAGACAAGACATTCTATCCTTTGTGAATGGCATTAGTATCCCTTGGAAGAGTATCATTCACCTTGTCCATATTTTGATAATATTGGGAGAGTGCAATACTTAGTGGGTAAAATAGTCCAACATGAGGATGTGATTGAAGATCACTGGATGAATGCAACAAATGACTATGATGTCTGCATAAGGGATTATTGTAGGATGACTTTGTATCTAGTAGAGAGGACTTTAAAGATAAAGATCTCATTAAAGATTGTGCAACAAGACTTAGAGGAGTTTCTTGATCCATTGTTCAATAGGGACAGGATTGGCAATAGGCCTATCATGAATGCTGAGATAGACAGAGAAGAAAACTCGAACATCAACTATAGGGTGAGACACATCATCAAATTGATGCAGGATTGGATCAAGAAACCATTGAAACTTGATCCAATTCCTCAAGCAATAATCTTTCATGCTCGAGCCCAACCAGCCAAAGGTTAAGGAGAAAAGGTCAGAATGCCCATGTTTACAGCCTAGTCACTGGTATGACCAAAAATGGTGCACCAACTTGATAGACTAGTTGGTTATTATAGGGGTCATAAAGGTAGAGGTAAAGGCAAAAGGAAGAGGAATTTCCCTCAACAAGCTAAGCTAGAAGAGGGAGAAGTTTTGGCACCTCCATAGCAAGGAGAGGAGAATATACAAGGGCCAAAAAATGTAGAAGTTGAACAAGCCCTGGAGGATCCCCAAGTGCCACCAACTACACAAAGCTAGGGAGAAGCAGAAACTAAGGTACAAGATGTTTCTCTACCTTGACAAGTAGATAAAGCCTCCCCCTCTGCACCTAAAAGAAGAAAGATCAAGACTCTAGTGAAAAGGAGGAAAAAGGTTACTAGAAAGTGATTCCTTTACCCTTAGTTCTTCAATCAATTCTAGAAGTAGAAGAAGAGGTTGATTAGGAGAAAGAGGACAATCTACCTTTGAGCCAGAGAACTCAACTCGCTAGAGCCATAGATTTAGAGAGGAGGAGAAGCTCTAGATCACACTGCCATCTATTCTTCATGAACCCCTTGAAACTAAAACTTTAGAAGATGAAATGAAATAGTGGATAAATGAGCAATATGTGGAGGGCAATGATGTGTTTCAGATGTTAGATTTTGACTTTATACTCATGGGTACTAAGTTGTTTGAGGATAAGATAAGAGACATTCCAACTAATCAAACTCAATAGGAGAATTGGAGTCAAATGCCACTCGAATGATAAGGACCTAAGGTAGTTTTGGCATCCCAAGTACAAGTCACATTTTGTATAGACAAGGGATCGACTACCCCTTTGCCTCCTAATAATGAAGAAGAACAAGATCAAGTAGAACATGAAGAACAAACACAACAAGTATCCACTGATGAAGTGTTAAAAGAGGGGCATATAAGTGAACCTCAACAAACTTCCCAAGACATAGAGGTGAGAACTATGAGCTCCACAGATACAAAGACTCTCAGTGCAAATCTCTTATAATGAGAGAAGACTCCAAAAAGGAGTGATAAGGGGAAGAGTATAGCTGAGAAAACTCCTTTATCCTCAAAAGGAAAATATCTGATAGAGCATATCCCAAGGTGGCTTAGAAAAGAAGTGATAAGAAATAAGAAACAAAAATTCACCACTAAAGAGGAGGATAGAATGGAATTGATAGAAGTTCTAAGGAAACCTAATTTACCTCCAAAGGATGTGTGAGCATTAGCCTTCATTATGAGTGATCAGAATCAAGACCTTTTTGCTCATGTAGCTATCCCTCCTCTGTAATCAAATGTTGAAGAATTGACTCCATGAGATTGTCAAATCAGGGAGGTCATCCATGGGAAGCCTACTTTAGATATTGTGAAGCTGATGGTAATAACAGGGATGAAGGAGGTTTTCAGAAGCTTAGAACAAGATGGGGTGGAATCAATAATACTTTAGTGACAAAATGAAATCCTATAGGGATATTTGAGTGAAGTCATTGGTCCCTTGGATCCTACAAACCTAGAGGAAACCTTAAATGTGGCAATTGAAAAAAGAGATAGGGGTGTGGTACAGTTAGACCCATTTTTGAGAGCTTGTCAACAATGGCAAGAAATTTTTGAGGAGAAAGGTGTACTAATTATTCAAGGAAATCTTAAGTTATTGCATGTTATGCAAGAGAATGCAGACAAGCTAGTAGTAATTTGGAATCAATATTTTGGTCTAATGGATGAAGTACATACCTGGGGGAAAGACTTGAAGGCATTATGAATAATCAAAGGTCAAAGGTATTGGATGTCAATGGATGTATATATAGCTGAGGAGATAGATAAGATAGATGATTAGATTGAAAAGATTGCTGATGGTAATAAAGTAATGGAGTCATTACATGCAGAGATTCATAGGCTCAAGGACCAAGCTCGAGAGAAAATTTTGGAAGCTGAGAAACATTATAGTGATACATGTCTAGACATTTTTGAGGATGATACACAAGAAAAGTTAATACAAGTAGAGGTAGTAGTTGAGAAATTTTAGAAGACTTTTGAAGAAGCTTATAATGATAAAGATATCAAGCAAGCATTTAGACTGGAAGAAGCTTTATTAGAGCTTGATGTAAAACTTAGAGATTTTGTAGAAGCTTGTATAGAAGTGGAAAACTATAGGTAGAAAGTAAAAGACAAATATAACACCTTAGATTTTCCAAATGTGGCTCAAGTCACTAAGATAATTGAGAAAGTCAAGGGAAAATATCTAAACATAGCTTTGGGATAAAAGGGGACAAAACCTAGAAGCTAGAATTTCAATTTTGACACTTGGTGAAATTTTGCATTTTCCCTCTGAGGTGCACTGGTGTGCAAGTGCACTTTTGAAATAGTGTCTTGGAAGATTTTGAAGAATCAAAGGTGCACCAATACTTAACTACCAGTTCCAAATTTAGAGCTTTCCATGCATCAGAAACACATTTTGATAGTAGTTTAACTCTGAAAGACACCTAGCAAAGATGAAGCTTCTATTTTTGACACTTCTAGACACTCATACATCAACTGATGCCTCTCTCTTTCTTATTTTCTCATGATTTATTTGTTTTGAGACATGTAAAGGATCATGCATCCAATTAAGTATATAAAATGGATGAGTCCTACTAAGCACTAGTTAGAGAGCCAGTTTGTCCATAATTAGATTTGTTTTATCAATTTAGAAGCATGTTATTGCATAAAGATACTCTCACTCTCAACACAAATTGAGGAGATTATTTTTTATAAATTTGGGATTGTAATATGCAATCATGGTCACTATTATTTTGCAATAATATATGCTTTTGGTGCTCAGATTTGGAGTGTAGTGATTCCTGCCTAAGTGTGTTATATTTTGTGGATGTATTTTCATGGAATGTAATTGAGCCAAAAGTTTATTGCATTATTTCTGTTTGTGCAATCTTTTAGTTCTGGTGTTTGCTATGGTTCTACAAATTTCACTGATTTACTTTGTTCAAGAAGAGATCACCATTTTGTTCTTGCATAGCTTGTTGTCTCGCATGAGTGCACTTTTCATGGCCTTGTGATTTGATGAAAAGTGAAACATCTTACGGTTACTGAATTCCCATCAATGATTACATCAGTGGAATTAAGGATGCATTTCTACTATTTTCATTGGTTACCCACCAATTTATTTGAAAGCTTAACACATAGATGCATTGTTTACGTGGTTTATGTCCATTAGGATTTTAATTTTCATGTTGTTTTCTTAAACTTCTTGTTACCCTATCTTTTTTATTTTCTCTACTAACCCCTTGGTTAAATTAGGAATTTATATTAGTTGGATTATTGGATTGCATTCATCATAAAATTAGAAAATACATTAAAAAAAAAACTTTTGTGTGTTTTACTCTTTTAAGCAACAAGCAGATTCTACATCTTATCTAAAGTTATTAGAACTGATAAAGGCCTCCTCATAAATAGTCACATTTATCTTCAACTAAGCGAATTCCAGTAGTTCATAAGATCATCTAGAACCTTGGAGTTGATCCCCATGATTAACTTTTCAAGGGAGGAGTTTGAAAGGATTCCTGCCATTAAGCATCATGCAAAATGACAGCTCAACATTATCTTGCTACACTAGACTAGGTTCCTGTAGTAGTGGTTAGTCATGTATATGATTATATTTGCTTTTTTTTTTAAAGTTTCTTTTTATGTTGTTTAAAGCATGATTATTAAATGCTTAAATAATTAGAAATAAATTGTCCATTTTAAATTATTGTGTTGTTTAATTGATCATATTTGCATGATCATGCTTTCTTGTGAGAAGACAATATGTTTTATGATGATATCTAGTTATCCAGTATTTGGACATATCTCTAATTATGTTAGATGTTGATTTAATGCTATGTTTATTTACTTCATCTTGCTTTGTGATGCTTTATGCAAAAGTGAGTGATGTAAATATATTATTTTAGTATAATTCAATAAATGGATAAATTAGGTTATTTAATGCAATTATTTCTTTGGCTATGTTATTATATGCAATTGCACTTGATCATGTTGTTTAGTGTGTAGGAATTATGTCCCTAGTAGTGGCACATGTAGTTAGTGATTCAATCATTCATATTTTACTAATGTCATCCCTGTATGGTCAATGCATCTTATTTAAATGCTTAAATTAAACCTTCTAATGATTTGATAAATCTAGACTCTTTGCATTATGTGATTAGACCTATGGACATGTATGCGCATTTAGAGGTTCACGTTTTCACAAAATTGTTAAGGATTCTATGATTTTGGTATTTTGGGTTTTTGGGCTTTATTTTTTTAATTTTAATTTTTTGGAAACTTTGCCATAGATTAATTCCAACTACTTGGGATGGCTTGTTTTCATTTAGGTTGATTTTGGACTTAACTAGGTTACCTAGTTACTTACCCTAATTGATTATTCACTCAAAAAATGAACAAGTATCCAAAAAGGAATATAATTCCTCAATTTTCACTTTTGAATTAGAAAGTTTGAGAGTAAAACCCAAAATCTTCTTCCTAAGGAATAACTATTTTGTTCATTATGGGATCTACAGACATGGGATCTATTGACATTACAGTAAAGTTTGTTTATTAGTGACACACACACTTATTCAAATGGTTAGTAGCTACTGAGCTTATCTTGTAGTTTATAGCATTAACAAAGTAATTCAGGCTTTGTCGAGTTCTACAGTTGCTACTAAGTTCTAGGAACAATATTTAGTTCACACTAAGATGTATCTACCAAGTTGGCAATTATTAGTGTAAACTAAACTCCATAGTGTTTATCAAGTTTCTCAGTGCAAACCGAGTTCTCTAATATTTACCAAGTTCATAGCTTTAGTAATGTGAATCTAGTGTTGATTGAGATATGCAGTGTCAACAAAGTGATTCAATTTATACCAAGCTCATAGTGATCGTGTTGACTGAGCTATACAATGTCAACCAAGTGATTTAGTTTATATGTTGAATTTTATAGTAATCACTGAGTCACTAGTGCAGACTAAGTTCAAACTACTTAAAAGTGATTAGTATGAACCAAGCTTATACATCTATCAAGTGCATGATGATGTCAAGCATTGACAATGGTTTCTAAGTGTTAAAACTTCACCAAGTCTATCTTCAGAACTCAAGTACCTATAATTGGGCCGACTTTGTGTATTTTGGTGAAACTTGTATTGTAGCCGACTTTGATGAATTATAAATTGGATTGGTATATATGTAATGTATTATAGTGTAGAGCACCAAGGCACTTGGTTTATATTTTGGTTTTCATTTTTTTTCCACCGACTTAGGCTAGAATAAACAAACCTTGGATGAAAAGTCCATGGTTATCAAAGAAAGACACCATTTTGTATGCTTAAGGCACTTTATGCAATTCATAAGCAAAAGTTGATCATTAGGAATATTCAATTTTTTTAATGTTTTTGATCAAAAAAGCCTATGATTGGGTATTTTTAGTTGGTTTCAAGTATGCTAGAACCTTTTCCAAGTTCTAGAAGTGGAATCAACTAAAAAATGTAAAAATTGCACTTTTGTGCAAAGTTGCATTGTTGAAACTTGTAAGAGTTGCTCAAAATTGTAACGTAGTGGAAAAAGGGTTATAACTATTAAAATATTGGTTGTAACCATTAAAATAGACATAGGAGATATAGATACCTCATTCGTGAGGTCTAAAGGGCATTAATATATGGACTAGAAGAAGTTTTTGTCAGGCCTCACCCTGACCTGTCATAGCATGGATATTTTATTTACGTTTTGATATTCGAGACCTTGATATTTTGATAGTTATTTGAGACTTAGATGGACAGTTTATTTCTTTATCTATAAATTTTGATATTTCAGTAGTTTTTTACATTTTTATATGCACTAAGAACCTATTATTGTGTAAGAAATGTTTGAACATATATGGATGTAGCTTTATGACATGATATTATCAGATTTTGATGCAATGTGGAATGTTCATTTGATTCTAATGAATTCTGATCTATAGATTATGATGCTTTATGATATGCAGATGAATGGTTAGGATATGCAGATAGATATTAATTTAATAATGATGATTTATGACATGCAAATTTTGATATCTTAACATTTTGAATGGAGTAATTGAAAAGACTAGGAAAGGAAATCTAATCTAATTTATGTTAATATGGATATTATTATTATATGCACTTATGTTGTATATGTTTATTTGACCCCTTGGACTACTAATGCTTGAGTTTGATGTGTAGGAAGAGGAACCATGGAAATTTAATGAGGAAACAAGGTATTTAAATGACTCTACCAAGGTGAATCTTTGTAAGATTCATAAACCTCATTGTGATGTGTTTATTTTGTAAACATGATATGTATGTGTGTAGTATGTATTTCATGTGTAAATTCTAAATGTGTCATGTGTGATGTATAGTGAATTTTGTGTGTGTCACTTGACACATGTACTCGTTATGTGAAATTACATGTTCTTTGATGATGGATCATGTAGCCAACTTATTTTGAGTTAAATGCCTAATCAAGAAATTTGATTTATTGCCCTAAATTAATAAAGAGAACAAGGTTATCACCATGGGAAAATTTGGAATTTGAATTACCTAGCATTGGGAGGGCCATAAAGTAACTGTAAGGTCAGTTTATCACAAAAATAAATTGTAACCCCATGTAAGTACATTAAGTTGGGGGGCTAATAATGACCTCTAGGGTTCCTAGTAGGCCAAGGAAGCCCCAAAAAAATTGCATTCTTTATTGAATCCAAAAATGAGAGGGGTATATAGAGGCATGGCCAAATTGGGAACTCACTTGGCCACTCTCTATCTTTAGAGACAACTAGGGTTTGGAGGAAGAGGATAAGGAGCTCTAAAACAACTATCCATTGACATTGCTTGGAGTGAGGTTGGTACCCATGATCCATGGTGTTCTTCATTTTGCATGTAGAATAGATATGGTTTTCTTCATTTATGATGAATTTTTGGTGTATTGTAGATGTGATTTGTGGGAAAAGATCTTGTTTGAGTGTTTCATGTGAGAATTTTTCTGTGAATCCTTCCTTGAATCTTTTTTCGCTTCTATGTTATGTATGTTTTGTGCAATGGGTGTAAAGCATCACTCACCCTTGGAAGTGAAGAGATGCTTGGGTGAAGGGGTTAGTTGGGCTCACAAATGTAGCTAAGGAACTCTCCCATGTGTGGAGATGATTTTTATATGTTCAATGGAATGTGTTCTTCTTGCTTACTTTCATTTTGGGAGGTATAAGGAGGAGTGTGGAAGGAAAGATATTGTAAGCCCTGAAAGGGCATGATGATAATGAGAAGATGTGTATATTTTCAATCATATCTTATCAATACTTAAATTTGGAATGTGTTGAAGGAAAGAATTTTGTGTCATGATATACCATTAAAAATGAATTGGACATTATCTCCTTGATATCTTTATCTCCTCAATTACATGAGAATAATTTAGTTGCTTGATGTTCAATATTGAATTTCAAAATTGGTTGTAGAATATGCAAATTGATAGCAATGGATTTGTAGATAGTTTGAATTATGGAATTGGATGTCAATAAGTATATTGAATCTTTGATGTTCATGAAATTATAGTTTCAGGAATTTCTTTTGAGTTCCATGTTAGTGTATCTTGCAAGTAGATTTTAGTAGTAATATGATAGTTGATAATTGTTAAAGTTTTTTATTGGAATTAGAAAATTTAATGCATGATGTAATGATAGACTATCACCAATTCAATATAACAATCATAGAGAATACATGGGAAAAAAAAAAAAAAAAGACAAGTAGGTCAATAAGATAAGCTCAAGTAAAGACCTGGAAGTGCATAGCTTGCTGGAAAATGTATGAGAAAGAAAAAAATAACCCCCTTCTATTATGACCCATTAAAATAATAGAAACTAAATAAAATATTGGTATCTTGATAATTGATGAGTTTGAAAATAAATAAAAAATATTATCTTAGAAAATTCTAACTAGAAACATTTAAATCCTAAACCACCCCTTCATTAATAAGGTGGCAGTCATAAGTTATTGAGGTCCTTAAGATATGATGCGGCTTTGTGCAAGAAAAGAAATTTAAAAAGATAAATATATCCCTCACACTTGCTAAACATATAAACAAATATTGTCCCCATTATGTTCCCAATTTTCATCTTATGTAAACTCAAACTAGGCGTCCATTCTTGTCAGCACTTTAAACAAGGCTACCATGAGCATGCCCTCATTTCTGACATGTGTCAGCCCTCTTGTCTAGGCGTTCACCACTTGAAAAGTAAAATATTATTATAAGTGAACCTTGTCTTAACCAACCCATGCCTAGGGAAGAGCAAGGGAGAACTTTGGAAAGTGTTATAAGGATGGAGTTAATGGTTGGTCGATTTACGTTGGGTTTTGCATTGATTGTTGATTGAGACATATGCCTTGGGAAGAGCCATCAAGTACATGGCCTAATGGAAGGATTTGTGAGTATAAAAGCAATGAAGACCTATAGGTAATGTATGTTAAACTTTTCCTTCAAAAAGGATTAAATTAAAAGCTATGTGATAAGTATTTGATTCTGACATGAAGTGGGGACTATCCTAGATGTCGCATGTGTAGAAATAGGAGGTTCATGCCCACCTAGGAGGATGTGGGTAAAGTAAGCATCAGACTTGAAAGGGGAGACCAAGGAATTAGAGACTTAGGTGGAATTAAGGGTAATGCAAATTATGGCCTAGGAATTAGTAATAGATTAAGGTTAATGAAATTTTTTAAAATTATTAAAGTAAGATTAATGAAATCTATGGAATTAACAAATTAAGGATAGTGTTATGTAAAATTAATAAAGTGCTAAGCCAATATAGGTAGTTTTCTAGGAAATAGAAAATTTTATTATTTGTTTATAACTTATTTTGAATATAATTGGATTATAGGGATTGTTTAATTAGATTTTAGTTTATTTTGATTTTATTTAAAATATGAATTAGTTGACAATTTAAGGGGAATAGATATGTGTGTGTGTGTGTGTGTGTGTGTGTGTGTGTATATATATGTATGTATGTATATATATATATATATATACATATACATATATATATACATACATATATATACATACATACATATATATATATATGTATGTATATATATGTATGTACATATACATATATATATACATACATACATATATATATATGTATGTATGTATATATATATGTATGTACATATACATACATATATATATATATATCTATATATATATATATATATACATATACATATATAAATATATATATATATATGTATGTATATGTACATACATATATATATACATACATACATATATATATATGTATGTATGTATATATATATGTATGTATATATATATGTATATGTATATGTATATATATACATATATATATACATACATACATATATATATATGTACATATATGTATATATATATGTATAGATATATATATACATATATATATACATACATACATATATGTATAAATATATGTATATGTATATATATGTATATGTATATATATGTATATGTATATGTGTGTGTGTGTGTATGTATATTTTTTTTTTTTTAAAGATATTTTAGTTATAATATATTTTGATTTAGATATTTTAGAAATGTAATAGTTATATATATTGTTTTTAGATTAATTGCTAAGCGTAGCATAGGTAGTATTGAATTTGATGATAGTTTTATTTGATGATTAATCGAATGTTATTTGCAATGTAGTAATGTTAGTTTCATATTATGTAATAGTAATGTTAACTATTAAATAAAGAGTGCATATTAAAATAGTAGGTATGGGTGGTTTCAAAATAATAATAATAATTGAATATTAATAAGAATGAAATTATTAAAATAAAGATAAACTCAATATTAATGGAAATAAAATGATTAAGTGTTAAAACTTCTTCTCATTACATCCCTAGATCTTCACCAATACTCTGACACAATTTGGGTTATACTCGCACATCATAGTGCTTCATGTTAAGGGCTCGTATCCATAGCATCTCAATGTAGTTTTACATCTAGTAGCTAGCAACCGTGTGTCCCCTCATAGGATACTTGTATCCAAATTCTGAGTAGGATAGCTTTATTCCTTTATCTTACTTCATAAATACAAGGTTAAAAATAGACTGTCTTTTTCTTTACCTTCAGTTTCATCAAAAAAAAAAAAAAGTTATTTATGTTTGGCTTGTTGAATTACGAGCATGAAATTTTGGTACCAAAGCTTTTGGTTTCAACACTAGGAGTCTAACCCATTACGTGTAACCTATGAACTACAACTTTGTGCAGGATGCCCACAATCACGCGCAATGGTCATCGAAGGGCTAGGGGTCCTAGAGAAAACCTCACAGGCCAAGAGGGGGCAGGACAAGATGTGGGAGGACCCCCACTGGGGCAACCTCCAAATCTTGATTAGGTTCTAAATACTATTAATAATCTAATTAGAGTAGTGCAGCAGAGGTTACCACCTATCATTCCATAGCTAGGATAGTAGGATGCAAAGGGGCATGGGGCCAATATCAGGGAAAGGAGTAGAAGTCCCCCCACCTAGACTTGCAAAGGATCAAGGGAAAGCATCAGTACATCAGGTCAAGCCACCCACTATATTAGAGCAAGCATGAGTGAGAGAACCCTAAGATATTGTGGATGATATTAGTGACCTTCTATGACTCAAGACACCCTTATTCATCGGTATCACAGATGGAACATGTGTGGAGGCATGGTTATAGTGCTTACAGAGGTGCTTTGGATTACATACCCATAAGAGAAATTTGAAGGCATGACTGGCCATACACTTACTATGAGATGATGCCTCCACTTGGTGGTAGTAGGAGGAGACTATAGGGAGAGTCAACATACAAACACTCACATGGGAGTCCTTTGTGGATAGTTTCAGGGACAAATATTTTTCTGAGCACTTCAAATAGAAGTAGGTTGAGGAGTTCCATGATCTTCAACAAAGGGGCCTCATAGTGGCCCAATATGAGAGTAGGTTCTTAGAGCTACTTCCTTATGTGGAGTACATGAGAGATGAGAAGCTATGCATCCATCAATTCATTAAGGGACTTAACTTGTCTCTCCAAGGATCAGTGTGGTTGGCTTTTCCTACCACTTTTAGAGAGGAAGTTGAGATGGCAATTGTTTCCAAAGATATTCATACTAGACAATAATCTTGAGATAGGTCCCATAGCTGAAACCCCTCCCAATAGCTAGCACAATAGAAACCCTCATGGAAGGGTAATCAAAGTCATTTAGTAGGGTCCTCAAAGGGGTTGTAGACATAGTAAAGAGGGTAGCAAGACACTAGATAGAGATCATCACAAGGTTACAAGGGCTCTAAGCCCAAACACTAGTAGTCACAGGGCCCCAGATGGGATTAGAGGCCATAGAACCAATATACATAGCTAGCCAGGACTTAGCAGTCCTCTAGGGGAGGCTTTAGTGGGTCTAGTAGGATCGAGGGTCAACAACAGTCTAGGACATAGAGAATATAGATTCAGACCTATGGGCCATGTTATGCCTATGGTGGTATGGGTCATATTGTGAAAGAGTGTCCATAGGATCCTATAGCAAGCAGTCAGCAAGGGGCTACCTCAAAGCCTACAATAGGCGATATGGGCAAGTCCCATAGGTTGTTTGCAGTGGTTGATGACTGCCAGCCTAAGCATCAAGCTACAATGATTGAGGCTATAGGTATGATTAGAGGATTTAAGGTTACTATACTATTTGACTTTAGAGCTACAAACTCTTTTATATCCCCATTTGTAGTGGACTATTGCTAGTGGCATCTAGACAAGAGGTTGACTAGGAGGTTGAGTTAGCTTTAGGGGCTAGGGTGTCAATTGATTCCTTGATCCATGAGTGCCCAATCTAGGTTAGAGACATGATCACCACTTTAGACTTCTGTATTACTCCATTGGGATCCTATGATGTAGTCCTTGGCATGGATTGGCTTAGTGCCCACAGTGCCAAGGTGGATTGTAGATGGAAGAGGATCGAGTATGTACATGATCATGGTACACCTAGAGTGATTTTGGGAGTTCAAAGGCTAGTATCCCTCCCTCTACCATGTAGCTTAAGTCATGCATGGGGAAGGGGGTCAGTTGTTTGCCATCACCATTAGTGATAGACAGGAGGATGTGGGCAAGGAACCTTCCCTCGATGACTATTTGATATTATAAGAGTTTTTAGATGTGTTTCCATCAGAGCTTCCTAGTATGCAACCACCAGGGGCAGTTGATTTCCATATTGATCTTGTATTAGGAGTTGATCTTGTATCTAGAGCACCCTAAGGGATGACCACCCATGAGCTTAATGAGCTTAAGATTCAACTAGAGGATCTTTTGGAGAAGGATCATATCTAACCCAGTATATCACCTTGGGGAGCACTGGTGATTTTTGTAAAGAGGAAGGATGGATCACTCAGATTGTGCATTGATTACCAATAGCTAAAAAAGGTGACTATCAAGAACTAATATCCGTTACCCAAGATTGATGATTTATTTGATCAGTTATAGGCTACTCAAGTATTCTCCAAAATAGACTTGAAGTCAGGGTACCATAAGTTGTGCATTGTGGAAAGTGACATCCACAAGACTACATTTCACATGAGATATGGTCACTCCAAGTTCATAGTGGTACTTTTCAGTCTCACAAATGCCCTAGCTTTATTTATGAGCCTCATGAATGGGGTATTTTACACCTTCCTAGACAAGTTTGTAGTAGTGTTCCTAGATGATATATTGGTCTATTCTCGTGATGAGAAGGAACATGAAGAACACCTATGACAGGTATTATAGTGGCTAAGGGAGAATCAACTTTATGGTAGCTTGTCAAAATGTGCCTTTTTCAAATAGGAAGTGCATTATTTGGGTCATGTAATATCAGGGGATGGGATCTCAGTGGACCTATCCAAGATCTGAGCCATCATGGATTGGCCAGCACCTACCAATATCACAAAAGTTAGAAGTTTCATGGGATTAGTTGGATACTATAGGCAATTTGTGGTAGGCTTCTCTAAGCTAGCTCACCCTATTACCTCTCTTTAAAGAAAGGTGAAGAAGTTTGAGTAGATAGAAAAGTGTGAAGAAGTCTTTTATAATCTCAAGAGGGCACTCACTAGTGCACCTATTTTAGTAGTACCCGACCCCTCAAAGGATTTTGTAGTATGCATAGATGCTTCCTTGGATGGAATTGGAGTTGTTCTTATGCAAAAGAGTTGAGCCATAGCTTACGAGTCTAGGAAACTCAAGGGGCATGAGCTTAATTACCCTATTCATGATATTGAGCTTGCAGCAATTTTCCATGCATTGGCATGATGGAAATATTTCCTTCTAGGGTGATAATTTGAACTTCATTCAAATTACTAGAGCTTGTAGTACATTTTCACATAGCCAAATCTTAATGCTAGGAAAAGGAGATGGATGGAGTTCCTATGCGAGTATGATTTTGATGTACATTACATTAAGGGTTACAAGAATGTGGTGGTGGATGCCTTGAGTAGATGATGTCATGAGCTCACTTGCATGGTTACTGGAATAGATTTGAGGGAGCACATTATGCATCACCTACCAAAGGATGAATTCTATGCAAAAATTTTCCAGATAGTCTAGTCTTAGAGACCGCTTGAGGGAAAATTTGTTGACTATTCATTGGATTCTAAAGAATTAATACAACATAAGGGGCACATTTATGTACCCTCCATAGGTGGCTTGCGTGAGTTCATTATTTTAGAGGCTCATCGAGCACCATATGCAATGCATCCTAGAGTTAAGAAACTCTATGCTAACTTAAGATAGCTATATCATTGGCCAAGTATGAGGATGTAGATTGTTAATATTGTTGCCAGATGTCTAGATTGTCAGAGAGTTAAGGCAAAACATGGTCATCTAGGTGGAATTTTGCAGCCACACAAGATACTCAAATGGAAGTGGGACACTATCTGCATGGATTTCATTGTTGGTCTTCCAATGTATTCTCATCTTCATGATGCCATCATGGTGATAGTTGACACTTTGACCAAAGTTACTCACTTTTCACTAGTCTCTACCACTTTTGCAGCACGTGCAGTGGCACAAGTATTCTTGTGAGATATTGTTAGACTCCATGGAATTATTTGTAAGATAATATCTGATAGAGACTCCTTATTTACATCATCCTCTTGGAGGGAGTTGCAAACATCTTTTGGTACCAAGCTCAACTTTAGCATTACCTATCATCCTCAAATAGATGAGAAAACATAGAGATTCAACTAGATCCTAGAGGATATGTTACGAATGTATGTGATGGACCACTAGTCCAAGTAGGAAGAGTACTTTCATCTTGTAGAGTTTTCCTACAACAATAGGCATCACACTTCTATAGGCATGCCACCCTATCAAGCCTTGTATGGTAGGCCTTTTAGGACACCCCTAAGTTGGGATAGGATTGAAGATAAGATATCTATAGGGCCACAGTTAGTCAAGGACATAGAGCAGTAGGTAGTATTGATTAGACAACACCTTAGAGAAGCCCAAGATAGACAAAAGAAATATGCAGATGCAAAGAGGGTGGATAGAGAGTACATGGTTGGAGAGAGTATTTCTGAGGGTGTGACCACATAAGAGTCCAATCCATTTTGGAAAAGGCTCTAAGTTTGCACCTTGCTTGCTAGATCCCTTTGAGATTTTAGACTAGATAGGACTAGTTGCTTATCATTTAACCCTACCACCTAACCTGTCGCACATTCATGATGTATTTCATATATCTATATTAATAAAATATGTTTATGATGAGTCTCACATCATGGATTGGGATGCTTTGTAGGTGGAGTCAAATGGACAGATAACATTGGAGCCCATTCATATTTTGGCTTGATGGACCCTCACACTTCGAGGTAGAGAGTTGGACCAAGTTAGGGTCCATTAGGATTGTTATGATGAGTTCATAGCTTCATAGGAGGATATAGCTCAGATGAAGGCACAGTACCCATATCTTTTTGATGAACTCTAGGATGAAGTTCATGCCTAGGGGGAGGATGTGAGGCCTCACCCCAACCCATCATATCATGGATATTTTATTTACATTTTGATATTTGAGACCTTGATATTTTGACAGTTATTTTAGACATAGATGGATGGTGGATTACTTTATCTATTTATTTTGATATTTCAATAGTGTTTTACATTGTTATATGCACTAAGAACCTATTATTGTGTAAGAAATGTTCAAACATATATGCATCCAGCTTTATGGCATGATATTATTAGATTTTGATGCAATGCAGAATGTTGATTTGATTCTAATGAATTTTGATCTATAGATAAATTTTTAATTGATTATGATGCTTTATGACATGTAGATGAATGGTTAGGATATGCAGATAGATATCAATTTGATAATGATGATTTATGACATGTAGATTTTGATATCTTAACATTTTGAATGGAATAATTGAAAAGACTAGGAAAGGAAATCTAATCCAATTTATGTTAATATGGATATTATTATTATATGCACTTATGTTGTACATGTTTATTTGAACCCTTGGACTACTAATGCTCAAGTTTGATGTGCAGGAAGAGGAACCATGGAAATTTAAAGGGGAAACAAGCTATAGACACATGTTTAAATGACTCTGCCAAGGTGAATCTTTGTAAGATTCATAAACCTCATTCTGATGTGTTTATTTTGTAAACATGAGATGTATGTGTGTAGTATGTATTTTATGTGTAGATTCTATTTCATGTGTGATGTATAGTGCATTTTGTGTGTGTCACTTAACACATGTACTCGTTATGTGAAATTACATGTTCTTTAATGATGGATCATGTGGCCACCTTATTTTGAGTTAATGCCTTAACTAAGAAATTTGATTTATTGCCCTAAATTAGTAAAAAGAACAAGGTTATCACCATGGGAAAATTTGGAATTTGAATTACCTAGCATTGGGTGGGCCATAAAGTAACTCTAAGGTGAGTTTGTGAAAAAAAAACCCTAACCATGTTAGTACATTAAGCTAGGAGGATAATAATGACCTCTAAGGTGCCCAATAGGCCTAGGAGACCCCATGTAAATTGCATTCTTTATTGAATCCTAAAATTATAGGGATATATAGAGGCATGGCTAAATTCAAAACTCACTTGGCCACTCTCTATCTTTAGAGACAACTAGGGTTTGGAGGAAGAGCATAAGAAGCTCTACAACAACTATCCATTGCCATTTCTTGGAGTGAGGTTGGTACCGATGCTCCATGGTGTTCTCCATTTTGCATGTAGAATAGATATTGTGTTCTTCATTCATGATTAATTTTTGGTGTATAATAGATGTGGTTTGTGGGAAAAGATCTTGTTTGAGTGTTGAATGTGAGAAGTTTTGTGTGAATCCTTCCTTGAATCTTGTTTCGCTTCTATGTTATGTGTGTTTTATGTAATGGGTGTGAAGCATCACTCACCCTTGGGAGGGAAGAGATGCTTGGGTGAATAGGTTAGTTGGGCTCACACATGTAGTTGAGGAACTCTCCCATGTGTGGAGATGATTTTTATATGTTCAATGGAATGTTTTTTTCTTGCTTACTTGCATTTTGGGAGGTATAAGGATGAGTGTGGAAGGACCGATATTGTAAGCCATGAAAGGGCATGATGATAATGAGAAGATGTGTATATTTTGAATCATAGCTTTGGAAATCCTCCTCATGGAGAGAGCCCACCTCACCCTGTACTTGATTCAATTATTGAATCTTTGCACAAGCCTTGGGATGAGTTGTCTTGCAATGCATTGTGTTGAGTTGCTATATTGTTGTTTTCATGCATGATATGAGAGTGTGGAGTATGCTACCATTTATGCCTTGTTTCCCCAAGCTTTGTGGGTGGCCTCCTTGAGCCCTAGGTTGGGAGGTGAGCCTCCATGGTTCCCCAATTCTTTTTGTCTTTTTTTGCAAGTTTTCATTTGATGATCTTGGAAACATGAAGTTCATGTAGTCTATTCTTGCATAGGAGAAGAAGACTCTTTACTATTGTATTGGAAATGGAGTAATAAACTCCACTTATTATGTGAAGGAGTTTGTATTGTAGGAGAGTTGTTATTATTCTCACACATATGTCCATAGAGAGAGATATTTGCATAATCCATGTATCAAATGGTCCTTCCATTGTGTATAGCTTGATATGGCCATTCCACCACCCTTGTTCATGCTTGATATTGTGTTGAAAGTAAATTTTGAAAGGAACATGAAGGAGAGATTTTGTTGTGTTGATGTTGTCTTATCAATACTTAAATTTGGAATGTGTTGAAGGAAAGAATTTTTTGTCATGATATGCCATTAAAAATGAATTGGACATTATCTCCTTGATATCTTTATCTCCTCAATTACATGAGAATAATTTAGTTGCTTGATGCTTAGTATTGAATTTTAAATTTGGTTGTAGCATATTCAAATTGATAGAAATGGATTTGTAGATAGTTTGAATTATGGAATTGGATGTCAATAAAGTATGCTGAATCTTTGATGTTCATGAAATTATAGTTTCAAGAATTTCTTTTGAGTTCCATGTTAGTGTATCTTGCAAGTAGATTTCAGTAGTAATATGATAGTTGATAATTGTAAAATTTGTTTATTAGAATTAGAAAATTTAATGCATGATGTAATGATAAGCTATCACCAATTCAATATAACAATCATAGAGAATACATGGGAAACAAAAAAAGAAAGAACCAGGTCAATAAGATAAGCTCAAATAAAGACCTGGAAGTGCATAGCTTGCTGGAAAATGTATGGGAAAGAAAAAAAAAAAAAACCCCTTCTATTACAGTCCATTAAAATAATAGACCTTGAATAAAATATTGGTATCTTGATAATTGATGAGTTAGAAAATAAAAATAAAAATATTATCTTAGAAAATTCTAAGTAGAAACATATAAATCCTAAACCAACCCTTCATTAATAAGGTGGCAGTCATAAGTTATTGAGGTCCTTAAGATATGATAGGGCCTTGTGCAAGAAAATAAATAAAAAAAGATAAATATATCCCTCACACTTGCTAAACATATAAACAAATATTATCCCCTTTATGTTTCCAATTTTCATCTTATGTAAACTCAAACTAGGCGTCCATTCTTGTCAGCACTTTAAACAAGGCTATCATGAACATGCCCTTATTTCTAACATGTGTCAGCCCTCTTGTCTAGGTGTCCACCACTTGAAAAGGCAAATATTATTATAAGTGAACCTTGTCTTCACCAACCCATGCCTAGGGAAGAGCAAGGGAGAAATTTGGCAAGTGTTACAAGGATGGAGTTAATGGTTGGTCGATTTACGTTGGGTTTGGCCTTGATTGTTGATTGAGACATATGCCTTGGGAAGAGCCACAAAGTATGTGGGCTAATGGAAGGATTTGTGGGTATAAAAGCAATGAAGACCTATAGGTAACGTATGCTAAACTTTTCCTTCAAAAAGGATTAAATTAAAAGCTATGTGATAAGTACTTGATTTTTACATGAAGTGGGGACTATCCTAGATGTCCCATGTGTAGAAATAGGATGTTCATGCCCACCTAGGAGGATGTGGGTAAAGTAAGCGTCAGATTTGAAAGGGGAGACCAAGGAATTAGAGACTTAGGTGGAATTAAGGGTAATGAAAATTATGGCCTAGGAATTAGTAATAGATTAAGGTTAATGAAATTTATGAAAAATATTAAAGTAAGATTAATGAAATCTATGGAATTAACAAATTAAGGTTAGTGTTATGTAAAATTAATAAAGTGCTAAGCCAATATAGGTAGTTTTCTAGGAAATAGAAAATTGTATTATTTGTTTATAAATTATTTTGAATATAATTGGATTATAGGGATTGTTTAATTAGATTTTAGTTTATTTTGATTTTATTTAGAATATGGATTAGTTGAAAATTTAAGGGGAATATATATATATATATATATATATATATATATATATATATATATATATATATATATATATATATATATATATATATATATATATATATATATATATATATATATATATATATATATATATATATATATATATAAAGATATTTTAGTTATAATATTTTCAGATTTAGATATTTTAGAAATGTAATAGTTATATATATTGTTTTTAGATTAATTGCTAAGAGTAGCATAGGTAGTATTGAATTTGATGATAGTTTTATTTGATGGTTAATCGAATGTTATTTGCAATGTAGTAATGTTAGTTTCATATTATGTAATAGTAATATTAACTATTAAATAAAGAGTGCATATTAAAATAGTAGGTATGGGTGGTTTCAAAATAATAATAATAATTGAATATTAATAAGAATGAAATTATTAAAATAAAGATAAACTCAATATTAATGGAAATAAAATGATTAAGTGTTAAAACGTCTTCTCATTACATCCCTAGATCTTCACCAATACTGACACAATTTGGGTTATACTTGCACATCATAGTGCTTCATGTTAAGGGCTCGTATCCATAGCATCTCAACATAGTTTTACATCCAGTAGCTAGCAACTATGTGTCCCCTCATAGGATACTTGTATCCAGATTCTAAGTAGGATATCTTCGTTCCTTTATCTTACTTTGTAAATTCAAGGTTTAAAATAGACTATCTTTTTCTTTACCTTTTATTTCATCAAAAAAAAAAAATAGTTGTGTCTGCCTTGTTGAATTATGGGCATGACATTCTGGTATCAGAGCTTTTGGTTTCAACACTAGGAGCCTAACCCATTACTTATAGCCTATTAACTACAACTTTGTGTAGAATGCCCACAGTCACCCGCAGTGGTCGTCGAAGGGCTAAGGGTCCTAGAGAAAACCCCATAGGCCAAGAGAGGGAAGGACAGGATGTGGGAGAACCCTCACTGGGGAAACCTCCAAATCTTGATCAGGTTTTGAATGTTATTAATATTCTGATTGGAGTAGTACAACAGAGGTTACCACCTATCATTCCATAGCCAGGATAGCAGGATGCAGAGGGGCATGGGGCCAATATCAGGGAAAGGAGTAGAAGTACCCCACCTAGACTTATACTGGATCAGGGGGAAGCATCAATACATCAGGTCTAGCCACCCCCTACATTAGAGTGAGCACTAGTAAGAGCACCTTGAGATATTGGGGATGAGATTAGTGACCTTCTATAACTCAAGCCACCCCTATTCACTGGTACCATAGATGGCACATGTCTAGAGGCATGGTTACAGATCTTATAGAGGTGCTTTGGATTTGGTACCCATGAGAGCAATTTGAAGGCATGATTGGCCATACAGTTACTATGAGATGATGCCTCTACTTGGTTGTAGTAGGAGGAGACTATAGGGAGACTCAACATAGAGACACTCACATGGGAATCCTTTGTGGATTATTTTAGGGATAGATATTTTTCTAAACACTTCAAATAAAGGTAGGTTCAACAGTTTCATGATCTTTAGCAGAGGGGCCTCACAGTGGCCCAGTATGAGAGCAGGTTCTTAGAGCTACTTCCTTATGTGGAGTACATGAGAGATGAGAAACTACCCATCCATTGGTTCATTAAGGGCCTTAACTTGTCTCTCCAAGGACCATTGTGGTTGGCTTTTCCTACCACATTCAGAGAGGTAGTTGAGATGACATTGGTTGCCAAAGATATTCATACTAGATAAGAATCTTGAGATAGGTCCCATAATTGAAACCCCTCCCAATAACTAGCATAGTAGAAACCCTCTTGGAAGGGTAATCAAAGTCATTTAGTAGGGTCCTCAAAGGGGCCACAGACATAACAAAGAGGGTAGGAGGACACTAGATAGAGATCATCACAAGGTTACCAGGGCTCTAAGCCCAAATACTGGCAACCACAAGGCCCCATATGGGATTAGAGGCCACAAAACTAGTATACATAGCTAGCCAAGACTCTACAGTCCTCTAGGGGAGACTTTAGTGCATCTAGCACGATTGGGGGTCAACAATAGTCTAGGGCACAGGGAGTATAGATTCAGACTCGTTGGCCATGTTATTCCTATGGTGGTATGGGCCATATTGTGAAAGAGTGTCCACAAGGTCCTATAGTAGGCAGTCAGCAAGGGGCCACCTTAGAACCTATAGTAGGTGATATGGGTAGGTCCCATAGGTCATTTGCAATGGTTGATGACTACTAGGTTGAGCATCAGGCTAAAATGATTGAGGCTAGAGGTATGATTAGAGGATTTGAGGTTACTATACTGTTTGACTCTAGAGTTATAGACTCTTTTAAATCCTCATTTCTAGTTTAGTGTTGTAGGCTAGTGGTAGCTAGACAAGAGGTTGATTGGGAGGTTGAGTTAGCTTTAGGGGCTAGGGTGTCAGTTGATTCCTTGATCCATGAGTGCCCAATCTAGGTTGGAGACATGATTACCACTTTAGACTTGCATATTACTCCATTGGGATCCTATGATGTAGTCATTGGCATGGATTGGCTTAGCACCCATAGTACCAAGGTGGATTGCAGATGGAAGAGGATTGAGAATGTAGATGATCATGGTACACCTAGGGTAATTTTAGGAGGTCAGAGGCCAATATCCCTCCATATGATTTTTTCAATGTAGCTTAAGTGGTGCATGCAGAAGGGGTGTCAATTGTTTGCCATCACTATTAGTGATAGAGAGGAGGATGTGGGGGAGGAACCTTCCCTTGATGACTATTTGATATTACAAGAGTTTGTAGATGTGTTTCCATTAGAGCTTCCTGGTATACCACCACCAGGGGTAGTTGATTTCCATATTGATTTCATAGTAGGAGCTAAACTTGTATCTAGATCACCCTACAGGATGACCACCCATGAGCTCAATGAGCTTAAGATTCAACTAGAGAAACATTTGGAGAAGGGTCATGTCCAACCTAGTGTATCACCTTGGGGAGCACTAGTGATTTTTGTAAAGAAGAAGGATGGATCACATTGATTACTGGAAATTGAATAAGGTGACTATTAGGAATTGATATCTGTTACCTAGGATTGGTGATTTATTTGATTATTTATAGGGTGACTAAGTATTCTCCAAAATAGACTTGAAGTTAGGGTACCATTAGTTGCACATTATGGAAAGCGACATCCACAAGACTACATTTTGCACGAGATATGGTCACTATGAGTTCACAATGGTACCTTTCGGTCTCACTAATGCCCTAGCTATATTTATGAGCCTCATGAATGGGATATTTCACACCTTCCTAGACAAGTTTTTAGTAGTGTTCCTAGATGATATATTGGTCTATTCTCATGATGAGAAGGAACACGAAGATCACCTATGACAAGTATTACAGTGGCTAAGGGAGAATCAACTTTATGGTAGCTTATCAAACTGTGTCTTTTTCAAATAGGAAGTGCATTATTTGCTTCATGTAATATTAGGGGATGGGATCTCATGCTAAAAAGAACTCCCTTGAAGGTACCCACTAATAAGGAGCCACCACAAAGAAGGTCATTGTTTAGAACCACATGCAAGGTAAGTGGTAAATTTTGTAAAGTTATTGTTGATTCCAGTTCAACTAATGATTTGGATTCTAAGGAGATGGTAGAAAAGTTAGGATTGTAAAAAATACCTCATCCTTACCCCTATAGAGTGTCTTTTTTGAACAAGGAGGAGCATGTCTTGATTAATGAACAAGTATGGGTAGAATTTCAGATTGGAGAGTATAAAGATAAAAATTTATGTGATGTGATTGAAATGGATGCTTGCCATTTACTTTTAGGGAGGCCTTGGTAGTATGATGTAGATTCTTGGCATGATGGGAAACAAAATAGTTATACTATAACCAAGGATGGAGAAACCTAGACTATGAAGGCACTCCCTGATGATGCAAGCCATAGGGTGACTAGTGTCGCAATGGTAGGAAGTAAAGAATTTTTGCAGACCATTTAGGAGGAGAAAACACCATGTTTTTCCATCATAGTCAAACCTAAGAAATATGTTAAAGTTATGCCCCAAGCGAAGAGCATGGAACATCAAGTAGGATCTAGAGAGGTCAGGGAGTTGTTGGAACAATATAAGAGTGTTGTTGTAGGTAGAGAACTAGAATGTTTTCCACCAGAAAGGGAGATAATCCATTGCATAGACTTGATACCAGGTGCTACATTACCTAATAAGGTAGCCTAAAAGCTTACCCCTAAACAAAATGCAAAATTAGCAAGACAAATTGAAGAATTGTTGGCCAAGGGCTTCATAAGGAAGAGTGTTAGTCCTTGTGTTGTACCTATCATACTAGCTCCTAAAAGGAAGGTATATGGAGGCTATGTACAAATTCTAGAGCCATTAACAAGATAACTATCAGATAGGTTCCCCATGTGAAGAACTGGAGATCTTTTGGATTGTCTAGTAGGTGCAAGTCACTATTCAAAGATGGACTTAAAGAGTAGTTACCATCAAATTAGGATAAGGCAAGGTGATGAATGGAAAACAACCTTCAAGACAAATGAGGGACTATATGAATGGCTTTGATGTCATTTTTCCTATCTAATTCACCTAGCACATTTACGAGACTTATGAATGAAGTCATAAAGCCTTTTATTAACAAATTTTGTATTGTTTATTTGGATGACAGTCTTATTTTCAGCAGGAGTAGGCAAGAGCACCTAAAGCATTTGGAGTTAGTCCTTGAAAGTTTGCATTAGGAGCAATTGAAGATAAATTTGCAAAAGTATTCATTTTTGCAGGAAGAGTTGGTGTTCCTTGGGTTCATCATTTCCAAAAATTAGTTAAAGATGGATCCATCCAAGGTAGAAGCAATTTTGAATTGGCCTACACCTAGGACAGCCACTGAGGTAAAAAAAAATTATGGTCTTGCAAGTTTTTATAGAAAATTTGTGAAGAACTCTAGTGGTGTGTGTGCCCCTATGATGATATTATAAAAGGGGGGAGAAAATGTAAATTTGTATGGACTAATGAGGCAGATAAGTCATTTGAGTATCTTAAGAGGGGAGTTGCAGAGAAACCAATCTTAGCATTACTTGATTTCCACAAAGTGTTCATAGTGAAATGTGATGCTAGTAACAAGGCAATAGGAGGAGTGTTAAGCCAAGAAAGGAGGCCTATAGCCTTCTTCAGTGAAAATCTAAATGAAATTAAACAAAATTATTCAACTTATGATTTAGAAATGTATGTTTTTGTTTAGTCTTTGAGAAAGTAGAGGTATTATCTCTTGCCCAAAGAATCTATTTTTTTTTACTGATAATCAAGCTCTTAGATTCTTGAATTGATAGGAAAAGCTCAACCACAAGCACATGAAGTGGATGGAATTCATCCAATCTTATGCTTTCTCCATAAAACATAGGAACGGGATAGTTAAAAAAGTTGCAGATGCCCTTAGCAAGAGGAATTTGATAGTAAAGGAAATTCAAGTGGGTAGTATTGGTATTCAAGCCATGAAGAACATGTATGCAGCAGATGAAGACTTCAAGGAGGAATATGAGGTTTGTCAAACAATTAATGAAAGGTATCATACTAATTTTTTTGAGTTTATATTACAAGATGGATTATTGTTTAAAGGTAATTAGCTTTGTGTACCTAAAGGATAAATTAGGGAGAACATTGTCAAAGAAAAACATTGTGGTAGTCTTGCAAGACACTTTGGCATTGATAAGACTTTAAAGTAGGTTAGAAGATTTTTCTATTGGTCAAAGATGTAGGAAGATATTAGGAATTTTTTAGAATACTTCATTATTTTTCAAAAGGCCAAAGGGAGATCATCTAAAGCTGGACAGTATACTCCTTTACCTGCACCCACAAAGCCATGGGACTCCATCAACATGGACTTTTTCATGGGGTTGCCTAGGACTAAAAGTGGATTTGATAGCATATCTTTTTTTGTTGACAGGTTCTTAAGATGGCTCACTTTCTACATTATAAAAAAATTCATGATGCTTCTCACATAGCTGATATTTTCTTTAAGGAAGTTGCTAGACTCCATGGATTACCATTAAACATTGTGTTAGATAGAGATTCTAAATTTCTTGGACATTTTTGGAGAAAAATATGGAAGAGGTTGAGCACACAATTGTCATTTTGTTTAGCATATCATCCCCAATCAAATGCCCAAACTGAAGTTATCAAAGGTCATTGGGTAACCTATTGAGATGTCTAACCAAAGAACATGGTGTTGCTTGGGATGTTGTTCTTCCATTGGTTGAATTCTCATATAATGATTCAGTGAATAGAAGTATAGGTTTAACTTCATTTCAGATTGTATGTGGAGGCCATCCAAGAGGAGTCTTGGAGTTGAGAGACTTGGGAGATAGTTAAAAGAGAATTGCACAAGTGAAAGATTTTGCAGAGGTTATGAAGGACACCTATCAGCAAGTTAAGGATAAGTTGGACCTTTCACCAAGAAAGTACAAGGAAAATACTGACAAGAAGACAAGGGACTTACATTTTTAGTTAGGGGATCAAGTAATGATTCACCTAAGGAAGGAGAGAATGCCAAGAGAGAAGTATGCTATGTTAATGATGAAGAATAGAGGACCATTTAAAATTTTGAAGAAATGTGGCAATAATGCCTATCACCTTTACTTTCTTACTAATTTAGGGATCTCTCCTATCTCTAATGTGGTAGGTATCTATGCATTCAAGGGTGCAAAGAATAATGAGGAAGTTGAAGTAGTGCAGAAGCAAGAAGAATCAAATTTACTACAAGAACTACCAAAAGTGCCTAAGCCTACCATTGAAGCCATTTTGGGAAAAAGTAAAACCCAAAAGACAAGGAGGAAAGGACATTATGAATACTTGGTCAAGTGGGAAAATAAACCAATAGAGGATGCAAGTTAGCTTTCAGAGAATAACATAATCAAGCTTGGGAGCAGACTTGAAGACATTCCAACTCAAGAGACTTGAGTTTCTTTTCACCCTGGGAGTATGGTCTAGAGCACCAAGGCACTTGGTTTATATTTAGATTTTCATTTTTATTTTCACCTACTTAGGCTAGAATAAACAAACATTTGATGAAAGTCCATGGTTGTCAAAGAAAAACACCATTTGTATGCTTAAGGCACTTTATGCAATTTATAAGCAAAAGTTGCTCATTAGGAAAATTCAGGATTTTAAATGCTTTTAGTCAAGAAAGCCTCAGATTAGGTGTTTTTGGTTGGTTTTAGATATTTTGGAACATTTTCCAAGTCCTAAAAGTGGAATCAACTAAAAAATGTAGAAATTACACTTTTTGTGCAAAGTTGTATTGTTCAAAGTTGTAAAAGTTTCTCAAAATTGCAACTTAGTGAGAAAAGGGTTATAAATATTAAAATATTGGTTGTAACCATTAAAATATACATAGGAGATATATACATATATAATGAGTTATATATATATATATATATACCTCATTTGTGAGGTCTAGATGGCATTAAAATACGGATTGAAAGAAGTTGCAAAGAAGGAAATTTAGTTTTGGAGTCATTTTTACTGTTGTTTGCATGTTGCATGAACTATACAAACTATTAGACTAGATCTGATCAATTTTTGAGATATATTGTTCAATAATATTTCTTTTTCTTCTTGTCTCATCATTCTATGTGCTTTCTAACTCAAGTTACTGCATTTTTAGTGAAACTAGGTTTTTAGGATAGCATTTTGGTGCACACAACAAAAATGGACCTCTAACTACAATTTTTGTGGTTGGAATTTCATGGCCACTTTAGAAATGGTAGCTAGTAGGGTCCTTTTAAATATTTCATGTTTTCAAAATTAGAGGATGTGTTTTGTGATTTTTCCAATCAAGCCCTAGGTCAAGTACCATGAAGGATTTGACCTCTTATAGTGTGTTAATTTGTGAATGGAAAGAGTTTAGGACTTGATGAAGGGTTGAGAATTTTGAAATAAGTTATTTTAGTGTTTTCAATAATTCTTGAGTATTTAGTTCATTTTCATCACCCCATTTCCTACTAGCTACTTTATAAACCAAGCTTAACTTGATCACTTAGGTCTGTGTTGCTTTGTGAACGAAAGGAAATGTTGGAGTGGGGCTAGAACTTGACGCTTTGTTATTTGAAGTAATTTTGAAAAGGGTATTCAAAAACCTAATTTTTTTGGGTTCTTTTTGAAACTTTGTGAAGTTAGATCCAAAAAGCCATTTTAGGAGGGCTAAAAGGGGCTCACAGGGCTACTAGGCCAAATCAGGGTTAGAGGTTTTGTGCAAGCATATGATTCAAAATAGTGGTGTAGTCTATGTTAAATAGGTTCCTTAAGATCATTAAACCTCTTAAATCCTTGGGACAAACTTCTAGGGTGTTTTCCTAGTATTGACCTAGTTGTGGGAGATTTGTGCAAAACCCATAAAGTGGGCAGGTTTGGTTCTTTTTCCTTGGATTCTTGGTGAAGGTGGAAAGTGTGTTTGTTTGATCCATTGGAGGATTAAAGTGTGCTGAGACATTGTGATAAATTTTGAGATTTGATAGCTAGATGGTTGATTTCAAGAGTGGGAAGCCCATTTGAAGCTTCTCAGTTATGATCTCTGCATCATATTGTCTCACATCCAAAGAAGAACAATGAGTATATAGAAAGATATGTATAAGAGAAAAAGTGAAAAATAAGATGGCTACAAGAAATATAAGGAGCAATAAAGATTTATCTATCATAGTAAGGTGAACATTATACTCCAAAGGAATCTCATTCAGCAAATCAAAGTTGCAAATCAAAGATTAGCCACTGGTTCATCCTAATAGGTGGAACAGTTAAATCCTTTCACAAGCAAGGGTTAATAGTCTTTTTAAAATATCTTTACTAAGTAGATACTTCACTGTATGTTTGTAAATCCTCTTACAAGGTGGACCTAGTAGTCCTTATTGCTCCTAACAAGGCAGATCATAGAAGTGATCATTATAAGCCTTAATAGGCCAACTTTATACTACAATACCAAACCTTGTGGGTATCATCCCCACACCAATTTTACTTTCTATTTGGAAGGTTTCAAGGTTACCATATTATGTGTCGAAGTGTTATGAATTTTTTAATGCTTTATATTTTTCATTTAATTAGATCAAAATACATATGAAGGATTAACTGGTGAATTAAGATTAAGTTTTATTGGTTATTGAATCATCCCTCCCCTCTTAGTAACCTAGCCTATCTTATATTTCCAATAGTTTGTATCAGAGATTTATGGTTCTCAAAGAAGAATTTTAATATCTTAAGCGAAGATTAGAGATAACGGAGGTATTCAAACTTGATAACGCTATTAACAATGAAAAGCTAGATTTGGAATTGGCTAGTGGGCAGCTTTAGAAAGCAAAGGAGAAACTCTCTTAATCCCTAAAAATAAGAAAAGATCTTGTAGTGTAGATGATTGAAAAAATATACACTAAAGAAAGAATTGAAGATATCCATTCAGAAAGTAATATAGATGAAGCTAATGAAGCAATCATAGAACTATTGGAAAAGAATGGTCTATTGTAAATAGATTTAAGAAGCCAATCAAAGAGGGAGATTGTAAAAGAATATTGTTGAGAACATACAAGTATGCTTCAATCATTGTTTTGTCTCTAATGTCAAACCTACTATTTGTTGGTGAGATAATTGCTTATAAAATTTAAGTACTATCACTTAGTTGACTGATGAAGAGGATTTGATGAAAAGGTGTAACAATGGCACCTAGAGGAAAGGTTGAGTTATGATTATGTAATGAAGTACAAGGATTAATTAAGATAGTGATAATATGATGCATTTATAATCTACTTAAGGTTACAAAGGCTGGTTACACTAAGAAAGTTTAGAAAAACAAGTTACACAAAGCTTGTCTGTCAAGCTTGATGGAGTGGATACTAACTGCTAAGAAAAGTCAATGCAAGCCGAGCATAAACTTAGTTGGAGTTGAGTAAAATTTCATTCTAGTGTATTCCAAGTAGAACATTGGATGTCGAACAAAGTTTAGTTGATGTCGAGCACTGGTAAACTTTAGTTGATACTAAGTAATTTCACAACTGATGTTGAGCAACACAATATGTGCTTAGCATTAGAAGGTTGATAATGTTGAGCTGCTACATTATTGAAAAGATCATGGATTCGATGAAACTAAACCTAAAATTTTGTTTGCCTAGATTGTGTGAACCAGGTGGAAGATAAGGATGATGAGCTAGTGGCATAGAATTCAAGGTAAACTATTTTTAGGAAAATTCAAAGAGGATTCTAGGAGAAGTTTCTAGAAGAAAGATGGGATATGGGGTAGATACATTGTATCCTACCTAATCTTTCCTCACCCTAAATTAGATGATGGAAAATGAGTGGAAAAATATCTTAATTTCTTATTTATAGGAATGGTTAGTCAAGAATCAAGAGAGTCATGTGCAAGAACTTAAGTAAGACAAGGAGTCAAGGGCTCTGCTTCATCAAGTGACCTAAAAGGAGATTGCATTGGCACGCTAAGAAAAAAGGCTTAAGGATATGAATTCTTGAACAGTGAACAAGCTAATAGAACTAAAAAGTGTAAAGGCCAAGTAGAATGGAAGACTAAATAGAAATATGTAATCTAAAAATGAAGTTGTAAGTTGTATCAGATCAAGCTTTATTGTTACTCTCTAACAATTGTATCGGTCTAGGGTAAATCCTTTCTATTGAGGTTGATCTAACAGTCATTTGAAAATCCTTTAACCAAGTGACATTCCAAGTGAATGGTCTATAGTCCTCTAACAAGGCTCACTTCTAATAGGGTGATTGAAATCCTTTAATAGGGTCACATTTACTAGTGTGTATTGTAACCTTTAATAGGTTTGGCCTTTCGTAGGGCATCACTTCATAAGAGTGAAAAGAGTAGCATGTTACTTGTGGTTTTTCCCAAATTGGGTTTTCACATAAATTATTTTTTCAAGTGTGTTGATGAATCTATTATGTTTCATGCTTTACATTTCTGCAAATTGATTTGACAATAACCTACAAGTTTAAGTGATTACACAATCTTATGGATGCATGCATAAATATAAATGTTTTATGGGTTCACTAAGCTGAGAAAAGTTTTATGTATACATTTGGACCTTGGATAACTAATTCACCCCCCTCCCCCCTCCTCATTTATTCTAAAGTATTCCATCAATTGGTATCAGATCCATCTGCTTAAGAGGACTAGTTTGAAGGTACTAGAAGCACAAGTTCATGATGTCTAAAAGAGAAGTACCCAAGCTTAATAGAGATCACTTTCCTTTATGGAAAATTTTGATGAAGCTACACCTTGGAGTACTTGGAGATCACACACAATCTACCATTACCATTGAGTATGTTGATCATGTCAGAGCCGCAACTGCTAAAAATATGAAAAAGAAGAAAGAACACAACTAGGCAATGTTGGATATTGTCTCTACCCTACATTATGCCAAATTTGATGATATCAAAGATCTTGATAGTGCAAAGAAAATGCGGGATGCCCTAGCTACTATCTATGGAGGTGATACAAATTTTCTAAGAGCCAAAGGTTAAAGTCTCAGACGTAAGTTTGATAATATGAGAATGGAAGAAGGTGAACATGTTGCTCAATATGTTGCAAGGATAAAAGAAGTTGTTAATGCAATAAGAGGAGCTACTAGTAAAATAGATGATGATACTATACTAAGAAAAATTTTAAGGACATTGTTACTTGTATATGCTATTAGAGTTTCTACAATTCAAGAACTGGGATGTATTCAAGGGAATGATCTATCACTTGAAAGTCTGGTAGGTAGATTCACTACTTTTGAGTTGTCTAATTTCGATAATTAAAAACCTAAAAAGATTGAATCTACTTTCAAAGTTAAAGTTTCATTGAAGGAAACTAATGAGAAAAAGAAAAAGAAGAAGTATATGTATAGTGACAGTGATACAGATGAGGAGGATGTTGAACAACTTGAAGCACTACTAGCAAGAAGATTCCACAAAGGTATAGGTAAGTTCAAAGATAAGTTACCTATCATTTGTTTCAATTAAAATGAGGTTGGTCATATTGTTGCTAGATGTCTATAGAATAAGAACTATAGAGGTGGTGAAAAATACAAAAGTAGAAGAGGTAAAAATAGCAAGGATTACAAAGATAAAGGCAAGATGTCCTGCTACATTGTTGAAGAGGAAACAAAGGATGATTCTAATGAACATGATGATGAAGTGGAGTATGTTGCAATGAAGGAGGAATTTGGTGAGGCAACTTCACTAGTGATTTTTGTGAACAAAAATGATAGATGGATCATTGATAGTGGATGTTCACATCACATGACTGGAGACAAAATTAAGCTCATTACCTTAAATTGTTATGAAGGAAATAGTGTAAGATTTGGCAATGATGCACCATGCTTGATAAAAGGAAAAGGTTCTATCAAACTCATAGATAAGATTTTATGTGATAATTCTTACTATGTTGAAGGACTTAACTATAACTTGTTGAGTATGTCACTAATGAAAAAACATCTTGGGTTCAACTACTATGCTACATGTTCTCAGTTTTCTTTCCTAGTTTTTCTAAGTTGTAATGTATTTCATTGTGATATTTCAATATTTTTTGAGTGTTTTAGACACATTGGGAAACCCTTTCCTATATGTGCAAAGAGATTGAAGTTATCTTGTTAATGTTTGAGTTTTTTTTACCTTACTGCTAGAACTATGTTTTTCTAGTTTTTGGGTGCCGATTGTGGGCCATGTAACTAATTTTTCACAATGATTTAGAGGCTAAAAATTTTAGGTATTAAATAGGACCTAAATTAATCCATTTTCTCCAAGGATAAAGTCACAATTCATTATAAATTGGAAGATATGGCAATTCTCCTAGAGTATCAATTTATGACAATCTACACGATGGCTTTTTGTGCTTAACTTTTGAGATGGATGTGCACTTATCCTTGGTGAATAAGCCTTTACACCTTTAAAGGGTTGTAGAGGACCAAAAGTAGTACCTTTAATTTTAATTACAAATTATAATTAAATTAGAGCTAGGATATATCACAAATTTTTCTTGGGTATCAATTTCTAGACATTTAATTGCTATTGCAGGCTAACTTGTGGCTCTTCAATGTTAGGTTTATTTTCATGATGGGTATTTAATATTTGTCAAGAGCTGACTTGTGGCTTCTCTATTTTCTAGAATGATCTATAAGATATTTTGGCTAGTATAAATAGAGTTTTTAGGGTTAGAGCAAGGGCATTTTTTAGAGATGATTGGAGAGAATAACTGGAAAGTGTGAATTTGAAGCTAGATCTTAGCTCATGAATGTACTTTGTATCTAGTTGTAACCAAAAAGGCCTTATAGCTAGGAATGTATGCTGATCATTTCATGAATTAGCAAAATAATATTGTTCTCTCTCTCTATGTTTTTTTTCTCTTTTGTGTTTTCTTTCATTCTGTTATCTCTTGCATAGTGGTTTGGGTAGCTGAGTGTGCCAATTGGCCTTAGTTTCTCCACACCTCCCTATGTCAGGTGGTATCAGAGCTTGAGATTCACCCTTGTGGTGATTATATTTTGTAGAACCCAATTTTAGATTTGATTTTAGGGTTGTAGATTTTTGGATTTGACCTATAACTTGCAGATGGTTATGATCTTGTAGGAATTTGATTTGTAAAGATGGTTTGTGGCGAGGGAAATGTTGATAATGCTATATTGGAACAATTGAGACAAATTGTAGCCACAATAGATGCTATGGAGATAACCCAAAGGAGAGGAGCACATCATGATGATGTAATCAATGATGAAGTAGTAGCACCAAACCATAATCTAGAACTTGAAGAAGACCAAGATGAAACAAGGTTGTTGAGAGTATTATCTAGGGTAAATTCAAAGCCTATTGTAGAATTTGTTCCTTATGATGGAAAGTTGGGCACCAATGTTGTATTAGATTTGATCTCTAATATGGAGAAGTTATTTGAGTATGAAAACACTCTTGATAATATGATACATATGTTGTACATGCTGGAAGATTGAATCAATATACTCTTTGGGTAAATGGAAAGAAACAAATGTTACTACCTTTGATTGAAAGTCTAGATGAGGTCAGTTGTACTGCAATAAAATTTTGCATGGTTAATGGAAAGAAATTTGAAAAGGAAGTAAAGAAGAATCAAGTTTGTTTTACCATAATTCCTAGAGGACTAAGTGTTGGTAGTAATGACCAAGTAGTAGAAGTTGGTAACGACTGAGTGACAGTAAAAAGTGGTAGCCAAGTACCTAAAGAAATTATAGAATTGTTGAATGAGTATAAAGATATTGTTGTTGAAGATATTCCTAATGGTTTACCACTAGTAAGAATTATATGTCATTGTATGGATCTGATTCCTAGAGCTAGTTTGTCAAATAAAGCACCATATAGATTGACACCTATAGAGAATGAAGAACTTAACAGATAAGTGCACGAGTTATTGCAGAAAGGTTTGATTTGAGAAAGTTTGAGTCCATGTGTTGTACCTACTATATTAGCACCTAAAAAGAATAGAGAATGGAGAATGTGTACTGATTCTAGAGCTATCAACAAGATCATAGTGAAATATATCTTTCCTATGACAAGGATGGATGACATAATGAATATTTTGAGTGGAGCAAAGTATTTTACCAAGATTTATTTGAAGAGTGCCTATCATTAGATCATAATCAAAGAAGGTGATGAATGAAAGACTACATTCAAAACAAAAGATGGTTTGTATGAATGGTTGGTTATGCCTTTTGGTTTGACTAATGCACCTAGTACTTTCATGAGGTTGATAAATGAAATTCTAAAAAGACTCTTGGGTAAGTTTGTGAATGTTTATCTGGATGATATTTTGATATTTAGTAACTTTAGAGATGGATGCACACTTAAGCTTGGTGAATAAGCCTTTCCACCTTTAAGGGGTTGTAGAGGATGTAACATACTAGCATTAGTTCAAAGAATGAGTTCTTGTGTAATTGGAACTAGGAAATATTGCAATTTTTCTCTGGTATCAATTTCTATACATTTAATTGTTGTTCCAGGCCGACTTGTGGCTCTTCAAGTATTTAGTGTTAGGTTTATTTTCATGATGGGTATTTAACATTTTTTGAGAGCTGACTTGTGGCTTCTCTATGTTCTAGAATGATCTATAAGCCATTTTGGCTAGTGTAAATAAAGTGTTTAGGCTTAGAGCTAGGACATTTTTTAGAGATGATTGGACAGTAGAACTAGAAAGTACAAATTTGAAGCTGGATCATAGATCATGAATGTATTTTATATCTGGTTGTAACCCAAAAGGCCTTATAGCTGGGCATGTATGCTAATCGTTTCATGAATCAATAAAAGAATATTACTCTCTCTCTATGGTTTTTTCTCTTTTGTGTTTGCTTTCGTTGTGTTAACTCTTGCATGGTGGTTTGGGTAGCTAAGTGTATGAATTGGCCTTAGTTGCACCTTCCTACATTAATCACAACTAAATAATTTGGGATGTAAGGTTAATTTTGAAAATAAGATTGCTAATATATATGACACTAATGGGAAATTGATTGGAAAGGGTGATCAAATTAGAACTAATGTATTATATCCCTGTATAGAGGATGTTACTTGTCTTATTATAAAATATGATGATGTATGGCTATGGCACAAGAGATTATGTCATGTTAACTTTGATAACTTGGTTAGTATCAATAGCATGAAGAAAGTTAGAGGTTTTCCTAAGTTGAACAAACATGACAATACAATGTGCAAACAATGTCAATTGGGCAAAATGACAAATCAAGCTTTAAGAGAAAAACTTAAACCCCTAAAGAAATACTAGAAATTGTTCATACTAACTTGTGTGGACTAATTGATGTGCAAAGCTACAAAGGAGATAAGTACCTTATACTATTTGTTGATGATTATTCTAGAATGATGACTGTTATGTTTTTGAAATAGAAATTGATGTCTTACTAATGTTTAAGTGGTACTTGGCAAGAGTTGAAAAGAAAAAAGGTAAAAATATGAAGTGTTTAAGATCTGATAGAGGAGGAGAATTCACATCAAATGGATTTGAAATGTTCTGCAATGATAGAGGAATCAAAAGATAGACATCGGCATCTAGAACCCCTCCACAAAACAAAATTTCTAAAAGAAGAAATAGGTATATAATGGACTGCACTAGAACACTCATGATGGAGAAGAATGTTGCTTTGAAATACTGGAGAGAAGCTGTAAGTACAACTATCTATACCTTGAACTATGTACAAGTCAAGAAAGGTACTCATTCAACACCTTTTGAATTATGGTATGGATACCCACCCAATGTGAAATATTTTAAGGTATTTGGAAGCAAATGTTACATTCTTAAATATTTTAGGAAAGGAAAACTAGATGCAAAAAGTAAAAAAGGTATATTCCTAGGCTATTCCACAAGAAGTAAAGCTTATAAGTGTTTGAATACTAAAACTAACAAAGTTGTGGAAAGTGTAAATGTAAATTTTGATGAATATATAGAATTACATGAGGTTGAACCTATGAAAGAACCAAAAGAATACAAATCATTTGTATACTTTTATGAAGGTATGCCTACTAAATAAGATACTACAAATCAAGCTATAGACTGACAACAAGTTTTAGTGACTGTCGAGTCACACCCTATGAATGTTGAGTTGTATTCAGGAATCAAGCCACATTTAGATGTCGAGTTACAAAATGAAGTTAATGCACATTCTGATTCTGAGATTAGTGTAATTAAAAAAATGCTAAACTACCTAACAAAGATACACACAGTGACTCTAACACTAAAAGACAAAATTAAGAAATAAGAGCTAAGCCAATATTGTCTAAATATGTCAAAAGACATCATCTTGCAGCTCAAATCATTGGAGATAAATATGTTAGACCAATGATAAGAAAAAAATTGAGAAATGATACATGTTTGTTGAGAATGAAGGAACCAAAATCAGTGAAGGATGCATTAGAAGATATATATTAGAATAAAGCCATGGAAGAAGAGATTGAACAAATTGAGAAAAAAAAACATGGAGTCTAGTTCCTAGACTAGAAGGAAAAAACATGATTGACACTAAGTGGGTATTCAAAAATAAACTAGATGAAAATGGTGAAATCACAAGGAACAAAGCTAGTCTGCAAGGGATATGCACAAGAATAAGAATTGACTATGGAGAGACATTTTTCTGCTAATGCTAGATTGGGAGTAAGAACTCTACTTGCTTAATCTACATAGAAAGGATTCACAATCTATTAAATGGATGTTAAATCTGCATTTTTGAATGGCATATTAGAGGAAGAAGTTTACATAGAATAGCTAGAAGGATTTGTTGATATTAATAATAAGAACATGGTATATAGACTACATAAGGCTCTATATGGTTTGAAACAAGCACCAAGATCATGGTATGAGAGACTTCATAAGTATCTTGTAAAAATTGGATTTGAAAGGACTGATGATAACATCAATCTGCACAAAAAGATAGAGAAAGGTAAAGGTATTTTATTATGTGAATTTTTTTTTTATGATATCATATTTGGAGGTCAAGATGCTTTATGTAAAGATTCTACAAATAAAATGAGGCTAAAATTTTAAATGTCTATGTTTGGAGAGATCAAGTTCTTTGTGGGTTTGCAAGTATATCAAATGAAATATGGTATATACATCACTCAGTCAAAGTATGTCAAGGAAATATTGAAAACCTTTGGATTGAAGGATTCCAAAGTAATAAGTACACCTATGGCGATAGGACACAAGTTGTCAAAGAATGATAATTTAGTTGGGGTGAATCAAACATTGTATAGGTCTATAATTGACAAGTTGCAATATGTAGTACATAGTAGACCTGATATTGCATTATCTATAGGGATAGTTGCAAGATTCTTTGTGAATCCCAAGGAGAATCATTTAATGGTTGTAAAGAGAATAATGAGATTTGAAAGAAATAGAAGAGTTTGGTCTAAACTAAAAGAAGAATGAGAAATTTTAATTTAGAGCCTACACTGATGTTGATTGGGCTAGAAACATCAATGATAGAAAGAGCACTAGTGGAGGAGAATTTTTCTTAAGCAAAAGATTAGTTACATGGACTAGCAAGAAAAAAAATTGCACCTCACAATCTATTATTGAAGCTGAATATGTTGTTGCTACTATAAATTGCAGAAACATCATATGGATCAAATAGCTACTCAAAGGAATGAAGGAAGAAATCATAGAACCAGTATCAAAGAATCCAGTGAAGCACACAAAGACTAAGCACATTGCAATCAAGTATCATTACTTGAGAGAATTAATTCAAGATAAAGAGGTGAAAATGGAATATGTTAACACAAAATAGAAAATTTTTGATATCTTCACAAAAGTATTACCTAAGGATGCTCATGAGTATCTAAGAGGTAAAATAGGGTTGATACCTATATTAAAGGCTAACTAAGTAATAGAAGGAGTGCCCTACATTAAATAAATTGATTTCCATATATTACAAATTGATGTAGAGGATCTTACTTAGGAACTGCCTAAAGTAATCAAAGAGCTGAAATTTCAAAATAGTCACAAGCAAGGTGATAGAGGGAGAAACTAAAGAAACTAAAAATACCTATCTACATGTTTAAGATGACAAAGATTTTGGCATTGTTGTCAAAGAGGGATAAAGAGTTCAACTAATCATCACCATAGGGAGAAAGGGTTCAACTGATCATCATCAGTGGGAGAAAGAGTATTAAATTAATCATCATCAGAGGGAGATATCAAGAGATTGTTGTCAAAGAGGTAGAGATTGTTACTGATCTTAAAAGGGGCTAATTGATGATATTGTTGATCAAAGGAGAACAAAAGAGGAATGAAGTAGATAGAGAAATTCAAGAAAGAGGGAGAAATCTTAACATCTACCTAGTAAGAAGGAGATATATGATGAAACTCAAAGGGAGTTATAAGAAAGAATTTTTTTTAACCTATTCAAAAGATGGAAGCTACTAACAAAGGGAAAATTTTCAATAGAAGGATTTTGGTATTGGAATTGTCTTACTATTTTAACCTAGTCAATTTGGTTGAACAAGGTGTTTACTATTTAGTTGATTTGGTTGAACAGTTTGATTTGCCATCAATGTTGAAGAAGGAGATTGTTGAAAATAGATTGAAGAAGCCAACCAAAGAGGGAGATTGTAAAGGAATATTATTGAGAACATACAAGTATGCTTCAATAATTATTTTGTTACTGGTGTCAAACCTGCTATTTTTTGGTGAGACAACTGGTTATAAAATTTAAGTACTATCACTTAGTTGATTGATGAAGAGGATTTGATCAAAAGATGTAACAATAGCACCTAGAGGAAAGGTTGAGTTATGATTATGTAATGAAGTACAAGGATCAATTAAGATAGTGATGATATAATGCATTAATAATCTACTTAAGGTTACAAAGGCTAGTTACACTAAGAAAGTTTGGAAGAACAAGTTACACAAATTTTTTTTGCCAAGCTTGACCGAGTGGATAGTAAGTTTTGAGAAAATTCAGTGCAAGCCAAGAAAAAAATTAGTTGAATCCAAGTAAAAATTTATTCTAGTGTGTACCAAGCTGAATAGTGGATGTCAAGTAAAGTTTAGTTGATTTTGAGTACCAATAAACTTTAGTTGATGTCGAGTAATTTCACAGTGGATGTTGGGCAACACAGTATGTGTCAAGCATCAAAAGGTTGATAATGTCAAGCTACTACATTATTTAAAAGATCATGGATTTGATCAAACTAAGCTAACAAGTTTGTTTTCTTGGATTGTGTAAACCAAGTGGAAGATAAGGATGACAAGCTGGTGGCACATAATTCAAGGTAAATCATTTTAAGGAAAATTCAAAGAGAATTCTAGGAGAAGTTTCTAGAAGAAAGATGGAATATGGGGTAGATACATGGTATCCTACCTAATCCATCTTGACCCCAAATTGGATGATGGAAAATGAGAGGCAAAATATCCTAATTTCCTATTTATAGGAATGGTTGGTCATGAAGCAAGAGAGGCATGTGTGAGAACTTAAGGAAGATAAGGAGTCGAGGGCTCTGCTTCATCAAGTGACCTAAAAGGAGACTGCATTGGCATGCTAAGAAAAAGGGTTTAAGGATATGAATTCTTGAAGGGTGAACAAGCTATCAAAACTATAAAATATAAAGTCCAAGTAGAATGGAGGACTAAATAGCGATCTATAATCTGCAAATGAAGTTGTAATTTGTATTAGACCAAACCTTACTATTACTCTCTAACAATTGTATCAACCTGGGGTAAATCCTTTGAATTAAGGTTGACCTAATAGTCATTTGAAAATCCTTTAACTAGGTGAAATTCCAAGTGAATGGTCTAAATTCCTCTAACAAGGCTCACTTCTAATAGGGTGATTGAAATCCTTTAATAGGGTCACATTTAACAGTGTGTATTATAACCTTTAACAGGGTTGGCCTTTCATAGTGCATCACTTCAAAAGAGTGAAAAGAGTAGCATGTTACTAGTGGTTTTTCCCAAATTGGGTTTCCAAGTAAATCATTATGTCAAGTATGTTGATGAATCTATTATGTTTCATGCTTTACATTTCTACAACCTGATTTGACAATTACCTACAATTTTTAAGTGATTGCATAATCTTATAGATACATGCATAAGTATAAATGTTTTATGGGTTCACTAAGCTAAGAAAAGTTTAATTTATACATCTAGACCTTGGATAACTGATTCACAACACACCCCCCCCCCCCCCCCCCCAAGTTTTTCTAAAGTATTCCAACATGGTAAACTTCAAGAAGAAGTAAGAAAACTAGAAAGATAACAATAAATTCAATTAGTAAGATTGTGTGTGTAGGGCCCATTTACCGTTGCACCAAAATCCATGACTGTTAGTGAACATGGAACACCACATAATTAACCACCTGTGGGTAGGGGAGCATGTCGCATCACCCAACAATCTCCCCCTCGACGTGCATACCAAGTGCTTACGCGGGTCGGGAAGGCACCGGGGAGATTTGAACCCATGACCAGGCCAAAACCAGGCTTTGATACCAATTGTAGGGCCCATTTACCATTGCACCAAAAGCCATGACTGTTAGTGAACATGGAACACCACATAATTAACCACCTGTGGGCAGGGGAGCGCGTCGCATCACCCAACAGTGTGAAGTCATGGAAGATAAAAATAAGATAAAAGAAGAGATCGAAGGAAAGAATAATAAAATTTGACATCTATCCCTTGAATAAGAAGACTTCATTAATCATAGTACTAATACAAATGAGGAAAATCATGAATCTAAGATTAGAGAATGAAAGATTGCAAAATGATCTAAATATTAAAAAGCAAACCAATGACAGGATGATGATACCTCAAGCAGGCATGAATCAATTAAATGAGAAAAACCAATAAAAATAGAAAGGAAAAGAAGGAATTGGATATGCAAAAGAAGGTGAACTATCCAAGAAAGGAGATCAAAAAAATCAAAGACCAACATGCCACCACTATGGTAAGTTAGGTCATACATTAAAAAAAAAATTGGAGTAATGGTAAAGCTAAATTAGATGGAAAATGCTACAATTGCAATAAGCATGGTCATAGAACTAATGAATGCAAAGAGAAACCTAAATCTAAAAGCAAATGTCACAAATGCAAGAACCATGGGTACCAATATTCTAAATACAAAACCAAGATATTGAGCCTAGTAGAAAAAATTGTAAAAGCTATATTTGGTTGGAACTACAATACATGGTGTAGATGTCACTACTATGGAGAATTTGGACACATTGGAGTAAACTGTGTGAAACATCACATGAGGACAAGAGACACCACTAGAAGATATTTTATTTGTACAAAACTTGGACACCTTGCCAAGAACTATATGAAGACTGGAGGAAATGAAGATTAAAATAAATCTAAGGCTAAAAACATCAAAAAGTAGATGAGACAACAATAGATTCTAAATTTTTCTGAGAATAAAAGTTTGAGCAATGAAGCACATGTCACTCAAGAATTTGGTGACTCAAGCATTTCTACTTGATCTCCCATAAGGATAATTGGAACTAAGATTATAAATCAAACATCCTACATCAGTTCCATTCAGCTAGAAGGAAATATCCATATCAACATTCAAGATACAAAGGGATCATCAAGTGTCTAAATAAATTCTAGACCTTACCGATCTAGGTTGGATTGCAAGACCCTGCTGACCAAGGTCAATAGTAACTAAGTCATTATATGGACACTAGGTCATGGATGATACTATTAGGAAATTAGATCAAATCAAGTGGAAGATAGTCTATCACCAAGCAAGTGAGCTTACTAAGAATTTATGGCAATTTGAAAGTGAAGTTTGTTAAAAAGGATGAAATTGAGTTTATTTGTCATCATGAATTTTCAATGAGCTATATGCAAAGAGCAATTTTTGTGCATCCAAGTGATCTATTTGATTTTTTGTTGAAGTTTCCTATTTTTTTGTAAACACTACCAAGTATGGCATCCTCTAGTAGCAAAGCCAAGAAGGGGTCTAAGATGTTGGTTTGAGAAGTTGAGTGTAAAGCACTAGGGTTCAAGTTAAGTCTGACATATATAGAAATGCTTGATCCAACCATAGTTCAATCATAGATTCCACCAAAGGTGCTACTAATTCATTATATTTACTCACATTTTAATTTTTTGATTCAAGATATTGGAACCCTAAAAATGAATGAAACTCTGGAAAAATTGTGTGTGAATGGTGCATTGAAACCCAAGCATCAACACTTGGAAACCAAGGGTTTAACCCACATTTCACATATGCTGCGAGAAATTCCAAATAAAATAGATAAGGTTTATCCTGAGCCATGTACATAATAGGAAACTGTGGTTGGAGCATCATCTTCTCATAATGAAGAAAATGATTCATCGAATCATAGGGCTTCCAATGTTGACCAAAGCAAAGACTACCAAAATCCTAAGTCGGGTAGAACTAGAAAGGAAAATTCTTGCCAAATGGGATGGAAGATGTATGAAGACTAGTTGTGTAGTTGAAATGGAGCTAAATTTTAGAATTCATGTAATAGCACATAAAATATATAACTATAGTCATCTCAATAGTGTATTATGTGAGGCAGTTGATCTTGCTCTCAAGGTGGTGAAGAACAACATGTCCTTTAACCTTGCCAAGCTAATGTTGAACCAATTAGAAAAGAACATGGAGAGCATCAAAAATTTGAAGAATAACCCATGTAATTTTGGTTCACTTTTAACCTATTTATTCTTCTTTGTGTAGAGTTTTTCCTATAAAAAGGAACAATTGTATAGAGAAAGGATGTGCCTATACTATATCAGATCAATGAGTATATAGCAAAGATGGGTGAGAACTATGTCAGTATCATGGATAATTTTTTTGATTCATTCAAAGAAAAGATGAATAACAGATTCATAATTCCCAAGAAACTTGTAGAAGATTACAAGGATGATGTTTTTTTTTTTGGTAGACTGTGACAAGGTATACATACATGCAGTCAAACCTAGAGTGGTATGGGTTAAGCTTCTAGGCTATCAAGTTAACATTGATGACACCAAGGATATCATTGAGGCATTATTGAATGAACCTATGGATCCCAAGGCTACATATTTTAGTGCATATGATGAAGTCAAAGCCAAAATTGAACAAGAAATATAGCTTCCTTACGTTGTCAGCAAATGAAAGAAGAGGATAGCAAAATTGAGACAAACTAGTTCTACTCTACTATTGATAGAAGGTAAAGGAGATGATGTGGTAGAAGATAATGTAGAAGATGAGGTAGATGAACCTAAATTAGAAGAAGAAGAAGAAGATTCAATCGGGAATAAAGGTAAGGTTATCATAACCAGACCTACTAAGTCATCTATTGTAGTATTCACTAGAAGGACATCTAGAAAGAAATTAAAATTGGGTGAAGAAGTAGAGGATGTTGTTTTAAAATGGCCTCCACTTACATTTTAAGAGAAATTGAAAGAGATTGATTCTGGAGCTGGCATGGAAAATTTTAAATCATTAAGATATGAGACCAAAAATGTAGAGGAGAAGAAGAAAGTTGAAGACATGATTATGACTAAGCTAGGTAAATGGAAATATTCACTTGATCAACTTACACAATAAATTCCCAAAGAAATAATGGAAAGAATCAAGTCAAGATGGGAACATGCCAAGAAAATTGCAAAGGATGTATATGAGCAGACTCAGAGGCAACTCATGTTGAATCTTAATGACAAAGAAGTAAAAGAGTCCATGAAGAAGAATGAAGAAAAAATCACTTTGAAATTTAACACTTGCTTGATACTAATTAATGACATTGAATATGTGGTGAAGAATACCACTAATACATGGAAGAATATCTATAATCATCATCAAAAGAGTGATTTTTTTTGTTCATGTCAGTAATAAAGATAATGATGAAGATGACAAGGAAGAAAAGGACAATGATGATGATGAAGAAACAAATGATGATGATAATGATTATGAGGAGCAAGAATAAGAAGCCATCGAGGAGAATCTCCCTAAGATTCAAAGCATTGAGGAAACTAACCCAAAGAAGATTGTAGCAATGGTTATGCCCTCATTTCCTCACTCTCCAAACAAAGCTTTAAAGCCATCAAGCTTAGAGAAAGCTTCTGCTAAGTTGGTTGTGGAAAGCACTACAAATCCAAGCACTCAACCAATATTTGCACCTATTTAGCTAAGTACTTCATTGACTAAAGTGATCATCACTTCATCTATCATGTAGTCAGTGCTTCCTCCTTCATTAGATTTGGCTACTCGATAACTAGGTATTTCTAAAATCAATGCAATATCTACTTTTGTTGGTAGTCCTTCTATTTCAACTATTGTTACTATTCCCAATGTACAAGTAGGTAGTACAAAGATAGTTGAGAGCAAGCCTCAACTGAGTACTAAGGCTTATAGCAAAGGAAAAGATAAAGAAGAGGACATTGATCTTGATGAGGATATAGTTATCTTGAATTGGGATATCTCTACACTAAATCCTAATCAAATGCATATAGTAGGTGAGATTTTGTAGAAGAAATCTAAGCAACAGAGGGTTAGAGAGGAGAGAAATAAAGAAAATCAAGTGCTAGATGATGTAAAGAACATACTTGCAGATGCACTTAGCATCGAGGTTGATACTTCTCAAACTATTTTGAATCAATTAGGAGAAGTTGTTCAAAAATTTAATGAAGATCTAAATGGGCAAGAAAAATTGTTACAATGAGTAGAGAAGAAATTTGAAAACAAAGTATTGGAGCTAGTTGCACAAAAGATTGCAATATATCAAGTAGACTTATCTATTATTCTCAGGTCATTGGAAACCTTTGCCAATAATGTCACTTCTCTATTCATTAAAATATGTGATACATCTATTTTTACTTAGGAAATCAAAGATAAACTCTCCAAGACAGATGAAAACTTGAAATCAAGTGCACACTAGTTGTCACTGACCTAAGCTACATCTCTACTCATTACACAAAGATCAAATTTTTGACTAATATGCAAGCAGAATTACTAAGGGAAGAAGCCAAGATAAGGGCCACACTTGTAGATATACAAGGCATGATTCTTATAAACATTGATGCATTGCAAAAACACATTGCACATGCCAAAACTCTCATCCATGACAACAACTTCTCCATAGCTGATCACATGATGGAGTTATCAGCAAAAGTTCAAATTGCATATCATGCAAGCAAGGTGTTACAAAAAAATTGGGACAAGACAATATCAATGATTTTAAAGGTGCATTCTAACTTCTTGTCACATTTTGGCATTTCCATATAGCATACACCTTTGGCATTTATGTCAAAAAGGGGAAGAATATGTAAAAGGGGAGAATATGTGATGATGTAATAAAAGGGGAGAAGATAAGAAGATGTAATATAAAGACATGAGACATATGTATATAACATGTAAATTATGTTAAATATATATGTATGGGGGAGCATCATAATATTATACATATGCATGTATAGATATTCAGATAAACATCTCTAACAAAAACAATTTTAAAAAATCTCAAAAATAGAGTATGTTACTGAGTTAGAGACACTAGATGGAGACTAAAGATTGTTTTGAACTTTTTGAGAATTTAGTTTTGATTGAAAAGTGTTTTTTTCACTAATGCCAAAGGGGGAGATTATTCACATTATAGTCAATTTTCTTTATTAGTCACACACACACACACTTAATCAAATGGTTAGTAGCTACCAAGCTTATCTTGTTGTTTATAGTGTTAACCAAGTAATTTAGGCTCTACCAAGTTCTATAGTTTCTATTGAGTTCCAAGAACAATATTTAGTTTGCACCAAGTAGTATCTACAAACTTATTGATTATCAGTGTAAATCAAGCTTCATAGTGTTTATCAAGTTTCTTAGTACAAACTAAGTTCTCTAGTGTTTACTAAGTTCGTAGCTTCAATAATGTGAATCTAGTGTTGACTGAGCTATGTAGTGTTAACCAAGTGATTCAATTTATACCAAGCTCATAGTGATACTGTTGACCAAGCTATGCAGTATCAACCAAGTGATTCAGTTTATATGTTAAGTTTCATAGTTTTCATTAAGTCACTAGTGCAGACCAACTTTAGACTACTTGGAAGTGATTAGTATGAGTCAAGCTTCTATGTCTACTAAGTGCATAATGATGTCAAGCATTGACAGTGGTTGTTAAGTGTTAGAAACTCACTGAGTTTGTCTTGAAAACTCGAGTACCTATAGTTGGGTCAACTTTGTGTATTTTGGTGAAATTTGTATTGTAGCCAACTTTGATGAATTATAAATGCATCCAAGGAAGAATGGTATGAATATAGAAATATATATAAGATTAGAAGCACAAAGTAAGAAGGATACAGGTAGTATAAGGAGCAACAAAGATTTATCTATCATAACAAAGTGATCATTACACTCCAAAGGAATCTCATTCAACAAATCAAAGTTGCAAATTAGAGATCATCCATTGGTTCATCCTAATAGGTGGAACAATTAAATAATTTCATAAGGTAGACTTAACATTCTTTTGTAAATCTCTTTACCAAGTACATAATTCATTGTATGTTTGTAAATCCTTTTGCAAGGTGGATCTAGTAGTCTTTATTGCTCCTAATAGGGTAGATCATCATAAGTGATCATTTTAAGGCTTAATATGCCAACTTTGTACTATAGTACTAAAGCTTGTGGGTATCATCCCCACCCCATTTTTACTTTCTATATGGAATTTTTTGGGCTACCATATTGTGTGTCAAAGTGTTTAGAATTTTTTAATGCTTTTATTTTTTCATGCAATTAGATGAGAATACATATGAAGGATTAATTGGTGAATTAAGATTAAGTTTTATTTGTTATTGATTCACCCCTCCCCTATTAGTAACCTAGCCTATCTTATATTTCTAATATTATGTGATTAGACCTATGAACATGTCTGAGCATTTAGAGGTTTACATTTTCGCAAAATTGTTAAGGATTCTATGATTTTGGTTTTTTGGTTTTTTGGGTTTTTGGGCTTTACTTTTTTATTTTTTATTTCTAGAAAATTTGTCATAGATGAATTCCAATTACTTGGGATGGATTTTTTTCATTTTGTTTGATATGGGGTTTAACGAGATTACCCGGTTACATACCCTAATTGATTATTGACTCAAAAAGTGAATAAGTATCCAAAAAGGAATTTAATTCCTCACTTCTAGCTTTTGAATTAGAAAGTTTGAGAGTAAAATCCAAAATCCTCTTCATGAGGCATTATTGTTCTATTCATTGTGGAAGTTATAGATGTGGGATCATCACAAGATTTGTCTTGATGGATCCATCTCAAGGAAACCTTGGATTGTGGTGATTTTGGCTACTTCTATGGGATTTTTATTTTATGGTTCAGATTCCTATTTTTCCCTTTTGGCTACAAGGTAGGGCTCTCTTGTTTTACTATAACAGCTCTATTTCTATTTCTAGTTTTGGTAGTTCTTTGTTAGGAGGCTGAGAACTAGTGTTCCCCTCTATTTTTGTATGCTAGCTTTACTCATTTGGGTGTGTATGAGCATTTCCCTATTATTTGGGATGAGGGTTTGGGGTTTTGCACTATTATGCTGGTTCTTTTTACATACAAACTCCAAACCCATATTTGATTGGATTGTTTTGGTTTTTGTGCCTAAAACCAAATGGGTTTTATTTTCAAATTTTTTGAGTCTTCGAGTTTTTTGTCTTGATTTGTGTTCTACCCAATTTTCTCTATTATTCTTGGCATGATGTTGGTCATGGACTTAGACTATCTTTAGGATGTCAGTCAGACCATTGTTACACTATTATGTTGCATTGGGATGCATGTCGCATTTGTACTCCCAACTTTTTGTTTGGTTGAGTGAGTTTATACTTGGTGTTATTGTTTCTTTTGGACCCTTGTTATTTAATGGGCACTAGGATTTGTGTAGAATCCATTCTCTTGGATTGAGGTTAGTTGAGTGAGTCCATGATGTTTGGTCTTGTTGCATCATTGGGATTCATGTTGGGATTGTTTGAGACCAGTTGAGTAAGTTCATGATGTATGGTTTTATTACTTCTTGGAATTCATGTAGAATTCATCCTCCTGAGTTTATTTTTGGTTGAGTGTTATTTTGCATCATGTTCTCATCCAGTCCTTGTGTTATGATCTTTGTGATGGTGGTGCACCACACACAACCACGTACATTTGCATTTTCAAGTGACTTGTGAGACTCGATCTCCCATTTTTACTTTGGTGGAGTTATGATCATTCGGGGTTGGTTTGGGAATATGCATACATATGGGCACTCATCATTAGATGAGCATGGGTAGGGTAGAGTAGGGTAGCATCCATGGAGGGGACTTCTATCTCCATAGCCTAGTTACCATTTCCTAAGGGTTGGCATGTTAAATTTTTATTCAAGTGATAACTAAATAAAACATTGGGTGGTAATAAAACTTAAGATAATAAAATGTTTTAGTGTGAGAGCCTTTCATTGGGAAGTTGAGTTTGCACAATTCCAAACTTTGGCTTTATAATGTCAAACAACTCTCCATGTTGTCATCTCCTACATAGTTTCCCATTTAGCATCTAACCAGGACCTATGGTACATGCATTGTCTCATGATCATGGTTTTAGTCATCTTTATTGTCTGGCATGAGTGTTAGCCATGGATGTTTTCTTTTTGTGTGTTTGTGGTTGGATCATTATCTTGATTAGAATGGTGGGAGTGGACCTATGAGTTCCACATGGTTGGGAGGCATAGCTACCTTCACCACTATTGGGGACCAGTGTACAAAGATAGTCTATTGTCCTATAGTGACTGTTGTTGGATATTTTCACTTAGTACTTTGGGTTTCGGAGTATGCTTACTTGTGGTTTATTCTTTCATTAGAATTCTTGGATTATTATGATGTCTAGCATATGATTAGATAATGTGATTTGCTTAGTTGGATTATCTATTGCTTATTGTATTAGCATGTTAGATTTCTTATTCTTATTATGTTATTACACTTTAGTAGTGACATCCTCATAAGATAGCTCTGACTATCTAGTTGGCAATTTGGGATGTTATGCATAGGAGATGGCTAGGACCTTCGATGTCTCATGATGCTATTATGATTGGGAGGAATTTCACACAATTTTTTGTTGTGTTGGTGCTTTATTGTTTATGTTTTTCCTTCTTATGATGTTTGGTTTGTGAACCATGTTTGTACATTGCGATATTGCTTTTTGCATATTCCTTCATATGCTATTATGGATTAGATGGATAGTTTTATTCTACTCCTTATTGCATGGTGTTGTGTATTTCTTGTGTTCAAGCATCCAAGCCTCAATTTATGGATCTAGTACTCCCTAGTGTGGAGGAATTATCTTTTCTAGCTTTTTATCCTTTATTTTTCTGGTGTGTTGTTATCATTCCTTGCATGAGATTGTGGAAGTTTTACATAGGGCCTTGCATTTCCTTGTGTGTCTCCTAGAACTTCCTCATGTGAACCTTAGCACTAGTGCAATTCTCTTTTACTATTGTTCATGGAATTTCCTCACATGAGATGGCATTTCCTTGCATGTCTTGGTGTACTTTCTCATGTGAAGAGGTATTTCCTCGTGTGAGATTGTTAGCTATAATTTCTCTCATGCAAAAAATAGGAGATATATCTACTATTTTCCAGCGAATATAATTTTGAATTGTGAGTACCTTTAGTAATGCTAGTGTTTTCATGCTTTGATAGATCAGAGATTTTAGGTTCTATTGTCATCTTGGATTTTTGTCATCAGCTTGACCATGTCAGCTTGGTTGTGGCACCTAGAGATTCATTGGTTGTTAGGAATGTAGGTAAAGTCTTCTATTGTGATTTTTGTGATCTGTGTATGATGTTTTCATGTGCATTCATAATTTCTTTCTTAAATATCTTGGCTTTTATAGATCCTTGTTCCAAGGATCTTTGGGTGGGGCATTATAGTATGAATCATCTACATCTTGATTCATTAAAGGAATAAGGCCTTGCATCATTTCTTTAGTTATTTGGTTCATTTTCTAGGTCTTATCATTTATGTAGTTTTTTTCTAAGTTTGTAAATGCTTGGTTTAGCTTGATATTCCTTTTTGCAAACTAATTTAAACATAGCTTACATTTTGGAAAACCTAGTGGGACACACTTCAAGGGTTATTTTACTATCTTTATCATCATTTTTAAGCTTTCAAATAACCCAAAATAAATTTTTTTGTTTCTTAGTGTGTTCTTAGCTAGATTTTGAAATTTTCAAGATTAAAGACACCAAAATATGTCAAGGAAATAGTATTCTAGTGATCAAATTTAGCACAACAATTTGAACATGTTTTGATGGGTTAGTGAGTAAAATCAATGGGAAGCATTGTATGGTAAGTAATATCACATTCCCATAACCAATGATTGTTTGAATATAAAAACTAGAATCTTCTTCTCTTTTCCATTCTTAATATATTCATTAGGATCACTTTGACCAAGGAGGATCATTGGTTGATCCAACATGAGTGTTTCTTCCTCTATAGGAACATAAACTATAAGCCCTTGAGAAGAATAAAAATTTAAAATAACTTATTGTTTCATACACTAGTTTCCTCTATAGGATCATGAGTTGACTAGGAAAGAACAAGATTTGATTCAATGAGATCATGAAAACAAGCATAAACTATACCTTTTTGCTCATCTTTTCTTATTTTTTGTCATTCTATATTCATAAAGGCTTTCTTACAGTCATAGGATCAAGAGTATGGATTTCTATTTTTATCAATTTTTTATAGTTTCATGAAGTGTTTAGGTTCACAAGAATAATAACACTTTTGTTTTCCTTGTAAAATGTTTAAGATTAAAATGAATTCTATAAGCATGTTTTTAATCACCCATATTTCAAACTTTGAAAATTCTCCCCATAGAGGGAATCCCTAGATCATTTTGGTGTTTTGGTTCATTTTTATTGCTAATAATGGTTTTGAAGACTATAACTTGTGAAGAAGATAGTGTTCTTTAGTTATGTTGAACTTGAACTTGAACCTCAAGTTTTAAGAGTTCAAATTCAAAGTCAAAATGTTTCAAATGAAAAAGTAGTGCCTCAATCCTGAGATGTAGATTCACCAGTTTAGAAGGGATACAAATTTGTCAGTTCAAAACTGAGATCAGATATTTAGCTTCAGAGTTAGTCTAGAAGTACCATTTAAATGCCCCAAGTTCCTAAGTGGAAACTTGGTCCAAAAGGTTATTTTTCAAGGTTTAAAGTTCAAAGATTGAAGTCCAAGTTCAAGATACATGGTTTAAGTTCTAACATATGGGTCAAAATTTACGATTTGAAGTTCATCACTTCAAAGTTCCAATTTCAAGGATTCAAGATTGGAGAAAATTTTAATGTGCAGAACTTTATGAAGCTTACTGATTAGAGAAGCATCACTTATTTGGATTTCTAATGAACATTCTTTTCTTATCATCATCAATATTTGAACTGATATCACAGTGGTACAAGCTTAAATGAGTGTTGATTGAAAAACTTGTAGGGTTGTTGCACAAAGTTCATAGAAGGGTATTTGAGATGAATCATTCTAGGTCCCAATTGAATCATTGGGATTTCTTATTGATACCATCACAAGGATATCTCAACTAATAACTAACAAAGATGTAATTCATAAATCCTAATTTTTTTAAGTTTCACATTATAATAGAATTAGGTTTGACACAAAAAACCTTTCCATTTGTTAGATGTAAGGAAAAAAACTCCATAGCAATCCTTCAAATGCCAAATAAAGTACACATACTCATACAATCAAAATAATGATTTTGGTTTAGTCCACATTAAAAGACACTGGGCATATCCTCTTCCATATCATTTTATATATGACACCTCCATCAATTGAGGTCTCAGATTTGGTTAGTGATACCTAGTGTCAGAAACATCATAGTAGACAAAAGAGAATGTGGATCACATCTCTTTTCCAATAGCACAAAAGTATAAGAATTTTCAAGAGTGGGTTGTAGTTCTACAATCCAAATCTTTGAATGATAATAATCATTCAAAGAATATTGATTCACAAATGGATCGAGCAAAATTATACTAAGAAAATCGCATCATTTCAATGAAGACAAATTTCTTTTCAAACCCATGAGATAATATGCAAAACATGGGATAACCGAATCCAGTTGTTGAAGTGAATGCCCTCCATTCTATGTGTAAGTGATTATACTATGTTGAAACATAATTGGAGGCACCTTTGAACTTGATGACTATGGATTGAAGTTTTTATTGTGAAATGGATATTTCCCACAAGTTATCCATGTAGGAGAAGCACCACCAATTGTTTGACAGTGTCTAAAGCTCAATGAACATTAAGTGAATTCTTGTGGTTGAACTCAGTGATTCCATGCTATTAAAGAGGTAGTTGGGAGATAGAGATCAGTACAAAATACCACCCCTATGATTGATCACTCTAAATTCCATCCAAATTAGTATGTTCATCCAACTAAATAGCAAGGGGAGCCATACATGAGAGATTTGATACAATTCAATTGTGTGCCTGCTATATATACCTAAAAGATAAATGGTGGGAGAAAGAGAATGGCAAGATAAAGAACCCACATAGAGAATTGAAAATGAAAGACATAAGGCATCAGCTATTTTCCCAATTGGGTGACTTGTCTTGTGTTACCTATCAAATTTCAGGCAGAGGTCATTGGGACACATCACAAATTACTCAGCATGGGTATCCAATTAGTATTTGATTGTGTATCAAAGATAGAGTTTCTTTTCTCATGAAAACAACAATATTCACATCCAATGGAGTGAAGAATATGGAGTTGGATCTTGGATCGGTAATAAGAAGCATGACCACCCTCTTAGGTTTAAAAGTTACTCAAAGTGGTATTTTGGGCATCAGACTAGTCCAAAATATTTCAAATTAATGGAAAGTAGTGATGATAAATTTTATTAAATGTTAGTTACAAGGGAAATAAAAAGAAATAAGAGGCTTTAAAATATTATCTATTAGGAATAGTTACTCCCAAGAATCAATTATATTTGTAACTAAAATGCTACAAGATTGATCAAGTTAAATATGCTAGAGAAAGCAATGCGGTGAGTTCTTTTTCAAAAGTTAAAGGGATGGTGGGAAAGAACTAATTTTTTATTGTAATAGGGGGTTAGAGGAATTAGTTTATTATTTTTTATTTATTTGTAACTGTAGGGATAGATTAAACATATGATTTCAAGTTATGAGTTCATAATAAAAATAGATTATGTTTGTCAAATGTTGTGGTCTAAAGATGTAATTCTGGGATAGTTGTTGATCATGTGGTCACTACTTTCATATTTTGAATTTAGTCCTTTGGTTATTCATAGTTGCAAAATAATATTATGTTTTCTCCATTTCTTTGTGATGTAACAAGGATTGAATGATTATTCATATGGATATTGTCTATTCTTTCTCTATTTATTCTATTCTTAAATTTGATAATTGCACTCAGTCCCTGGTTATAGGCGAGTGTTAACATGCCCCAGTACCTTCAGGTTAATGATATATCTAGATGTTTAATTCATTTGAAAATAGTTCAAGAGGGGTTTGTAACTCTAAATTCAAAGGAGAGTTATCAACCAATGATAACTCATCAAACTATTAGTAAGCTTTTGTTCTTTGGTTTGGACATTTTGAGTCATATTGTGTATTCCTTTTCAAAGGAAAAAACTATTTACTAATAGATTTTTGGTGACTCTACTAGGAGGAGAAAGAGAATTTTTAATGCTTTCTTTCCTTGGGTATCTAAAGGTACCTCCTTGAGGACAGAGGTTGGTGACTCTATTTCTATTTGGTAAAATAATTCTAGTGTGTTATGGCTTTGGCTGCAACCCAGCCATGGGGGGTTCAAATTGGGTTCATTTTCATTATCCCCAATATTCAGCCCTACCTAAAATATCAATGGAATATCTCCCATTTTTTTTGGTGATGCAAACCAAAACCCTGATGATCACATTAAAGTGGTTATAGTCACCTATGAGACTCTTGGTGTGTAGGAAGAGAACATCTTTATCAAATTATTTGTTGAAAGCCTCATTGGAAGCACAATAGATTGGTTCCAGAATTTGTCAAATGGTTATATCACTTGCTAGAATGGTATTCAAGTAAAATTTCTTCAAAGGTTTATGCCCACACTTGATGTTACTAAATTGCTATTTAATTTCTTTCAAATCAAGATGGAAAAAGGGGGAGGCCATGAGGGGTTTTGTTGATCGATTCAATAGAACTGTAGGTAAGATTCCTCTAACTAGTCAACCAACTCAAAACAATTAGTTTTGTGCTTTGATTGCTGCTATGCAAACTGAAATTAGATTCTTACTTCTGCATCTAAAAGTATAGAGGTTGCAAGATATCCAAATGGGGGTTATTAGCTTGGATGATGATATGATCATTAGCAGGTTCAGATGTGTTAAACCCTCAAAGGTAGAAATATGCACTTATGAATAACAACATTATCTAAAGGTGAAGCCTTCTCAAAAAAAAACTCATTCTCAAAAAGGCAAAATCAGCAACCCCCTATTTGTTCTTGTCAAAATTTTATGGTTTTTAAAGAAGAAGATTTGCTAATATCTCCTATGATTGAAAATAGTCCCCATAATATGGTTGGATCATATCATCAACATATTGAATATGATGATGAGGATCTTCATGTGCCCACATCTGTGAAAAATGATTCCTTAGATAAGGTGGAAGGTTGTTGCTTGTATGTTGAAAATAATAATGAGAACATTCCTCAATCATCTAATCTAATGACTTGCCTTGTTGTGTTTCCCATTGAAGGAGAACTTGACGATGACCAATTTATTAAAAGCCTCCCAAAGGTTGTCTTATTGCCAAAATTTGAATCTTTTCAATTTGAAATTCTTGATGTTACTTCAGTCACTAGTGATAATCAACAAGAACATGAAGATTCTTTAAAAGATTTTTCTTTCTAGAGTTGGAGTCTTTTAAACATCATACTACTAATATATGCTCGACCAATAGCTTTGACCAAAAAATTATAAGAAATCAGCATGAGCACAAAAAGATTGATCAACAATAGATAAAGGGTATTTTCTTACTTGAAGGACCAAGGGAATGTAAGACTTTCCTATTTGATTTCACATAACAAAAAGAAGAATACCTTCAACCCAAAATATTAGATACCCATGAAGACATTCCAAAGGACTCAATTTATTTTTCTAAGATGGACGATAGTATAAGTGTTTATAATGAAAACTAGTTAATGGAAAATTGGGTCAAAGTGTCATGGCCAAAATTCTATGGAGCTAAATGGTTTTTTGTATCTAGCACATCATTCTAGAGATTTGTCCAATACATGGTAATCATACCCTTTTTCATATTTGTTATAGAATGGTTTCTTGGATTGATGCATCTCATGTTCCAACCTCTTTTTCACACTGACACATATTTTTTTCAACTAGTCAATGGCTTTCCATGAGTAGCTAGGTGCATTACTCAAGGTATGGGTAGCTTGCCCTTGCCTTTTTATATAAAGTTTTTGTTGTGCCTAGGAGTAGCTTGCTTTTCTAGTTTTGGTAGTGTAGTTGTTTGGCCTATTGCCCTATCCCCTTTTCCTTCTCTACGAGCATCCCCCATTCCTTTGTTTCTCTAGACTTTGTTTTCCTAATGAATAAGCACTAGTCTCCTACTAGAGGCTTCTGGATTCTTCATGTCCCTTGCCACCTTCATCCCTAGTTAGAGCCATCTGTAAGAATGTTTTTTATCACCCATGTTTCAAACTTTGAAAATTTTCCCCATGGAAGGAATCCCTAGATTTTTCTAGTGTTTTGGTAGGTTTTGTTAGTGTAAATAATTATTATTTAAACTTTACTTATGTTTACTTAGGATAAATACATTATTTTATTATTTATTAGATTAGACACCTAGGAGTATGTGTCCTCATATGAGTTGTCATGATGACAACATAAGAGGCAACTCTATTTTAGCACATGGTCTCTACAACACTGGAGTTGCATTATCAACTGAGTTGTCCTGTAAACAACATAGTTGGTCACACTCTAATTAAGCACATGGTGCCTACAACATAATTTTACATGACACACCTATGTAAGCTTATCCTCTCATCATCACACTAACTCCTATGCTCAATGGAGGATAATCCACTCTTGGTAGACATGTGCTTCATTGTGAGGCTTATCATATTGCTAACTCTTAGTCATTCTAGAGGCTTTTATATATAGGCACTTCTAGTGTACTTGTACATCAATTATTGAATGATCTAATATCCAAAAGTTTAGATATCAATTGATTTTGGGTGATTTTTCCCTCAGGAAAATTCTTACATGGTATTAGATCCATAGGAGCATCATTTCATAGTCATTGGAGACCATTTTTGCTTTACCTCTCGGAGGACCTTGATTCAAATCCAGAGTATCACAATCATTGGGAGCATCTAGAGCCAAAGCAGACCTCACCATTGTGTCTGGACAATTGATTTAGTGAATTTTGACTATAAATTTGCCTACCCTAGGCCATAGTAAAAATTGAGGCAAATTTTTTTTGGAAATCAACACCTAAAGGCCCGATTTGTGAATTTGGTATGATCATTTCAAATCTCTAAATTTAATTCTTAGATCTACATATTTTATTATTTTAGTCTCTACAATTTCTCTGCATTGTTTTTCAAATCTACATTTTTTTTTCAAAAAAAATTTGCCCATTACACCTGTAGAGGAGAGATATTTTGTAGGACAAGATTGGAGCTTGCTGGTGCAAATCAGATATTGGCATCATATTTAGAAGGTCAAAAAAAACCCCATATCAACTTTTGTTTCATCAAAATTGGACATCTAAGGTGAAATCTAGAGTCAATTGATTTTTGGAAGCTTGATGGTGGTGATTTAGGAAAAATAATTACAAAGGTGATTTTCAAGCAGCGGTATCCCCCTCATACGAACTTCTTTTTGCAAGCAATTTTTTGTTTTGGGTTAGAATTTTGTGATTTACACATTTTTGTAGGATATTTGAGATCTCTATTCCTAAACTTTTTTACAAATTGCAAATTCTAATTTTTGCAACTTCAAATGCTTAGTAAGGGCTCATCTAGACACATTTTCAAGTTTCATTTCTTTTGAAAGTGAATAATTTTTTGTCTACTAATTAGATTATAGGCTTGTGTGGATAGAAATATCACTTTCAGAAATAGTTCCTTTCTTTGCATTGTATTGATTCAAAATTGTTGTATTTCTGAACTACATTGTAAAGTTTCAGATTTGAACTACAAGAGGAGGTTGTAAACAGCAAAATTAGAAGTCCAGTTTTGTCCATTTTGACAAGTGGCCTATTGTAATCGCACTAAGTATAAAGTGCCAAATCATACATTAGAGGGGGGGGGGGGGGGTTCATTGGTTATTTTCAAATTTTGTGGGGTGCATACATTTATTAATCTCATGGAGTTTTGTTTCACATGTCATATTGGTGTTAGACTGAGGTTGGCAAAGAGGAACTATCATAAATGGAGTGCCTTGATAACGGATCATCTAAGCAAAGAGCATAAGGAAGTATTTCCTTTTCTACGTTCCAAAGAACTGCCCTTTGATGATCTAATACATGTCAAAATAATTATGTTAGTCATTTATTTTAGTGTCAATGCTTATTGCTTTGATGTCAATGACAAGTTCATTGATCCTTATGACATTTGGATGGCTCTTTGGGAAGCATATGGAGATTCAATAGTTCCTACATTTCCAAAGGACATTCTACCACCAGTCACTCCAGTTATGGTACCTTCAACTCCAATTGAGATCCCACCTCCTAATGCACCTATTGCTTCTACTGATCCAGTTCCAACCACAAATGCTCCTAATTCAGTGTAGCAGGAAATACTATGTCTTCCTATTTCAACTTCATGGGATGACTTTGTTCTAGACATTGTAGGGTTCTTTGTGGAGTCTCGTGTTGAAGACGTGGGAGACATCATCGATGACATCCATCTTCTCTTTGTTGAGGAGACTTCTTCTTCACTTATTGTGAGGGAACACTCTGACCCTCAACCACTTGATCTTTCTTTCAAGACAGACATGATTTTGGATACTTCTTTACTTCATCTAGAGAAGGACTATTTCACTTTAGAGGAGACATATTTATCTTTGGAGATTGTATTCCAATTTCCTCATACATCATATCTTTTGAGGATTCTTCCTACTATTTGGGGAGAATTCTCTACTACACCTATGGCATCATTTCTTCCTACAAGGAGGAACATTATCCAGCTTTCATGGTGTAGCTTCTTTAGTCATCAAGGAGCCTCTTTCATGGGTGTGCATTCATTATTGAAGGGAGGTGAAATTGATTCTCTTCCCATATCTTCCTATCAGGATGCTTCATCATCTTTGGAGGTTGATTCAGCTTCATATGTGGACATGTTACCTTGTTTGCAACCTTCTTTTGGGCATCCACCAGATTGGTTTGTGGCATCTACATTCATCAAGGACTTGTCAACATATGAGAAAACTTCAAAGGTAGCATCCATAGCATACTACATATGAATTTCTCTTCAATCTTCCTATCCATAGTGGGAAGCATACTTGCACCTATACTTGGTGTATCTTCTTCCTAAAGGGAGAAATGTTGTTTGTAGGCATTGAATTCTCTTTTGTCTTCAAGCACTCACCATTAGGAGATCCTTCACTAAGGGGGGGATTTCATGGAGGGATTCTCTATTGTATATGCATGATGTATGCCATAATGGGGGGTCTTGATTACACCATCCATACATGCATCTTCTTTATTATACTTTTCTCTCTTTTGGGGGAGGGCTTTTCCCATGAGGTTTTCCCTTTTTCTCTATTATCAAAGAGATCGCATTTTATTGCATTGCATTGTATGTACAGCATTGCATTTGTACTTGGATACCTAAGATGGCCTAGTAGTCAGGACCCATTATGCATTTTCATCATAGCTTTTGTGAGCTTAAGTGTATTTCCCTAAGTTGCACTTAAAGGGGGCTATTAGCATAAATAATTAACATTTAAACTTCACTTAAGTTTACTTAGGATAATTGCATTATTTTATTATTTATTAGGTTAGGCACCTAGGAGTATGCATACTCATATGATTTTTCATGATGACAACACAAGAGTTAGCAACTCTATTTTAGCACATGGTGTCTACAACACTGGAGTTTGCATAATTAACTGAGTTTTCATGTAGACAACACAATTGTTCACACTCTAATTAAGTACATGGTGTCTACAACATAATTTTATGTGACACACCTATGTAGGCTTATCCTTTCATCATCTCACTAACTCTTGTACTCAATGGAGGATAATCCACTCTTGGTGGACATGTGCTTAGTTGTGAGGCTTATCATATTGCTAACTCCTAGTTATTCTAGAGGCCTTTATATACAAGCACTTCTTGTCTACTTGTACATCAATTATTGAATGACCTGATATCCAAATATTTAGACATCAATTGAATTTCATATTTTTATTTTGATCATACTCTATTGTTCTATTTTGTGCTAGTTCTTGAGCTTCTTGATTTTGGGTGATTTTTTCCTAAGGAAAATTCTTACAAGTTTTTATTGCTAATGACGGTTTTGTAGACTATAACTTGTGAAGGAAATAGTATTCTACAATTATGTTAAACTTGAACTTGAACCTCAAGGTTTCAAGATTTCATGTTCAATGTCTAAATGTTTCAAATGCAAAAGTAGTGGCTCAAAATTGAGATGCAGATTCACTTCTTTAGAAGGGATGTAAATTTGTCAGTTCAAAATTAAGTTCAGAGATTTAAATTTAGAGTTCAGTCTAGAAGTGCCATCTAAATGCCCCAAGATCCTAAGTGGAGACTCGGTCCAAAAGGCTATTGCTCAAGGTTCAAATTTTGAAGATTGAAGTCCAAGTTCAAGATACATGGTTCAAGTTCTAGCATATGAGTGAAAAGTTACTATTTGAAGTTTATCATTCAGAGTTCTAGTTTCAAGGATTCAAGACTGGAGAAAATTTTAATATGTAGAACTTTATAAAGCTTATTGATTAGAGAAGAATCATGTATTGGGATTTCCAATGAACATGTTTTGTGTTCATCATCAATATTTTATCCAATATCATAGTGCTACATGCTTAAAGGAGTGTGAAGTGACAAACCCATAGGGTTTCTACACAAAGTTCATAGAAGGGTATTTTAGATGAATCACTTTGAGTTCCAATTGAATCATTAGACTTTCTCATAGATACCATCACAAGGATATCTCAACTTATAATCGAGATAGATATAATTCATAAATCCTAATTTATTAAAGTTTCACATTGTAATACAATTAGGTTCAATGCAGAAGGCCTTTCCATTTGTTAGATGTAAGGGAAAAAACTCCATAATGATCCTTCCTATGCTAAATAAAGTACACATACTCATACAATCAAAATAATGATTTCAGTTTGATCCACATTAAAAGACACTGGACATATATTATTCCATATCATTTTACATATGACATCTCCATCAATTGAGGTCTTAGATTTGGCCAATAATACCTATTATCAAAAAAATTATGATAAACAAAAGGGAATGTGGATCCCATTTTTTCCAACAACACAAAAGGTAAGAATTCTTGAGAGTGGGTTGTAGCTCTACATTTCAAAGCTTGGCATGACAATGATCAGTCAAAGAATATCGATTTACAAATGGATCAAGCTTGATTATACTAATAAAATCACATCATTTTAGTGAAGACAAATTTCTTTGAAAACCCACAAGCTAATATGGAAAACATGGGATAACTGAAGCCATTCATTCGATCAAATGCCCTCCAATTTGTGTATAAGTGATTATACAGTGTTCAAACATCATTGAAGGTTCCTTTGAATTTGGTGACCATATATTGAAGGTGTTATTGTGAATTAGATATTTACCACAAGTTGCCTATGCAAGAGAAGCACCACTAACTATTTGACAAAGTGTTTGAAGCTCAATGAACATTAAGTGGATGCCCGTGGCTAAACTTAGTGATTTTATGCTTCTGAAGAGGCAGTGGGGAGATAAAAATCAATATAGAATACCACCCCTATGACTAATCACTCCTAATTCCATCCAAATCAGTATGTTTGTCCAACTAATTAGCAAGGGGAGCTATGCATTGGAGATTTGATGCAATTCAATTTCACACCTACTATATATATACCTAAAACATAAATGGTGGCAGAAAATATTTGGAAAGATAAAGAGCCCGCATAGAGCATTGAATATGAAAGACATAAGGTGTCAACTATTTTCCCAATTGGGTGACCTTTCTTGTGTTACCTATCAAATTTTAGGTATAGATCATTAAGACACATCACAAATTACTCAGCATGAGTATCCAATCTATATTTGACTATGTATCAAAGATAGAGTTCCTTTTCCCATGAAAAGAAAAATATTCACATCCAATAGAGTGAAGGATATAGAGTTAGATCTTGGATTGGTAATAAGAAGCATGATCACCCTCTCAAGTTTAACAGTTACCCAAATTGTCATTTTATGCTTCAAACTACTCCAAAATATTTCAAATTAATGGGAAGCATCGATGACACATTTTATTAAATGTTAGTTACAAGGGAATTGAAAAGAAATAAGAGGTTTGATAATATTATCAATCAAGAAGAGTTACTATGAAGAATTAGTTATGTAACTAAAATTCTATGGGATTGATCAAGTTAAATATGCTAGAGAAAGAAATGTGACGAGTTCTCTTTTAGAAGTTAGAAGGCTATTGGGAAAGAAATATTTTCTTATTGTAACAAGGGTATAGAGGAATTAGCATGTATTTATTTTTAATTGTAGGGGTAGGTTAATTATATGATTTCTTGTTATGAGTTCATAATAAAAATAGATTATGTTTTTCAGATCTTGTGGTCTGAAGATGTAATTCTGGGATAATTGTTGATCATGTGGTCACTATTTTCATATTTTGAGTTTAGTCCTTTGGTTATTCATAATTGTAGAATAATATAATGTTTTCTCTATTTATTTTTGATGTAAAGTGAGTTGAATGATTATTTGTATGGCTACTCTCCATTCTTTCTCTCTTTATTATATTCTTAAATATAATAATCGCACTCAATCCATGGTTATAGGCAAGTGTTAGCATGCCTTAGTACCTTATGGTTAAAGGTATATGTAGATGTTTAATTCATTTACAAATATTTAAAGAGTGATTTGTACCTCTAAATTTAGAGGAGATTTATCAACCAATGATAACCCATCCAACTGATAGTAAGCTATTTTTCTTCAAAATGGGCATTTTGAGTCATATTGTGTATCTATTTTCTAAGGGAAAATATGTTTACTAAAAAATTTCACAGTTGAAATTTGATGCTTAAAACTAACCTTTTATGCCATAGATCACCTCATTTTTTTAATTTGGGCTCTAAACTCTAACAAGGTTAAATTAAACAAGGAGAATGTGCACCTTTCAAATTTGGTCTTTTGAAATCAATCACAATAAACTCTTGAATGATTAAAAATCAATGAAAAATGTGTTGAAAAATCTTTCAATTCGGGCTTAAAATAAACTCATCAAGTCTTGAATTCTAAAAAGTTTGAATACTTCACATTAACAATTATCTCAATTTTACCTTATACCAAATCAAACATTTACTGCAATACAATATCAAATCTAATATCTAATTGCATGAATAAAAATAAAAAACACATAAATAACTTGACACAAAGATTTGGTAATGCACAAACCCTCCAAAGTGAACGTAAAACTATGATGGGGATGACACCCACAAAAATCTTCACTACTATAGCAATAAAGTGTGCTTGTTAGGGCTACAATGTTTGATCACTTATAATGATCTACCCTATGAGAGGTCCTCCTTATTAAGAGCTTACAAGACTATTAAGTCTACCTTGATTAAAGGATTTCAACTACATAATTGAGTTATTACTCTGTTAGGAGATTAACATAGGCTTGTTAAGACCACTCTATTAAGAGATTTATCCTGAAACACCTATTAAAATGTATCAATACATAATCCTTCAGTTTACACTAGAATTTTGATGACAGATCTTTCTATTCAATATGATATCACCTTTGTATGATAGATCTATAGTAACTCTACTTTGAACTATTAAGTTGCTCTACATGATTCATCTTCAACTTTGCATGCATCCAAACTCTCAATCATCCACATGGATTAGGTCTAAAAACCTTCTTAAATAGCTATTTTGGTGAAGCTTCTAGGTCATGATCAATGATCTAGATTCACCCCTTTTGCTTCTTATTCATTGCAATTTTTTGATTGGATAATCTGTCTACATAGGGATTAATGATCTATAATTAAAGGTTTAATTACCTTTTTAACAAACTTCTCAATCATAGAAACACATATCCAACTCAAAAAAATGGTTCACTTGAGATTGTGTTCCATTCCAAACAACCACTCAATACTAGTGGCTTGTTGATACTTGGTCATGTCTATTCTACATGATGTCACTCGGCTTCAACTCTACTTGATACACACTATTAAACTCAATCTCTATTATACTTGGTAAATATGTATCTCCTAACTAACTTAGCTAATACTAGAGTACTCAGTGACCTATAACTTACTCAACAATAACTACTACTAAGTACTAACTAAAATATGTGTAAGTCTTCATTATACAACTTGGCCTATATAGGATAATTCAGTTAGAGTAGTGACCAACCAATCTTGCCTTGTGAATGACTAAGTGATTAACACTAATAGGCAACTTTTCCTTAGGGAAAAACAATCTCCTCCTTTGGCATTAGCATTTTTTCATGATAAAAAATAAAACATAAGTACTCCCCTTAAGATATAATCCATAATTGTAACTTGGTCTACATATAGACTTCTATACTTGCAAAAATAAAAATCAAAACATTTTCCAAAACCTTTAAGTGTAAACATTTATGTGTATCAGACTTACTAACTCCTTATTACTCCAAAACTAATATACACAACAAAATTTCAAAATTTCTATATATATTACATACATGGTCAAATTATCTATTATGCTTGTCATAACTTTGATCATGTACATATCCATTCATTCCCCCTTTTCTTTTCATGGTTGTTGCTGAGGAGTAGGAGTCAAACCATACTTGTTCAAAAATGGTTTGTGAATCTACAAAATCATTGCTAATGCATTATCCAGCTAATTATCCTTTAAATGAACTTCAAACATGAACCATATTTGATAACTTTTCCATTAATCCTTATTTAAATTTAACCTTATACCAAATCAAACATTCACTACAATATAATATTAGATCTAATATCTAATTTCATGAGTAAAACTCACAAACACATAAAGCACTTGACACAAAGATTTTGTAATTTAGAAACCATTCAAGGTGATGGTAAAACTATGGTGGGGATGACACCCACAAAGATCTTCACTACTGCAGCAATAAAGTGTGTTGTTAGGGCTACAATGTTTGATCACTTTTGATGATCTACCCTATGAGGGTCCACCTTTTAAGATCTTACAAGATTTTTAAGTATACCTTGATTAAAGGATTTCAACTATACAATTAAGTGAGCATTATGTTAGGATATTTTTGTATGCCCATTAAGACTTCTCTATAAGATATTTACCCTGAAACACTTGTTAAAATGTATTAGTACTTGATCTTCATTTTTCACTAGAATGGTGATGACATATCCTCTCTATTCAATATGATATCACCTATCTATGATAGATCTACAATAACTCTACTCTAAACTATTCACTGTACTACTCGATCACTCTACCTTATTCACCTTCAACTTTACATGCATCTAAACTCTCAATCATACACATGGATTAGGTATAAAACCCTTCTTAAATAGCTATTTTGTGAAGCTTCTTGATGATGATCAATGATCTAAAATTCATCCCTTTTGTCACTAAGTCTTTACAATTATCTTATTATTTAATCTCTCTACACATGTATTAATGATCCATAATTAAAGGTGTATTACTTCTTTAACAAACTTCTCAATCATATAAATACATCTCCATCTCGAAAAAATGGTTTACTTAAGATTCTATTCCATTTCAAACAAATATATGAAACTATCTTAGTTGACACTAGTGGCTTGTTGATATGCAGCCATGTTTATTTTGTATGATGTCACTCAATTTCAACTCTACTTAGTACACACTATTAAACTCATTCTCTATTATACTCGGCATATGTATATACTCAGTAAATATATTATCTCCTAACCAACGTAGCTAATATGGGAGTACTTGATGACCTCTAAATTTCTTGATAATAAGTACTGCTTGGTACTAATTGAAATATGTACAAGTCTTCATTACATAACTCGGCCTATATAGGATGGCTCGATCATAGTGATGAGTAACCAATCCTTCCTTATGAATGACTAAGTGTTTGACACTAATAGAAAAATTTTCCTTAGGGATAAACTATTAGAGTAATTATATACTTATGCTTATTAATTAGATCATGTTGATTTAATTAATTAATTCATGTATTACTCTAGTCTACTTAAGCTTTCTCTTAGGTGCATATTATTAATATTTTATATTAATTATAAAGCGTGAACCTAGTTTCTTTTCCTTTAGGGTTTCATTTACCTTTAAGGTTGAACTTTTATACTTTCTATTTTTCATAACTTGGAATACAATTTTTCTCTCACATTGTTGAGATTTTCCAAGCTCTACTTTTTCCTTTTCTGGTTTCTCTTCAACACAAGTTATTTGCATGCAGGTGTTATTGGCAATCTATGAAGTTGGTTTTCACAACTTCTACATGGTATCAAAGCATCCCTGCTGCTTCTTGATTTGGAGATTTTGAAGTCATGATTCAGAGACAAAAACCCCTAGTTTTTTGAGATTTTTCTCCAATCAGGAGGAGGTGCATTTTTTAGTGCACTTTGAGCAAAAAAAGACACTGCCATCATGCTCAGAAGGCCTGATATAGTCAAAAATATATAAAATTTTGATTTTTGGTTACTATAGCTTTTTGAATAAAATTCGACCCCTTAGAAGGCTATATGGATGCAAATTTTGAGAAAAAGTTTTAAAATATTAAAAAACATTATTTTTTGGCCACTTCATCGAGCGACCACCCAGGTGCCACCCTACTGCTACCAGAGTGCCACTCGCACCTAGCGAGCACTCCACTGTAGCTAGTGCACTGCCTGTACATAGACCGCTCTCCAGCCACCTCACTGATGCAGCACAACCTGGTAACCACCACTATTGGCACCACTTGGCAACCACCACCATTGGTGCTACTTTTCCTAGCCATTGATGTAAGATACTAGCAAGCTAACATTAAATTTTGAGATAGGTGACATCACTTTTTTGTCAAGTGACATCATTTTCAAGCCACTGATGTCATAATTCTAGCCTGCAACTTATGCCCTTGCTGACATCATTTTTTGATCTGTTGACATCATATTATGGTTGTTGATGTCATTTTCTTGTAGTTGGAATTTTTTTGGTGAGGGGCAGTTGATGGCCATACAGCCGTCAATTTTTTCTAGTGACTATTTTTTTTGTGAGCTCAATTTTTAGAGGAACAATTTTTTTTGGCCATAACTTGAGCATACGAGGGTCTTTATTCAATCTAAAAGAAGTATCAAAAAGCTAGTTCCAAGATGAAGATGATGATGTAGGTTTTTTTTTTTTTTTGAATCTATTTGAGCTCCTATTTTTGATATTGAGGTAGAGGCTTCAGTTTCCTCCCTCTCTACATCTAGCATCCAGGTTTTTTCTCAATTTTTGTGCTTCCAATAGTTGTTTCTTTGGTTTTTGAGGGATATATTTATATGTTGTGAGGGGAGTATTTTATTTTCTATAATTTACTTCATAATTGACCCTTCTACTTCCTTCTTCTTCTCTTAATGTCAGACCCCTCTATGGCCCAGCTAATGCCACACAACTATCAAAATTGGAAAGAACACATGACATAGCTTCTTATGTCACATAGCTTATGGTCATGTCTAGATGAAAATCAACCTATCCTATAGTTCCCTTTTGAGGTTCTTCAACATAGGAACAAAATGGATGAATCCATGGGCTTGATTGCACTTTATATTTTAGTTAGTCTCTTGTTTCACCTAGATGATTTGACCACTCCTTAGGCTATTTGGACCAAGTTTCACAACTTGTTTGGCATAGTGAATGAGTGATGGGCACTTCAACTTGATGCAAAATTGACTTCTTTGACACCTACAAGCTTCCCTACCATTGAGGACTTCTTGATGAAGTTCAAATCTTTGTGTACAATTTTTGAGGCTTGTGGGAAAATCAAAACAAATGATGAGTGTATTTTTTTGATACTCTCAAAGTTGCAAGGATAGTATTAGATATTTTCTTCCACTTTCTACTCCACTATGGATGCCTTGGGTAACAAACATCATATGCCTTCTTTTGAGACATTTTATGATTGGTTGACATGGGAATAGGAAAAAATCTAATAGGTGGATGCCTCTGGCTCTTCTAGCCAAGCATTGGTTGCTCAAACTTCTCAGAGGAAACCAAAATAGAAAGCCAACCTAAAGAAAGATAAACCAAAAACTGATTCCAAACCTCTAGCTAACCCTTCCAAGGGTAAATCTACTTTAAAGTCTACTAAGTCTACCTCCATGACTAAGAAGAAATTAGTTGAGACCTACAATTTTTGTGGAAAGGATGGACATCCCATTTCTAGGTGTTGGAAACATTTAGAGGCTTTAGAGGAAGCCATGCAAGAGTATCACATTTCAACTCCTAAGTCTTCATCCCCCCTATAGGGAAAGGTCACATGCTTACTGCATGACCTATGACTTTTGTGCTTACTTGGATTCTTGATTCAAGTGCCTCTCACCATATGAAAAACACTCAGTAGTTGGTCACCTCACTTGCTCCTTCTGCCACTTCTCAAATTGTTATTGGGAACTCATCACATCTTTTAGTCATGGGTTTTGGTTATGTTACATTAGCTAGGGGTTCTCTTTAGGATTTTCTTTTTGTCCCTAACATCTCAATGAACCTATTGTCTATTTATTATATTTTCCACTCTGACTCTGGTAAGATAGTTGAGTTCTCACCACATGATGTGGTTATTTGGGACTTAGTTGATTGTAGCTACTAGGAGCGTTGGCTCTACATCTCACCTCGATAGATTTGATGGATTTGATTCTTCTAATGACATAGGTTCCTATCTTGTAGCACATGTAGATTTAGTAAGTAGACTTTGGCATAAGCATTTGGGCCATGTCAATTATAGATATCTTTAGCAGATGAGCACACAGGCACTTGATCTTGGGCTTCCCTAGATGTCCTACATAGACAATGTTTGTCAGGGTTGTGCTCTTGGAAAACAACATAGGGATCCTTTTCCACATGGACAAGCCACTCGTGCTTTGACACCATCAAATTTGATTCATAGTGACCTCATGTCATTTCCCACTCCTTCATTTTCTAGTTCTAGATATGTGCTTACTTTCATTGATGACTTCTCTAGATGTACATGGGTGTACTTTTTGAAGTACAAGTCTTATGTATTTTATTCATTTTGAGTATTAAGACATTTGTAGAGAAGCAATCTGGTCTTTCTATTTGGAAAATATGCATAGATAATGGGGAGTAGTATGTGAACCAAGCTTTTAGGGATTTTTTCTCTAAACATGGTCTTCAGCATATGTTTTCAGTGCCGTACACCCCTCAGTAGAATGTGTGGGAGAGAGAAAGAATAGAACCCTTTGGGAGATGGCTAATTATATGATTCAATCTAGGTCCATGGACACTATTAGTCTCAGATTGGTTTTGAAAAATGAGTTTCAACATAGTTAACCAATTCTCAAGATGGTGCCAAGTATAATATAGAAGCCGAGCTATAGTGTGTGTCAAACCAAAGAATTCAATAGGTGCTGAGTGAACTTCAAGTGTTGAGTGAACTCTAGGTGCCAAGTGAACTTTAGGTGCCAAGTGAAGTTCAAGTGTTGAGCAAAGTATAGATGCTGAATCACTATAGGTATCGAGTAGAGTATAGATGTTGAGTGAAATAGAGTTACTATAGGATCTGAGTGAGACAAAATTTCTATATGTGTCGAGCATCAGGAACTAGTAAGTGTCGAGTAACATAGAATCAGCATATGAGTTTGTATCTTCACAAACTCAGATGTAAACCATTTTTTGAGCTAACATAGGATGAATCTTGAAGGATCTTGAAGATAAGATCAAATTTTTTGCATTACCTATGTAATCAGCATGCAGCCAATAAGAAAAATGGAGAAGGCATGCAACCAATAGGAAAAGTGCAAGAATTGAGTGGGAAATGAAGAGAAAATATTTATTGTAGATTCATACCTAACTTTAAAGCTTTGAAGTCTTTAAAAGGAGGATGAAACCCCATTGTATGCATGCATGAGAGAAGTGTATGGGTGAATTATAGCAAAGTATAGAAGGGTGTAAAGACTTAGAGAAGAGCAGAGAAGCATTGCATAATTTAGTTGATCAAGAAAAGAGTATCAGAGTTACAAAGAGTGACATTTCAAATCAAGCAAGGATCAAAGTAGACAAAGCTGAACAAGGATCTAGAATTAGCAATTGAGGATTGCAAGTCATCAGGTCAGGACATTCCATACTTTCTAACCATTGTATTGTGAGAATGGAAATCTTATGTTGATAGGTTGGCTTAGCAACTATATTGGATTAGGAGCCATATTGTAGATCCCTAACAGGATTGTAAATCCTTTAATAGGGTAAAATTCTAAGTAAATGTTTGTAAATCCTTTAACCAAGTCACTTTTAAGAGGGTGTAAAGTCTTTAAAAGGATAGGCCTTTTATAGGGTAGACCATTAAAAGTGGTCAAACTTTGTAACCTTAAACAGTTACATATTGCTACAGTAATACTTTGTGGGTGTCATCCCACCCTAGTTTTACCTTCTCATTTTGGAGGGTTTCTAGGTTACCAAATCTTGTGTTATCTATTTTCATGCATGTCTTTACTTTCATGTTTATTAGATGGATTCGATGTATGTGAATGATCTCAACTAAAAAGTTTTGAAAAGGTTAAAGCTTACAGCTTGGAGAAATGTTCTAGAAATGGAAGTCTACAAACTTGGGAAGATCATAGAGAATCAGGCAATAGATATACACTTGCTTTACATGATTTGGAAGAAGTTAGAGAGGAAATGAGAAAATCCTTAAAGAGAAGAAGAGAGATTGTCATAGCTAAGAATGATACACAATACAAGGAACTTGACACCTCAAAACTATTTTCAAATGGAGATTCCAAAGATTTTGATGTAGCAATAGAAAACCTAATGGAGAAGCATAAAGCCCAAGCAGAAGAAATCAAAACACTTAAGCTTGAACAAGAATCATAAGCTATGATTCTCTATGAGGTGATTGAACAAAAGAAAAGAGCCATTAAAGACAAAGCTATGCTAGAAGAAGACAAGAGAAAACTTGCCAACAAATTGGAAGAAAAGTCAATTGAACTTGCAAGAATTTCAAACATGTAGCTAGACACCCTAAGCTAGATGATGAATGCAAATCATGAACTAAATGTTAAGGACATTGAGATTTCTACACTAAAGATGCAAAATGAACAACTACAAAATGATCTAAAAAATGAGAAGGAGATTATAGAGAGCTTCAACAAACCTAATGAGGCCATCAAGTACTTAAAGAAGCTACTAAAATTACCAAGGGCTAGCAATGATACTTCAGGACAAGGATACATCAGCACTGAACAAGGAGAGTCATCAAAGACTGTAGAAGAAAGGAGTAACAAAGGTAAGAACACTAAACCTACTTGTCATTTCTATGATAAAAAATGACTTACCTCTAATGTATGTAGGAGCAAGAATGCCCATTAGCATGGCAAACCTAAGAATGTGAGTCATTGTCATAAGTGCAACAAGCAAGGACATAAAGCACATAGTTGCAAGACTAGGACCATCAGGACACCAAGATTTGAAGGTCACTGCTACAAGTGCAAGAAGTATGGACATAAATCTTTTGAGTGTAGATCAAAGCCTATGTGGAGACCAAATTAGCCAGCAAGAGGAAATAGCCATGGACATCACTACAATTGGGACTACAATACTAGGTATAGTTTTCATTACTATTAGGAATATGGACACATTCCTAAAAATTCCATAAGAACACATTTTAGAGGAAACTACAGTAGATGGTCGAGCCAAACCACATGTTTCAGTTGCTTGAAGACTGGTCATATCGGTAGGAATTGCCCAACAAGATCAAACGCACCCAATTCAAAGAACAAAAAAGGTAAAGAGAAGGTAGATGTTGAACACATCAGAGGATAAATGAATAAGACATGGAAGAAGAAAGATGGGTGTAGCACATCAAATGAAGGGATCACTTCACCTAAAAGTTCAAGTGGTCACACTTCATCAAACTAAGCAAAGAGGAGTCATGAGGAATTGATTTACAAAGCTTTATTTTACATCAATTCCTAAACAACCAGGTACTGAAAAGAAGAGATTAGCATGATTAGAGATGCAAAGTTAAAACTTCAAGTTTTCATTAGTGTTTTCAAGTCACCCTTAGATGCCGAGTAAAATTCTAGTACATTTTGAGTTGATTGTTTAAAGAAAATAGAGGCCAAATGATCAAGTTGTAGCTAAGTTGGTAGAAGAAGCCAAGTGAAAGGAAATCTCAGTTGAGGTTGAGTAAAGATTACTCTTGTGGAAGCCAAGTGATGAAAAGCCAATGGAAGCCAAGTAATTTAGAACCCTTCAGAAGTCAAGTGGATAGTTGTAAAAATAATAAGCATTAAATGCAGTGAAAATAGGGCATATTATCGCATTTTCAATCATTTTTCTTCAGTGAAAACAATGAGCAAAGACAAAAAAGAGTGCAAAGTGACTTCATAGCAAAGAATCTAGTGTTTAAGCCAATTTCAATAGCATTTTACCATGATTTAATTGATCTCAAGGTATTGACATTTGTTCTGAGCTATGCAATTTCATATTTTCTTTGTGTACAAACCCTAGATTGCACAAATGGCTTCTAGCTCTAGGAAAACTTAGGAGAAGGAACCATTTGAGGTCTAGCTAGTGTCTAATGAAGTGAAACAACCTAATTTCTACCCAATCCCTAAAGTGGCATATAAAAATGACCTAGCTAGAGCCCTATCTATCATACCCCATAAGGTAGTTATGGTTCAGGATGTTAGGAGATGTTATAATTGCAATATTGGAGTAATAGGTGACATGGAAATGAGGAAATCTTATGAGAAATTGTGTGAAAATGAAGTGTCAAAGGAAGAATATCATATTATTGAGAAGAAGGGTTTAACACATGCCCTAGAATTCCCTATAATGTTCAAGACTAAATGGATCAAACTAGTGCTTAGCAGAATACATGATGGAAGCTTATGGTCAGAGGATGGTCCAATGAAAATTACAAAAAGGATTTTGCATAGAATGATAGGGTACCCAACCCTAGATTAGTTTAAGACCCTTAGGAGTGATTCTAAGGAGGCAATTGAGAAAAATACTAGTGCTAAGTGGAACAAGAGAGGGATGAAAATAGATACCATTCAAGACCCTCTTTTTGACTTTGTTGTTAGAGTCATTGCACACAAATTGTATTAATCCAACAGACTTAATAGTGTTCCTTGCATTGCAGTGGATGTAGGCTACAAATTGGTGAAAAAGATCATACTTATGATCTTGCAGAACTACAACTGCAACAAATTAATGAGAATTTAGTAGAAATCAAGAGAACCAAGGGAGCCGAATGTAAATTTGGTGTTATTTTGATTTGTATATTCTTCTATGTTCAAAATGAGTTTCCTTCTTTTGGTAAAGTGGTGTGGAAAGCAAATAGGTCAATAATAGCTCAAGTTAATGAACACATGGAGTAGATGGGAGCTAATTTTGAGACCCTTATGACTAGCTATTTTGAAGACTTCAAGAAAACAATGAAGCAAAGGCTAAGAATACCAGTTTCCTTAGTAGAGAAACATGTAAATGAAGTATGCTTTCTTGTAGATATTGACTATACATACATACAAGTTGCCATACCAAGAGTGAGATGGTTAAGACCTCTTGGCTATGTAATAAATATAGATGAGGCATCAACAGCTATAACAGCATTATTAACTGAGGAAGTGAACAAGAGTGCACCATATTTTGGAACCTATGATGTGGTCAGATCAAAAATGGATATGGAGTTGAAGACTACCTCCACACTGGAAAAGAAAGACAAACTTGTTAAGAAGTTAAAGGCCAAATTTGGTGAAAGCATGACAAAAGAAGAAGAAAGTGAAGAAGTTGAGGATGATGAAGAGGAACAAGGTCATGAACCAATTGCTTTAAACCAAGGTATGGGGGAGGATGCTAAAGAGGAGGAAGGTGTCAAGAAAGAAGCACCCAAGGCTGAACCAAAGAAGAGAAAAGCACAAAAATAGCTAGTTGCGTAGCCAAAGGGGAAGAAGAAAGCAACAAAGCCAAGCCCAACCAGGCCAACTACAAGGGTAGATACTAGGGCAACAACCTAAGTGGCAAAAGAATAGGGGAAACAAAAAGCAATAGAGCAAGGAGGGCCTACAAAACCAAAGAAGAGAAGAAAGTATGTTGCACCTCCTAAATCAGATGAAGAAAAGACAGAGTCTAATGAAGATCAATTCAGATTGCTAAGATGTTCTACCAAGTCTAAATTGGAAAGTGTTTGTAATAACTTTAGAGGCAATGCATATTTAACTCGTTTGAAGATCATTGATTTTAATAAATTGTCAAAGGAACAACAAAAAATAATGGAAGATTCCATCTACACTATGATGGCTAAGTTCAAGACCACCCCACTTAAACTAGATAATTCAATGCCTAAGGAGCTAAGCTCCATTGCAGAGAATAAATAGCATTACTATCTTAAAGTGGAAAACCAAATAAAGGAGTCAACATTGGCTCATGTAATGCTAGACCTAACTAAAGATCAAATAACTAAGGCTAGTAAGAAACATGGGAGAAAATTTGCACCAAATATAGAGCCTTTAGAATTTTGCAAATTCAAATTGAAGATGTTATGCAAAAGTCCACACAAATATTGAAATTAATTTATGGATTGACTATAGTAAAAGAAGGTCAAGAAGACCCCTTTGAGGGGAGAAATGATGAAGAAGAAGAGGAAAATGAGAAAGAGGAGGAGGTAGAGAAAGAAAAGGAAGAGGAAACAATGGAGAAGACATAGGGTGAAGAGGCAACAGCTAAGAAGTAGTAGCCAGAACAAAGTGTCCAAGACACCCAAATGCCACCACCAAGTCCTCCACATACAGCATGTGTAAATATAGAATTTTCAAAGATTTTCCTAACACCTCAGGTTAGAACATTGGTCCATTGACTGTAGAGGATCTCAAAAAGATCCTTTACCAAACTACATTGCAATCACAACTATGCACAAATCTAGTTTTGGTGAGTGTGGATGAATTACAAAAGGTTGTAGTAGAAATTACAAGGGAGAAGTTGAACACACAAGAACCATCTTCACAACCGCCCATAGCTATAGTAGATCAACCAAAAGAGAAAGAAGCACATGATACAATGGCTAAGGTTGATCATACAGTCACAGCAACAACAACTACTGAGGAGCCAACAAAGGAACAAATAGGACAAGATGTTCCTACAACACAAAAAAAAGGTGCACCTCCTCAAATTATCATTATTGATCAAGGTAGTAGAGAAGAACATAAGGAAGAGGAGAAAACCCCTAAAGAAAGAGAATAGGAGGCAATACAAACATAGGTGAACTTGCCTACCTCAGGGACTCCTACCAAAAAATCAAGCACTAATGCAGTACCACTGTAGATTTCAGCACTAAGCTCAAGCTCCACCAAGGCTATGAGGGTACTTCACTATGGAGACCCTGCACTTGATGAGGAAATAGTCATACCGATTTATGACTGCAAAAAAATGAACCTAGCTCAAATAAATGAAGTGCAAGAGGCACTAGAGAGAAGGAAGAGGCAGGAGATACTCAAAAATGAGTATAGACATAAGCAAGCACTTGTGGAAATCAAAGATATATTCCTTGATGCATTTAACTTGCTAGTACCTAATGAAACCCAGCCCATTATGGAGCAATTTTCCAACATTATGGACCAGATATAGAACAAATACCTTGATACTAATGTTAAGTTATTAGAATGGTATGAAAAGAAGTTTCAAATGAAAGTCAATGAAAAGATATCCAATAAGCTAGCACTTTCACAAGTTGAATTGGCTAAGAAGGTTAAGAAAGTAAAAATAGTACTTGGTGCAGAGCACCTAACCCTCATTCATTTTTCATGTGGTAATAAGTTCTAGGGATAAATCTAATGATCTCTCTATGACCCATCCATCTTGTAATGGACACAAGACCCCTTGGTGCAACTATAAACCTTGGACATCAACTGGTCCAATGGGTGGATTTTTGGTCATTTTCAAGTTTTATAGGTGTGTCTAGATTTTTAGGAACTTAATAAGGTCTTAGGAGTCAATTAAATCATATTATAACTCTTTCTTGCAAAGTTGTTCATCATTTCTTGCTATAGAGCAAAAAATTGCAAAACCTTTTGAAAATATGCCCTAAAATAGTTCAAATTGTTCAAAGGTTGGTTAAACTAGTGCTAAATGGACTATTTAGGCCCAGAGCATTCAAAGATGGAAGGTGTGTGAAGATTCAATTTCATTTGCTCCTAAAAATCAATAAAATTTGTTGTTTTCCTGTACAGTTTACTGGTTTTTCACCTACAATATAGAATCCAAGGTTTGCAAGATGAATTTTGGGCACTAATAAGTTGAGGCTATCCATTTAGGAGGTTTTTGATTTGGTTTGAGGTCTTTATCGCCTTCCTTATAAAAGTTATCAAATTTCTTAGTGTACTAGTCTATGAAACCCTTGATTTCGAGGTTTGGTCACTAAAATGCCCCTAACTTGTTAACCAACTAGTGGATTCCCTTCTTCCCTAGTATGGAGCAAGTTAGGAGTGTACATTATTTTATTTTTGCAGTGTTGGAGTAGGAGGTTGAGTTTGTGATTTATGGGAGTGAGCCCTAGATCAAATATCTTCATATATTTGACCCAGTTTTGAAGGATTTAAACTATTCAGAAATATGGAGATGGTTTGAAGACCTAATTTTTGAATAAGGTAACCTTATTTAAGCTATACAAACATCCTAGAAATGGATTCTTGATCCCATGCACCCATTCTTGACCATTGGCCTTGAAAACCAAGCCTAAAGTAGCTAATTAGGTCTGTGTACTTGGTTGTGATTAGGACATGTTGGAGTGGAATTGGTCTCTACAACTTTGGAGTCTAAAAGAACTTAGAAAAGGGTACTAGAAATTTCAATTTTTTCCTCAAGTATTTTGGAGAGTTTTAAAGATATTGGCCAAAATTAGTATTAGGAGACCTAATAGGATCCAAGCCTCTGTTGGAGGTTGTAAGGTCTAAAATAGTGAAATCCCTATTTTTTTGAAATTGAGGGAGTTGGTCCAATTTTCTTAAGTTGTGTTCATGTTGTTTTATGTCTCACCTATGGGTTAGAGAGACTTGGAACCTTTCTCAAAGATTTCCTAGAAGGGGAATACACTTGTGAAAGTATTCCATATCATCTATTCAACCCTTTTGGGATCAAACTTGAAAGTTGTGTGGGATTTGGGCTTGATTCTGGCTTCCATTGTGTCATCTCTGCATCAAGTGGTATTAAAGCCACTTTGATCTTGTTTTGGCATCAAGAGACACCATGGCTGATGGAGGAGAAGGACATGAGAGGGAGATTCATTTGAAGATCACCAATGTGGAACTAGCCAAGCTAGTGAAGGAGTAGATGGCTGAAAGCATAGTAGTCCAAGAAGAAAATAGGACTATGAAGAGGGAGTTAGATAAACTCAAGGATAAAATAAGGAAATGAAGAAATGAAGAGTTTGAGCCAAAGGAGATAATAGGGAATGAGGAAAAGATAATAGCCCTATTGATCAGAGACCCTTTCTTGCAGCATTGGAGAGAGTTGGAAAGAAGGGAGAAGGGGACTTACCTACCTTCCATGGTAAGTTGGACCCTAATGAATGTGTGGATTGGATAAAGGCCCTAGAAAATCACTTTGAATGTGATAAAACCCCTAAAAATTAGAGGGTTAGAATTTCCAAAGCCAAACTCAAATGCCCTACCTTGAATTGGTGGAATTTCTTGCAGAATGAGAGATTGGATGAGAATAAAGAACAAATTGCCACTTGGAAGAAGATGAAGGTTGAAATCAAGAAGCAGCTCATACCTGATGATTATGAGGTGTTGGTGCACAAAAAATTGTAGAACCATAAGCAAAGGGATTTGGATGTCAGCACGTACACACAAGAGTTCCAAAATTTGACCCTCAGAGCCAAGGTATATGAGACTGAAAAGTAGAAGCTTGCAAGGTATGTAAATGGATTAAAATATAGCATTCAAGATGAATTAACATTAATTACTCTTGGTTTAGTTCATTAGTGTTTTAATATGGCTCTAAAAATAGAGGAAAAATATAAAAGAAGAGGAGATACAAATAGTAGGGGTAGATGAAATAACAATAGAGGCAGAGGTAGGTTCCATGGAAGGCGATCTTTCAATAAAAATTAGGATGAATCCAGTAGTTCAAATGCTAAAAGTGAGTCTACTAATAGAGGGGCATTTCGAGGCAGGAGATTTAATGGTAGAGGAAGGTCTAGTGGAAGAGGTCCTAGTGTGTTCATTGGTAAGTGTTTCACTTGTAACCAAGTAGGACATTAGTCCTTTAGGTGTTCTAAAAAGAAAAAACAAGGAGGAGATAGGAGAATTCAATTAACCCAAGAAGAAGACAGTCAAAGTGTCACTGCTTATCAGTCTACCACCTCTAGACCTATACTGCCTAAGCATGGTGAATCATTAATGATGCAAAGAACAATGTTAAAAGCCCCTACAACTATAGAACCACCACAAAGAAAATTACTATTTAAAACTTATTGTAAGGTAAATAACAAGGTTTGTAGAGTTATAGTGGACTCTGGTTCATCTAAATGTTGCTTCTAAGGAGATGGTTGCTAAGTTCAAACTAACCACAAGGCCTCATCCTTACTCATGTAAGGTATCATGGTTAACAAAAGACAAAAAAACACTTATAAATGAACAAGTGTGGGTGGAGTTCAAGATTGGGGAGTACAATGATAGAGTTTTGTGTGATGTGGCAGAGATGGATGCATGTCATTTGCTTCTTGGGAGGCCATGGAAATATGATGTATGTGCTAAGCATGATGGCAAGACAAATGTTTATACCATAACCAAGGATGGGGTTGAGTATATTATGCCACCTTTACCAGATGATGGGAAACCTACTACAAATGGGGTGATGTTGGTAGGTGAAAAGGAGTTTATGAGAGTCACTAAGGAAAAGGACACACCTTGTTTTGCATTGGTAGTCAGACCACAAAAACATCCAATTAGACAATCACAAAGCCCATCCAAGGTTATCAATGTGGGACCCAAGGAGATAAGAGACTTGTTAGAAAAGTATGGAGGAATAGTTGCAAGCAGCCAACCAGAAAAATTACCACCTAAAAGAGACATTAGTCATTACATAGATTTCATCCTAGGAGCCACAATTCCAAACAAAGCAGCATACAAGATGAGCCTTGAACAAAATGAAGAGATAGCAAAACAAATGGAGGAATTGTTGGCTATGGGGTTCATTATGAAAAGTATAAGTCCTTGTCCAATCCCTACAGTCCTAGCACCAAAGAGGGATGGTACTTGGAGACTATGTATAGATTCTAGGGAAATCAATAGGATAACCATTAGATATAGGTTTCCTATGCCAAGGATAGAAGACCTCACAGACTATTTGGGGAAGGCAAGCATTTACTCAAAGGCAGATTCCAAAGGTGGATCCCAAGAGTGGATATCATCAAATCAGGATCAGAGGTGGAGATGAGTGGAAAATAGAAATTAAGACTTTAGAAGGCCTCTATGAATGGCTTGTGATGCCCTTTGGCTTGTCCAATGCACCTAGCACCTTTATGAGACTTATGAATAAAGTCTTGAAACCTTTCTTGAATAAATTTGTTGTTGTATATTTAGATGACATCCTAATATTTAGCAAGGATAGGGATGAACACTTGAGGCACTTAGATTTAGTCTTACATAGACTTCATGAGGAGAAACTAATGATAAACTTGGAAAAATGTTCATTTTTGCAGACAGAGATGATCTTCTTGGGGTTTGTGATATTAGGAAATGAGTTGAAAATTAATACTTCCAAGGTTGAATCCATCCTTAACTAGCCACCTCCCACCACACCATCAGAGGTAAAGAGTTTTCATGGTATGTGCAGTTTTTATAGGAAATTTATTAGAAATTCCAGTGGTGTGTGTGCTCCTATGATCAATACCATAAAAGGAGGAAGGAAGTGTGTATTTTCTTGGACTAAGGAGGCTAATTATTCATTTGAATGTTTGAAGAAAAAGATTTCGAACCAACTTGTTTTGGTACTCCCTAATTTTTACAAGTTTTTTATAATTGAATGTGATGCTAGCAACAAGGCTATTGGAGGTGTTTTAAGCCAAGAGGGTAGGCCTATGGCATTTTTTAGTGAAAATCTCAATGATACCAAGAAAAAGTATTCAAAATATGACCTTAAACTTTATGTTATGGTGTAGTCCCTTAGAAAATGGAGACATTACTTATTGCCTAAAGAATTTTTTGTGTACATGGATAATCATGCCCTAAGCTTCTTGAATAGGTAAGAAAAGTTGAACCATAGGCATATGAAGTGGGTAGAATTTTTTCAAGCCTACACCTTCATCATTAAGAATAAAAAAGGAGAAAGCAACAAGGTTTCTAATGCACTTAGCAAGAGAAACTTGACAATCCAAGAAGTTCAGTTAGAAAGCATTGGCATCCATGCAATCAAAGATATGTATGAATAAGATGAAGACATAAAGGAGGCATACCAAGTCTACAAAGCCATGGGGGAAAGGTATCATACTAATTTTAGTGAATGCATTTTTCAAGAAGGACTTTTGTTCAAAGGTGGTCAACTTTGTGTTCCCAAGGGATCTATTAGAGAGAACATTATAAAGGAGAAGCATTGTGGCAATTTGGTAGGTCATTTTGGAGTTGATAAGACTCTAGAGCAAGTTAGGAGATTCCACTTTTGGCCTAGAATCCAGACTAGTATCAAAATATTTGTTGAATGGTTTTTGATTTGTCAGTAAGCAAAGGGAGGTACATCAAATGCAGGACTTTATACACCACTTTCAATACCTCACAAGCCTTGGGATTCAGTAAGTATGGACTTTGTAGTTGGACTTCCAAGAATTAAGTCAAGCAATGAGAGTATTTTTGTAGTTGTGGATAGGTTTTCCAAAATGGCTCACTTCATAGCTTGCAAAACTACTCATGATGACTCCCACATAGCAGGTTTATTCTTCAAAGAGGTTGTTAGACTTCATGGTTTGCCTTTGTCCATTATATCTAATAGAGATCCAAAAAAATTGGGGCATTTTTGGAGAACTTTGTGGAGGAAATTAGGGACTAATTTTTGTTTTTCATCTGCCTACCATCCTCAATCTGATGGGTAGACAAAGGTAGTTAATAGGTCCTTAGGAAACATGTTAAGATTCCTTTCCAAGCAGCATGAAGTTTCATGGGATAGTATTTTACCTCAAGCAGAATTTTCCTTTTATGATTCAATTAATAGGAGTATAGTCCTAACACCTTTTCAAGTTGTCTATGGCACTCATCCAAGGGGTAAATTAGAACTCAAAGACATTAAACAAATGGAGAGGAAAAGTGCTCAAGCTGAAGATTTTGCAAAGGTCATGAAAGAGGTCCATCAGCAAGTGCAGGATAGATTGAAGGATTCTTCCATAAAATATAAGTAGCAGAAAAATAAGAAAAGGAAAGAACTACAGTTCAAAGTGAGGGACATGGTAATGGTACATCTTAACAAAGCAAGGCTCCCAAAATAGATGCATACCAAACTACAAATGAAGAAAATTGGCCCATTCAAGATAGTCAAAAATTGTGGCAATAATGCTTATCAAATTGATTCACCCCCAATATCAATTTGTCTCCTATATTTAATGTTTCTGACCTATATGTTTTCAAAGGTACTCTTTTAACTAATGTGGATGTAGGTACACTTGAAGAACCTAAGGAAGAGTTGAAGAAAACCATGCCATCTATACCCAAACTAGTGATATATACTATTTTGGATAGCAGGGTCAACAAGAAAACAAGGATCCATACATATTATGGGTACCTAGTTCATTGGAAGGGGAAAACAATAGTAGATGCTACTTGCTTGACTGAGAAGGCTCTTAAGGCATATGGCATTGATCCTTCCCATTTCACTACTCCAAAGACTAGAGTTTCTTTTATGTGGGGGAGTATGGTGCAGAGCACTTAACCCTCATTCATTTTTCATGTTGTAATAAGGTCTAGGTATAGATCTAATGATCTTCCTATGAACCATCCATCTTGTAATGGACACAAGACCCCTTGGTGCAACTATAAACCTTGGGCATCAATTGGTCCAATGGGTGGATTTTTAGTCATTTTCAAGTGTTATAGGTGTCTTTAGGTGTTTAGGAACTTAATAATGTCTTAGGACTCAATGAAATCATATTATAACAATTTCTTACAAAGTTGTTCATCATTTCTTGTTGTAGAGCCAAAAATTGAAAGCATTTTCTTAACAACTTTTTGAAAATATGCCATCCAATGGTTCAAACTATTCAAAGGTTGGTTAGACCAATTGGAAATGGCCTATTTAGGCTCAGGGCATTCAAATATGGAAGGTGTGTGAAGATTCAATTGCATTTGCTCCCAAAAATCAATAAAATTTGTTGTTTTCCTATGCAGTTTACTAGTTTTTTACTTACAGTACAGAATCTAAGGTCTGCAAGATGAATTTTGGGCACTGAGAAGTTGATTCTATCCATTTAGGAGGTTTTGGATTTGGTTTGAGGTCTTTATCACCTTCCTTGTAAAAGTTGTCAAATTTCTTAATGTATTGGTCTATGAAACCCTTTATTTTAGGGTTTGGTGACTAAAATGCCCCTAACTTGTTAACCAACAAGTGGATTCCTTCTTCCCTAGTATGGAGCAAGTTAGGAGTGTACATTATCAAATTTTTGTAGTGTTGGAGTAGGAGGTTGAGTTTGTGACTTATGGGAGAGAGCCCTAAGTCAAATATCTTCATATATTTGACCCAATTTTGAAGGATTTAAACTATTCAGAGTGATGGAGATGGTTTGAAGACTTTATGTCTAAACAAGGTACCCTTATTTAAGCTAGAGGAAAATCCTAGAAGTGGATTCCCAATCCCATGAACTCATTCTTGATCATTTGTCTTGAACACCAAGCCTAAAGTAGCTAATTAGGTCTGTGTACTTGGTTGTGGTTAGGACATGTTGGAGTGGAATTGGTCTCTGCAACTTTGAAGTCTAAAAGAACTTGGAAAAGGGTACTAGAAACTACAATTTTTTCCTTAGGTCTTTTGGAGAGTTTTAAAGATATTGGCCAAAATCAGTATTAGGAGACCTAAAAGGATTCTAGGTCTATTCATGCAAACTGAGTTGTGGGTTGTTGGGGGTGCAACCAATGGTTGATTTTCCTTATTTGGTTTGAAGCCAGGTGGCTCCAAGCCTTAGTTGGAGGTTGTAAGGTCTAAAATAGTGAAATCCCTATTTTGCCCAAATTGAGGGAGTTGGTCCAATTTGCTTAAGTTGGATTCATGTTGCTTTATGTCTCACCTGTGGGTTAGAGAGACTTAGAACCTTTCACAAAGATTTCCTAGAAGGGGAATACACCTATGAAATTAGGCCATATCATCTATTCAACCCTTTTGGGATCAAACTTGAAAGTTGTGTGGGATTTGGACTTGATTCTTACTTCCATTGTGTCATCTCTACATCAGTACATGACAATATATTCTCATTGTACTCCAAATTGTGTGACTCATCATTATTCACACAAGAAACTAGCCAAAGTATTCTGAGCTTTGAACGAAATCTCAAGATTTCTAGCACACAACTACCCAAAGATCCAGCTCAAAATGAGAAGCATTTTGCAACTACGCTTCATACACAGAAAGAGTTAGCTATATTGATAGCAGAAGAGGCCAATATCAAGGCCAAATTGATACAAATTCAATCTTCCATAACCCCGAATATAAAAGTGCTTCATAAGGAAATGGCCTATGCAAAAAATGTTCTAAAGAAAGACCTTAATCTTTCTACTTCAGAAGGCCTTGTACATCTTGTAGTAGAGACAATTATCCAACATAAATCACTGGAATTTACTTTAGATAATTGGGATGCTTCTCTGAAGATGATTATGGAGGTAAATAAAAAAAATTGGCTAAATATTCTATTCATTCTTCAGACCCTTTAACATAAGAGTAAAAAAGGGTGAGATATTCATTGCATATGTGAGATATAATATTTTGGGGGAGATAGTAAATAAAATAGTGAGATAATACATTCTTTGATGGAAGTAATAAAGAATATCCAAAGGGGAGATATTCAAATTCACATTTTGAGGAAGTAATAAGGAGATACAACCAAAAGGATGCAAAATTGCAAGAAGATGTGAAAATGAGAGTAGAAACAAAGGGAAAGTACAAATAAAGAAAAAATAGGGTATAAATAGATACAGAGCACAGACAAGGCAAAGAGTATCAAATACATTAGCATGAGACAAATTTAGCACAAGAGTTTTGGTTAGAGAAATGGCACATCAGCTCAGAGGGAGTTACAAGTTTTTGAGGTATACAAAATTTTGAACAAGTTTTTGAAAGTCTTGTACATATGCCAAACAAAATGTGTAGTATACTCATAGAGATCAGATTCATAATGCCTAGTTAAGTGTTTTTGCCACTCATGTCAAAGGGGGAGATTGTTAGTCTCAAATTGGTTTTAACAAATGAGTGTCAACACACTTAACCAATTCTCAAGATGATGCCAAGTATAATATAGAAGCTGAGCTACAGTGTGTGCTGAGCCAAAGAATTCAATAGGTGTTGAGTGAACTTCAAGTGTCAATTGAATTTTAGGTGCCGAGTGAACTTTAGGTGCTGAGCAAAGTTCAAGTTCCGAGTAAAGTATAGATGTTGAGTCACTATATGTGCTGAGCAGAGTATAGATGTTGAGTGAAATAGAGTTGCTATAGGAGCCAAGTGGGATATAATTTCTATATGTGTCGAGCATCAACAACTAGTAAGTGTCAAGCAACACAAAATCAGCATATGAGTTTGTATCTTTGCAAACTCAGATGTAAACCATTTTTTAAGCCAACATAGGATGAATCTTGAAAGATCTTGAAGATAAGATCGAATCTTTTGCATTACCTATGTAATCAGCATACAGCCAATAAGAAAAATGGAGAAGGCATGCAACCAATAGGAAAAGTGCAAGAATTGAGTGGGAAATGAAGAACAAATATTGATCATAGATTCATACCTAACTCTAAGGCTTCAAAGTTGTTAAAAGGAGGATGAAACCCCATTGTATGCATGCATGAGAGAAGTGTATGGGTGAATTATAGCTAAGTTTAGAAGGGTGTAAAGACTTAGAGAAGAGTAGAGTAGCATTGTAGAATTTAGTTGGTCAAGAACAAAGTATCAAAGTTGCAAAGAGTGACATATTAGACCAAGCAAGGATTAGAGTAGATAGAGTTGAACAAGGATCTAGAATCAATAATTGAGGACTACAAGTCATCAGGTCAAGACTTTCTACCATACTTTCTAACCATTGTATTGTGAGAATGGAAATCCTATGTTGATAGGTTGGCTTAGCAGTTATATTGGTTTAGCAGCCATATTGTAGATCCTTAACAGGATTGTAAATCCTTTAATAGGGTAACATTCTAAGTGAATGTTTGTAAATCCTTTAACTAGGTCACTTTTAACATGGTGTAAATTCTTTAATAAGATAGGCCTTTCATAGGGCAAACCATTGGAAGTGGTCAAAATTTATAACCTCAAACAGTTACATATTGTTGCAATAATACTTTGTGGGTGTCAACTCCACCCCAATTTACCTTCTCATTTTGGAGGGTTTCTAGGTCACCAAATCTTGTGTTATCTATTTTCATCCATCTCTTTACTTTCATGTCTATTAGATGGATTATATGCATGTGAATGATATCAACTAAAAGGTTTTGAAAAGGTTAAAGTTAGTTACTTCTGATTCACCACCCCCCCCCCCCCCCACCCCCCCTCTTAGAAGTAAATCTTCCCACTTGTAAGTTCCAACAAATACATCTTTTTGGGCAGAGCTAGTCAATAGTGCTAACTATATTTAGAATCAAATGCCTCACAAGGCTATTTGACATATGACTCCTAAGGAGGCTTAGTCTCATGTCAAGCCTAATGTATCTTTATTCTAATTTTTTGGTAGTGAAGCATGGGCATTTGTACCAGATGCTTAGAGGAGAGTAATGGATCGAAAGAGATGACACCTCATTTTTGTTGGCTACTATGAGGATTTTAAGGCCTATAGGTTGTTTGATTGTAATTCTAGAGAGGTCATATTTCAACGAGATGTCCAGTTTGATGAGCGCCTTTCTACAGTAGATACCATGTCTCTATAGTCTACTTCACTTACCACTAATCCCTCATCCTTTCTAGTCTCTTTTCTAAATGACAAGGATGATGATCTTGTTGATCCCCATTTACCTCTACCACAGGATCCTCCCTAGATGCTTAAATGGGCTTGAGCTATAGTTGAGGCTGTAGGATCTCTAGCTAGTGACCCTTCCACTTCTCGTTGCACCTGATCTCATATTTTGGGTTCTAGTCTTCTTAGTCATGCTATTTGTGATGATCCTCAAACATTTGCAGTAGTGACGGGACATTCTAAGTGGGACAATGCAATGGAGGAGAAGTATTCTCCTTCAATGAAGAATCATACTTGGGATCTTTATATACTTCCTAAAGGAATAAAGTTAGTGCAATGCAAATGGTTATATCATACTAAGTTTGTTTTTGATGGTTTGATTGATAAGTACAAGGCTCATCTTGTTGTGAAGGGTTTTTCATGGGTTGAGGGTATTGACTATACTGAGACATTTTTCCATGTCACCAAGATGAATTCTATTCACCTTGTCTTATCCCTCGCAGCTTCATAGGGATGGCCCATTTTTCAAATGGAAGTGAAGAGTGCATTCTTGCATGGTGATCTTACTAAGAAGATTTACATGGAGCAACCTTAAGGATTTGTGTAGGATTCCTCCTTGGTTTTCAATATTTGATACTCATTGTATGGTCTCAAACATGCCCCTCAGTCTTGGGATGAGAAGATGGACTCTTTTCTACTTTCTATAGGCTTCACATGCTGCCATTCTAATTCTATAGTATACATTTAGCATCTTGAGACTGAGGTTCTGATCCTTGTACTATATGTTGATCTCCTTCTCATAGGTAGCTCATCCTCTATGATTCAGGATGTTCAGCAAGCCTTGATGGACTAGTTTGAGATGACTGATCTTGGTCTATAGACTATTCAGTCCTCTATTGGAATCTTTGTTAAATAGCAAAAATATGCTCTTTATATGCTTTGATGCTTTGACATGTTTGACTACAAGCCTTCTCCCACACCTTTTTATTTGAGTATTACTTTATCTACCTCCTATACTTCACCTTTAATGGATCCCACATGGAACTTGTAGTTGGTTGGTAGCTTGTTGTACCTAACTCAAACTCATCCTTGATCTCTCCTTTGCAATTGGTCTTGTCTCTCAGTTTCACATGAGCCTCATGAGATTCATTGGCAAGCTACCAAGTGTATTATGAGATACATTTAGGGGACCCTTACGTATGGCATTCATTACACATTAGGGACTCCTCACATTTTTGGCTACACTAACTCAAATTGGGCTAGTGATGTTGATGATTGGAAGTCTACTTATGGCTTTGTTTTTTGTCTTGGCTCTGGTCCTATCACATGGTCATGCAAGAAGTAGCATGCTCATGCACTTTAATCTATAGATGCTAAGTATAGAGTAGCATTGTTTTCTAGTCAAGAGATTTAATGGCTTCGATAGTTGATGACTAAGTTTGGTTTTCCTCTTGATCATCCCATTGTTTTGTGGTGAAATAATTAGAGTGCTATTCATTTTTCATGCAACCTAGTGGAACATTAGTGCACTAAACACATTGAGCTTCATATGCATTTCATTTTTTAGTTGATCTAGGATGGTGTTCTCTCTTTGGAGTATATTCCCATGGATTCCCAAGTTGCCAACATCTTCACCAAGTCATTTGCATCGATTCGTTATCTTTAGTTGTGGTCTATGCTTGGGGTTATAGAAATTGTCCTTGGGGGGTCTTGTTGAGGCCTTCCTTCCTTCATGTTTTTTTAGCATGTTCATTCTATCTCTTTTTGGAAAGGGTTTTTTCCCACTGGGTTTTCTCCTTTGTCTCTGGTTTATAGAGATTTCCTTGTTCTGGGTACCTGATCAGGTCTTGTTGTTGGGACCCATTTTCTTAGTTTCATAGCTTTGCTAGGTTAGCTTACCTCCTTAGCTTTTCTTAAGGGATGATGTTAGAGTAATTATTTATTTACTCTTATTAATTATATTGTGTTGATTTAATTAATTAAGTCATGTATTACTCTAGCCTACTTAAGATTTCTCTTAGGTGCATATAATTAATATTTTATATTAATTATAATGCACAAACCCAATTTTCTTTCCCTTTAGGTTTTCATTCACCTTTAATGTTGAAATTTTGTTCTTTTTTTTTTCATTCTTGGAATACAATTTCACTCTCACACTATTGAGATTTTCCAAACTCTGCTTTTTCCTTTTCTATGTTCTCTTTAGCACAGGTTATTTGCATGTAGGTGTTCTTAGCAATCTGTGAAGTTGGTTTTCACAACTTTTACAACAACAATCTCCCCATTTGGCATTAGTGGCAAAAATGCTTTTTCATGATCAAAACTAAAACATAAGTACTCCCTCTTAGGATATAATCCATAACTATAACTCAGTCTACACATAGACTTCTATACTTTTATTTTCAAAATCTTTTCCAAAAAATTTTGATTTCTAACTTAACTACAAGATCCACCAAACTATCTACAATAGAAAGATTGGTATCTCTCTACACTAACTCCTTAGCATTCTTTAAATGAATTTTCATAACCTATAAATGAGGTGTTAGGATGACCTTAATAGAAATGATCTTAGCTCTTATTTTTCTATCTTTAATCATTAATTCTAATTGCCTTCCTTGAATAAATATAAATTTAGAAAAATGAACAAAATTTATACTTGAGTCTTTGCTCAATGTATGTGTACTATACTTTAAAGTTGCTTCATGTTTATCTAGCTTTGCTTGTACTTCCTTTGCGAAATATGAAACATCACACAATTTCTTGAAAAATGTATGAACATTCTTGACTCTAACTTCCAAATTATTTACAAGCTAAGAAAGTTCTACCTATCTCACAACAATCTCTAATGTCACTTTCTCCATGATTTTCTTTTCAAATTTCCTTTCTGACCATTACAATTACTTTTCACTTGCATTGATATCTAGGTCATTAAGTTACTCAACTATTTGAACTAATTATTTGATTATAGGGGCTTTATCATTCAAGTTCTCAACATCAATAGTCTCACAAATATATCTCTAATTTCATGTATAACTTGCTTCTAATGATGCTCCTTTCTCATCTCTTCCTACTTTATCTTTCTAGCCGGTAGCTCTTGAAGTGTAACCTTTTGCTCATATGTTTAATTATTTGTGTCCCACTTTGGAGTCTCAATCACTTTATCAAGTGTAACAAGTTTACCTTGTCTACCTCCAAGAGATTTAGTCTTTCTTATTGTCATTCATTTCCCTTTTGAAACTGGGGTATTTGAGCTCGGCATAGATAATTGTAGACCTTGTGTGAGAACCTCTACACTTGGTCTTTGTATCTCCTCGGCTCCTTTAAGCTCCACATCTTGTGTCCTTTTCTCTTCATTGGTTTTCTATTTTGGGAAAACAAACACCTATTATTCAGTTGCATTAGCTTTTTCTTGTGCAATAGTAGGAATGAGTTCACTAATTGAACTGCATCATCTAGGCTCCTTTTCTCCCTCAATGTGAGGTCGTGAGGAACTCAATCTTACTTCACCAAAGGTAATTTTCTCTACTATACATTCTAGATCTTGTCTATCTTGACTTCTCTAGTTGTAGCACTTTCACTACTATGACTATGATTATTTTGTCATTCTAGTTCATGTATTTTGACCTTTAGTGACCAGCACAACCTATTACTCAATAACACTAACATCCTCCTCTATTTCTTCTTGTGCTTGCACATGTGTAAGAAAAGGAATAGTAGATGTATCTGATATAGAATTTATTACTTATTGCATAGTATATTCCCCTTCAATATTTGTATATTCTTTGACTTGTACAATTATTGGATTGAGGTATGCTAGCTTGGCATGAATAGGCATTTGAATAGGATTTTCCTCCTACAATTCTTTCTCAACCAATTCACTCACATATTTTGGACTATCTACTAGTTCATCTTCAATAGTCATTATTGTTTTTTGCTTAATTTCCTAAATCTTTCTCTACACTACTTTTGCCAAATTCTTAATATTTGTAATAGTCTTCTTGGTTATCCAACCCAACTTGTCCTATGTCCTTCTATTTAGCATCATCCTTCTTATCATCCTCAAAAATTAAGCCATAGATCTTCTTTTAGGTAATTTTTCTTTGCTACACAATATCTCCTATTCTATTCTTTAGTACCAAGAATTCTCTTGCCTTAGGCACAAATTTGTTCCTATGCTTCTCCATTACTTTATTACCTTTATTCTTAGTCAAAATAGGCATTATTTGAGCTAATGTGGCCTCTCTAATCTATCTCTTGGTCATTAGTGCATATTGCCACTTCTCATTAATCTTATTATATAACTTATTTGGAACATTGTTACCAATCTCTAATGGTGTATTCTTAAATTTTGTCATCATATCAACTAGAGTTTCTTCAATATTTACTTTATCAATTTTTGTCAACTTTTCATATTTTAAAAATGTAAAACATGATAAACTAGCACTACTTGTTATATTTTTACATACCTCATCGATGTTCTTTTGTGTCTTGTGAATAAAAACTATAATTTAACTATTTTCGTTAAAATCTATCGTACCTGCATCCTCTTCTTATTCATCTTTATCCATCACTATTTTTCTTCTAGTATTTTTTGAAGGATTACTTGGCTTAGCCTCTTCTGTAGTAGTAATTTTCATCTTTATAAGATTTTTTCCTTGAGTAGGCTTGATGATCCTAGCTACTCCTTTCTTGGGCTTGGCTTTGTCTATATTTGTAGCCACCTTATTTCTTTGTCTAGTATCCCTTGATGGTGTAGTGGTAGGCTTTTTTAGTACCTTTTTCAAACTTTTCTTGACTAAGAGTTTGACAATTATAACTTGCTTCTTCATTTTAGCATGTGGCTCAATAGCCACTATTTCTTTTCCCTTTCCTTTAGTACTTTCTTCTTCCTCTTCATCACCATCATTAGTATCATTGCTAGTCTTATCTTCATCTTTTCCTTTTGTGATTTGTAGAGGCATCTCTTTCTCAGCACCTTCACCTAATGTCTTTTCCAAATTCTTGATCATACTTTTTATTTCCTTTTTATTTTTGGTAGTCTCCATGTCTATTATAATCTTTAACTTAGCAACCTCATACCTACCAAAATGTTATGTGTTCTTATCAACTTCTTCACCTAGTAATATAGTAATTGGTGCAAACACATCATCAATGTTGATTTCATATGGAAAGGGTATTAACCATACAAACCTAGGAATCACTACCTATAAATAGGTATAATCTATGTCAACCAAAAAACATACTTCATTTTAATACTTATCTACCAAGTATTTTGGTATCTTTGTCCTCTTTTTCATTTTTTGTTTCAATTCCTCAAAACATCCATCCATAACATTGTCAAAATTATCATTTAACTGTTGAATGTACTCATTAATTTTTTGAGTGAAAGTTCTCCTTCTATCCCAAATAACATTTTCAAGTATAGGAAAAGAATTCTAAACATAGAAAATATAAAAATCATCAATGACCCAAACTTACACATTATATTCTTGGCTTTTCAAATGGTTGGCTGATTCTAGGATAGTTGAGTCCATTATAGCTCAAAAAGATCATAAGTATGATATTTCTTTACTATCTTTCATGCTTGGTCCACTGCTACACATACAACACTATCAAGTTAGCTCAACTAATAAAACTTGTGTGTTATGACCCTTACACTAAACTCAATATTGGCATAAGTGATGGAAGAGATTGGCATGCCTCTCTTGTTCCATGCTACTAGGTTGTTAGCTTCAATGATGTATTTTCTTTCACAACACATTATTTTCTTTCTATCCATAATAGGGTAACCAGTCACATGATAGATGATTTTTTTTTGTGATCTTTACTATTCCACTCTCCAACCATAGTTACATATCATAAATCATAATCAACATAATTTTAATCCATTCCACTTTGAATTTTTTTGGGAAATTTAGGGCATGAGTCAACCCTTTCTTAGCAATTTTCTTATGTTTTTTCGTCAACACTCCCTCTTCACATAAATTTTTGTATTCAAGCCTTAATTTTTAATCTTCTACTTCTCCTATATTTCACATGTAACATGACCTAACATCATGATTCATTATTACTCTAGGTGGGATTGATGACAGGAAACCCAAGGGATCACCCTTTATCGCTATCTTAAGATATGTTTTGTACTTAGGAGGGGGAAAAGCATCATTCTTCACTAACCAAGAATTACTAACCTTTAAATCCACCTTTTTCTCAATTGTATATGATCTTTATGTCATTCCTTTAAATTTGGGGTTTGAACACAATTTATACGAGACTCAACAACACACAATTACTTCATTACAACTGCCTCCAAACTAAAAAAACTCCTGATGGTGCACTTTGAATCTCTAGCAATCTCTACTAAAGGATCTCCAAATGCTCAAACTTACTTTTCTCTCTAAAAACTCAAATATTGTGTGCTTAAAATGATTTGTACAACTTGATATATATCTCAAAAATTTAATATTAAGGCCTCATCAATGCTTCGTATGAATAGTTGGTGAGATACAATTATCTTGGCCAACACGGGATAACTCAATAATCATATTCCCTCATTACATCAACTCAGTTAAAACCTCAACTTGTTCATAACTACCATTTTAGCTTGGCTACTTAACACTTTTAGGACTTTATTACTAACACTCAGTCAACACTAACAACTCAACTTAGCACCAACATACATCACTTAATTCAAACTTCAAATTTATCCTTGTGCATCCATTAACATGATGATATGGACTTCAATGCATCTAATCTTATGAATTGATGTAAGATTTATGAATTTGAAACATAGTTCCATACATTCCTCTTTGCTTTAGTTTGAGGTGGGAGAAATCACCTAATCTATTAGATTTGGTGATCACAAGTTCACCATTTGAACTATTGATTTCTTTAGTTTTCTTCCTCCATGTCTAATTCATTTGGCTTCTTACTTCTTCACTATTGACCTTTGTCTTTCCATTGTTCTCTTCAACATTAAGCATTGATTCTTAGTTCATATAGTCTCTGCTTAGATGATCAACCTTCTGACAATTGAAACATACCAATCCAAAAAAATTCCAATTTCCTAATTTTCCTCTAAGATGTATCCTAGCACAATTTGTTGCAATGTGTCCATACTTTCCACAAAATTGACAATTTACACAAGTATTTTAATGCCAATTTATATTATTACCTTACTTAGGTGCATTGCCTGGATGCTTAGGTGTCTGGTTCTATTTTGTATTACATTCGCAATCTTGTTCCCTATGACCATACTTTTAACATATATAATAGTAACCTTCAAATCTAGAAGTAATTAGTATCTTATTGACCTTTGATCTACACTCATGTGCTTGATTTCCTTGGTTGTTGCAACTAAAACAATAACCATTGAATGTTGGCTTAAAATTTGACTTACCATCTTTGCTCCTACAAACATTAGCTATATGGCCTAGATTTCCATAGTAATAGCATGTAAGTTTCTTGTTCTTTAGATTTGTAATAAGATTCATTTGTTCTACTTTCTTTGATGTCTCTTCTTGTTTAGCACCTGATAAGAACTCAACATAGCCTAGAACCTAGAATTTTCATGAGGTCTCCTTGATGCATACATCTTTTCATTAAGAAATCTTATAACCTCTTTAGGTTTGTTCATCCTTTCAATAAAAATTTTTTCAGCTCTCAATTTATTCTTTAGTTTATCATTCTCTAATTTCAAATTTTCAATCTCCGTCTCCTTCCTAGAAATCTCATGATTTGCACTTAGTAACTAATTAACCATGTCAAACTAATTGTAAGTTAGCCTATGTACCTCTTTCATCCTTTCATCAACTCTTCTATCCATCTATTTTTTATCTCCATCTCCCATTGCTTTGTCTTCTTCAACTTTTGCTCTATCTTCTTTAGCCTTTTTATTTTGTTTAGTAACTTCACATCATCTTACTGCTTGTAAATCATGTTCTATTTTTTGTGCTCTTACTTCTTCATCCAGAATGTTGTTCTTCTCTAACAAATTTATTATTGTTACATCAGATTCACTAGATCTTCCTTCATCAAATAATTCTTCAATAGTTGCTTCTTTGTATTGTGTGTCATTTTGTTGAATTTCCATATCTTTCCTTCTCTTCAAGGATTTCCTCAATGTCTTATTTGCAGTTTTAACTTGTTCAAATAAAAGTTGAACATCAATTTTCTAATTTTCAATGATCTTTCCTAGTTTTTAGGCTTCCATTCTCAAGAAATTTGTCTCTCAAGTGGTTAGACTTCTACTACGAGAACACAAAATTGATACCAATTGTTGTAAATCTAATGGAAAAGTAAGATATTGAGAGGGGGAGGTGAATCAAGATCTAGAAAACTTTAAGACTTCAAACATGAACTATATTTGATAACTTTTCCATTAGCCCTTATCTCAATTTAACCTTATACCAAATCAAACATTCACTGTAATATAATATTAGATCTGATATCTAATTGCATGAATAAAACTCACAAAAACATAAAGCACTTGACACAAAGATTTGGTAATGCAGAAACCCTCCGAGGTCAAGGTAAAATTGTGGTGGGGATGACACCCAAAAAGATTTTCACTACTGCAGCAATAAAGTGTGCATGTTAGGAATACAATGTTTGATAAATTCTTATTATCTACCCTATGAGGGTTATACCCTATTAATATCTTACAATACTATTAAGTCTACATTGATTAAAGGATTTGAATTACATACTTAAGTGAGCACTTTGTTAGGAGATTAGATAGGCATATAAGGACAACTTTGTTAAGAAATTTCCCTTGAAACACCTATTAAAATGTATTAGTACCTGATCCTTCCATTTGCACAAGAATTTTGATGAAAAAACCTCTCTATTCAATATGATATCACCTCTATGTGATAGATCTACAATAATTATACTCTAATTTTTTTCAATGCACTGCTCAGTCACTCTATTTGATTCAACTTCAACTTCACATGCATCCAAACTCTCAATCACACACACAAATTAGGTCTAAAACCCTTCTTAAATAGTTATTTCAGTGAAGCTTCTAGATCATGATCAATGATCTAGATTCATCCCTTTTTCTACTTAGTCCTTGCAATTTCTTGATTGGTTAATTTATATGCAAATGGATTAATGATTGATAATTAAAGGTGTAATTACCTCTTTAACAAGATTTTTGATCACATAAATAAACCTCTAGCTCAGCAAAAATGGCTTAATTAAGATTATGTGTCATTCCAAACAAATATGTCAAACTTTCTTACTTAGCACTAGTGTCTTACTTATACTTAACAGTTATATTCATCATGTTGTTGCTTGGCTTTAATTCTACTCAAGACACACTGTAATAAGAAGTCTCTATTATACTCAACATATGTATACAATTGATAAATATACTATCACCTAACCAACTCAGCTAATATTGGAGTACTCGGGAACCTTTGACTTTCTTGGTAGTAACTACTGCTTCATACCAACTAAAATATATACAAGCCTTCATTACCTTACTCGGCCTGTATAGGATGACTCAATCATAGTGATAGCCAACCAATCCTGCCTTATGGATGACTAAGTGTTTGATACTAATAGACAAATTTTCTTTAGGGAGAAAATATCTCCCCCTTTCACATTGGTGGTAAAAATGCTTTTTCATGATCAAAATTGAAACATAAGTACTCCTCCTTAGGATATAACCCATAACTGTAACTCAGTCTACACATAGACTTCTATACTTGTAATTTCTTGTTTTCAAAATCATTTCCAAAAAAATTTAGCATACATATCTTTAAGTATCAAACTTACTAACTCCTTATTACTCCAAAACTAATATACACAACAAAATGTCAAAATTTTAATACATATTACATACATGATCAGATTTTCTATTCTTCTTGTCATACCTTTGATCATGCACATCTTCATTCATTCCCCCTTGTTTTTTTCATGGTTTCTACTAGGAAGTAGGGTTCAAACCATACTTGTTCAAAGATGGTTTGTGAATCTGTAAAATAGTGCTAATGTATTATCAAAACTTGTCCTTAAAGATTCAAGTGTTTGAATATCATATTCTAACTTGGGATCCCTCTACACTAACCCCATAGCATTCATTAAATGAATTTTCATATCCTCTAGATTAACTCTTATTTTTCTCTCTTCATCCATCAACTTTTCTTGTCTTTCTTGCATAAATTTAAATTTATAAAAAATGAATAGAACTTGATCTTGTGTTCATGCTCAATGTATGTGCACTATACTTCAAATTAGCTTCAAGTTTATCTATCTTTGTTTGGACTTCCTTTTTGAATTGTGAAACATCACATAATTTATTGAACAATGTATGTACATTTAATACTATAGCTTCTAAGTTATTTACAAGCTAAGAAAGCTCTAACTACCTCACAAAAATCTCCAATGTCACTTTCTTGATGACTTTCTTTTCAAATTTCCTTTATGACCACTACAATAACTTTTTTTTGGAATCAACATCTAGGTCATTAATTTTCTCAACTCTAAACTAATTTTTCAATTATAGGTGGTTTATCATTTAGCTTCTCAACATCAATAGTCTCAAGAAATATATCTTTGATTCTATGTAGAACTTGCTTCTATTAATGCTCCCTTCTCATCTCTTCCTACTTTTTCTTTCTCGCTAGTAGCTCTTGAAGTGTATCCTTCTGATCATATGTTAAATTATTTGTATCCCTCTTTGGAATCTCAATCACTTCATCATTTCATCAAGAATAATAGGTTTACCTTGTATAGCTCTAGGAGATTTAGTCTTTCTTTTCTTCATTCATTTCCCTTTTGAATCTGGGGTATTGGAACTCAACATAGATAATGTAGACCTTGTGTGGGAACCTCTACACTTGGCCTTTGTAGCTCCTCGACTACTTTAACCTCCACATCTTGTTTCATTTTAGTTTTCTATTTAGGAATAACAATCACATGTTATTTAGGTGCATTACCTTTTTCTTGTGCAACAGTAGGGATGAATTCACCAATTGAACTTGGTTTTCCAACCTCCTTTTTCTCCCTCATTGATGTGAGTTCATGAGGCACTTGGTTTTGCTTCACCAATGGTAGGTTTCTCTACCTATACATTTTGGCTCTTATCTATCTTGACCTCTCCAATTATAACATTTCCATTTCCCTATCTATCATCATTTTTTCATTTTGGTACTTGTACAGTTTAACCTCCAGTGACTAGTGCAACCTATTACTTGGCAACATTGATATGCTCCTTTATTTCTTCTTATGCTTGCACGTGTAACAATAGGAATATTATATGTATCTAATATATTATTTTTTACCTATTTTGTATTATCTTTACCTTCAATCTTTGGATATTCTTTTACTTGTACAATTACTACATTGGGGTCTACTAGCTTAGCATGAACATGCATTTGAATTTGAGTTTCCTCCTTTAGTTCTTTTTTAGCCAATTCACTCACATCTTTTATATTATTCATAGGTTCATCTTCAATAGTGATTAATTCTTGAACATTTCTATACATTGCTTCCTCTATATTCTCAATGTCACCATAATAGTCTTCTTGGTTATCCAACTCAACTTGTTTTGGTTCCTTCTATTTAGAATCATCCTCAAGCATTTATCTATAGATATTCTTTTGGATCATTTTTCTTTGTTGCATAATATCTTCTATTTTATTCTTCAATACCAACAATACTCTTGCCTTAAGCACAAATATAATCCTATGCTTCTCCATTACTTTATTAATTTGCTTCTTAGTTAATTAGGCATTGTTTGAGCTAATGTAGCCTCTCTAATATGTCTCTTAGTCATTAGTGCATATTGCCACTTCTCATATATCTTATTAAATATCTTATTTGGAACATTATTCCTAATCTCTAATATAGTATTCTTAAAAAAATTCCATCATATCAACTAGAGCTTCTTCAATATTTATATTATCAATTTTTCTCAACTTTTCATCCTTTACAAATTTAAATCCTAATGAACCAGCACTACTTCTGATGTTTTCACATACCTCATCAATTTTCTTTGGTGGATTGTATAGAACAACTCTAAACTAACAAATGTCATTAGATTATTTACCATGTGCATCATCCTCTTCTTCATCATCTTTATCCATCACTACTTTTCTTCTAGGCTTCTTTAAAGGCTTACTTAGCTCAACCTCTTCTCAAGTAGTAATCTTCCTCTTTATAATTTTTTTCCTTGAGTAGGCTTTATGATCCTAGCCATTCCTTTCTTGTTCTTAGCCTCAATTGTATTCATAACCACCCTAGTCCTTTGGCTAGTAACCCTCAATGGTACAAGATATGCTTTGTTACTACCTTTTTTGAACTTTTCTTGATTGAGTACTCAGTGATTATAACTTCCTTCTTCCTTTTAGCCTATGGCTCAGAAGCTACTATTTCTTTTCCCTTTCCTTCAATATTTCTTCTTCCTCTCCTTCATTATCCTCTCATCACCATCATTACTATCACTGCTAGTCTTATCTTCACCTTTTCCTTCTATGATTTTTAGAGGTGTCTCTTTCTATGCACCTTCACCTAATTCCTTCTCCAAATTATTGATCATACTTTTTATTTTCTTATTCATTTTAGCAATCTCCAAATCTATTGAATCCTGAACTTAGCAAGCTCATACCAACCAAAAAGACTTTCATTCTTGTCAGCTTCTTCAACTAGCAATGCCCTAATTTCTATAGTCACTTCATCAATATTTGTTTCATATAGCAAGGGTCTTAATCATACAACCCTCAGAGTCATTCTTGTACATAGGTATAATCTATGTCAACCAAAAAACATATGTCATTGTAATACTTATCTACCAAGGTTTTTTTTTTTCTTGTCCTCTTTTTCATTTTTCATTTCAATTTCTCAAAATATCAATCCATGAAATTGTCAAAATTGTCACCTAATTGGTGAATGTACTCATTATTTTATTGAGTGGCAGGTCTCCTTGTATCCCAAATAACATTTCCAAGTGTGGGAAAAGAATTTTGAACATAGAAAATATATAAACCATCAATGACCTAAACTTACACATTGTGTTCTTAGTTTTCCATATGGTTGTCTGATTCTAGGCTAATTGAATCCATTGTAGCTCATCAAGATCATAAGTATGATATTTCTTTACTATATTCCATGCTTGGTCCACTACTACACATGGAACACTATCAATTTTCCATGACTAATAAAGTGTGTGTGCTATAACCCTTACTCCAAACTCAATCTTGGCATTAGTGATGGTAGATATTGGTATGCCTCTCTTGTTCCATACTTCTAGGGTATTAGCTTCAATGATATATTTTATTTGATGTCGCATTGTTTTCTCCCTATCCATAACATGGTAACCAATCACATGATGGATTTTTTTTTTTTGTGATCTTTAGTGGTCCACTCTCCAACCATATTTGCATATCATGAATCTTTCTCAACACAATTTTAATTAATTTCACTTTGAAGTTTCTTAGTAAATTTAGGGCATGAGTCAACACTTTCTTGAAAATGTTCTCATGTTGTTCCTTCAACACTCCCTCTTCACACAAATTTTCATATGTAATCCTTAATTTGTAATCTTGCACTTCTCCTACTTTACACATATAACATGACCTAACAACATGAATCATTGTGACTTTATGTGGGATTAATGTAATAGAACCCTAGGGATCACCCTTCATCACTATCTCAAGATATTCCTTGTACTTAGGAGGGGAAAAAACATCATCCTTCACTAACTAAGCATTACTAACCTCTAAATCCACCTTCTTCTCAGTATGCTATTTATAAATCTCCATAAATCTCGGTATGCTATCCATAAATCTTACCACTAACCAACTTATTAACCTCTCCTTTTACCTTGGTATGATAATCATAGTCCAAGAGGATGTAAGGATCCTTTAAAGTTACTCATAACTTGAAAAAATATGAAAAATAAAATGATCAAATTTGGTCTTTTAAAATAAATCACAATAAACTCTAAATGAATAAGAATCAGTGAATAATGCAAGGAAAAATATTTCAATTTGGGATTAAAATAAACTCATCAAGTATTGAATGCTAAAATCATCTTAACACTTTTTAAACAAACTTTCCTTTTTCAAGCATTGTAATTTATTTCAAAAGAGTGATCCTTACAAGATAAACATAAGTGTATTTTTCATAGATAGAAAATACTTAGCTAATTAACTTCAATTTTGAAAGAATGTGTTTTTGCAACATTTGAGGGAGTATTATTCAAAACCACCTTGAAATAAAATTTACCTTTTATAATTATCTCCATTAATCTAAGTGAAATGAAATAGGTTGTTTATATTTATATCCTCTCTTCTCATCTCCATGGATCTTGGGTGATGAAAAAGGTTAAACAATTTAGTTCATTTCTAGATAATCATGTTTAATGGGAATGTGCTTCTCCACTAGAGGATGAACTCAAATAGGTAATCCTTGATCAGTACATAAATAAGATGTTTATTAAACTCTCACCTCATCCCCTCAAGCCTAGAAAATTTGTCTTGATGGTAGCTTGAGGTAGTTGAATATCCCTACAATTTTCACATGGTGAAGTAGGATCTTAAGTGAGTTATGAATGTATAAACTAATTGGGAGGATTCCATGGTTCTTACTTCAAACCAACTTAATAGACACCATTTTTACCTTAGTATGGTATTCATAGTACAAGAGGATATAAGAATACTCTAAATTTACACACCATTTGTGTTTCCCCTAGTTGTAGGCATAAGGCTACTTGGGCTTCATCTCCAAGATTCATAGAACATGTAGAAAGGGGGATTCTATTTTCTAGGACCTTGAAGATCTTATCAAAATTATATTTTTTTATTTGTCTTTGCATCAGCTTACCTCTTAGATTGAAGAGATGCAGCACATGAGAATCAATAAGCATCAAGATTGGGATCCTCCCTATAGACCTAGGAATAATATATTTTAAAAAAATTACCATAGATTAAAGCATGCTTGAAGTGTGCTTTTTGTGACTTGACCTCATTAAAACATTTTTCAAATATAAACATTGTTAAAAGTTGGTTACAAAGTCCTTTTTTCAAATCAAATCCAATATTTTTCTCTCTAATAGTGGCATTGTCCTTTGGGGTACTATTTCTTTACTTGGTTCCAAAAATGGATATGTCTCAAAACTAGGAAAACTTAGTGTAGTTAGTACCTAAATATGAGAAGTTGGAAAGTGAACCCAAAATTTTTGAATTTATCATTGGACAAAATTCATATCATATAAACCTCTACCAAATTTCATGAATGTCAAGACCAAACCTTCAATTGTAGAGAGAGAGAGAGAGAGAGAGAGAGAGAGAGAGAGAGAGAGAGAGAGAGAGAGAGAGAGACCATAAAGAAAAGTTGAATTTAGAAAAAAGTCTCTTAAAATTAATCTTGACAAAAAATCAAGCAACCAAAAATATAGACTGGTGTGAGTGAGAAATCAAATTGCAACACATGGAAGCTAGATGTCGTTTGAACCAAAAAAATTATTTTATATGCATCATACCAATTTGAAGACTAGGTCCATATTTTCTCTTCCAGACACTCGCATAATCACCATCACATTTTAGAGTCTATCCTTAGGATCATAATTTATAATTCATCACTTATGAATTATTAGTTTCTCATCCTTAGATATATCATGTTGTCAAAATAACCATAATCCAATCAAATCAAAATCTAATTCCCAATCCTAGACTTGGTGTCACCATCATTTGAGTTGTCCATCCTACATTTTACACATCCATCTTTTTATAGCTTTCCCTTTGACTAAATGGTTTATAGGGTATCTAATCATATTATTTGTAATCATTATAACCTTTTTGATAGGATGGTCTAAATTTTACTATAGTATTCTTCTAAAGATCATAATTCTATCTTAGGTTGACAATCCACCCAATCTACACCTTAATTAGAATAGAACTCATATCTTTTTTATGCCAATAAAATTATTATGTCCTTAATAAATCTTATCCTTAGAGCTTTAATATATCATCCTTTCACATATTAGGCATTGTAATCATCAATCATTTTGTCCTTTTTTCATTGTCTATCCTTAGATCATAGGAAATCATCACATCCTAATGTTAGAAAATCACCCAAATGTTAGAAAGTCTTAAGTATAATTTTGCAATTTGCATCATTGCCCTAATTATTGTATTTTACCATCTAGGACCATCATCATCTCACATCTAGGAGCATTATCATTTCATGTCATTCCAAACACACTTAAAGAAGATAAATAGTTAGATAGATGGGTCGTTTAGTTCATACCTCAATCCAAAAGGTGTTTATAATAATGTTTGACTGATGCTAACCAATAGAAAATACAAACATGGACATCGGACCAACTAAAATTTTTAAAGACACATTTATGAATCATATTGGTAATTTACAACTAGTTAATGCAACCATTGGCTAGATAAATTAATCCATCATGGTACATTTGCAAAGGGAAAGCATTGGCCCACTAGATCATATGGGACTCCCACAACCTCTTATTCCTATTGGAAAGTACAATTGGAACAATTTTTATGTTTGCATTGATGTCAAATCTACTGGAGAGACATTTACTAATAGTGTAGAAATCCATATCTTTTGATTGATGAAGAGGATTTGAAAAGAGAGATAACTAGATGAACTAGTGAAGTTGTTGAGAAAAGAGGAGTAAGTATGATGGAATTACAATGGGCATCTGATAAGTTAGTCTTTGACAAACCAAGTTAAGAAGACAATTGGATGAAGTATAGAAGTGTTGAGTTAAACACAAGAAAGGCCTAGTGAACTATGGTCGGTCAATGAAGGTTAATGAAGCAAAATGTGAGCATGAATTCTGATGATATTCCTATGGAAGAGTATTATAACATTGTTGGAGCCAGCGTAATATTTAAGAAACCACCCCCCCTCAATAAAAATATAAACTAATAGTGACTCTTTCACTATTTTGAAAAGAAAAAATTTATTTCTACTCATGAATCTTTCAAATTATTTATTTTATATATTATTTATATTAGCAATTATTTTGAAATCATAATTTTTGTATAGAAATTTCATTAATCACCATAGAATATTACAAATGAAAATTGAATATATTTTAACTTGTGGAATATTATGAGGATCATTACATTATATTTTAAATCAATAGTGAAAACTAAATATTGGTAATATATCCCTAAAGTAACTAATAAATATGATAATTATTAGTGAATTAATTTTAATTTCTCCAATAATATATAATTTTTAAGTGAATCAAATCTAATCATATATCAAATATTATGGTGAATCTTTGAATATAAATTTTTTAATAAAATAAATTATTGAGCAATTTTAAATATTTTAGAGCTAAAATTTATACAAATATGCCAATTTATGTTGTGTTAAATCTTAAATTATTAGCCAAATTACCAGCCAAAAAATTCTAAAATTACCTTGGTTGGAGAAATGGAGAGACAGATAGCATGACCGTATGTTGTATTCATGATTATGTTTATTATTGATGTCAACATGCTAAGAAAATTGGTAGAGTAGAAAACAAAGATTGAGGAAATACAAATCAAGTATTGAAGATGAGGTCAAGCACAGTTGGGCAAATGTTCTACAGTGTTTCCTAATGATGTGGCTAAGTGCACATGTAGAAATTCAAAGACTGGTGAGAGTTATGCATGATTTACAAAAGACATTTTGTAGAGAAAGTTTTTGAGAAGTGGTTTTTGGTGATCAGATTATATCTACTAACAAAGACAAAATGTGGATGAGAAAATTTAGAGAGAGGAAGAAGATAGTTGGATGATGATGTTACCAATTGCATGAAATCGAAGGTCACATATGTGATAAGTTATGAAGACTGTGGGCCGATAGTATTATGTAATTATGAAAAGACGTAATATATTATTTTATCTTAATAAGGTACTATTTTAATTAATTGGGAAAATCCTCAAGGCTGACTCAATGAATTTTTTTGGGGACATGGTATAAAGGAAATTTATTTTCCTTGTGATGAAGGATTTAATGTATAATAGTAATTTTTGAATGCAATAAGAGAATAATATTGGTAAATGTGAGTAAGTGATCAAAGGGATCATTGTGATGAGAAGTTGGAGATCTGGTATTGAGATCTAAGAAGTGCTTTGGTGTGCTATAGGCATGGTAAGAGGAAAAGAGAAAGTATTGAGTTACTGAGATCAATTGCATTTCTATTATTCTAAAAGGAATAATACAGAGGCTAGTTGGATAGTGAGTTCAGTGGTCTTTCCTCTCAAGCTATTTGGATAGTGGGTACATGTGCCTTCTACAACTCTTAATAGGGTGGGAACAACTCCTAATAGGGTTGGCACAACTCCTAACAGGATTGGAATCTCCTAATAGCATTTCAAAGTCTTCTAATAGGGACTAATATGTATTGAATATATTTTAGTGTCTCCTAATAGACTTCATCCTCTTATAAGGAACTTTTATATTAGTATATCATTTTGTGGGTACCATCCCCATCAATGTTTTCCCTCTGATCAAGGGTTTTCCTAGTTAACATATCTAGTGTTATTGTGTATGTGTATCTTCATATGGTTACTATTGTTATTGATCACATGCTTAAGGTTAAATAAGATTGATAAAAGTTGTATTGATATGATAATTGATTTACCCTCCCCCCAAATATCTAGGTGGACTTTACTTTCTAACAATTAGTATAAGAGGATGAAGACCTTGAAGGAAAACCCTAACAACTTAAGGAGATCAATTGCAAGTTATTGCAGAAAAGAGAGTCCTAAGTTTGATGGAGTGAACTATGATAGATGGAAAGAGAAGATGAAGACACATCTTCAATGCATGGGTCTACGATATTGGTTGATTATGAAGAATGGAAAGACCATTGTGGAAGAAAGAAAACTTTATGAATGTACAAAAGTTGAAAGAGATCTATTCATATGTAACATCCTTTCTAGAGAAGCACTTATGTTAGCTCTTCTTCAAAATGAGTACAGTTAGGTAAAATCTTTGGTATCATATCACAAAAATTAGAAAGAATTGGAATCTACTTTTGAAGGTGATAAAAATACTAAGAGAATCAAATTTTAAAACGAGATATGTTTATTTCAAGAAGTTAAAATGATGGAAGATGAATCTTCAAGAAGTTATATTGCTAGAATATAAGAAATTGTTGCAGAAATTAAGTCTTATAATGGAACTAAAAATGATGTTGAGATCTCATGGAAGATTCTAAAGCCTATGACACCACCATTCAAGAAGATAGTGCGAATGATTGAGCAAGTGATACCTTGTACTAATAAATTTTCCAGAGAGACTCTTCCTAGAAGATTGGAAGTAGCAGAAGTAAGTTTGAAATAGTCTAGAAGTTTTTTTAGAGTGGAAACTACTATTAGTGTATTGAGTATTTTTCCTTCCCTATCAATGAGTGCAAACACCATTGGATATTATGCCAGCAGTAGTAGATCAAGATTTGAGGAAGACAAAAAAAATTAAGAAAGAATTTCCTTTCTTGTGAAGAGAGAACCAGATGATAAGAAAATCTTTAAATGTTGGACTTGTAATGAGTTTGTTCATTATGCTTCTAAATGTCCTAAGACGGTAAAGAAGTATAGAAATAATATCAAGTCTAGAAATCCTAGATAATCTCTGTATGCAATTGATGATGATGAATCTAAGGAAAAGGGTGAAAGAGATGAGTTAGGATTTATTTCTATAAAAGAAGAAAATATCAAAAATTAAGTTAGAGAAAAGAAAGCCCTGGTATCAAAGGTTGAGAAGAAATTTGATTAGATCATAGATAGTATATGTTCACATCATATGACAAGTGATATGAATAAGTTTGTTAAGTTCAATAGCCTTGATGGAGGAATTGTTCAAGTTAATAACAACAACTTACCAAATTAATGGAATGAGATATATTACTCTTGATGGTAAAACTAACATAGATGATGTTTATTTTGTTGATGGATTGAAATATAATATTCTAGGTGTTGTACAATTGGTTAACAAGGGATGTCAACTACAGTTCATAGAGAAGACATGTATCATCAAGAATAAGAATGGCAAGATGATTGGTACTAGCACAACATCCAGAGGTAATTTTTTTCAATTGAATCCTATAGAGATGACATGTTTGGTTGCTAAAATTGATAAGATTTTGTTGTGGCATAGAAGGTTTTGTCATATATATTTTGATAATATTGTGTAAGTGGTACATTTTATGCAAGAGATTTATCAAAAATTATGAAGACTAATAATGTTGTGTGCAAAGAATGTGTTATGGCTAAGAAGAAGACAAGTTCCTTTCCTAGCAAGAAGTTTTCTACTACAAAAATGTTGGAGATTACTTACATAGATTTGAGTGGTCCCATAATGGTAAGAGGATTCTACGATGAAAGGTAATTTATGATTTTTGTTGATGGCTTTAGTAGGATGATGTGGGTAGCATTTCTTAAAGAAAAGTCTGAAGCATTTGAAAAGTTTAAGTTATTTAAGAACAAAGTTGAGAATGATTCTAGATTTAAGATTAATTTTATTAGATCTGATAAAGGTGGATAATTTACCTCGAATGAGTTTAATGTATTTTGTGAAATGAATGGTATTAAGAGGTAGCTATCAATCTCTAAGACACCTGAGTAGAATGGTATAACTAAGAGAAGAAACAAGTTTATAATAGAAGTTGCAAGAGCTATGATGTTGTAAAATGATGTATCAAAGACATTATGCAGAGAAGCATTTAATATAGTAGTGTATGCAATGAATAGAGTATAGATTAGAAAAGGTACAAATAAGAAACCTTATGAATTATGGTTTGTACATGCACCATCAATGAAGTATTTCAAAATTTTTGCGAGCAAGTGTTATATAAAGAGAGATGATGACATTGGTAAGTTTGATGCAAGATGTAATGAAGGTATGTTCCTTGGTTTTCATTGAAAGTAAAATCTTATAGATGTTTTAATCAGAGGACTAAGACTATAGTTGAGCATGCAAATGTAAAATTGGATGAGAAGTTTGGAGTTCAACAAAGAATGCTTAATTATAATTATGATGATGAAGAAGCTAATATTAAGAATATCCAAGAAAATATTGAGACTAACAATGATTTGTAGAATGGCATTCCAGTTGTGGAACAAAGAGAAAAACCAAGATCTAAATCTATACCAAAAGTGAGAATTGAGATAGTGACACCAACACTAAACAAGAATTTGACAAAGAATCACCTTGTTGATCAAATTATTGGAAGCAAAGACATAGGAGTTATGAAATGAAATAGAGTACATGAAGAATTATGTTTGATTTCTTAACTTGAACCAAAGAGTGTAGATGAAGCATGTAAGGATGATCATTGGATCCAAGAAATGAAGGAAGAAATAGGTTATATTGTGAAGAATGAGACATGGGAATTGATCCCCAAACCAAAGGACAAAATATTTATAGGAACTGAGTGTGTTTTCAAAAATTAGATGAATGAGAAAGGAGAGGTTGTGAAAAACAAAGATAGATTGGTATGCAAAGGATATTCACAGCAAGAAGGTATAGAATATGAAGAGACATTTGCACCTGTTGCCAAAATTGAAGCAGCAAGAATGTTCTTGGCTTATGCAGAAAAAAATAGTTCAAAGTGTGTCAGATGGATGTGAAGTTGACATTTATAGATGGAGCATTTGAACAAGTCTACATTGAGTGTCCTAAAGGATTTCCTTTGATAGAAGCAAATATGGTATGTAAGTTGACAAAAGAATTGTATAGATTAAAGTAAGCACTTAGAACATAGTATGCAAGGTTGGATATGTATTTGGCACAATTGGGATTTGTTGAAGGTATTGCAAATAGTAACTTATATTTTAAAGAAATTGAGAATATATTGTCAATTATTGTGATATTTGTGGATGATATAATCTTTGGAGGGAATGATGAAGAAACTGCAAAAAAATTGATGATGTGAAAAATGAATTTGAGATGAGCATGATTGGTAAGATGAAATATTTCTTGGGTTTATAAATTGTATAGAACAGTGATGGTATTTTCCTATCACAAACTATGTGAAAGATATATTGAAGGTATTTGGCTTGGAAATTTGTAAACTTGTTGGTACACCTATGATAACTGGTCACAAATTATCTAGTAAAGATGAGAGACCTATAGTTGAGTAGAAGAAGTACATATCCATGATTGGAGGTTTAAAATACCTAGCTCACACAACACCTAATATAGAAAATGCATTTGGAATAGTAGAAATATTTCAAGCTGATCCTAAAGAATCATACTTGTATGCACACTAAAATGGTCACCTAGACTATGGGCCCCCATTATTCAATTGTTGGTCTTGGATTGGTTTTGACAATTGAGTGTCAACACACTTAAGAAATTTTCTTAATTGATGCCAAGTATAATATAGATGTCGAGTTATAGTATGTGCCGAGCTAGAAATTCAACAAGTGCTGAGTCATTTAGATGTCGAGTGACTAATAGATGCTAAGCCAATATAGGAGCTAAGTGAACTATAGGTGCCGAGCAAGATAGAATTCTTATATGTATCGAGCATCTATAATCAATAAGTGTCGAGTAACACAAAATTAGCATAAGAGTTTGTGCCCTCACAAACTAAGATGTAAACCATTTTTGAGCTAACACAAGATGAATCTTGAAGGATTAAAAGATAAGATCGAATCATTTTAATTCCCTATAAAATCAACATGCAACCAATCAGAAAAATAGAAAGATTTGAGTAGGAAAGATGGATGAATTTCAATCTTAGATTCATACATAACCCTAAGTCTTGAAACCTTTTTAAGGAGGTCAAAACCCCATAATTCAATGAATGTATGGGAATGCAGAATAGAGTATACGAGTAGAGAATGCATGCAAGGAGATAATACTAGCAAAGTTTGAAGCAAGTGAAAAGGGGTGAAAAGACTTAGAGGAAGGATAGCATTGCAGCATCAATTAACAAGAAGAGAGTATTAGTACTTCAAATAAAATTATATCAGATCAAGGAGGATCATATCAAAATGGACAGAACAAGGATCTGAAATCAGCAATTGAGGATTGTAAGTTATTAGGTCAACACATTCTACTATACTTTCTAACCATTGCATTAAGAGAATGAAAATCCTATGACGATAGTCATATTGTAAATCCTTTAATAGGGTGACATTCCAAGTGAATGTTTGTAAATCCTTTAGATAGGTCACTTTTAACAAGGTAGGCTTTTCACAGGGCAGACCATTGGTGATGGTCAAACTTTGTAACCTTAATAAGTTACATATTGTTGTAGTGATAAGTTGTGGATGCCATCCCCACCCTAGTTTTATCTTCTCATTTTGGAAGGTTTCTAGGTGATCAAATATTATGTTGTCTATTTTCATGCATGCCTTTACTTTCTTGTTAATTAGAAATGTTTCATGTATGTATTGATTTCAATTAAAAGTTTTATAGCGTAAAGTTTGTTATTTCTGATTCACCCCCCACCCCCCTAGAAGTATTCTTACCACTTGTTAATTCCAAAAATTGGTATCAGAGCCAGGTTCTTACAAGGAGAAGCCTTACATCTTGAAGAAAATATCTAAAAATGGAGTTCTAAAAACTTGGGAAGATTATAGAGAATTAGGATATTGAGATACATCTCATTCTACATTCTTTGGAAGAAGCTCGGGAAGAAATGAGGAAATTCCTAAAGAGAAGAAAAGAAATTTCCATAGTTGAGAATGATACATGGTACAAGTAGATTGAAACCAAAAAAGTGTTTGGTAATGGAGATTCTAAGGAGTTTGATGTAGCAATTGTAGACCTGATGGAGAAGAATAGAGCTCAAGAAAAAGAGATCAGAACTCTCAAGATTGAACAAGAATCACAAGCCATGATGCTTAGTGAAGTGACTAAATAGAAGAAGAGAGCTATTGAAAATAAAGCTATGATAGAAGAAGACAAGAGAAACCTTGTCAATGGACTAGAGGAAAAGTCAATTGAGCTTGTAATAATTTCCAACATGTAGCTAAACACCCTAAGTCAAATGATGAATTCCCATCATGAGTTGAATGTCAAGGATATTGAAATCTCCACACTAAAGATGCAAAATGAAAAACTACAAAATGACTTGAGAAGAGAGAAGGAAATTATAGAAAGCTTCAAAAAACCTAATGAAGCCATCAAGTGCTTTTAATAGCTACTAAAATTACCAAGATCTAGCAATGACACTTCAGGACTAGGATACACCAACACTGAAGAAGGAGAGTCATCTAAGACTATGAAAGAAAGAAATAACAAAGGTAAGAATACAAAACCCACTTGTCATTTTTGTGGTAAAAAGAGACATGCCTCTAATGTATGCAGGAGCAAGAATGACAAACCTAAAAACATGGGTCACTATCACAAGTGCAATAAGCAAGGTCATCAGGTACATGACTATAGGACTATAACCATCAGGACACCAAGATTTGAAGGTCACTGCTACAATTTCAAGAAGTATGGACACAAAGCCTTTGAATGTAGATCTAAGCCTATGTGGACACCAAACCAACTAGAAAAGTCAAATAGTCATGGACATCACTATAATTGGGACTACAATACTAGGCAAAGCTATCACTACTATCAAGAGTATGGACACATCCCTAAAAATTGCATCAAAACACATTTTAGTGGAAGCTACAGTAGGTGGTTGAGCCAAACCACTTGTTTCAACTACCTAAAGACTGGACACATCAGCAAGTATTTCCCAACTAGGTCAAAGGCACACAAATCTAAGTTCAACAAAGGAAAAGGAAAAGTTGATACTGAACACATCAGAGGAGAAATGAATAGAACATGGAAAAGAAAAGATGGAAGTAGCACATCCAATGGAGGGATCACTTCACCTAAATGGTCAAATGGTCACACTTCATCCAACTAAGTAGAAGAAGGTATGTGGGACTGATATGTAATGTTTTATCATACATCAGTTCCAAGACTAAATTAGTACTAAAAAGGATAGATCAGCATGAATAAAGATGCAAAGTTAAAACTTCAAAATCTTCACATTGTTGCCGAAGTCGAGTTAGTAGTGGATGCTGAGTGAAGGGAAATTCTTATTGAAGCCAAGTAAGGGAAATTCTAGTGTATGTTGAGTTTTGGAAAATCAATGGAAGCTGAGTGAAATAGAATTACAATAAGGAGCTGAGTGGACAACTGTATATGCATTAAGCATTAAATGCTATAAAATGAAGGGTATAAGGTTAAGTTTTAGATAATTTTTCATCATTGCAAACACAAAGAAAGAGCAAGAAGAGTGCAAAAATGGTTTCCAAATAGAGATTGAAGCTTTTGCACAAATTCAAGCCAAGATTTAGCATCATTTTCATGATTCAAGGTATTTACACTAGTGTCGAGCTATGTCATTAAGCAATTTTTACATCTTGAAACCCTAGTTTGAAGAAATGGCATCTAGCTTTAGGAAACCCAAGGACAAGGAGCCATTTGAAGTTCAATTGGTTAGTAATGAAGTGAAACAACCTAATTTTAGACCAATTCCTTAAGTTGTTTATAAGAACAACCCTGTCAGAGCTTTATTTGTGATTCCACCTAAAGTTGTGATGGTGCAAGATGTTAGGAGATGTTATAACTAAAAAATTGGAGCTATTGGTGATATGGAGATTAGGGAAGCATACAATAAATTGTGTGAGAATAGGGTATTGAAGGAAGAATTTCAAATTGTTGAAGGAAGGACTTAACCCGTGCCCTAGATTTCCCTACAATATTTAAAATGAAATGGGTAAGAATTGTGTTGAGAAGAATCTATGATGGATGCCTATGGTTGGAAGGTGGACCCATTAAACTATCTAAAAGAATTATACATAGAGTAACCAAGTACCCAAACCTAGAATCACCAAAAACCCTAAGGAGTGATCAGCAAGTATTGCCCAACTAGGTCAAAGGCACACAAATCTGAGTTCAACAAAGGAAAAGGAAAAGTTGATGTTGAACACATCAAAGGAGAAATGAATAGAACATGGAAAATAAAATATAGAAGTAGAACATCCAATGGAGGGATCACTTCACCTAAAAGGTCAAATGGTCACACTTCATCCAACTAAGTAGAAGAAGGTATGTGGGACTAATATTTAATGTTTTATCATACATAAGTTCCAAGACTAAATTAGTACTGAAAAGGATAGATCAGCATGAATAAAGATGCAAAGTTATCACATTGTTGTCGAAGTCGAGTTAGTAGTGGATGTTGAGTGAAGGGAAATTATTATTGAAGCTAAGTAAGGGAAACTCTAATGTATGCTGAGTTCTAGAAAATCAATGGAAGCTGAGTGAAATAGAATTGCAATAAGGAGCTGAGTGGACAGTTGTATATGCATTAAGCATTAAATGCTATAAAATGAAGGGTATAAGGTCAAGTTTAGATAATTTTTCATCATTGCAAACACAAAGCAAGAGCAAGAAGAGTGCAGAAATGGTTTCCAAGTAGAGATTGAAGATTTTGCATAGATTTAGCCAAGATTTAGCATCATTTAGATGATTCAAGGTATGTACACTAGTATCGAGCTATGTAGTTAAGCAATTTTTACATCTTAAAACCCTAGTTTGAAGAAATGGCATCTAGCTTTAGGAAACCCAAGGACAAGGAGCCATTTGAAGTTCAATTGGTTAGTAATGAAGTGAAACAACCTAATTTTAGACCAATTCTTGAAGTTTCTTATAAGATCGACCCTATCAGAGCTTTATCCATTATTCCACCTAAAGTTGTGATGGTACAAGATGTTAGGAGATGTTATAACTACAAAACTAGAGCTATTGGTGATATGGAGATTAGGGAAGCATACAATACATTGTGTGAGAATAGGGTATTGAAGGAAGAGTTTCAAATTGTTGAAGGAAGGGCTTAACCCGTGCCCTAGATTTCCCTACGATATTTAAAATGGAATGGGTAAGAATTGTGTTGAGAAGAATCCATGATGGATGCCTATGGTTGGAAGGTGGACCCATTAAACTATCTAAAAGAAGTATACATAGAGTAACTAGGTACCCAACCCTAGAATGACCAAAAACCCTAAGGAGTGATTCTAAAGAAGCCATAGAGAATAACATTGGGGCAAAGTGGAACAAGAGAGGGATGACTATTGACACCATCAAAGATCCTCTTGTAGAATTTGTTGTTAGGGTCATATCCCATAAGTTCTACCAGTCAAGTTGACTCAATAGTGTACCTTGTATTGTAGTTGACATTGGATACAAAATTGTTAGAAGGATCATACTTATGATCTAGTTGAATTGTAATTACAATAGATTTTGGAAAATTTGGGAGCCATTAGAAGCTCCAATGGAGCCCAATGCAAATTTGGAGCAATTTTGATATGCTTATTTTTCTATGTACAAAATGAATCCCCCTCTTTTGGAAAGGTAAGCTAGAAAAAAAATAGGTCAATAGTAGTACAGGTGAATGAATACATAGAATAGATGAGGGAAATTTTTGAAACAATAATGACTAGCTACTTTGAAGATTTTAAGAAGTCAACAAAATAGAGACTAAGGATACCTATCTCTCTTGTTGAGCAACACATCAATGACATATGTTTCTTAGTGGAAATTGATTTCACATACATCCAAGAAGTAGTACCAAGGGTGAGATGGCTAAGACCACTTGGTTATGAGATTAATACTGATGAGGCATCAGCATCAATCACAGCATTGCTAGCAGAGGATATTGATAAAAGTGCTCAACCCTTTGGTTCTTATGATGTTGTCAGATCCAAGATGGACATGGAGTTGAAAATTGCTTCAACACTGAAGAAAAAGGATAGATTGGTGAAGAAGCTAAAGGCTAGATTTGGCGAAGGCACAGCAGAAGGTGAGGAAGATGATGAAGAGGAAGATGAGAATGAAGAAGAACAAGATCAAGGGCCACTTGAACAGACCCAAGGCATGGGAGAAGATGTAAAAGAGAAAGAAGGTGCTAAGGAGGAAGAGGAAACCAAAGAAGAACACATCAAACCAGAGGCAAAGAAAAGAAAAGCCACCTCCAAACCAACTGCCAAGCCCAAGAAAGTTATTAAGCCTAGCCCAGCAAAGCCTACCACAAGGGCCAGTACAAGAGCCACATCAAAGAAGGAAAAGGAGCAAGAAAAGAGGTAGGCTGCTAAACAGGAGGGTCCATCCAAGAAGAAGCTAAGAAGAAAGTAAGTTGCACCTCCTAAATCAGATGAAGAAAGAACATAATCTGATGACAACAATCAATTCAAAGTGGTAAGTCACACCACTAAGTCTAATTTAGAAAACATATGTGATAACATTAGGGACAATATAGACTTATCTAGTTTAAAAGGTATTGATTTTTCTAAGATGAATAGAGATGAACAGAACATGGTTGAAGAGTCAGTTTACACCATGATGGTGAAGTTCAAGAACACTCCACTTGAACTTGACAATTCAATGCCTAAGGAGTTATATTCTATTATAGAAAATAAATGGCATTATTGCCTCAATATGGAAAATGAAATAAGAGAATCAACATTGGCTCGAGTAATGCCTAAACTTACTAAAGGTAAAATTAGAAAGGCAAATAAGAAGCATGGGAGAAAATTTGCACCCAAGTATAGAGTCTTTAGTATTCTACAAAATAAAATTGAGGATGTTGTGAAGAAGTCCACTCAAATGTAGAAATTAATGTATGGCCTCACAACTATGAAAGAAGGAGAAGTAGATCCCTTTGAAGGGAGAAACAATGAAGAAGAAGAGGAAAATAATAAGGAAGAAGAAGGAGAAAAAGAAAAGGTAGATGTTGTAGTGGAGAAGGAGACACAAAAAGATGATATGGCAACTATTGAGGAGTAGCAAATAGAACAGAGTGTGCAAGACACACAATTGCCACCACCAAGTCCTCCCAATGTAACTCCCACACCTGTAGAAATAGTAATTGTACAAGATGTTCCTAACAACTCTAGTAAAAACATCAACCCATTGACTGCATAGGATCTTAAAAAGATTCTTCACCAGACCACACTGCAAGCATAATTGTGTACAAATCCAATCTTGGTGAGTGTAGAAGAATTTCAAAAGGTTGTAGTTGATATCACAAGGGATAAGTTGAATCCACAAGAACCACCTTCTCATATCCCAATAGGTACAAGTGGAAAACCAATAGTACAAATAGTAGTAGACACATTAGCTAAGGTTGACTCCATAGTTCAAGTCTTGATGACTTAACAATAGACACAAGAGACAGAGGAGACAGAGCCTACAAGGGAGCAAATAGGATAGATGGATACCTCTATCTCTATAGAAGAGGAACAAGGTGCACCTCCAAAGATCATAGTAATTGATAAGGGAAGATCTAAAGAGGACAAGGAAAGTCCTAAGGAGAATGAGCAAGAGGCAATACAAACATTGATAAATTTGCCTACAATAGGGACTCCAGCTGGAACACCATAGAAGTCAAGCATTGAAGCAATATCACTTCAAATTTTAGTACCAGGCTCAAGCTCTACAAAGGTAGTAAGAGTACTTCACTATGGAGACCTTGCACTAGATGAGGACATAGTCATTTCCAAATATGACTACGAAAATATGAATATTGATCAGATAAATGAAGTGCAAGAGGCACTTAAGAGGAAGAAGAAGCACAGATACTCAAAAATGATTATAAACAAAGGCAAGCTTTGATTGAGATAAAAGACATCTTTTGAGATGCATTCAGCTTGCAGGTATCTGATGAAACCGAGCCAATTATAGAGCAACTATCTAGTATAGTGCACCAGGTACAGAATGATGACCTTGATGCAAATGCAAAATTGTTAGAATGGTTTGAAAAGAGGTTTCAAAAAAAGGTGAATGAAATAATATCAAGTGAGATAGCACTTTCACAAGTTGAGCTAGCCAAGAAGATTGAAAAGGTAAAAGCAATACTTGACAATATATTCTCTTTGTACTCAAAATTGTGTGACCCATCAATTTTCACACAAGAGACTAGCCAGTGAATAATGAGCTTGGATAGGAACCTTTAAATATCAAGTGTGCAACTACCTAAGGATCCAGCTCAGAGTGAGAAGCATTTTCAAACTATGTTTCACACTCAAAAGGAACTAGCTATGCTAATAGTAGATGAATCAAATACCAAGGCCAAGTTAATACAGATTCAATCTACCATAACCCCACACATGGAAATTTTGTAGAAAGAATTGACCTATGCTAAAAATGTTTTAAATAAAGACCCCAATCTTTCTATATTGAAAGGCCTAGTTTAGCTTGAAGCAAAGACAACCATCCAGCTTAAATCACTAGAAATTGCACTAGATAATTGGAATACTACTCTCAAGATAGTTATGGAGGTAAATAAATCCTTTTTGGCTAAGTATTTAATTAATTTATAGAACCCTTTGACGTAACTATCAAAAAATGGGGAGATTAAAATTTTGAGGAGATAATTATAATAAAAAGGGGGAGATACGGAGATAAATTTTGAGGAAGAGATTAAGATGAACCAAAAGGAAATTATAACTACAAGAGAAGATGTGTGAAAGGGGGAGTAAAACTAGAGTAGGGTAGATAGAATAGAGCAGATAGAGGAGATGGAGAAAGAATGGCAAGGCAAAGATAAAGAGTATCAGAATCAGCATGAGGAGTTGTGGATACAGATAAGGCACATCAACTCAGAAGGAGTTACAAATTTTGAGGTATCTTCACAAAATTTTGAACAATTTTTGAAGTTTTGTATGCCAAAAAAATGTATATTACACTCAAAAAATTAGATTCATCATGTATAGTTAAGTTTTTTTGACACTCATGTCAAAGGGGGAGATTGTTGGTCTCAGATTGGTTTTGACAATTAAGTGTCAACACACTTTAAAAAAATTCTTAGTTGATATTGAGTATAATATAAATATTGAGTTACAATATGTGTTGAGCCAAAAATTCAACAGGTGTCGAGTCATTCAAATGTTGAGTGACTAATAGATGTTGAGCAAGTATAGGAGCCAAGTGAACTACAGGAGCTGAGCAAGATAGAATTCTTATATGTGTCGAGCATCAATAATCAATAAGTGCCAAGTAACACAAAATGTTAGAGCCTTTAATAGGGCAGATCTTTCATAGGGTAGACCATTAATGATGGTCAAACTTTGTAACCTTAACAAGTTACATATTGCTACAGTGATAAGTTGTGGGTGTCATCCCCATTTTACCTTCATATTTTGGAGGGTTTTTGGGTGATCAAATATTGTGTTGTCTATTTTCATGCATGCCATTACTTTCATGTTAATTAGAAATGTTTCATGCATGTATTGATTTTAGTTAAAAGTTTTATAGCTTAAAGTTTGGTACTTTTGATTCAACCAACACCCCCCCCACCAAGAAGTATTCTTCCCACTTGTTAATTCCAACATCAATTTATCAAATTTCCTGAATCAATGGTTTGTAATATTTTATTAAATCAATCCAAATAAATTTCTTTAATCAAATTGTAATTAATTCAATTATTTCAACATTTCCTAAGGTTTGATCATTTTATCCTAAGTCTCATTTAATTAAAAGAAAACATATCTTTTAGTTAAATAATTAATCCACATTTAATTAATTAAGAGAAAAATCCCTGTTTCAAATTAATTAAATATTTCCTATTTAATTAAAATAACTTGCTCCCTTTTAATTAAATAAAATCTCAGTTCAAAAAGGAAATAAAAATTAAATAAATTATTTTTTTCTTGTACACTTAAATGCACATATTTCTAAGTGGGATTCCATTTAATTTTCCTCCTCTTTTCTCATTGGTAAAATTTTGTCTCACATGGATCATTCTTTCTCCACCCTTGATTAAATCTTATTGCCTCTTAATCTTAATCAACCATTCTTCTTTATAAGGGAGAGCCCTCTCCTCATTTTTGACATCCACGATTATGCTATTGTTATGTTGCAGGTTTGGAGAGTGATTTTTGGAGGAGTTTGAGCATTAAATTTTTTTGTGGAGAACTTCTATCTTCTTGTCTTCTCTCATGCATTTATGGCTTCTGTCATCATGATCTATCCTTGCATTTTCATATTAGCTTAGATCCATTTTTTCTTTCATAGATTGATCTTGAATTGTTATTTCCTTTCATAGATTAGATTTCCTTTCTTGCATTTTATCATTTAGATTAGCTTGCCTCTTCATTTGCATGCATATTTTGATCTTTGAATTTCTCATTTTATGGTGTACTTGTATGGGCACAAACTGGGTCAAATTGAGGGCCTCCATTAGAAACCCTTGCACTCCATGAATAGAGAGCTATGAGCCACCATTCAAGACCTCATTCTTCAACAATCTTACATATAATGACTCATAGAAGTGTATTAAAATTTTAGCATACATTCTTTGGCACCCACCATGGGGCAACCCACCTTTACATTCTCATTTTGGCTATTTTTTGGAGCTAACCCCCTTATGCAGATTTGTTTGGAGACAAAAAAACCCTAGATCTTAAAGATTTGATCACATCTCCCAAACCACTTGGTGTTTTGGTCTGAATTTTTTTTACAGGTTGGCGACATATCAAAGAAGCTTTAGTGAAATTTTTAAAATTTTCTTATGTATTTTCTATTTTTATAATTTTTTCTTTATTTTTCATGAAAAATCATTTATGGCACAATTAGTAATTTTTTTTTAAAAATCTACATTTTTGAAAATTTCTCTAAATTATAAATAGGATTGGTTCTTTGTGTTTTGATTTTAGAGATCATATTAAGGCTCAATAATTTGATTTGCAAAAATTGGTCTGTTTTGACAAAATAGCTCTCTAGGGAACAAAAGAAAATAGTTTTTCAAAATTCTAACATTTTTTGAAATCTCTCTAATTTTTTATAGGGGTCCCTTTTCTATATAGGTCCAATCTTGTTGATTAGGTCAAAAATCAATATTAAAAAAATGGCATTTAATGAATAGCTTGTATTTAATTTTCACATGGATCAATGCATGATGTGACCTTTCATTTGAGTTATTTGCTAGTTATTATCACTCTTAAAAAATATATTTTTATACCTAACCCTAGTTTTGCAAAAGTTGGATATATATTGCAAATTTTTAGATCTAACCCTAGTTTTTACATGCTTTCATAGATTCACACTTCATTTGGTGCTCTAAAATTGGATCTAGATTTACTTTCATGCATATGTGTTTCACATAGTAATTAGGCCCTATGAACACTATTTGTGGAGTTCTTCAGGGAATGTGCTTCATTTGATTGTCTTACATGCAAAGCTCTACTCAACGATAGATCCCCTTGTAGGTAGGGAAGGATATTTGTTATTATCTCACTATTTCACTTTGGTTTGTCCTCAACATCCATTAGTAGTTTCTCTTTTGAGATTGGTGGTTTTGTTTGTTGGCTTTTCTAAAAATTGGTGAAGTGATTTTGAATTAGCGTGTCAAAGGATCTTGTTTGCTATGTTTGGATAAGGTGAAGAGGCTAAATGAGTATTCTCTATTCCCTTTTAGACACATCAAAAGCTTGAAACCCTTGAATCCAAACCAAGTCCCCATGTGGTACAACTTTGTGAGTCTTTCTTGATTAGAGAGGGATAACCATAGTGGACATTCCCTTTATTGGGTCAACCATGTAGATGAAACCTAAAGTGGTAATAGTCATTTTTGATATGGTAGTAGCAACCGCTATATAAATTTTCTTGTGGGAGAAATTCTCATAGGTTTAGTCTTTTTTGGGGTTGTCAAATCTCCTCAGTATCTTTGATTGATTGAATTCTCAGAATATGTCAAAACCCTAGTGCACTGGGATTGGATTTTTCCCACTCTAGATTACAAAAGCTATAGAGTTGAACATTACTAAGACCCATAGTGCTACCAAATTTTCTTTTCTAGGACTATGTGCATGATGGAAAAATATTTTGAGAACATACACAGTGGTGGTTCTAAGGATTAGACTAATACTATGACACTATTCTTGTTCATGGGCAAGGTTTCTTTGTCCCTTGCTCATTGTTTGAAGATGTTTGCTTGAAATTCCTGATTTTTGTCTTGTGTGCCTAGTCCATGATTCAAAATTTATCACACCTAGCTATATATTTAAAATAAATAAAATCTAAGTTCTTGAGTTGAGACTTTATGATCAAACTCTTTGCTATCCTATTATTTCTAATCTCCCTAGGTTGATCCGATTCAGATTAGGCTACTTACCCTATTGTTAGAAGCTTTTTTGCACCTTGGCTTATTGTGTTTTGACCCCTTGAATTAGTGATCTTTGATTTCACAAGTGACCTTGTTTGGAGAAGGTGAGTTAGAAACCATCCTTGTTGAGAAAGATATACCTTTGGATTCTTTAGTACTATTCTTAGAGAGTCTTAGTAATCTCTTCTCCATCCACTTTCATAAAAATTCAATTTTAATTCATTATAATTTGGGTAAATCATTCTCCTGATCCATATGTGCTAGGGTATTGCACCTCTGTTGCAGTGTTGGTTTATGTATATTGCAAAATTCTATCTTATCACATCTCTTTTGGATAGGTGAGTATTTTTTTTATTGTAGTTTGGTGTCAACATTTCTTAGGGTCATGCTATCACCCAGTACCACTATGAGCTTCAAACCTTGTACTACCAAACCTCAATCAAGTCTAGATGATCATGAGCTCTTCTCTATCATTAAAAATATCAAGATTTATCTTCTAGTCTCCCTAGACAAATAATAGAAATTAAGAAAGTGCTAAAGAAAATGATTGCACCATTACATGAATCTTCCTTAAGAACTTTTACATAAATGTGAATCATCTTCTTTAAGGTCTACATCTTCTACTTAAAGACATCAATTATCTTCATATTCTAGATTCAAAGACATCTTGAGAGAGAAGTAATAACTCCTTTGAGAATATGCTAATATTTCATAATGGGCCTATCTTCGACAGAGATGAGAATGACAAAAATGGTCCTAGATATACTTTTGAGAGAACTTTTACTCCTTTGGAATTTTCATATGACATGGTGCTTGAGACATTAGCTCCAAAAAAGTTCATTACTTTACCATATAAATATTCTAAACCTTAGGAACCTAAGGTAAAACCTTATTGGTGGAGAGATGATCACTATTGTGGCTACCATACATGGAAAGGTCAAAAAAGTGAAGATTGTATTGCGTTAAAATGTATAATTCAAGATCTTATTGATGACAGAATCATTGATGTTGAAATTCCTAAAGACTTATGTAATGCAGATGCTTCTCTTGAGCAAGATCATGTTGATGAACCTATGTCAAGTGATGGTTTCCTTGATACCTCCACTTCTTCCAATACTTACGCATCTCCTAAAACTTCAAAGCTATCCAACATTATTCCATCAAAAAAAAGTCCTTATTCTTTTCATGCAGTTCCCTATAGTTATCCTCAAGGGCTACCTCTAAAAGAAACTCAAGCTAACCTACACTTGGTTGAAAACCCTTTTCATGCTTCTAAGACTAAATATCCTCAACCTTTATGTGGTTCTATGTCTACTATGCCCACTTTAGCTAGTCCTTAGTTACCCCTTAAATATCCTAACATGAAAACCTCATATACTCCCTTGTCCTTACAATTGGCTCCATGTCAAGAGAACTCTCAAAAGGATAAAGATAAAAATGTCAAGAAAGATCAAGATCAAGCACCCCTTCATCTCCTTCAAGATGTCACTCTTCCATATCCTATGTGTTATCAACCTCCTAAGTATGATGAAGACACTACTTCCACTATTTCCTTCAAGCTTACTAAAAATTGTGAACAAATTTTTATGCTTATTCTATCCAAAGAAACTTTTCAAGATCAAAGTGTTCTATATTCTTATTCTACCACTTCATGTTTGCTTCCACTTTCTACTCTTCCTAAGTCTTTTCAAGCTCCAAAAAATCCTATCAAAGAAGTTTCTCCCTTTCAAGATGCTCATGATCCTATTGAAAATCCCAATGCTCACTGTAAAGATGTTGATGTCCTTGGTTGTCATATATATGTTGATGGACTCATTGATTATCCTTTCTCATCTTCCACATCCATCCTTGGACTTCCTCCACTAATACCAAGGGATTCATGTCTTCCTTCCATCTTGGGTCCTTATGTCCCTTGATTTTCCCCTCCTAACTCTCCTAATTCATCATCCATCTTGGGGCCTTATGTCCCTCCATCTCTTATATTTCCTCAAGATCAATGTAGATACATATCCTTGAATCCTTTTCATCCACTCACCCATCTAAACCAGTCATATCCTCCTTCTTCTTCCATAAGTCCCAAGTCTTTTGGAAGTAACTTGAATTTTCAATACAAGAAAAAGAAGAAATACAAGAATCCATCTAAAAAAGATCACCATGTCTCCTCTAATCAACATAGAGGCATAAAGTCAAAAGAGATATCTAAGAAGAAAACTACAAAACAAGTATGGGTTCCAAAATCCATCATTAAAGATATTTTCTCTAAATCATCAAAAAGAAATGAAAAGCCTACTACTATATGGATTCCAAAATCTCTCTTGAAAGAGTCTAATACTAAGAAACAAGTGAATTTGATATTCAAGGTTTCAAAGACTTCCACTTCATCTTCTTCCAAAAGGATTCTTCCATTCCATGTGCCTAAACTGCAACCTCTTCTATCCATTCACCATATTCCTTCACGTATTCCTTCATTTACATTTCCTCCATCCTCTTTCCACCCTTCAAGGTGTGTGTTGATGTTGATCTTTCCTTCCTTTCTATCTACCCATTCACAATCCTTACATTCACTATCCTTCTACCTTCTATATTTTTCCTCATTTTCCTATTCTTCCTATCTTCCAAGCTCACTCGCTTTGCATAAAACCTTATCCTCCATTTTTTGCTTCCATCTTCCTTTCCCTATCAACATCTTTGAGCATATCATCTTGAATCCTTGGCATATCATAGTTTATCCTTTCAAGGAGCATTATCTAGAAAGCTTTCCTTCTTCCAAAAAATTCAAAAAGAAAAGAAAAAAATTGAAAGTGTGCCTTGGTAGAAAAATTAAAGAGAAATAAATTCATCCTATGGTGAAAACCACTCTCTTGTCATGCCAAAGATAAGAATCATGATGAAAACTTGGAAATTAATCATCATGTATAGTTCTTCTACATCTTTCATCCATTTTGTCATCTCTATTTGATCTTGACAATGTTGACCTATACATGAACATTTGGCTATCTTGTGAGGTATCTTACAATGATCTTTCTTTCATTCCTTTCATGTTTAGGCTTCATATATATATTTTCCTCCATTCATTCTAGTCTTTTGGTATCCTTTTCTTATTTGGTCTTCATCTAATAAAAAAAGATTAAAACACAATGCTATGAAGTCTCTTGACATTTCTACTTCTTTGGACGACATCCTTTCATACTTTTGCATTATGCTTTCATGACTTATCTTGTTCTAGCTTGTCATTGTTTGTCCAAATGTGCTTTGCATGAAAATATTTCCCTAGCTTGGGTACTCTTGAGGAGTTTTCAATTGAGGATTTCTTCTCTTCATTCTCTTTCCTTCCATCTCTTCCACCAGCTTGCTAATCCCTCTTTTCCTCACCTTGCTAGACATTGGGATTGCACAATGTGATCTTGCTTGGGATTTTGATGCCTATTCTATCTAGAGGCATCCTTTGTATATATTTATTGATCTTGAAAAAATAAAAATAAAAATGATATATTTCAAAAATACAAAAAAATATGATATATTTCAAAAATCTAGAAAAATAATATACTGTCAAAATTCTAAAAATTGGAAAATGTCCTGAAAAAATGATCTTAGTAATAATAACTTTGATGTATCTCTAAAAAATGTATATATTCTTAAAAAATAATAATAATCCAAGTGGTGAAAATTTGGAAACGGGTGCTACTTGAGGCCTCTGCACCCCTATTTCTTAGCGCATGTCCTCGACAATTAGCCTTTCTCCTGTTGGAATGTTCAAAATGGGAAGAGTACTTCTAAGAGGGGGGGTGAATTAGAAGTACCTAGTTTTTAAACTTTTTCAATCTTTTAAACATACAACTGAAAAAAAAATTGCATACATGTAAACATATAAACAAACATAAAGTAAATCACATGCAATAACACATAACACTAGAATTGATAACCTAGAAACCCTCCAGGAATAAGAAGGTAAAACTAGGGTGGGGGTGATACCCACAAAAATCACTACATCAATATGTTCAACCACTTCTAATGGTTTTCCCTATGAAAGGCCTATCCTGTTAAAGGCTTTACACTGTGTTAATAGTGACTTGGTTAGAGGATTTATAAACACTTACATAAAGTGTCACCCTGTTAGAGGATTTACAATAGGCTATTAAACCAACCTAATACATAGGATTTTCAATCACCTTCTCCAAAGGTTCTCCTACCTAGCTGTTAAGCTAACCTATCAATATAAGATTTCAGCATCTAATACAATGGTGAGAAAGTATTAGAACATTTGACCTAATAGAGTGCAATCTTCAATTGCTGGGTTCAAGTACTAGATCTGCTCTTCCTATTATGATCCTTGCTTGATCTAATCTCTATATGTATTCCTTGTCCCTTGTACTACTTTGATCAACTGGGTATGAAATTGATGCTCTGTTCCTCTAAGTCTTTCCTTCTTCACACTAAAGTTTTGCTATAATCTCCCCATACACTATTCTCATCCACATATTCAATGGTGCATTCAACCTCCTTATAAAGAATGAAAAGACTTAGTGTTAGGTATGGATCTACAATTCATATTGAATCTCAAATTCTTGCTCATACCTTGTATTTTTCTCATTAGTTACATGCCTTCTCCATTTTTCTAATTAGCTACATGTAAATCGCATAGGGAATGTGAATGATTCATCCTTATCCTTTCTCTCCTTTGAAATCTCTCTATGTTGGCTCCAAAAATTGTTTACATTTGAGTTTGTGAGGGCACAAACTCATATGTTGATTCTGTGTTACTTGGCACACATTGGACTACTGGTGCTCAGCACATACTACACTTTGTTTTGCTCAGCAAATGAGTCTTCCTGAATCACTCAGCACATACTATGCTCTATCTTGCTCCTCATCTATTACTTTCTTGGTACCTGTTAAGATTCTGACTCGACGGTTACTATTATTCACTTGGCATACATAGTGTACTCAGTATATATGGTGGAATTGGTTAAGTGTGTTGACACTTGAATGTCAAGACCATTCGAAGATGAACATCTCCATCATTCCTTGTCCTTGTTTACTTAGTAAGGAATTAGTATTTGTCTTTGTCTAGGGGGAAAAATTATTTTATCTTTGGTCTCTTGGCTATGTTAGTCTTTGGGACACCTCACAAATGGTGTTTTTCAACACCACCCCAACTATATTTTTCAATACAACCACTAACATCAAGTTTTTTTCAACACTTATCGGTTTGGTCTTCTCCAGTTTTGTCATGTGATCTTATATGCTTACAAGTGTTCAATCCTTACCCTTGAAACTTAGTATCAGTTAACACACTTAAAATTTTAAACATGACAATTCTTGACCTATGTCATGATCTTTTCTTTTTGAGTTGGGTGTTATTGATTTTCATCGAGTGTCCTTGTCTAACAAATTTATCTGGGATGCATAGCTAGAGGTCTTGGGGCATGGGACATGTTTTATTTGTCTCCTACTTGTGGGTGTGGTCTTGAAATGCTAGTGTCTCTTGTTGTCCCCATGAAACACTTAGGATATTTGAGGCATCATCCTTGATTGCTTTTGTACAAACATTCTTCTGGTCATCCTAGCATCTATGCCTTGATACGAGCATGGTTTTGTTACATTCAATTGGATAAGCTAACATCAAAGTAATCTTGACCTTTATCTCTTTCATGCTTATGTTAGAATCTTTCCACATTCTAATCTAATATAAACCACATTCATATCTTCATAGTTGTGCTTGTAATTAGTGATGATTATGTAATTTTTTGATGTCCATTAATAATGGCCCAATTATGAGAATAAGTTCTTTTACATTCTCTAATGAATGATAAATGCAAAATGCTATGATACACTTGCTCTATTGCAAGTACATCTTTGCATTTTAATATAGCTTACATTATTAGACTTCATGTTAGTTTTCAGTTTTAGGTTGCATTATGAGTTTGAGAGGGTTTTCCCTCCATATTTCTTGTGGACTTTTAATCAATTGTGGTCATGTTTTGATCTTCATTTCCTTATCTTCTTTTGTGATCTCAATCAAAATTTCTATCTTAAACAGTTGATTGATTTTGGGGCATTTCATTTCGTATGAAAACTTTTCTTTTTTTCTTTCTGTTTCTTTCCATATCTCCCAAATTTATACCTTCCATTCCCTTTCACCCCACTTCTTTTCTTCTAATTCACCTTTGGGGTATAATATTTCATGCTTGATGATCTACCTTGGTTCTATGATTCTTATATCTTTCATCTTACTTCAAGAACCTTATCTTTAGTTCAATTTGATCAAATTTATCAATTTGTAGTTTCTCCTCTATCTCATTTCAATTTTTATCACAAGGGGGTAGTACCTATCAACTTCAATCCTTGATTTTGTTTTATCAATTTGATCCTCAACTTTTTAAAATCAAAATTTACTTGTATTCTTTGTCCTGATGTATTCCCGAATCAACCACACATTTGGGTTGTTTTGTGATCCCAAATCGATCCCACACTTCAATTTCTTTCTTTAACTACATGTGTTTCTAAAATGATTAGACATTAGTCAAAGAGGGGGAAATGTATGCACTCTAAAATGGTCACCTAGACTATGAGCCCCCATTAGTCAATTTATCAAATTTCTTGAATCAATAGTTTGTAATATTTAATTAAATCAATTCCTTTGATCAAATTGTAATTAATTCAATTATTTTAACATTTCCTAAGGTTTGATCATTTTATCCTAAGTCTCATTTAATTAAAAGAACACCTTTGTTTTAATTAAATAATTAATCCACATTTAATTAATTAAGAGAAAAAACCCCTCTTTTAATTTAATTAAATATTTCCTATTTAATTAAAATAACTTGCACCCTTAAATTAAATAAAATTCTACTTGAAAAAGTAAATAAAATAAATAAAAATTAAATAAATTCTTTTTTCTCTCTACACTTAAATGCACATATTTCTAAGTGGGATTACATTTTTTTTTCCTCCTCTTTTTCTCATTGGCGGAATTTTGTCTCACATAGATCATTCTTTCTCCACCCTTGATTATATCTTATTGCCTCTTAATCTTAATCATCCATTCTTCTTTATGTTGGAGAGCCCTCTCCTCATTTTTTACATCCATGATTATGCTATTGTTATGTTGCAGGTTTAGAGAATGATTTTTGGAGGAGTTTGAGCATTAAATTTTTTTGTGGAGAACTTCTATCTTCTTGTCTTATTCTCTCATGCATCCATGGCTTCCATCATCATGATCCATCCTTTCATTTCCATATTATCTTATATCCATATTTGCTTTCATAGATTAATCTTAAATTGTTATTTCCTTTCATAGATTAGATTTTCTTTCTTGCATTGTTATCATTTAGATTAGGTTGCATCTTGATTTCCATGCATATTTTGAACTTTGAATATCTTATTTTATGGTGTACTTGCATGGGCGCAAACTAGGTCAAACTAAGGGCCTCCATTACAAACCCTTGCACTCCATGAATAGAGAACTATGAGTCACCATTTGAGACCTCATTCTTGAGCAATCTTAGACATAATGACTCATAGAAATGTGTCAACATTTTAGCACACAATACTATGAAGCTATAAAGATGATATTCAAATATTTGAAGGGTAAACTTAATTTTGGGTTGTAGTATGATAGATCAAATGACTTTACTTTATGTGCATATATTGATATAGAATGGGTAGGCAGCATGGATAATAGAATGAGTACAAGTGGTGGAAAAATTTTCCTTGGAGAAAGATTGGTTTCTTAGCAAATTAAAAAACAAGATTGTATTTCATAGAGTATAATAGATGTAGAGTATGTAACAGCAACAAACAATTGTAATTAGATCATGTGGATGAAATAGATATTGAACGATATCGTAATAAAGTTTACATAACATGATATCATACATGGTGATAACACAAGTATAGCGAGTATGTCTAGGAACCTTGTATTATATTCTAAGACAAAGAACATATCGATTAAGTATCATGTTTTGAGAGAGAAAGTTGCAGAAAAAAAGATTAGACTAGAGTATGTTAATACAAAGGAGCATATTGCAGATACATTCATGAAGCCTTAGCCTAATGATATGTATGAGTATTTTCAAGTTATTCTTGGGGTTATGCCCTTGTCTACTTCAGAGTAGATGATGTAGAGATTGCATCAGTCTAGTAGTAGATAGCACTATTGTTTATCTAGATTGAATGTTTTTTCTTCCTCTATGGGGGAGTATTTATGATTGAGAAGAGTCATGGAGGACTCTTGATAGATATTATTGAACAGTATCTTTGGACACTTGAGCCATATGAAGACATTGAATAGATGATTCACATAATGATTCATTTTTCATTGATATTCATGAGGGCACAATCCAAGACCAAAATGAACACAACAAGAAAAGGGGAATATTATTATCAGAAGTAATATGATATTACATTCACTACAATGAGGATAGACTTAAAGACATTCTCTATGGGCTTACAATGTAGTCTAATCCTAGAGAAAAACCCTCCTCCAGTACCTTCTCCCAAACTCTACCAAAGACTGCCTTTATAATGATAGAAATGTTCTTAAGTAAACCTCTATTAGGTTTATGGTTAGGAATACATTTTAGAATATGCCATTTGGAATCCACCACCAAAAGAGAAGGTTCTATAAATCACATCAAAAGTCAGTGTAAAATTAGAAGAATCTAGAAATGGTAGCCCAACTTCATGGAGGCATAACTTTTGATCTAAGACTCCGATTGACAAACCATTTACATTTTTGGAAAGCTCTCCAAGTGCTCTATAGATCTATGGACTAGATTCACTCATCCCTTATTTTTTGGGCCTATATAATGCCGTTTAGTGCTTCAAATCTAACTTTGAAGTGCTCTTAGGGGGTCTCTAGGCAACTTAAAACTGTAATAACTTTCAAATCGTAAAGCATTTTGACCTGATTCTTTTTTTGAAGTGCTTTAAATTAAAATTATAATCATCCCTCTAACTCATCACAATTATGGCTTAATTACAAAATAACCTATTTTTTGCATTGGCATGTATCCCAAGGTGCTCAAAAACTCTAACCCAGAAAACCAATAATGGAACTGTGAGAGTTGGAATCTCTGTTTGACCTAAATGGGTATCCAAAAATGAAAACACATTAAATAAAAACTAACACTAAGAATATTTTTGGGTGATATAGGATTGCCCTTACACCATTGGATGCTCGTGCATTAGACACCTAGGGTAGATTGAAAAGTGACCCTATCACTTTATAGCTAGTAGAGGAAAATCGAAATGGGCAACATCCATTGTGGATATCCAAGTTGAATCTTCTACTAGTCATCCTTTCCACTTCACTAGGTATTCTTCATATTTCCTATTTCTAGTACTCCAACCCACATGACTATCCAAAATTTCTTCTATCTCTTCCTTCTTAGAAGTAGGAATTGGACATGGCTCCAACATCAACTCCTCATCTGCACCACCATTGTGATATTTTTTTAAGTCTACAATACTGAAAATAGGATAAATGTGAATCCCATTCAAAAAATCCACCTCATATGCATTCCTTGAATCATGTTTCTTCAAAATTTTGTAGGGGCCAAATTTCTTCATCTTTAGCTTGTTGTAGGTACCCACCGGAAATTGTTCCTTCCTCAAGTATACCATAACCATATCCCCAACTTGGAACTCCTTATGTCTTCTCTTTTGATCTACCCTAGCCTTATACTATAGTTTCATCTTGATAATATGTGCTCACACCTCCTCATGTAGATTCTTGACATGTTCAGCAAAGTCTTCTACCTCAGCACTTGTCCTCTCCCCTTGCTCCATCTTCCTCAACTCTGGTGCAGTCCTTGCACTACTCCCATACATAATTTGGAATGGTGATCTACCAGTACTTCTATTCACAGAATTATTGTAAGAAAATTCTACTTGTGGTAGAATCAAATCCCATCCCTTGGTCTTATCTCCTACTAAACACCTCAGCAAATTGCCCAGACCTTTATTTACTACTTTTGTTTGTCCATCAGTAGGCAAATGATGTGCAAAACTAAACTTCAATTCTATCTTCAACTTTTTCCACAAAGTCCTCTATAAATACCCCACAAATTTAGTATCTCTATCAGAAACAATACTTTTTGGAAGACCATGTAGCCTCACCACCTCTCTGAAAAAAAAATCTGTAATATGCACTACATCATGAGTCTTGTGGCATGGAATGAAATGTGCCTTCTTGAAGAACCTATCAACCGCCACAAATACTAAGTCATTACCCCTTTGTGTTTTTTGGAATGCAAGAACAAAATCCATACTTATGTCCTCCCAAGGCTTCGATGGAATAGGAAATGGCTGATAAAGTCTAGTATTGTGACTAAATACTTTGGTTGTTTGACATACTTGACAACTCTACACAAACTTCTTCACATCCTATGAAAATTGAGGCCAAAAATAATGTTCTCTAATAATGGAAATGGTCTTATCTTGACCAAAGTGTCCTACCATCACTCCACTATGCTTCTCCTTAATCAATTTTTCCCTAATGGAACTCCTTGGAGTACACAATTGACTTCCCTTGAACAACATGCCATCTTGAATCATGTAATCTAGCCACCTAGTCCTTTCTAGAGTAACAGGTTCTTTACAAGCCTTCCAAGCCTCTACAAAGTCAAGACCCTTAAGGTATAGATTCTTGAGTTCATCAAACCCAACCACTTCAACCTGCAGTACTATCAACAACAAATTTCTCTTACTTAATGCATCTACAACCCGATTAGACCTTCCACTTCAATGTTTCAATACAACTTTATAGCTTTACATGAACTCTACCCATTTCAAATGTCTTTGATTTAATTTACCTTGGCTATTTAGGTACTACAATGCCTGGTGATCAGTATACAAGACAAATTCTTTTAACAACAAATAATGCCTCCATTTCTTTAAGGACCAAACTATTGCATAGAACTCCTGATCATAAATAGAGTACTTCTTTGCATCATTCAATTTTTCACTAAAATAGGCAATAGGTTTACCTTCTTGGCTCAATACAACCCCAATAACACTACCACTAGCATTGCAATTCACCTAAAACACTTTGTTGAAATCAGGAAGTGCCAACATAGGTTGCTCTGTCACCTTCTTCTTTAGCAATACAAAACTCCTCACAACTCCTATAGTCCACTTGAACTCTTTTCTATCCCCCCTCATTATTTTAGTTAGAGATGCACATATACTACTAAAATTCCTAATGAACTTCCTATAAAAACTAGCCAAGCCATGGAATGACCTCACCTCAATGGAAAATCTTAAAGTAGGCCATTCAAAGATGACCTTCACCTTCTCTAGGTCCATTTTGAGACCTTTAGTTGATACAAAAAATCTCAAATAGACTAACTCCCATTTGACAAAGATACACTTCTTCAAATTTATCAACAATTTCTCTTCCCTCAACCTTTCAAGGACACTATGAATGTGTAATAAATGTTCATTCAAAGATTTACTAAAAATCAAAATGTCATCTAGATAGACAATAATAAAATTTCCCAAAATTTCCTTTAGTACCTCATTCATAAGTCATATGTGTAGACACCTAAAATCCTTTAGAAAATAAAGTATTTTTATTTTTTGAAAAAGTTTCTAAGGACATCATCATTTATTAATTATTTATTTATTTGTTTTTGTGCCATTAAATCCCTTTATCTTAATTAAAAATATTTAATTAAGAAATCCCTCCAAAAATGTTTAAATCTTATTTAAACATTATTTACTTATTTATTAATTATTTAATTAATAAATTGACCAAAAATCCTAAAATAATTTATTTTATTTTATTTTGCTCAAAATTTGGCCAATTTCTTTAAGACCACTAACCTCTTCCAAAAAATTTTAATCCTTCTTTAATTTTGATTAAAGGCTAATCCCATCATTTCCTTACCCTAATCCCAACTCAAAATTTTTAATTAAGATTAAACATTAATCCTCATATTTATTAAAAATGTTTTAATGAATATCTCCTCAACTGAAACCTTTAAGATAAATAAACTTTATTTATCCTCATCCTAGAAAGTTCTAGACTCTTCTAGAAGGTCTTCATCCTCATCCTAAGCCTATTTCTAATCCTCCATTTAGCATTTAGCCTAATCCACCCCATCCACCCATACTAACCAAGCTTAGCTACTAACTCACCCACCCTCATTAAATGCCATCCACTTGCCCATCTCTAACATCCCTAATCTAATCCTAAACCATCTCTAATCCTAACCTTAATCATTTGCACAATTATAAACAAGCTTAAGACTTTCTTAAGCCAAGCCAAAGTCTTCCCTCAAAATATCCCAACCACCAAACCATAAATGCTCTTACAAAGCCATAAAAGACTCTTACAAACCTATTCATTGCTCTTACGAACCATTATGAAGGGTCTTTATGAAGATATTATCCTTTGAGCCTCCTTTGTTGACTCATCCTTACCCTTTCCTCCATCCTCTCACCCTGTGACATGTGTCACTCCCTGATTGGTTGTAAGGAAGCACAATCCATGTGCTCTCCTTTCATGTAATTTGAGCCCTCCATAAATTTTTTCCCATCCTTACATCTTAGCCCTCAAACCCTCAAGCCCTTAGCCTATAAATTGAATCCTCTCCCAAGCCATTTCATCACAATCCTTAAGCTAAAGTTATAATGTTATTTTGAGAAGTCAAAATCCATACTTTTTACATACATCCACATACAAATCCCAACATCCATTGAAGCAAATTTGAAGCCCTTTGAACATACATACCAATCCTTTACTTAGACTCATCTACCAAGCAAAGAGTGAAATCCTATTGGGAGAGTCCATTCATTTGGCTCACATTCCTAATTAGGGGCTCCTCTTTAATCTCTCATATATGTTATATTGATCTTGTTAGTTATTGCTTTGGTTTTTAAATAGATTAGTGCTTTCTTGCTAACATATTAGTGTATACATTTTGGCATGCCCGATGGGACCCCACTATGGGTTATTCATTCATCCATTTTAGTCCATGTTTTGTTCTTATAAACTAACCATCTAATGTTTTTTGTTGTTTGAGTGGGTTGTAGGGTGTTTTTCTTATTTTTGCAGATTGAAGGATGCACTTGGGAAGAAAAAATATCCTCAAAAAATCTAAAAAATACCAAAAAAATAATAAAATTTCTGAAAAAACCTGTGCCCATCAATTTTGTTCGCACAATGTTGTCTCAGCAGTTTGGCATCTTCACCTAGTGAATTGTCATCTTCACCAAATCAACTATTGTCTTTGCCCGACAAATTTTCGTCTATGAAGTTTAGCGTCTCCACCTGGTGAATTGCCATTTTTGCCAAATCAACTGTCGTCTTTTCCAACCTAGCTATTGTCTCTGCAATTCAACGTCTCTGCCTGATTTCCAATTATCTTCACCACCAAAGTAACTATCATCTCTGCAGTTCAGCATCTCCGCCTGGTTTCTTATTTTTTGTGCTGCCAGATTAACTGTTGTCTCCACCTAGTTCTTTGTTGTTTGCACAGATTAACATCTCCGCAGTTTAGCGTCTTCGCAGTTTAGTGTCTCCGCCTGGTGAACTATCGTCTCCGCCTGTTATTATTGCCTAGTTGTACCATCATCATTTTTATTTTAGCATCTTTGTGGCTTACTAATCCCTGCACTTTTCAAATTTTAACTTTTGGTGGTTCCATAGAGTAGAGGTTTTTCTAAGCATTTTTACACCTATGAAAAATAACAAAAAAAGTTGATTTTATTTTTCCCATAGTTAAGCTTTAATTTTTGAGATTTTTGGGTGACTAATCAAATTGGCTTTTGTAGCTTTGCAAATTGGAGCATCTATGAAACCACTAACCATGTTTCTTGTAGGTTCTCCTTACATGGTTTAATGCTCTTGGAAAATGAACTTGAATGTTTAAACACTTGTCTTTGAATGCATGTTGCTAAAATGAACTTGAATATTTAAACACTTGTCTTTGAATGCATGTTGCTAAAATAAACTTGAATGTTTAAACACTTCTCTTTGAATATATGTCGTTCAAACACAATCTTGAATGCAAAAGGTCAATTAATCATTACAATATCTCACACTTCATCTTTTGGGGCATAAAAAGAATCCACATTTTAGAAACTTTCTAAGTTATAAAAACAAATAAAGACATTTTGAGTGAATTTGTTGTTGGACTCACCCTCTTTAATCACCCATCATTCTAACCATTGGTTGCAATATCGGCGCCATATATGGGGATGGGTCTACCTAAGAAGGTCTTAAGTGCTTCACGAAAATCAAATTCCACTCACTTGAGTTTTTATTGATTTTTCTAAGATAGAAAATTTCTTGAATGCACATTAGTCTCACTAACACTTCATTTGGGCATAAAAATTGAACAAATCTTGACGTGGAGTGCCTCTGGGCATGTGCTTGAAATCGAGCTTTACACACATCTTTGTTTTGGGCTTAAAACAAACTCACACTCAATCTTGAATGCCTTAAAGAAAATCAATCGATACTTGCCGTAGAGGGCCTCTGGCATGCGGGTTTATTTTCTTGTTGACCCTAACTCTTCTTCTTGCTTGCATTCTTCAATCAATTTTACTTTTGCTGACACTTCAAGTTGAAATTGTATATTTGCATCCTAAACATGAGTGCTTGCAAAGTTTAGATCAAAAAAAAACTTAAGCATCAGTTGGAAAAGAACTCTGTCTTTTAGCCCAAGATCATCCAAGTCTTCTCTCCCCTTATCGTCTTTCGAGGCCATCTTAGGTGAATAAGATTAGGATCCAAAATCTTGTTTAAGTTTTAGGAGGCCTACTTGGGGATTTCATCACCCCTTGGGATGACCTCATCTCCAGCATTCCAGCGAAGTATAAAGATTGGGAGGTGAATCCAAAGACACCTCTCTTAGAATCAAGAGTTTGTCACTCGGGCTAAGCCTCAAGGAACTTTATACCCTTGAGAAGTGAAAGAGGAGAAGTGGGTTACCACTCCTCTTGGTTGTGTGACATTGTTTTAGTTTCATCTACAGATTTGGCCCTCATGTACCTTGGGCATATCAAGGACTCCCTAGCTAAACCAATTGTCAGCCTTGTAGACAACCATCTAGGATGTTAATGTGTTTGAAGTGACTGATCAAAACATTTGTAGAACATACACACTCCGTGGCGCAAGTATCACATTCTGAGAATCAAAAACTTCTATCTGGTTATTCCTATCTATTGCTTGATCTTTTACTTGTTGAATGAATGTTTGCCAAACTTGGTCAATCCTAGCTTAGGGCACACTTAGCGTAGTCACTGCCTATTTTAGAAGTTGAACAAGTTGAAGCAAAACAACCACGATCTCTCAAAGCCAAAAAAATTCAAGAATTTATGTCAAAACAACCCAAACCCAAATAGAAGTTTCACAAAGCCAAACTCAAGCCCTCTCAGGCATACCAAGAAATTTCAGCCAAGAGAAAGGAAGTAACACCAAGCCCTCAACTTGCCAAACTCCACAAAGCAGAAGAAAAAACTATTGACGAAGCCCAATAAGATGCCTGGTTAGATCATACTATCAAATTTAGCAAGCATCCAGGAGTTAACCCTACTTATGCCTTACCAACTAGGCATGATTTCTATGATTAGACCCCCTTGTTTCTCCACATCTTCTTGCATAAGCTTCATGTTAGAGTCATCTTGTAGGAAAGCCAACCATTCTAGGTTATCCCTTTAAGCATTTTAGCTCATCCATCTCATTTAGATATTTGCCTTAAAACCAAAGCAATCCCCTCAAACCTAGCTAGCATCCCAAAAGCCTAATTTTCACATCCAAGCCTTCAAAATTGTTCTCACCTTTCCAAAGGTTTTCTATTCCTACCATCTTCCAAATCCACTAGCCTCAATGAGGTTATTCCTTTGACAAAGCTTTGTCTAAGGTAATCTAGCTCTGTCACTTGTTATCCCTCATCACCTTGAGCTAAAGGTTGGGATCCACAAGTGGTCAATCTCGTGTTTTTCCTAAAGGATCATCAGTCTATCCTTAAAGTTGACACAATCACCACCAAGCTTGCACATAGGAAAGAAGACCTTTCATGCTTTGGTAACATATCTTTGAAGTTAGAATCCCCAACCCAATCCTCCTTAAGTTTGTCATATATCTTTGCCTCAACATAGGAAATCATTTGCATTGAAAAGCCTTCCCCTTTTGCATCCATCAGCATTGTTGCATCTCATCCCTAGGAACATTCTACATTTTCATGCCACTCGTCACTCACTTAGCCAAGAAGATGAAGGAAACAATGGAGCCCTATCATTTGGATCAAACAGCATCGCTCCCCTTGAGCACTCAACCATCCTTCAGCCTAGAGAAAGCTATACCATCACCTACTAACATTGAAGCTTTCATGAACCAACCAGGAAATGTAGTATTGGTGAACACCATTATAGACAAGAACAAAGAAATAATCATGGTTAACTTTCAAAGGGACAATATGGGAGCCTTCAACTTTGGAAGACCTCCTCCCTTATCAGATCCATCTCACCCATTGTTTGGGCAACTACCACCCATAGGCTCTTATGATCCAAGTCATCCTTTGTATATACCAAAAGAAGAGCCTCAACCCACCCTATATGATCCAATAGGCCCAAACATACTAGCCTCCACTCAAGTTGAAATCTCCCTTCTACAAGCCAATCCAGCCACCACCACTCCACCATTGGTCCATACCACTCCATCCAAAACCCCCTTCACCCAAAACACCTCATCATTCACTCCCTTCACTATTGTTGTTGCTGCTTTCCAACCCAGCCTTCCAAATCCACCCATCTCCCAAATCAATGCTAGCATCTTTGGCCAACCTCAGCAATATACAACCGGGATGCCACCCATGGGGCCAAGTAATCAACCTTCAATCACCCTCGACTTGTTTACCTCGGCTCAGAGCACAATTCCATCATTTTCACTAGGTCCTTGGAGCTTAGTGCCATCAGCCACAAATCCACAAGCTACTGCTCTCACTCCACAAAGCCATCAAACCCCACAAGCTACTACCAATGTTCTGCCAAGCTCTCAAGTAACCCAAGCTCCTACCACCACTCTACCAAGCTTTCAAATCTAGCCACCAAGCTATCAAACCCCATCAGTTCCATTTCCAAGCTTTCAAATCCCAACACCTCCACCACCACCTAATCCATTACCTCCTATTACTAACTATTTTTCTATGCCACTTCTAGGAGGAAATCCACCACCACCAACCACCAATTACTTGGCCTCTTTTTCCATGCAGATACCTTCCCAAATGGGGGCACAACCCACATATATTGGTCAAACTCCTCAAATCCAAAGTCAAGTTCCACAAGCTCCCTAATCCTTTCCCCAAACTTCACAACCATCTTATACCTTACCTCCACAAAGCAATCCATTTATCCCACAGCCAGCTTATGTTCCTCAATCCCAACCTCAAATCCAATATCAGTAGTAAGCCTCACAACACATGCAGCAATATGTGCCACCTCCACCTCAGCCACCCATCATCCACCATTCAGTTGCCCAAGCCATGTATAATCCCTACCAGCCCATACCTCAAAGCCATCCATATTCCATTACCCCATCTAGCACATACCTACCTTAGGGCACTCCTACATTGGGGGCACACTAGCCATCACCCATTAATTCAGAATGGGAAGCCATGAAGACAACTTTGAAGAACATCCAAGAGGGAAATTATCCGAAAACCTTCAAGTTTGAGAATGTGTGTCCTTACCCATTTGACAAAGCCATTACCATGACACCATTTCCCAAACACTTTGAGATACCCAAGTTTGACAAATTCAGAGGAAAAGGAGACCTTGTCATACATATCAAAGAATTTTACATGCACTGCCAAGAAGTGGCATACGGTGATGTCTTCCTCTTGCGTCTCTTTCCCAAAAGCTTGGCCAGACCAGCTCTTGAATGGTTTTATAGAATCCCATATGCCACAATTAAAAACTTTGCTGAATTGTCTGAGGCATTTGTAGCCCAATATGCCCATCTTGTCAAAACAGAACTATCAGTAGTTGATCTTGTCCACACTAAGCAAAAAGGTGGAGCAAGCCTTCTCGAATATTTGCAAAGATGGCAAACCCTTACCACCTACATATCTTGCACCTTGCCAGAGTGCCATTTGGTGAAAATATTTATTGATAATGCCCATCCTAGCTTGGCTCACCACATGACCATGAACTGTTTGCAAACCTACAAAGATATCAAAGAGAAAGGAATGATCGTTGAGCAAGGACTCATTAAAGATGGTGTGGTCAAGATTTACAAGGAAGCCAACCAAAATCAAACACATTAAAATGACAAGTATAGGTATTGGAACAAAAACAAGCACATTGCAACAGATGGGGTTACTGATACGAGACATGTGAATATTGTTGGTCCTTACCAAAATCAGTCCAACCCACCGTATCAATCAAACAATCAACAAGCTATCAACTACCAATAGCAGAATCACCAAAGCTATCAAAGCCATAATCCAAGACCCAACTTTCAAGGGTCTAGCAATCAAGCTAATGCCATCAGTGTAGCTGCAGGACCAAAGCCTAAGTTCCAACCTGCACCTAGAAACTATACACCCCTTGGTGAGCCATTGGATGTCATTTTTGAGAAATTGACTAAGGAAAACCTCATCAAATTTCCTCCTACCCAGCAAATTGACCCAGGCCAATCCAAAGCTGCATGGTACAAAGACAATGAGTACTACAAATTTCATAGGGTAAAAGGTCACACCACCCTCAGATGCATGAAACTGAAAGATTATGTGCAGGACCTCATTGATTGGAAAGAAATCACCGTTGGTGCCCAAACCTCTCCCAATGCAGGCTTATAGATCTATCAAAATGCTTTTCCTCCTCACAACTACCAAAATCCTGGAAAAGCACCTATCCAAACCAACAACAACAATACCAACAACCACTAGCTAAACCAATAGCATGGGAAGAACAATGACCACACTTCATCCTACATAGACTATGGTAGCCTTATCAGTTGTATATCTAAAAAAGAGCCTTCTGTCAATGTTATCAATATCCAAGGCCCAAACAATGAGTGTGCAGTCACCACTCAAAGAGCACGATTGAACATCGTAGCCCCATCAGTCCCATCAACACTATCAACCCCAGTAGTATCATCAGCTCCGTCCAAAACCCAATACAATATCTTGGAACACCTTGGGAACATGCCAGCCCAAATTTCCATTTTAGACCTTCTCCACACTAGTCCTATGTACAAGAACATCCTTGACAATGCTCTCATAGAATCTCGTGTCCCTTCAAATATCAACGCTACTAATTTTCATAATCTTGTTGGACACCTTTCATCCTCATGTATCGTATCATTCAAACCCATCGACATACCCTTGGTCAAGCCAGATCACACCCTTCCGCTTCGCATAGCCATCATGGTATCCCATTTTGCCATAAAAAGAGTAATGATAGATAATGGATCAGCCTTGAATATTTGTACCCTAAAATTCATAAAACAAGCTGGGTATACTAAAGCAGATATCATCAGTAAGGTTATCACCATCAAAGCTTATGATAACTTGGAAAGAACCACAAAAGGAATTATTTTGCTACCAATCAAGGTTGGGCCAATCATCCAAGAAACACTTTGACATGTTATTGATCTAAACCTACCATTTAACATCCTCCTCAGTCACCCATGGATTCATGCCATGAAAGCCATTCCATCTACTTACCATCAGTGCGTCAAATTTCTGCATCAGGGCACTGAGGTAACCATCCATGCTGATCCAGAACCCTTTGCTTATTTCAATGTGGTTGAAGCTTCATATACAAACCATTTCCCTAAAATTGATATCGCCATATCCATCACCAACTCATCCCACACTTATAATGACCCAGAAACCATCCTTTCCTCTACCCTATCTACCGTAAAGATCAATAACAAAAGTTGTGGAGAGTATAGTCTGTCAGATGCATTTGCTGTTGGGACACTCCTACTTGATCCACACACCCATGGACAATCAACATATCACAAAGCTAAGGAGATTCCACCTCCTCGATACAAACAGTTTGGCCCAACAACCTTTGTATCCTCAAAAATCCCTCTTCATGAGGAGCTCACTCCAGATATCAACAATTGGTTACATAAGGATGCACCTCCAAGAAATCCAGCATGCCTTGATCACTTCAACCAAAAGTATCCCCAAGAACATAAGCTCATCACTGATAAAAAAAACTATCAAGGTGGTGGTCTAGGACTAGAAGAAAGAGGCATGCAGTGCCCCATCGATGCACACAAGTGGGAATCGAAGTCAGGTCTTGGCTTTGGCATACCCACAACTGGGGCACCAATGAGAATGGTCACACTTTTTTGAACATTCACTTTGACCTTGTTCAAATTGAAGACATTCCTAAGGAAGTTGAAAAGAGAGCCTACGATGATATCCCAGACAAAATCTTCCTCAAAGACTCTGTTCTCCAAGAACTATCCATCCATTTCATTGACCTACCACTCGCCCATCCACAACTCATAGATTGGGACCAACCAAGCGTCATACACATTGATGAGTTCACATTAGAGGAAGCACTTCTGAGATTCATGGGAGCTGAAACACCTCACAAGCAAACAAAGCTAGACTTAGCATATATCTACAAGTTGGATCCAAAAGCATATTTTGGAGAAAATCCCCAACCTAGTTCCAATATACCCAAAACTGGAACTAAGGTGAATCTGAGACTAGCTAAGGTAGCGAAGAGAGCCCCTCAGCAAGAAAATCTAGAGTCACAAGTAGAACATGAGGATTTAGCATTGCCTCCTCAAGATAATCGACCAGAGGTGTCTTCGATTCTAATTGAGGATACTAGAGAAGTAAACATCATTTCTTTAGAGATCCCCAGACTTGTTCACATTGCTGCATCCCTATCACAAGACCAAGCTAACCTCCTCTTTGAGGTCTTAAGAGAGAACATTGGCTGATTTGCATGGTCATATCAGGACATGCCAGAACTTGATCCAAAGCTTGTAGTTCATCATCTTGTAGTCGATCCAAAGATCAAGCCCGTCAGAAAAAAGCTTGGAAAAATGCACCCCAAGGTGGCATTACTGGTCAAAGCTAAATTAGAAAGAATGTTAGCTGCTAAGGTTATTTGACCTATCGACTACTCAGAGTGGATCTCCAACATGGTCCCCATCACTAAGCCTTCCAGTGACATCAGAATCTGCACTAATTTCAAAGATCTTAACAAAGCTTGTCCAAAAGATGATTTTCCCTTACCCAACATAGATATGATTGTAGACCTTACAGCTAGACATGAAATTATGTCCCTCATGGATGGATTTTTTGGGTATAATCAAATCAAGATTGCAGAAGAGGATCAGCATAAGACAGCATTCACTACCCCTTGGGGAACCTTTTGCTACAACATGATGCCTTTTGGCCTAAAGAATGCTGGGGCTACCTATCAAAGAGCTATGATAGCCATTTTCCATGATCTTATCCATAGCATTTTGGAGGCTTATGTGGATGATATCTTGGTTAAATCTCACACCTTCATGGATCATCTTGCTGACCTAGAGAAAGTCTTTGATAGGTTAGCCAAATATCATCTCATGCTAAATCCCAAAAAATGTGTCTTTGGGGTCACATCTGGCAAGCTTCTAGGCTTTATAGTTTCTAAATGAGGTATAGAGATCGACCCCAAGAAGGTCAAAGCTATCTTAGACATGCTTCCTCCCCAGAAACTACAACAGCTTCACACTCTTCAGGGAAAGCTTCAATCTGTTCGACGCTTCATCTCCCAGCTTGCAGATAAGTGTACGCCATTTGCACATTTACTAAAGAAGGATGAAAACTTCAAGTGGGATCCTTTATGTCAATGTAGCTTCAATCATCTGATGCAGTATCTCATCAATCCCCCTATCTTGGTTCCACCAGTTCTTGGTCGTCCCTTGATCTTGTACATATCAGCAACACCTACTGCTCTAGGGGCATTCTAGCATAGCTCGATGACTACAACAGAGAAAGAGCCATCTACTACATCAGTAGAACCCTAGTTGGTTATGAACTCAATTATACTCATATGGAAAAAGCTTGTTTGGCAGTTGTTTTCTCAACTCAAAAGCTTCACCACTACATGCTAAGTCATACCATCCAACTAGTCTCCAAGATCGACTCTCTCAAGTATATGCTCTCCAGAACAGCACTTATAGGCTGTTTAGCCAAATGGGTTATGCTCCTTAGTGAATTTGACATCCAGTATGTGGACAGAAAGGCAATCAAAGGGAAAGCTATAGCAGATCACCTAGCTAATGTGCCTCTAGTAGATATATATGCTTTGATCACAGAATTTCCAGATGAGCATATCTGTCTAATTAAAGAACAACCCCCATGGAAAATTTATTTTGATGGCTCACACACATCTCATGGATCAGGGATAGGAATATTGTTGGTCACACCTCAAGGAGATTACATTCGAAAAGCCTTCAAGCTACAATTCCCTAGCACCAACAATATAGTTGAATATGAGGCTCTCATAGTAGGATTAAAGATAGTTGCAGAATGGAACATCATTGAGTTACAAATCTTTGGCGATTCTCAGCTCATCATCAAGCATGCCCTAAATGAATATCAAACCAAAGATTAAAATCTATTACCCTACAAAGAGCTAGTTGATCAGCTAACCTAGCATTTTACAAAGCTTCAGTTTACACAAGTGCCTCGAATGTAGAACAAAGCAGCAGATGCTATGGCTACTATCGGCTCGCTCTTGGAAATTCCCCAAGCGGCTATGCAGGATGAGTTTTTAGTCGAGCAGCTCCTCACACCTGCCTATGCGAATGATGACTCAAATCGTGTTTGTATCTTGGTTGGTCCCCAATCCCCTTGGTACCATGAAATCCATGCTTACCTTAAAGATGGTATCATATCCCCTCACCTCACATGAACCCAACACCAAAACCTCATCCAAAAATCATCTTGCTATGTCATCATAGCCAATATCCTATATCGTCAAGGTTATCACGATACTCTCTCTAGGTGTTTAGACCAAAATGAGGCCGCGATGGTGTTAAAATAAGTACACTCTAAACTTTGCGGTGCCCACACGAGTGGTATTGTCCTTGTGTGACAAATCCTTAGAGCAGGCTACTATTGGCCTACTATCGAAGAAGACTCCTGTGACTTTGTTAGAAAGTGTCTCCCATGTCAGTAGCACACAAATCTCCTGCACGCTCCAGCACAAGATCTATAGCCTATTGCACCACCTTGGCTTTTCTCTTATTGGGGCCTTGATCTAGTTGGAACTATCACACCTCTCTCATCTAATGGACATAAATGGATAATAATAGCTACAGACTATTTCACTAAGTGGGTGGAAGCATTCCCCCTAGTCTTAGCTATAGGAGTTCAGGTCTCCAAGTTCATCTTGTACCACATTGTTTGCTGCTTCGGCATCCCATCCACCATCTTCATCGACCATGAAGGTAACTTTGAAAATCTCAACATGGAAGAACTATGCACTTCCCTCTACATCCATCACTACTTTTCTAGCCCATATTTCCCACAAGGTAATGACCAGGCAGAGGAAACTAACAAAACCCTCCTCAAAATCCTAAAGAAAGTTGTCAATGATTCTGGCCACGATTGGCACCTACAAATAAATCCAACATTGTGGGCCTATCGAACCTCCTTCCATACATCCATAGGCACAACTCCATACTCCCTAGTTTATGGTGTCAAAGTGGTACTACCTATAGAGGTTGAACTTCCCTCCTTGCGCATATCCTTGTGAGGTCAAATATCAGATGAAGAATATAGAGTAGCTCATCTCACTCAACTAGATCTCTTAGATGAGAAGCGACAACAAGCCTATGATCATCTCACAGTCTATCAAACTTGTCTCAAAAGGAATTTCAACAAGAAGGTGCTTCCATGACACTTTCAACCACGCGACATGGTCCTAAAAGAAAACACAAAAGTCCAAGCCAATCGAGAAAAGAAAGGCAAGTTTGAACCTACATGGCTTGGTCCTTATATTGTCACTGCATCCTTTGGCTCTAGAGCCTATCAACTATCTACACTGGAAGGAGAACTCTTGAATGATCCTACTAACATCATTCATCTCAAGAAGTTCTATGCTTGAAGATCCTTGGTATACCCAGCTTTTGAAAAAAACAAAAAAAATAGTAAAGAGAAATAAGCGTCCAATGGTGAAAACTTGGCAATTCAAGCACCTTGGATAGGTACCTTGGTGAAAATTTGGTAATTCAGGCACCTTGTATACTAAGACTAATCCATTATCCTATCCCTCATCCATCTACTCACAATCCAATAAAACACCTACTTGTTCCCTTGGTATTCTGACCAAATATCCAAAATCTAATGGAGCTTGTAAATACCTCCTGTATAGCTTGTAAATTTTGTACCTCAGCTTGTAAATCTTGTACCTTAGCTTGTAAATCTTATATCATCCCTTGTATCATAGCTTGTATATCCAAATCTTGTCCAAAGCTTGTATCATATTCCAGCTTGTATTATATACCAAAGCTTGTATCCTAGTTTGTATCCTATCACATGCACACAAAGAACCCCATTTTCACTTAAGCTTTTCGCAAACCATCTACCTATCTACCTATCAACTATTATAGACATCCCACCCTTCACAAACATTTCCATCTCACCAACCCAAAACATGAACAATCTTGTACATTTGTAACATATCTTGGTCTGTCAACTTGTACATTCTCTTTAGCTTAGTACCATTGTATCTATCCAGCTTTCATGTCAGTTCCTCCTTGATCAGCATCTTGCACATATCCCACAACCCTTAGCTAGATCTCCTATCACCAAAGTTTTCTCCTTCTTAGTTTAGCTTGCTAGACGCATCACTCATTTAGATCTATTAGCTTAGGTGCTCTCCGATAGATCCTTGTAGGATATAGCTTTCCTCATGTCTGATCTTGGTCTGTTAGTACCTCATCCTACCCATCTCGTTGGCAAACAGTTCTCTTTTGGATTTTCACTTTCTTTTGATTTGGAATCTTCCCTTTTGGGTCTTAGTATCCTTTCCAAGCAATCTCCTTGTTCCCTTCTCAAGGTTGTGACGATCTTCCATATCATGGTATACTGCGAATGGGGCAATCTAAGCGTAAGGCCTTGATCAAGTCTTTTGTTTTTTTTTCTTTTCTACTTGTGGGTTACCCAGTGTTGGTTCCACTCTAATTCTTTTGAGATTCATGTTTGCTATTGGGGCAATCCTTGCGTGTTTATTTTGAGTCAGTTCGTCAGTCCTCTGGACAGTTGGTGACATGGCCTTGATGTTCTTGGTAACCTTGGCAATTAACCAATAGTCCTATAGAAAATCTAGTGCTCAACTACATGGTGGTACTTCTCTTTGAAGTATCCCCCCACTCAAAAGGCTTCAATGGATTCCCTTCATCTCCATTATCCCCCATCCATATCCAACATTTGTCTCTCCTACCCCAGCTTATGCATCAGTATCTCTTTGAATCACTCTTCACTTTTAGCTTTAGGGATCCACAAATCCAATCAATCCACCAAGCCCCATCTTTAGAGATCCACAATCCTAGTCCTAGGGATCTCCGAAACCCATCTTCCGCCAATCTAACTCTTTGAAATCCCTTTGCATCAACTTTTGTAATCCCCTCATCCTTCTCCCTATCCTTGATTCTTTTTTATAGCGCTCTGCTCCTTTATCCTCCACCTTCCCTAAAGTCTTAAGCTTGCTTCCTCTTGTGCCTCTGATTCTCCCTTTATCATTCTCCTGTAGTGAGAGTTTGAGCTAATTCAGCTCCTTCTCTTTGCCAATCTGAGTCTCCTTACTCATCCCAAATTCTTGTATTTTTCAAGAAACTGTTGAGCCTCGCTTTCTCTCCTCGCCACCTTCTTGAGGGGGCATCTCACAGTCCATTCTCTCCTCTTCTGCTCTAGCCTTGGGCATCTTATTTTCTTATCTTTGATGTCATGCCACTTGCAGCATCACATCAAAGAGGGGCAAAATTTAGACACCTAATATCCTTTAGAAAATAAAGTATTTTTATTTTCTGAAAAAGTCCCTGATGACATCATCATTTATTAATTATTTATTTATTTTTGTGCCATTAAATCCCTTTATCTTAATTTAAAATATTTAATTAAGAAATCCCTCCCAAAAATGTTTAGATCTTATTTAAACATTATTTCCTTATTTATTAATTATTTAATTAATAAATTGACCAAAAATCCCAAAATAAATAATTTATTTATTTTTTGCCCAAAACTTGGCCAATTTCTTTAAGACCACTAACCTCTTCCGAAATCTTCTAATCCTTCTTTAATTTTGATTAAAGGCTAATCCCATCATTTCCTTACCCTAATCCCAACTCAAAATATTTAATTAAGATTAAATATTGATCCTCATATTTATTAAAAATGTTTTAATGAATATCTCCTCAACCCAAACCTTTTAGATAAATAAATTTTATTTATCCTCATCCTAGAAAGTTCTAGACTCTTCTAGAAGGTCTTCATCCTCATCCTAAGCCTATCTCTAATCCTCCATTTAGCCTAATCCACCCCATCCACCCATACTAACCAAGTTTAGCCACTAACTCACCCACCCTCATTAAATACCATCCGCTTGCCCATCTCCAACATCCCTAATCTAATCCTAAACCATCTGTAATCCTACCCTCAATCATTTGCACAATCCTAAACAAGCTTAAGACTTTCCTAAGCCAAGCCAAAGTCTTCCCTCAAAATATCCCAACCACCAAACCATAAATGCTCTTACAAAGCCATAAAAGACTCTTACAAACTCATTCATTTCTCTTACAAACCATTATGAAGGGTCTTTATGAAGATATTATCCCTTGAGCCTCCTTTGTTGACTTGTCCTTGCCCTTTCATCCATCCTCTCATCTTGTGACATGTGTCACTCCCTAATTGGCTATAAGGAAGCACAATCCATGTGCTCTCCTCTCATGCAATCTGAGCCCTCCATAAGCTTTTCTCCATCCTTACATCTTATCACTCAAACCCTCAAGCTCTTAGCCTATAAATTGAATTCCCTCCCAAGCCATTTCATCACAATTCTTAAGCTAAAGTTATAATGTTATTTTGAGAAGCCAAAATCCATACTTTTTACATACATCCACATCCAAATCCCAACACCCATTGAAGCAAATTTGAAGCCCTTTGAGCATACATACCAATCCTTTAATTAGACTCATCTACCAAGCAAAGAGTGAAATCCTATTGGGAGAGTCCATTCATTTGGCTCACATTCCTAATTAGGGGTTCCTCTTTAGTCTCTCATATATGTTATATTGATCTTGTTATTTAATGCTTTGATTTTTAAATAGATTAGTGTTTTCTTGCTAACATATTAGTGTATACAGTATGAAGGTGCTTGGCACATTGATTAGTCTAAAGGGCATGACTAAACACTCATATAGACCCTCCCTAGTCTTGAATGCAATCTTCCACTCATCTCCCTCTCGTATTTATATCTAGTGATAGCAACTCTTGAGATCTATCTTTGTGAAGTACTGAGCTCCACTCAAATAGTCCATAAGATCATCCATTCTTGGCAAAGGAAATGGATACTTGATGGTTATTCTATTTATAGCCTGAGAGTATATACACATTCTCCACTCTCCATCCTTCTTTGGTGCCAGCACTACAAGTACTACACATGGACTCAAGCTTTCTTGAATTAAACCTTTCCTCAATAGCTCCTGGTCTTGTCTTTCTAGCTCCTCAATCTCAATAGGAATCATCCTATGAGTAGCCTTTTTAGGCAAACTAGCTCCAGGGACTAAATCTATTTTATGACTAATTTGTCCTACTAGTGGCAACCCTTCTGAAACATTATTAGAGATGACATCTCCATACTCACTTAATAGACCTAAAACTTCAAGTGGAATTTTGCTACTACATTCCTTATCTTTTCTAATAATCAAAGCATAACACATATGCTGATGTTTCATACCATCCAAAAAATTTCTTCCATCAATAAAACATTCCCTAGCACTATTGCATACCTTTTCACCCTCCTTTATCAAGAGCTTCAATTTGTAGTGAACATTTGCATGACCATCATGTATAGCATGCTTATCAAATTTCCATGGCCTTCCTAATAATAAATGGTAGACATCCATTGGAATGATCTCACAGAGAGCCTCATCATGGTAACTCCCAATCTTGAACTTTACCAAGCATTTCTCACTAACTAGGACCTTATAATCATCCTACACCCAAGAAATCTAATAGGGTTGGGGGTGTTTCTCCCTCTTGAGATTTAGCTTTGAGACCATCTCCTCTAACACCAAGTTTTTAGTGCTTCCACCATCAACAATCACATCACAATATTTACCCTTGCACTTGCACCTAGTACAAAACAAACTCCTCCTTGTCTAGGTTCAATTTCACTACTCAGTAAGACCCTTTCATTAACTAGAACCTCTCCTCTTTCTACATCCTCTAAATGCGATGATTGCATGCATCATTATCCACATGAGCAACCTTTCCTTGAGAATCAGCTCTCTTATCTATCCTTCTTTGGCATTGAGGTCATTTGAAGGCATGATGACCTTCTTCATTCTAATGAAAACACGTACCACAAAAGCCTCCTCTTCTTGAACCTTGTCTACATCCTCTACCTCTTCCTCTCTAATCTCCAAATTTTTTATCATGAAAGTGGTTGAAACCCTCGTTCCTCTAGTTTTAGCTAGTATCTAAATCTTAATTTTTCTTTTATTTGTATGCCTAGTAAATTGTAGTCATTCTAACCAGACTTAGCTCCTCCTAAATGCTAGGTCTTAACCCATTAAGGTAATAGGCAACCTTCTCCTTGTTTGCTTCTACATATCCCACCCTAATAAGGACTTGGTAAAATTCCTCTATATATTCCTCGATATATTTTCCCACTTTCTTTAACCCTTGCATCTTCTTGAACAAATCAAGCTCATAATCAATAGTAATGAATTGCTTCTTTAGTTTGTCCACCATACAATCCCATCTTGTGATTTTCTCCTTTCCTCTTCTATTTCTTTCCAATCGAATCTCTTGCCACCAAATTTTTTCATGGCCTTTCATTTTTTCCTTCACAAACTTTACCCTATCAAGGTCCCCAATATCCTCATACTCAAAATATTCCTCTAGCTCATTGATCTAGTCGATCAACTCAGCAAGTTTTAGATTTCTCGAAAACATGCCAATGTCAATTTTAGGTCTTTTCCAAGCTTGGTGATGGCCCTAAAAAGCTTCTCCTCTACCTATTTTAGGACTTCTCCATATCCTTCCCCTTCTTACCCAATATTTCCTTCTTCATTTTCATCCTCAGTTTCGTCACTTATGGCAACATTCATCCCTCTACAGATCTCCTCTTGCAATGCCTAGACTTATCTCTGGAGGGATCTAACCTCAAAAGTAAAAAATCTAACCCTTCCACCACACTCCCTTCATGGAGGCATCTTCTTCTATCAAAATGCACAACCACACAGTCCTGGTACAAACTACCTCACAATCAATGCTTTGTCTACACACTCAGGAAAACCTACTCTAATACCACTTAATGAGGGTACAATTCAAGACCAAAATGAACACAATAGGAATAGGGGAATAGTATTATCACAAGTGATATGCTATTATATTTAGTAAAATGAGGATAGACTCAAAGGAATACCCTATGGGCTTACAATGTAGTCTGATCTTGGAGAAAAACACTCCTCCAGTACCTTCTCCCAAACTCCACCAAAGACTGCCTTTACAATGCCAAAAATGTTCTTAAGTAAACCCCAATTAGGTTTAGGGTTAGGAATACATTATAATATTCCATTTGGCATCCACCAAAAAAATAAAAGGTTCTAGAAATCACATCATAAGTTGGTGTAAAATTAGAAGAATTCAGAAATGGTAGTCCAACTTTCGGGAGGCATAACTTTTGATCCAGGACTCTGATTGACGAACCGTTTACATTTTTGGAAAGCTCTCAACTAGGTGTTGTATAGACCCATAGACCAGATTCACTTGTACCACATTTATTTGGCTAGTACAAGGCTATTTAGTGCTTCAAATATGACTTTAAAGTGCCTTAGGGGATCTCCAGGCAACTTAAAACTGCAATAACTTTCAAACTGTAAAGCCTTTTGACCTGATTCTTTTTCTAAAGTGCTTTAAATTAAAATTATAAGATTCCCTTCAACTTACACACTATAACTCATAATAATTATGGATCAATTACAAAATAACCTATTTTTGCATTGGCACATATCCCAAGGTGCTCAAAAACTCTAACCTAGAAAACCTATAGTGGAACTATGAGAGTTGGAGTCTCTATTTTACCGAAATGGGTATCCAAAAATGAAAACACATTAAACAAAAACTAACACTAGCATATTTTTGGGTGATAGAGGATTGCCCTTACACCATTGGATGCTCTTGCACTAGATATCAATGGGGGAGAAGTAAGGGCATGAAAAGCATCTTCTACAAATGGGGAAGTAAGTGCATAAAAGAGAATCTCTTGAAAATGGGGTAGAGTTATGAAGAAAATATTGATGAATATCAATAGGTGAGAAATATTTTAGTGAGAGAAGTATATCATTGTTCTTGAGAGTTTCATATTTGATGCATAAGAGGATTTGAAAACATGAAAGCAGCAGTAGCAAAGCAACAAAGTTGAATTTGGTATTCTTGGAACCTAGATGTTTTTCATCTATGTTTCCATCAATTCTAAAGGAAGAGATTATTAGCATGAATGTTTATGATATTCCTATGGGGGAGTATTCTAGCATTGTTGGAGTAGTGGAGAGATAGTTATCATGATCGTGTGTTGCATTCATGACTATGTTTTTCATTTATGTCAACATCCATGACCATGTGTTGCATTCATGACTATGTTTGTCATTAATGTCAACATACTGAGAAGATTGAAAAAATAGCAGATAGAGACTAAGGTCATATGAATTGAGTGTTTAATATTAGGTCAAGTGTAGTTGGAGACATGTTCTATAGTGTGTCTTGATGACATGCCTAAGTGTGCATGTAGAAAGTTGAAGACAGGTGAGAGTTATGCATGATTTATAGAAGATTGTTTGCAAACAAAGTTTCTAAGAAGTGGTTTTTGGTGATCAGATTATATCTCCTAAAAAGAATAGGATATGGTTGAGAAAAGTTAGATCGAGGAAGAAGATATTTGGATGATGATTTTAGTGAGTACACAAAGTCTAAGGTTGCATGTGTGAGAAATTGTGAAGACTATGAGTTAAGAGAAGTATGTAACTATAAAAAGATGTAATGTATTGTTTTATCTTAATAAGGTCCTATTGTAATTAATTGGGAAAGACTCAAGGCTAACTCAATGAATTATTTTGAGAACATGGTATAAAGGAAAGCTATTTTACTTGTGATGAAGGATGTAATGTATGCAAGTGATTTTTGAATGTGAAAAGAGAAGAAGATTGGTAAATGCGAGTAAGTGATCAAAGGGATCATTGTGATGCGAAGTTAGATATTTGGTATTAACATCTAAGAATTATTTTTGTGTGGTAGTAGCATGGTGAGAAGACAAGAGCAAGTATGGAGTTGCTAAGATTAGCTGCATTTCTATTATTCTCAAAGGAATAATATAGAGGATAGTTGGATTTTTAGTTCGGTGGTCTTGCCCCTAAAGTTGTTTGGATAGTGAGTCCATTCTCATTTTACACCTCCTAACAGGGTTGGCACAACTCCTGACAGGGTTGGAATATCCTAGCAAGGATTCAAAGTCTCCTAACAAGGAATGATATGTATTTTATTGGATCCTAATTGAGTCCATCCTCTTACAAGAAAATTTTATATTAGTACATCATTTTGTGGGTACCATCGCCACTAGGATTTATGCTCTGATCAAGGGTTTCCCTAGTTAACATATCAAGTTTTATTGTGTATGTGTATCTTCTTATGGTTATAGTTGTTATTGATCACATGTTCAAGGTTTAATAAGGTTGATAAAAGTTATATTGATTGGATAAGTGATTCCAACCCCCCCCCCCCCCCAATTATCTTGGTGGAATTTAAATTCTAACAAAAAAAGATTGAGGAACTAAAGATAGCCAAGAAAACATGTATTCATAGCTAATGAGGTAGAAGATTAAGAAACTTAAAGATAGTCAAACAAACAGTATTAACTAAGTAATAGTTATGGTCGAGAAAGCTGAAGAAGTAGATGATAGTATTGGCCAAATATAGTGAAGATTCTACAAGTTAGTGCAAGTTGAGTGACATAGATTAGTAGAGATCGAACTACACAATGATGACCAAGAAGAACAACATAGTGATGACTGAGTGTCAACAAAATAATAGTATCTGAAAGAGTCAAGTTTGAGGTTGATACAATTGAATTTTTTGGATTAATCAAAATACTTGGATGACAAGGATTGATGAGTTGGCATATTTAATATACAAATTGAGGTTTTTATGTGATCAAAGTCAAGGATTTAAAGATAACTTTCTAGAAGTATCAAGAAAAGAGTAGAAGGACAAAATAATGGAGAGATTAAATGAATCCAACCTAACCCTAAGATCTATGGTGATGTTTAAGCAGTAAAATATTAAAGCTACCTATTTAAGGAGGCATAAGAGATTTTTTCAAAGGTTGGTTCTTTTTTTTATTAGCAATTTCAAGGAGAACCTATGAAGAACAGATTAGCAGAGGAGAAGTGAGAAGATTGGTGAAGTGTGATTGCTTGAAGGGTTTCCAAGTAGATCAGAGACAAAGATTTTAATGAAGTCTAGTCAATGAATCAATAAAATGATTTGAATGGAGATCTAAATTTGCAAAGTGAGTTGTATCTTAACATATCAAACCTATTGTTATTTTCTAACCATTATGGTAGTTAAAATCCTTTAATCAAGGTTGATCTAACAATGATTTTGCAAATCCTTTAATCAAGGTGACATTTAAATGGGATGTTCCAAAGTCCTCTAACTAGGCCACTCCTAATAGGGTAATTAACTCCTTTAATAGGATCACACCAAATAGTGTGTTTTGTAACCTTTAACAGGGTTGGCTCTTAACCAAACTCACCTTAGAAAAGTGAAAAGTGGTAGTAGGTTACTTGGTTGTTTTCCCAAATTAGGTTTCCACATTAAATTTTGTGTCATACATGTGAGAATATTGTTCATGTGATGCACGTTATTTATTGATGTTTTTTTTATTGTTGGTTGACACATATACCAAACTAGAGTTAAGTTGTTAATGATATTCTCTAAGGACCACATGGTATAATGAGTTTTTTAAAGTTGTTTGAAGTTATCAAAATTTGAATTGGTACATTTGGACCTGAGAATAATTTATTCACCTTCCCCCTTAGTTATTCTAAATACCCTAATAGTTGGTATTAGAGCTTCTGGTGCTTGCAAGGAAAGTTTGAAGGACTTAAGTTAAAGATCAAGCAGTACAAGAGAGATGTACCCAAGTTGAACAAAGATAATTTCCTAACATTAAAAAGACTAATGAGATTGCATCTTTCTAGATTGGAGATTATGCTCTATACAACTTGGACAATGAATACATAGAAGTTCCTAGACCTATGAATATTGAAAAAATTAAGGAGAAGTGGGAGCATAATCAAATGATGATAGATATAGCATCTTCTTTGAGTTATGTTGAAGTTGATGATGTGAAGGAATGCACTATTTCAAAGAAAATGTGGGATAAGCTAGGAAAAAAAATTGTGGAGGTGAAAAAAAACATGTTGAGAGCTAAAGCAAAAAGGTTGAGATCAAATTTGATGACATGAGAATGAAAGAAGGCGAAACTTGTTAGAAAGTAAAGTCCAAAAATACAATTGGGGGAGGTGGGGGGGGAGGATGTGAATTAGTTATCCAACTATTATAACAACTTAGTAATCATTATGCATGTAAAAAGTATAACCAACAACCATAACAAGATGCTCATACATAATAACACAAGATATGTTGACTAGGGAAACCCTTCATCAAAGGAAAAATCCGGTGGGGATGGTACCCACAAAATGATGTACTAATATAAATATTTCTTGTTAGAGGATGGACCTTGTTAGGATTAAATAAAATACATTCAATGACTATCAGTCCATGTTAGGAGACTTTGAATCCTTGTTAGGAGATGTCAACCTTGTTAGGAGTTGTGCCAACCCTATTAGGAGTTATAGAAGGTAGATGGACCCATCGTCCAAATAGCTTCAAGAGAAAGATCACTAAACTCACTCTCTAATTGATCTCTATATTATTCCTTGAAAAAAAATAGAAATGGACTATATTTTTATTTCCTTTTTTCCTTTTTCATGTCAATTGGACTGCTCTTCTTCTTTTGGTCTCAATACCATATCACAAACTTTACATCCAATGATCCCTTGGATTGCTTACTCACATTTACAAAATACTCTTCTCTTTCTTGCACACTTCATACTCCATTCACTTTGCTTCCATTCGTTATCAAAAGGAAAATAACCTTCCTTTATACCTTGTCCTCAAAACAATTCCTTGAGTCAGCCTTGAAGCTTTCTCAATTAATTATAATAGGACCATAGTAAGATAATTAATTATATTATAATAACAAGACATTATTGGCTCACAATCTTTACAACTTCACATATGTGTGACTCCAGACCTTGTGCACTTGCTGACATCATCATTAGATTATCTATCGTCACTGTATAACTTTGTATATCATGATTCTATCTATGTAAATAAATGCAAATCAATCATTAGAAATTGTTTCTTAGATACTTTGTCTGCTTACTACTCGCTATAAATCAAGCATATATTTTTCATGTCTTTAGCTACTTCATGCACACTTAACCTCATCATCAAGACACAGTATAGAACATGTTCTTGACTATGCTTGATATGATCATCAAAACTCTATTTGTATGACCTTTTTCTCTATCTGCTACTCTATCAGTCTTCATTAAAAATCTACTATGTTGAAATCAATAACAAATAGAGTTTGAGCTAATTCAGCCCCTTCTCTTTGCCAATCTGAGTCTTCTTGCTCATCTCAGATTCTTTTACTTTTCAAGAAGCCATCGAGCCTCGCTTTCTCTCCCCGCTGCCTTCTTGAGGGGGCATCTCACAGCCCATTCTCTCCTCTTCTGCTCTAGCCTTGGGCATCTTATTTTCTTATCTTTGATGCCATGCCACTTGCGGCATCACATCAAAGAGGGGCAAAATGTAGACACCTAAAAACCTTTAGAAAATAAAGTATTTTTATTTTCTGAAAAATTTCTGATGACATCATCATTTATTAATTAATTAATTTATTTTTATGCCATTAAATCCCTTTATCTTAATTAAAAATATTTAATTAAGGAATCCCTCCCAAAAATGTTTAAATCTTATTTAAACATTATTTCTTTATTTATTAATTATTTAATTAATAAATTAACCAAAAATCCCAAAATAAATTATTTATTTATTTTTTGTCCAAAAGTTGGCCAATTTCTTTAATACCATTAATCTCTTCCAAAATCTTCTAATCCTTCTTTAATTTTGATTAAAGGCTAATCCCATCATTTCCTACCCCTAATCCCAACTCAAAATATTTAATTAAGATTAAATATTAATCCTCATGTTTATTAAAAAAGTTTTAATAAATATCTCCTCAACCCAAACCCTTGAAATAAATAAAACTTTATTTATTTCCTAAAAATCTAATTTATCCTCATCCTAAGAAGTTCTAGACTCTTCTAGAAAGTCTTCACCCTCATCCTAGGAAATTCTAGACTATTCTAGAAAGTCTTTATCCTCATCCAAAGTCTAGACTCTTCTAGAAGATGTCTTTAAACATAATCCTAATCCCCTCCTAACCTTGTCACATTCCCTAAACATGAGTTAAAACTTCCTAACCCAAGCCAAAGTTAACAAATATCTCCTCCTTCACCCACCCTCATTAAATGCCATCCACTTGCCTATCCCTAAGCTAATCCTAAACCATCCTAATCCATCCTCTAAACATTTGCACAAGCCTAAGAAAGCTTAAAACCCTCCTAATCAAGTCCAAGTCAAAATTGCTCTCATCACCCTCAAAATATCTCAACCATAAAACTTTATGAAGTCCACTAGGCCATAAATGACTCTTCCAAGCCCTTTTATTGCTCTTACAAGTCATTATGAGGGTCTTTATGAAGATTTTATCCCTTGAGCCTCCTTTGTTGACTCATCCTTCCCCTTTCCTCCATCCTCTCACCATGTGACATGTGTCACTCCCTGATTGGTTGTAAGAAAGCACAATCCATGTGCTCTCCTCTCATGCAATCTGAGCCTTCTATAAGCTTTTTCACATCCTTGCATCCTAGCCCTTGATCCCTCAAGCCCTTTGCCTATTTAAGGAATCCTATCCCAAGTCATTTTAACACAATCCATGAAGTAAAGTCATAATGCCATTTTGAGAAGCCATTTTACATCAAAGCCATACACTCACACCCAAATTCCAACTCCATTTGAAGCCCTTTTTGAAGCATAAGCTTGAGCATACATCTTATCTATTTAGACAAAGCTACTCAACAAGAGAGCTTCTTATTGAGAGAGTCCATTAATGGCTCATATTCTCAATTGAGAACTCATCTTAGTCTATCTTGAAGTTTATGAATTTTGTTTAGTTTGTAGAAGCTTTATTTAAATTTGGTTTCTATTAGCATACTAACATTGCTCATATACAACAAGAATACCAAAACAACACTCTATTTTTCTTGCTATTTTTTTCTTCTTTTCACATCCTCTTCATCAATCAAATCTAAAATCCTCTGGAACATTTCTCTTTCTACATCTCTTTCTTTAGAATTTGCATCAATTGTTCACACTATAATTCTTAGGAACAACTCTCAACTTCTCCCCCATTTAATGTATCTTCCTATTGACATCAGTAATACTTTCTCTTACTCATACATAGGAGATCTCAATTTCTCTCCCATTAGTCAATCTCTCCCTATAGTACTAAGGAGATTATTTTCATGCATACTCTCCCCCATTGACATCAATGACAAAAGATTTATTATGTCAATCATCTACTCCAAGTCTTCAACCAGATCAAGTGTCCAAAGACACTTTTCTAGACCAATTACCAAGAGTCCTTGATGACTTTTCTCATGTTAGGTATTCCCCTATATAGGAAGCATCAGCATTCAATCCACTCAAACAATAGTTCTTTGTACCACTGGACTAATGCAATCTCTACACCATCTACTCAGAAGTAGGTAGGGGCATAACCCCAAGCATACCTCACATGTACTCAAATGTTTCTTTAGGAAAAGGCTTTGTAAAGATATATGCAATGTAATCTTTTGTACTTACATACTCCAATCTGATTTATTTCTCTACAACTTTGTCTCTCAAAACATGATACTTAATAGATATATGCTTATTCATACAATGCAATACAAGATTCTTAGACATGCTCATTGCACTTATGTTATCACAATATATGATAATGGGTTCTAAGAAGTATATCCCAATATCCTTAAGCATCTGCTTCAGCCACATGATCTAATTACAATTGTTCACTACTACTACATACTGTGTTTCAACTGTGCTCTGTGAAATATAATCATTTTTGTTCCTTAGCCAAGAAACCACTCTTCTTCCAAGAAAAAATGCTCCACCACTAGTACCCTTTATGTCATCCATATTGCCTACCCAATCCACATTAATATAAGCACATAAAGTGAAATCACTTGATCCATCATACCATAATCCATAATCAATTACACCCTTCAAATATATGAATATCCTCTTTACTGCTACATAATGAGATTCCTTTGGATCGGCTTGAAATCTGTATACTATCACAACTATATTTTATATATCTAGTATGATGTAAGTCAGATATTGAAAAACTCCAATCATAGATCTATACTTCTTCTTCTCAACTCTAGGTGTCTCATCTTTGCTAGATAACTTGTGACCAGTTACCATAGGTGTACTAAAAAGCTTACAAATTTCTAAGCCAAATCTTTTCAACAAGTCTTTCAAATACTTAGCTTGTGATATGAAAATACCATCTCTATTTTGTACAATATGTAAACCTAGAAAAAACTTCATCTCACCAATCATACTCATCTTAAATTCATTCTTCGTCTCTTCAGCAAACTTATCACTTGCTTCATCATCACCTCCAAAGATTATGTCATCAACAAATATCACAATGATCAATAAACCATTCTCAATTTCTTTCAAATACAAGTTATTATCTATCATACCTTTAGAAAATCCAAGTTTTTTTAAATATATATCCAACCTTGCATACCAAGTTTTAGGTTTTCTTTAGACCATACAATGCTTTCTTTAATCTACATACCATGTATTTTTCTTCTATCAAAGGGAATGATGTAGGGAGAAGCATGGAAGAACTGGGACCAAAGGCACACCCAGCTATCTAATCCACCCTACAAGAGTTAACACAATAGAAAGAAACAACAAGGAACAACACCAAGGAGGGAGAGAACAAATTTTTTTATTGATTCATCAAATGATCAACATACATGCCCAGCTATGAGGCCTTCTGGGTTATGGCCAATGACCAAAATACAACTTTTAGATCTACAATCCAACTTCAAGTTTACACTTCTAGACATATCCCTTCCTTCTCATCCTCTTCTATCCAAATTATCCCCTAAACTCAATCCTAGAACTCCTAAAATACTTGTGCGGCCACAGGTTTGCCTATCACAAATTTAAATTTTATATTTAATGCATTGTTAGTGTAAATAATTATTATTTACATTTTACTTAAGTTTACTTAGGTTAATTCATTATTTTATTATTTAGACACCTAGAAGTATGTGTACTCATATGAGTTGTCATGTTGACAACACAAGAGTTAGCAACTCTATTTTAGCACATGATGTCTACAACACTAGAGTTTGCATAATTAATTGAGTTGTCATGTAGACAAAATAGTTTTTCACACTCTAATTAAAGCACATGGTGTCTACTGATGAGACAAATTAATATCTCAAATTTGATATAGTTTTTATATAGTCTAAATTTACTCTTTGAGCCATTTCCAAAATACTTGTTTTAAATATTTTATATTGAACGCAGCCAAAACCTATTAAACCTATGGATAGTGGATATGATGTACCTTGCTTAATATTATAAATAAAGTGCATTATTTCATATAAATGTTTTAAGCTATGTTTTAATATTTGGATGAGAGTAGAAATGTTGTTGTATATGTTCAAATGTTTCTAATTTGCAAGAAATGATAAAGTGGCACAAAGAGAGGCAAACATTGCATTAAAGAGGGAGTAATGAAGACTGGTCATAGCATGAGAAGCGCAGATCGGTTCTAGGTGATAAGCCACAACCACAAAAGGAGTTATTTTAGAAAGCTAACTTGTTACATTATCTGTAGACCATTATTTTGTTACTCAATCAATGTTCTAAAAGTCATGGTTGACATCTCGCCCTTTTTCTATTGATGATGTTTGCTCACGAGTTTTTATGTTATGTCTTTGTAATAATTTCCAATCTTTTATATATGTGGGAAGATAGAGTTAGTTGGGGGATTCTGAAGTTGTTTTCTTTGTTCCTTACAAATTGTTCAGTCATGTAATAAAAGTAGAATTCTAATAAGAAAATGATTTTGGATTACTTCTTGTGTTCTTAGTTAGTTGAAGCCGACCAAGGGGGCCCACTTGGGAAGTGGAATAGATTTAGGTAGAATAAATGTGTTTCTTGTAATTTCTTATTTAAAATAGATTTACTGTATTAGTCCTGCAGCATAGTTATTGTGAACGTTCCTACAGCACTTGTGGAAGACTCTCATGGTGGATAATTGAACTGTTAACTAGTTTAGAATTTCCTTTTCTATAGTTTCTACAGTTTTCTTTTGATAATCCAAGTATGCTTACTATTATGTATCAGTAGTATAGATTCCTTTCAATCATTGTACTTTCCTACAGCATAGGTGTTAAGACTCTTAAAGGAACTTGGTGCACATACTGTGCTGACCCATTTCAAGTCCTACATCCATGGGTTGAAAATTCAAATGTATTTTCTTAGTGGAATAGATAGTTCTCAAGATGGATAGAGTATCCTTGTTAGAGGAATAGTAGTGTGATTATCTTGATCTATTATGGAAACCTACATTTTTGGTGCCATTTTCGGGGATGGTGTCAAACTAATAACCTTCATGAGTCCTTTGTTTCTAGATTAGAATGTTAGTTAGAAATCATAAGATTGAGTGCCTGATCCACAAATAACCATTTCAATTGCATGCATTGAAGAGGAAGACCACGAGATGAATATGGAAGATTTCTTCCACAAGAGCCTATTAATTTGAATGAAGAAATCAAAGAAGAAGCTGAGTTTTCTTTTTTATACACAAACCCTATCTTTCCTATAGAATCATCCTCAAGGTCATAACCTTTGGATACAAAAATGCTGGCCAGTTTTCTTGATAGTACTGCTCTAAACCCACCAATTGTTAACAATTTAGTACCCAATATCCTTTTTCAACAGCAACCTCATAATCAAATACCTCTAGTAATGACACAACCTACTTTTCCATTTCCTCTCCCAAGCCTTGTAACCAATGCTAATCTCAAAAATATACCTCCAAATGCTCTTCCAAAGTTTTATGGCCTCACAACTAAAGATCTTGATACTTTCTTGTTTGAGTTTGACATACTCTTTCATAGCTTTGACTACAAAACTAATACCCATAAACTCAAATTATTTCTAGCAACACTAAAAGAGTCAGCTTTACAATGGTTCATGGGTTTAGGAGCCAATGCAGCAGGTACTTGGAATGAAATGCAAACTCTATTTTTGGACAAGTACAAAGAGTATTGCAAAGAAAATGATTCAAGAGGAGATGATATTTTTAGAATATCATAAAAGGAGGAAGAAACATTGGAAGACTATGTTTCACATTTCTTGTATACATTGCAGAAGAACCCTCGGCATGTGTTGTCTGAGGATTCACAAAAGCTAGTCTTTTTGAGAGGTGTGAATGATAGTTGTCTAGAAGCATTAAACTTGATGGTTGGAGGAGATGTGTATCAATCTTCTTGGGATTACCTCAAGAAAATTTGTCTTAATTACTCAAGATCAACCATGAAGAAAGGAAAAGGACATCAGACTACAGCTATTAAAGGAATCAATCAGGGTATTTCAAAGCTTGAGATATCTAATCTGCTCTCAAATTTCAAGTAGAACATTATAAATGATGTCACTACACATCTCAACATAATGATTACAAAGAAGAAACACATAGAAGATGAGGTACAACTAGCTGAGCATTGCCATCATTGCTAGAAGCAAAAGAAAGATTGGCAATGCAAACTGGTTGCTAGAGTGGAAAACCAACATCTTCCAACTAAGTATATCAAAATAGATGGAGATGATGAGCAAGTATTTTTTGTTACTCAATGTCGTACATGGGCCCAATGTTAAGATATGCCTCAGGACCCTTTGCAAAATGAAAATCTATATGGTAATTAATGGCAAAATCATAATACCCAAGGCCCTCCACAATATAGTCAACCTAATTGGAATAATGCTTGGAAAAATAATTTGAAAAAGCCCCAATGGCCTAAGAATTTCCAACTTTCCTAGCCAAACCAATAGAATAATCAATGGTAAAACTAGTAGAACTAATGGCAACCACCTCAAGGGAATTGGCAGTCTACAAATCAGTGGAGAGGACCTCAACAGTGGCCTAACCAAAATACTAGTACTCCACAATTACCACCCCTAGTCCAATAACCTACACTAATGCAACCACCTATGAGCCCCAGACCTCAAAAGCAGACCAAGTTACCTACACAACCTCAACGAAATCTGAATAACTAGTAGTCACAACAACCCATGTACTCTATTGATACTCAACAATATCCTTCTTATGCTCTAAATGTTGCAAATATACATTTGAGATCTGGTACAACCATACCAATGCCTAAACCACCTCTTATAACTAAAATATCAGATACTCCTCTAGTATTAGAACCCCCAATTGCTAAAGAGGTTGACCCAACTAATGTTACTCTTTCAGCTCAAGCCTAGCCAATGGTTGAACCTCCTTTTTTAAAGAAACTCGTACAAAGTAAACCTATCTAAATAGAAGAATAATCTTTTGATATTGTTGATCAGCTAAAGAACATGCATGTCCAAATACCCCTATTTCAAGCTATTAAAGATGTTCCCATCTATGGCAAAACCATTAGAGAAGCCTGCTTGAAGAAGACTAGGAGGAAGAAAAAGGACCCAACTAAAATCCATGTTGTCAGACAATTGGTTGATATTGTGTTAGGAAAATTGATCACTCCTAAATATTTTGATTGAGGTAGTCCAGTTGTGAATGTGATTATAAATGGCTAGTTTGTTAAAAATGTTTTAATTGATCTTGGTGCCATTATAAATTTCATGACCAATGATACTATGAAGAAGTTGAAAATAGAAGGATTAAGGACTACTCCAACAATTCTACAACTTGCAAATAGTTCTACTATCACTCCTAATGGGATGATAGAAAACAAAGTTGTAACCCTAGACTCTCTAGAGTACCCTATAGATTTCATGATTTTGTCACCCAAAGTCAATTTGTTTGGTTACCCTATCATTCTAGGATGACCATGGTTAGCTACAACTAATGCAAATATAAGTTGTAGGTCAGGAAACATGACCATATCTAATGGTCAAGAAACAAAGAAAATTGATTTATATCCTCTAGTACAACCACAACCAGATCTAAGCACATCTATCTGGCCAAATTTAGGAGATGAAGAAGAAGAGTTAAATTTTATAGCATAGCTTATGATGTTAAAAAGGAAATCTTTCATAAAGCTATAGGAAGAGGATTTAGTAATTCAGGGTATCCTTACTAACACTTGTGTGGTAGAAAAAAGATGTATCTAACAGTTTCATGTTAGAGTTAACCACATATGAGGAATATAATGAGAATTGTATTCTACTCAAAGAACCAGACATTATTCATCAACTCTCACCATTTGAATTAGATACAAGTCCAATCTTTGAAGCTGCTATAATTGAGTCTACCATGACTATTGAGCTATCAAAAGGTCATAATCTTCATGTCAATCCCAAATTATCTTCCACACAAATGAAATAGTTAACAAAGCTGCTTCAAAAATGTGAAAAGACTTTTGCATGGGACTATTGATCTCATATTGGTTTTGACAATTGAGTGTCAACACACTAAGTAATTTCCAAGATGATGGTGAGTATAATACAGATGTCAAGCCACAATATGTGTTGAGCCAGAAATTCAACAAGTGTTGAGTGAACTTCAAGTGCCAAGCAAGATTCAAGTGTCGAGTGCTAAATGATGCTGAGTCACTATAAATGTCAAGTGAGACAGAGTTACTATAGATGTTGAGTGAGACAAAATTCCTATATGTGTAGAGAATCAACAATTAGTAAGTGTCAAGTAACATAGAATTAGCATGTGAGCATAGAATTAGAATTAGCCGACTTAGGATGAATCTCAAAGCATCTTGAAGATAAGATCAAATTTTTTACATTCCCTATGTAATTAGTGTGTAGCTAATAAGAAAAATGGAGAAAGCATGCAACCAATAGGAAAAGTAAAAGAATTGAGCGGGAAGAGAAGAATGAATATTGATCATAGATTCATACCTAACCCTAAGTCTTCAAAAACCTTTAAAAGGAGGATGAAACCCCATAATTTGTGTGTGAGAGAGAGATATATGGAACACATGACAGAATGCTAGAAAATTTTAGAAGGGTATAAAGACTTAGAGGGAAGAGCAGCATTGCAGAATCTAGTTGGTTAGAACAGAGCATCAGCACTTTGAGCATAGACATATCAGATCAAGGAAGGATTAGAATCAGATTAAGTAGAGAAAGGATTTGGAATCAGAAATTAAAGATTGTAAGTCATCAGGTCATTAGATTCTAATACTTTCTAGCCATTATATTAGGAATGAAAATCCTATGATGATAGGTTGGTCTAATAGCCATGTTGTAAGCCTTTCAACAAGGTGCTAAATCCTTTAAAAGGGTAACATTCCAAGTGAGTGTTTGTAAATCCTTTAACTAGGTCACTTTTATTAGAGTGTAAAGCCTTTAATAGGGTAGGCCTTTCATAGGGTAGACCCTTGGAAGTGGTCAAACTTTGTAACCTTAAATAGTTACATATTTTTGCAGTAATAATTTGTGGGTGTCATCCCCACCCCAATTTTACCTTCTCATTTTGGAGGGTTTCTGGGTGACTAAAATCCTATGTTATCTACTTTCGTCCATGTCATTAATTTTATGTTAATTAGATATGATAAATGCATGTGAATGATCTTAGCTAAAAGTTTTAAAAAGTTAAAGTTAGTTACTTCTAATTCACCTCCCCTTCTTAGAAGTAAATCTTCCTATTTGCAAATTCCAACAATTGGTACTAGAGCAAGGTTCTCACAAGAAGGAGCTTTATAGCTTGGAGAAAAGATCTAGAAATGGAAGTCTACAAACTTGGTAAGGTCATAGAAAACTAGGTAATTGATATACAACTTGCTTTACATACTTTGGAAGAAGCCAGAGAAGAACTGAGAAAATCTTTAAAGACAAGAAGAGAGATTGCCATAGCTGAGAATGATACATAATACAAGGAGATTGACACCTCAAAATTGTTTGCAAATGGAGATTCTAAAGATTTTAATGTAGCAATAGTAGACCTAGTAGAGTAGAATAGAGCTCAAGTAGAAGAGATCATAACTCTCAAGATTGAACAAGAATCACAAGCCATGATGCTTTGTGAAGTAAATGAATAGAAGAAAAGAGCCACTAAAGATAGGTCTATGCTAAAGATGACAAGAGAAACCTTTCCAATAGATTCGAAGAAAAGTCAATTGAACTTGCAAGAATTTCAAACATGTAGCTAGACACCCTAAGTCAAATGATGAATGCACATCATGAACTAGATGTCAAGGATATTGAGATCTCCACATTGAAGATGCAAAATGAACAACTACAAAATGACCTGAAAAGAGAAAAGAAAATTGTAGAGAACTTCAACAAACCCAATGAGGCCATCAAGTACTTTGAACAACTACTGAAATCATCGAGAGCTAGCAATGATACTTTAGGACTGCGATACACCAACACTAAAAAAAGATAGTCATCCAAGGCTACAGAAGAAAGAAGTGACAAAAGTAAGAACACTAAACCTACATGTCATTTTTGTGGTAAAAAGGACATACCTCTAATGTTTGTAGGAGAAAGAACATCCATCAGCATGACAAACCTAAGAATGTGGGTCACTATCACAAGTGCAACAAGAAAGGACGTCAGGCACATGACTGTAGGATTAGGACTATTAGAACACCAAGATTTGAAGGTCACTACTACAGTTACAAGAAGTATGGACATAGAGTTTTTAAGTGCAGATCAAAGCCTATGTGGACACCTAATCAGCTAGCAAGGGGAAATAATCATGGACATCATTACAATTGGGACTAAAACAATAGATATGGCTACCATTACTATTAGGAATATGGACACATCCCTAAAAATTGCATAAGAACACATTTTAGTGGAAATTATAGCAAATGGCTCAACCAGACTACATGCTTTAGTTGTTTAAAGACTAATCATATGAATAGGAATTGCCAACAAGGTCAAAGGCACCCAACTCAAAGTTTAACAAAGGAAAAGAGAAGATCGATGTTGAACACATTAGAGGAGAAATGAATAAGACATGGAAGAAGAAAGATGGAAGTAGTACATCAAATGAAGGGATCACTTCACCTAAAACGTCAAGTGGTCAAACTACATCCAACTAAGAAAAAGAAGGTATATGGGACTGATGTACAAAGATTTATCATACATCAATTCCTAAACAAGCAAGTACTGAAAAGGAAAGATCAGCATGAATAGACATGCAAAGTTAAAACTTCAAGTTTTCACCAGTGTTATCAAATAAGAAGAGTTGCCTTCAGATGCCGAGTAAAATTCCAATACATGTCAAGTTGGTAATGGAATTTGAGTGAAGGGAAATTTTAGTTGAAGCCAAATAAGGATACTTTAGTGGATGTCAAGTGTTTGAAAGACAATGGAAGCTAAGTAATACAGAAATGCTTAAGAAGTTGAGTGGACAGTTGTAAATGCACTAAGCATTAAATGCTATGAAAATAGAGTATATTATCACATCTTGAATCATTTTTCTTCATTCTAAATAAAGAGATAAGACAAAGAAGAGTGAATAAAAATTTCAAAGCAAAGAATCCAGCATTTGAGCTGATTTCAATAGTGATTTAGCTTAGCTCCATCGATCCAAGGTATTTACACTAGTGTCGAGCTACACAATTTCACATTTTCTTCATGTTTAAAACCCTAGATAGAAGAAAATGACCTCCAATTCTCGGAAACCATAGGAGAAAGAGTCATTTGAGGTCCAACTTTTGTCAAACAAAGTTTAAAAACTTGATTACCAGCCAATCCCTGAAGTAGCATACAAAAATGACCCAGCTGGAGCCCTATCTATTATACCTCCTAAGGTAGTTATGGTCCAAGATGTTAGGAGATGTTACAACTACAAGATAGGAGTCATTATAGACATGGAAATAAGATAAGCATATGATAGGTTGTGTGAAAATGGAATTTTGAAGGAAGAGTACAAAATTGTTGAAAGGAAGGGTTTGACTCGTACCCTAGAATTCCCCACTATCTTCAAAATGGAATGGTTTAGAATTGTACTTAGCAAGATTCATGATGGAATTTTATGGTTGGAAGGTGGCCCTATAAAGATATCAAAGAGGATCATTCATAAGGTAATAGGCTATCCAACCCTAGATCAACCAAAGACTCTCAAAAGTGACTCAAAGGAAGCCATTGAGAAGAACACTGGTGCTAAATGGAACAAGAGAGGAATGACTATAGATACTATCCAAGACCCTCTTGTTGACTTTTTTGTTAGGTTATTTCTCACAAGTTTTATCAATCCAATAGACTTAACAGTGTACCTTGCATTGCAGTGGATGTTGGCTACAAACTAGTCAAAAAGGGTCATACTTATGATCTTGTAGAATTGCAATTGCAACAAATCAATGAGAACTTAGCAGCAATAAGGAGAACTAAGGGAGCACAGTGAAAATTTGGTGCAATTTTGATTTGTATATTCTTATATGTACAAAATAAATTTCCATCCTTTGGTAAAGTTAGCTGGAAAATCAATAGGTTCATAGTAGCTCAAGTAAATGAATATATTGAACAAATGGGAGCTAATTCTGAAACTCTTATGACAAGCTATTTTGAGGATTTCAATAAATCCATTAAATAGAGATTGAGGATACCTATTTTATTGGTAGAACATGCAAATGATGTATGTTTTCTTGTAGATATTGATTATACCTATATTCAAGCAGCCATACCAAGGGATAGATGGTTAAGACCTCTTAGATATGAGATAAATATAGATGAGGCATCTACAGCTATAATAGTACTATTAGTAGAAGAAGTGGACAAGATTGCACCACATTTTGGGACTTTTGATGTGGTAAGACCAAATTTGGACATGGAGTTGAAGATTATCTCCACACTAAAGAAAAAGGACAAATTGGTAAAGAAGTTAAAGGCAAAATTTGGTGAGGGAATTGTTGAAGAAGAAGAAGATGAACAGGCTGAAGATGATGAAGAAGAACAAGGTCAAGAACCATTAGCACTGACCCAAGGCATGGGTGAAGATGTAGAGGAAGAAGAAGGTGTCAAGCAGGAAGCACCCAAGGCTGAACCTAAGAAAAGAAAGGCACAAAAATAGCCTACTGCACAGCCCAAAAGGAAAAAGAAAGCAACTAAGCTGAGCCCAGCCAAGCCTATTACAAGGGTAGACACCAAGGAAACAAAAAAAATGGAAAAGGAACAAGGGAAGTAGAAAGATACATAGCAAGGAGGGCCAGCAAAAAAGAAAAGAAGAAAATATGTGGTACCCCTAGAGTTAGATGAAGAAAGGACAGAATCTGACAATGATCAATTTAGAGTGGTAAGTCATACCACCAAATCTAACCTTGAAAATGTTTGTGATAACATTAGGGATAATGTAGATTTAGCTGGATTGAAAACCATTGATTTTAATAAATTATCAAGGGTAGAGAAGAACATAATGGAAGAATCTATCTACACTATGATGGCCAAGTTCAAGACTACTCCACTTGAAGTAGATAATTATATGCCTAAGGAGCTAAGCTCCATCATTGAAAATAAATGGCATTACTGCCTAAATATGGAGAAGGAAATAAGGGAGTCAACATTGGCTCATGTAATTCTAGACCTTACAAAAGTTCAAATAAGTAAGGCTAACAAGAAACTTGGGAGCAAATTTGCACCCAAATATAGAGCCTTCAGCATTTTACAGAATAAAATTGAGGATGTTCGAAGTCCACACAAATGTGGAAATTGATTTATGGGTTAACAAAAATCAAAGAAGGCGATGAAGATCCCTTTGAGGGAAGGAATAATGGTGAAGAGGAAGAGGAAAATGAGGAGGAAGAAGGAGAAAAAGAGAAGGAAGAGGTAATAGTGGAGAAGGAGACACAATAAGGTGATGAGGCAACAGCTAAGGAGCAGCAACAAGAATAGAGTGTCCAAGACATGCAATTGCCACCACCTAGTCCTCAACATGCACCACCTACATCTAAAAAGAAAGTAATTATGAAAGATGTTCTTATCACCTTAGGTTAGAACATCAATCCATTGACTACAAAGGATCTCAAAAAGATCCTTCACCAAACAACTTTGCAATCAAAGTTGTGTACAAATCCTATTTTGGTGAGTGTAGAAGAGTTATAAAAGGTTGTAGCTAAAATAACTAAGGAGAAGGTGAGCACAAAAGAACCACCTTTACAACCTCCTATAGATACAAGTGATCAATCAAAGGAGCAAGCAGCACAAGACACAACTACTAAGGTTGATTACACAGTAACAATAACTTCAACTGCCAAGGAGTCAGCAAAGCAATAGATAGGACAAAAGGATCCTACAGCACAAAGCCAAGGTGCACCTCCTCTAATTACCATAATTGATCAAGGAAAAAGTGAAGAATATGAGGAAGAGGAGAAAACCCCCAAGGACAGAGAGCAAGAGGCAATACAAACATTGGTTAATTTTCCTACTACAGGGACTCCTACCAAGCAGCCAAGCACTGACGCAGTACCACTACAAATTTTAGCACTAGGCTTGTGCTCCACCAATGTAGAAAGGGTACTTCACTATGGATACCCTGTACTTGATGAAGAAATAGTCATACCAAGTTATGACTACAAGACAATGAACTTAACACAAATAAATGAAGTGCAAGAGGCACTAGAGAGGAAGAAGAAGCAGGAGATACTCATAAATGAGTATAGACAAAAGCAAGCATTAGTAGAAATCAAAGACATCTTCCTTGATGCATTCAGCTTGCCAATATCTAATGAAATAAAGCCCAATATGGAGCAACTGTCCAACATAGTGGACCAGGTACAAAATGAAGACTTTGATACTAATGTCAAATTATTAGAATGGTCTGAAAAGAAGTTTTAAATGAAGTTAATGAAAAGATATCTGGTGAGATAGCACTATCACAAGTGGAACTGGCTAAGAAGGTAGAGAAGGTGAAAATAGTACTTGAGAACATATTCTCATTGTACTCCAAATTGTGTGAGTCTTCATATTTCACACAAGAGACTAGCCAAAGAATATTGAGCTTGAAGAGGAACATTAAGATATCAAGCATAGAGCTACCTAAGGATCTAGCTCAAAGTGAGAAGAATTTTGCCACAACACTTCAAACTTAGAAGGAGTTAGTTGTATTAATAATAGAAGAGGCTAATATTAAGGCCAAATTTATACAAATATAGTCTGCAATCACCCCATATTTGGAAGTATTGCATAAAGAAGTGGCCTATGATGAGAATTTTTTTAAGAAAGATCCAAATCTTTCTACATTAGAAGGCCTAGTACATCTTATAGTAGAGACAGCCATCCAGCTCAAAGCACTGGAAATATCATTAGACAATTGGGATGCTTCTTTGAAGATAATAATGGAGGTAAATAAAACATTTTTGGCTAAATATTTCATTCATTCTTAGGACCCTTTGACCTAAGTGTCAAAAAGGGGGAGATAATACATTTTGGGGGAGAAATATATGTAGATATGGGGGAGAAATACATTTTTGAGATAGAGAAGGAGATAATAATGAAACCCAAAGGAGGAGATGATAATGTAGATAGTGGAAGCAACATGAGACAAATCTAGCATTAGGAATTTTGGATAAAGAAATGGCATATCAGCTCAAGGGAGTTACAAATTTTTAAGGCATATAATACATTGTTGGGCAAAAAATACATTTTTGAGTTGGAGATGGAGACAATAATGAAACCCAAAGGAGGAGATATACCCAAAGGGGGAGCAGAAACAAAGGAGGTGTACAAACAGAGCAGATACAGACTAGAAATAGAGGCAAAGGAATGATAAGGCAGATAATGGAAGCAACATGAGACAAATCTAGCATAAGGAATTTTGGATAAATAAATGGCAAATCAGCTCAGGGGAGTTACAATTTTTTAAGGTATATAGTCTTCTACAAAATTTTGAACAAGTTTTAGAAGTTTTGTATAGAATGTGCATTATACTCATAGAGACCAGATTCATAATGCTTAGTTAAGTATTTTTGCCACTAATGTCAAAGGGGGAGATTGTTGGTCTCAGATTTGTTTTGATAATTGAGTGTCAACACACTTAACCAATTTCCAAGATGATGTAGAGTATAATACAGATGTGGAGCCATAGTATGTGTCAAGCCAAAAATTCAATAGGTATCGAGTGAACTTCAAGTGCCAAGCAAGATTCAAGTATCGAGTGATAAGTGATGTTGAGTCACTATGAATGCCAAGCAAGACAGAGTTACTATAGATGTTGAGTGAGACAGAATTCCTATACGTGTTGAGCATCAGCAATTAGTAAGTGCCGAGTAACATATAATTAGCATATGAGTTTGTGCCTTCACAAACTCAAATGTAAAGCATTTTGAGCTGACTCGAGATGAATCTCGAAGGATCTTGAAGATAAGATCGAATATTTTCCATTCCCTATGTAAGTAGCATGCAGCCAATAAGAAAAATGGAGAAAGCATGCAACCAATAAGAAAAGTGAAAGAATTGAGTGGGAAGAGAAGAATGAATATTGTTCGTAAATTGATACCTAACCCTAAGTTTTTGAAAACCTTTAAAAGGAGAAAAAAACCCCATAATTTGTGTGCTAGAGAGAGATATATGGAATGCATGATAGAATGCTAGCAAATTTTAGAAGGGTATAAAGACTTAGAGGGAATAGTAGCATTGTAGAATCTAGTTGGTTAGAATAGAGCATGAACACTTTGAGCAGAGACATATCAAATCAAGGAAGGATCAAAATTAGATTGAGCAAAGCAAGGATCTAGAATTAGCAATTAAAGATTTTAAGTCATCAAGTCATCACATTCTAATACTTTCTAGCCATTGTATTAGGAATGAAAATCCTATGATGATAGGTTGGTCTAACAGCCTTGTTGTAAGCCTTTCAACAAGGTGCTAAGTCCTTTGACAGGGTAACATTCCAAGTGAGTGTTTGTAAATCCTTTAACCATGTCACTTTTAGCAAAGTGCAAAGCCTTTCATAGGGTAGGCCTTTCATAGGGCAAACCATTGGAAGTGATCAAACTTTGTAACCTTAAATAGTTACATATTGTTGCAGCAATAGTTTGTGGGTGTCATCCCCACCCCAATTTTACCTTATCATTTTGGAGGGTTTCTGGGTGACCAAAATCTTGTGTTATCTACTTTCATGCATGTCATTAATTTTATGCTAATTAGATATGATAGATGCATGTGAATGATCTCAACTAAAATTTTTGAAAGGTTAAAGTTAGCTACTTCTGATTCACCCTCCCCCCTTCTCAGAAGTAAATCTTCCCATTTGTAAATTCCAAAAAGGATCATGGGGATATGAAAGGATTGAGTCCTACATTATGTAACCATAGAATATACATTAGTGAAGGGTGTTTACTACTCTGTCAACCCTAAAGAAGGATTAATCCAGCCCTTAGAGAAATAGTTAAAATTGAATTGCAAAAATTGCTTGATTCTAGTTTTATTTATCCCATATCTGATAGTCGATGGGTGTTACCCCTAGTCATAGTTCCTAAAAAGGGAGGTAAATGGAAAATTTGTGCAGATTATAGAGAATTGAATAAAGCAACCAAAAATGATCACTTTCCTTTACCATTCATAGATCAAGTTCTAGACACTCTAGCTAGAAAGAAGTATTTCTCTTTTCTAGATGGGTATGGTGGTTATAATCAAATAAGTGTTGCTCCTAAAGACCAATAAAAAACCACATTTACATGCCCATGGGTACTTTTTCATATTCTATTTTTCCATTTGGCCTGTGTAATGGTCCTGTAATAGTCCAATGAGTTGTCATCAACATTTTTGTTGATATATCGCATGATTATATGGAAATATGTATGGATGGTTTCACAACATTTGGAGTCACCTTTGAAGAAGCCATGATGAATCTTGAAAAAGTTCTTATCCAATGTAAAGAGCATAATCTAGCACTTAATAGTGAAATATGTTTCGTGCTCATGTAGGAAGGAGTGATACTTGGTCATTTCATATCAGCTACAGGAATACAAGTGGACCCAACTAAGATAGAGGTAATTCTAACACTACCCGTACCTACAAAACAAAAAGATGTAAGATCTTTTTTAGGTCATGTTGGATATTATAGAAATTTTATAAAATATTTCAGTGAAATAGCTAGTCCTTTGTATACATTATTGATGAAGGAACCTAAATTTATTTGGACACTCGAATGCAATGAACCTTTCCTATAGCTTATGAAACTTCTCACAACAACACCAATTTTACAAGGACCAAATTGGTCAATTCCATTTCATATCCATACTAATGCATAGACTATGTTGTAGGAGTTGTATTAGGACAAAAGTCTGCTAATCTTAATAATGCAATCTACTATATTAGTAAAAGCCCATGGACTCGAGCTAAATTACATAGTAACAAAAAAAGAACTTTTAGCTATAGTTTATGCATTGAAAAAAATCAAACACTATGTGACTAGATATCCTATTTTTGTTCATACTAATCACTCATCTATAAGGTATTTAATGAAAAAACTAGCTATTACTAGTAGATTGGCAAGATGGCTCTTGTTGTTACAAGAATTTGATATTACCATTATTGATAAGCCAAGCAAATCCAACATAGTTACAGATTATTTTTCTAGATTGACCATCACTAATGAAGATCCAACTCTAATTAAAAACACTATTCTAGATGAAAACTTGTTCCATATAGCAACTCGTACACCATGGTATGCAGACATTGCAAATTACCTCTTTGCAAATAGACTACCCTCACACTTCTCTTATAAAGAAAAGAGAAAGTTAGTAGAGAAATGTTTTCAATACTCTTGGATCGATAGCAATCTCTTCTATGTAGGGCTAGATCAAGTCATGAGAAGGTGTGTGAGGGAAGATGAGACATATGATAGACTACATGTTTATCATGATGAACCATGTGGAGGCCATTTTGTAGGAAAAAGAATAGCACTGAAGATACTTATGACAGGATACTATTGGCCAACCCTACATAAGGATGCAATGACCTAAATAGGTAATTGTGACAAATGCCAAAGGATGGGCTAACCAACCAAAACTGATGAGATGCCACTCACTCCATAGGTTGTTGTCACACCTTTTGACAAATGGGGCATGGAACTCATAGGTCCAATTGACCCACCATCAAGTGGAAAATCCTACATCTTAGTATGTATGGATTATGTAACTAAATGGGTGGAAGCTAGAGCAATGAAAAATGCCAGAGATGAGAAAGTAGCTAAGTTTTTGTATCAAGAAATATTTACCCATTATGGAGTGCTAAGAGAAATATTCACAGATCAAGGACCTCAATTTACATCAAATTTGATCACTGAGGTTATGAAGGAGTATAGCATAAGACACCATAAATCAAGTCCTTATCACCCTCAAGAAAATGAGCAAGTAGAGGTTACCAATAGAAAACTTGGAGCATTATGACCAAAACAACACATACATAAGAAAGATTGGACAAGTAGATTAATTGAAGCTAATTGGGCATATTGGACCACATGGAAGATAACTAGATTTACTCCATTTGAGATTTTTTATGGTAAAACAGCAATGTTACCCATTGAATTTGAACACAAGACACTACGCACTACCTTAGAATTGAACATCAATCTTCTTGTAGCACAACAAGAGAGGATCCTCCACTTAAATTCAATGGATGAAATATGAAAGAGAGCTCTAGAAAGAACAGAAATTATTCAACACTAGTAAAAGTAGTGGCATGATGCACATATCAGGAATAAAATATTTCAAGCAAGAGTTGGGCCCTCCTTTATGATTCTCATTTCAAAGAGAATCCAGGGAAATTGTAGACTCGATGGTTAGGGCCTTAAGAAATTCAACATGTATTTGATAATGGCACAATGCAACTCACAACCATTGATCTTGTTCAATTTAAGTTACTTGTGAATGGCCATAGGCTGTATCTCTATCATAAGCCACAAACTAAAGCATAGTTCCTACAATAATTTCAACCAACTAGTTCACCACCTCTTTTGAACATAGTTCTTTTAGAAAAAGATGGAGATCTTCTGCCTGTATCCATGCAATGATAGAATTCTAGGAACCTTCATAACAAAATCTCATTTAAATATGAGCCCCATTCTTCCATTCACTTTTCTCTTTCTTCATAATCAACCCATCTCATTTCTTTATCTACCATCCACCCACATTCCACCTTCCATGTCACCCACACTTTATTTGTTTTTGCTTTCAATAAACAAAACTGTCAGCACTTTCTACAATCATTAACCTTTGCCACCTCATCAACTTACATTCAAATGTACAATCACAAATTTATAGGTACAAAAATTTCTTTCCCTCTTTATTCATTTTTTAAATGGTTTCAATATTTATATCTAATACTGCATTATATATCGTATAAGACTTAAGCCAGTTTCTTTTTCCCATACCAAAATTTTTTAAATGAGGACACTTGTCAAAATTTTAGTGGGAGCCAAAAATTTGTATTAATTTCTAAATGTCACCTCCACATTATCCTAGTCATGTCTATATCAAAAAATGTACTTTGGCAGTAGTCTAATAGTTTTTGTTTCATTAATTTTTAAAATCTTTTTGTATCTGTCGTACCTTTTATTACAATTTTTGGGAAAAGATCTCTTGTACTTGGCATGATTGAAAGGACTAAGAGCTATCATGGGAACATTTGTAGTTAAAGCATCAATGTACTCCATCATTATTCTACATGCCAGAAACAAAGGGGTATTGATTATGAGAAGTGGTAACAACATATGACATTTTTAACATACGGCATTTTTACAAATAAGTTTTGAAGCTCAAAGCAAAAGAAATTTTTAGAGGTAAGAGGGGAAAAAAAAATTGTTGCAGTAGCAAGAGTGGAAGCTAAACATTTTGAAGATGGGAGGAAAACTAAAGAGGTATGCGCAAGTCATTCATAATATTTTACTTGCAAATATTGAAGTAGTGTGATGATTCCTCGCTTGTGGATGGCCCAATTATTTCTTACAATTAATAGAATTTAATGAGGAAGTGGCAATGGAATTCATGACAACATTTGATGAAGGACAAGCCTCAATTTAGGGATTAAGAGTGGTTGCTACCAAGGAAAGAATATCAGAGGTCACTAGGTTACCAACAATTGGGGAACATTATCCAAATGAGCATGATGCTAGATCTGCAAGGGCACTATTCACTCAACAAGGTGACCCTCAACTAGACATCATAAAACAAGGACGTAAGAGAGTTTCTCTTCAACCTCCATATCTAGAGCTAGCAACCCACATTATCATATATTTAACTTATGAAAGTAGGTTTTTGAACTTACATGCTCATCATTTTAAATTGCTTAGTTGCATAAGGAATAACATGCAAGTTAATATTCCCAACTTTATTAAACAATATGTTATGTATCAGAGCTGAGGAAACCCAAAAAGGAAAGCCAAATTATGTTTCCCATCATGCCCTCATTAAGCTTCTAGTTGAACAATCTCTTAGGGATTCTTCCCCTATTTCATGGGCAGATTTTGTTGAAATGAAAACCTTACAGTCGCAAGTTAACCCTGTTCCTCAAAACTTAGAAAATGAGGAAGAAACCATAGAGCTAATTCAAAATCTAGATGAGAAGGAAAAAGAACCCTCTCCTGATAAGTTTGATAAGGCTAATTTAGAGGATGATATGCTGAGCTCTTTTAGGGGTAAAGGAAAGAGTAAAGTTAGTCCTAACCTTGAAAAGGAAGTGCAAAATCCCTCTGATAAGGTAACAAAAAGAAAGATGTATGTTCCTGTAGTAACTAATCCTACAGCATCTACTCCAGCCACAGTAAACCTAAATAGATCCGTAAAGTGGTTGAATTTGAAGAAGGTCCTATACGTAGAAGCCCTTTCATGTGAGGTCGAGTATCTCTGGCTTCTATTGAAAAGCTAAATGCCCCAGTTTTAAAATCTCAAACAGAATCAGTAGTTGAAAATGTTCTAAATGATTCTCTTGTGCAAGTAGATCCCCAAAACATAGATGATATTGAGTTTGTCAAGGAGACACCACAAGAGAATCCAGAAATGTGCAATCCAATTCCTACCACTATTCCAAAAGAAGCACCCAACAATGAGCAACCTGTCATGCCATTAGTTTCTGAATATTCCAATGTCTCCCTTATACCTTATAAATCTTCTTGGCACACCTAGTATTTCCAACAAGTTTCTAGATAACAAAAGATGAAATCTAAAACCTGAGAATGTTCATCATCAAAAACTCAATCAATATTTTTTTGGTCTATACAATTATTTTATTTTTTAGAAAGTCTTGTGGAAGCAAGAAAGAGACCAAATGCAAAAGGCAATATTTGACAGAGACGAAGAAATTGAATCATTAAAGGAGCAACTAGAAAAGAAAAAGCAATAGATGAATAAGGCTTTGAAGTTAGTCAATCAGGTTATAGCCTATAGACCGCCCCCAAGGGTGTATGCTATGTGTTTAAAAGAAAAAATTTTGTTGTTCCAATTGATGGTGACAATAAGAAATATTGATTGTGAGTTTAAGAATGCTCAAGATTTTTATAATGTATATCAAACTTTGACCTCATGGAAAAAGAACTTGTTGTGTGAGCTCTATTTACATAATTTCATAATTCCACAAGAAATAGAGTGGAATCCCTTGCTCTACATAAGAGATGTTCATTTAAGAGCTCTAATGTCATGGATACACAATTAAACCAATTATGATAGACAATTGGATACTTATAGAGACCTCAAAAAATCTAAGACACTGCCACTTTAGGCTAAATCCCATAAGTCTTATGACCTCCTAAGGGACTGGTTCAAATTAACTTGTGGAAGGCCAAAACCAGAAATTAGAGAGAAAGTGTTTGAAGAAAGGGAAAAAGTTTACAGAAAGTATTAGACACTTCCTAATCTTACACAATAGAGAGCAATTACAGGGCTTAGAAATAGGTGGACTCAACTACCAGAATCTTTTGAGAAGGTTGAACCACATAGCCCTATTAATTTTGAGGCAGCAATAAATATAGTGCCTAAATACATGCAATTGGGAAGGCAAATAAGGAAAGAGTTATGGATGCCACTAACCTTCCAACCATCTACCCTTCTTTGGCCCCTATTTGAAAGCAATGCTACTGATGGCGACACAACCAAAGACCAAAATGAACACATAGGAAAAGGGAATTATTATTATCAATGAAAAATGCCCTATGGGCTTACAATAGTATGATTTTGGAGAAATCCTCCACACAGTACCTTCTCTCTAACTCCACTAAGAACTACCTTTACAATGCCAAAAATGTTCTTAAATAGACCCCAATTCATTTAGGGTTAGGAATGCATTCTAGAATATGCTAGTTGTTATCCACTGCCAAAATAGAAGGTTCCAGAAGTTGTGTTAGAATTTGGCATAAAATTAGAAGAATCCAGAATCGATAGTCCAACTTTTGGAAGGCATAACTTTTGAACCGTGACTCCAATTGATGAACTGCTTACATTTCTAGAAAGCTCTTAAAGTGCTCTATAGATCTATGGAGGAGCTTTTCTTGTCCCCCATTTTTTGGCCCCAAATGAGGCTGTATAGTGCCCTAAATCTGACTTTGAAGTGCTCTTAGGAGGTCTCTAGGAAAATTAAGATGGCAATAACTTTCTAACCATAAAGCCTTTTGACCTTATTCTTTTTCTAGAGCATTTTAAATTACAAGTATAATCATCCCTCCAACTTACACCCTCCAACTCATCATAATTTTGGCTCAATTACAAAATAACTCTTTTTTTACATTTACACGTATCCCAAGGTGCTTAAGGTGCTTAAAAACTCTAACCCATAAAACTAATAGTGGAACTATGAGAGTTGGAACCTTTATTTGACCCAAATGGGTATCCAGAAATAAAAACACATTAAATAGAAACTATCTCTAAGCATATTTTGGGTGATACAGGATTGCCCTTACACCACTGGGTGCTCCTACATCAGGCACTCAGGGTAGATTGAATAGTGACCATGTCACTTTATGGTAGAGGAAAGCCCAAATAGGTAACCTCTGTCGCTGATATCCAAGTTGAGTCCTCTATTGGTCATCCTTTCCACTTCACCAAGTACTCTTCATACTACCTATTTTTGGTACTCCTACCCACATGACTATCCAGAATCTCTTCTCTCTCCTCCTTCTTAGAAGTAGGAATTGGACATGGCTCTAGCATCAACCCCTAATCTTCACCATCATCATGATATTTTGTTAAGTCTGCAATGTTGAAGATAGGAGAAATGTGAATCCCATCTAGCAACTCCACCTCATATGCATTTTTCAAGTCATGTTTCTTCAAAATTTTGCAGGGGCCAAATTTCTTCATCTTTAGCTTGTTTTAAGTACCCACTAGAAAATGTTCCTTTTGTAAGTGTACCATAACCATATCTCCTACTTGGAACTCTATATGTCTCCTCCTTTGATCTGTCCTTATTTTATACTGTTGATTCATCTTGGTGATGTGTGCATGGACCTCCTCATGTAGGCTCTCGATATGTTTAGCAAATTCTTCTGCCTCGGCACTTGTCCTCTCCCCTTGCTCCATTTTCCTTAATTCTAGTATAGTCCTTGGGCTACTTCCATACACAATTTGGAATGGTGATCTAACAATACTCCTATTTATAGAATAATTGTAAGCAAATTTTGCTTGTGGTAGAATCAAATCCCATCCCTTGGGCATATCTCCCACTAAACACCTCAACAAATTACCCAGACTTCTATTTACCACTTATTTCTATCCATCAATCTACAAATGATGTGTAGAATTAAACTTCAATTTTGTCCTCAACTTCTTCCATAAAGTCCTCCAGAAATACCCCACAAATTTAGTATCTATGTTAGAAACAATACTCTTTGGGAGACCAAGTAGTCTCACCACCTCTCTGAAAAACAAATCTGCAATATGTACAGCATCATGAGTCTTGTGGTATGGGATGAAATGTGTCATCTTGGAGAACCTATCAACCACCATAAATACTGATTCATTACCCCTTTGTTTCCTCAATAATCAAAGAATAAAATCCATACTTATGTCCTTCCAAGGCTTTGATGGAACAGGCAATGGCTGATAAAGTCCAATATTGTGACTAAATCCTTTGGCTGCTTGAGATACTTGAAAACTCTACACAAATTTCTTCACATCTTGTGACATTTGAGGCCAAAAATAATGTTCTCTAAGAATGGCAATGGTCTTATCTCGACCAAAGAGTCCTGCCATCCCCCCATTGTGTTCCTCTTTGATCAAGTTTTCCCTCATGGAACTCCTTGGAATGCATAATTGACTACCCTTGAACAACATACCATCCTAAATCAAATAATCTATCCACCTAGTTCTATCTAGTTCTATCTACAATAAAAGGTTCTTTACAATCCTTTCGTGCTTCAGCAAAATTAGATCCTTTGGGTATAGATTCTTGAGTTCATCAAACCCAACCACTTCAACCTACATTATTGTAAGCAACAACAATCTCCTACTCAATGCATCTACAACCCTATTAGACCTTCCACTTCTATGTTTCAACACAAATGTATAGCTCTGCATGAACTCTACCCACTTCATATGTCTCTGGTTTAATTTACCTTAGCTATTTAGGTACTACAATACCTGGTGATCAGTATACAAGACAAATTCTTTTGGCAATAAATAATGCCTCCATTTCTTTAAGGCCTGAATGATTGCATAGAACTCCTAATCATAAATAGAATAATTCTTATTTGCATCATTCAATTTTTCACTAAAATATACAATAGGCTTACCTTCTTGGCTTAATACAACCCCAATAGCACTACCAATAGCATCATAATCTACCTAGAACACTTTACTAAAATTAGGAAGTGCCAAAACAGGTTGTTCTATCACCTTCTTCTTCAACAATTCAAAACTCCTTGCAACTGTTGTAATCCACTTGAACTCTTTCCTATCCCCCCTTATTGTTTCAGTCAAGGGTGCACATATGCTACTGAAATTCCTAATGAACTTCCTGTAGAAACTAACTAGACCATGAAATGATCTCACCTCAATAGCAGACCTTGGAGTAGGCCATTCCAAGATGGCCTTTACCTTCTCTAGATCCATTTCTAGACCTTCAGATGATACAACAAACCCCAAGTAGACTAACTCTTTTTTTATAAAGCTACATTTCTTCAAATTAATCAACATTTTCTCTTCCCTCAACCTTTCAAGGACACTATGAATGTGCAATAAATGTTCATCCAAAGTCTTATTGAAAATTAAAATATCATCCAAATACACAATAACAATTTTTCCCAAGAATTTCTTTCATACCTCATTCATAAGTCGCATGAAGGTGCTTGGCGCATTGGTTAGTCCAAAGGGCATGCCTAAACACTCATATAGACCCTCCTTGGTCTTGAAGGTAGTCTTCCACTCATCTCCCTCATGTATCTGTATCTAATGATAGCCACTCTTGAGATCTATCTTTGTGAAGTACTGAGCTCCACTCAAGCAATCCATAAGGTCATCCATTCTTGGCAAAGGAAATCGATACTTGATTTTTATTCTATTTATAGCTCGAGAGTTTGTACACATTCTCCACTCTCCATCCTTCTTTGGTGCTAGTACTACAAGTACTGCACATGGACTTAGGCTCTCTAAAATCAAACCCTTCCTCAATAGCTCCTGAACTTGTCTGTTTAGCTCCTCAATTTCAGGAGGAGTCATCCTATGAGCAGCCTTGTTAGGCAAACTAGCTCTAGGGACTAAATCTATCTAATGAGTGATCTACCTTACTGGTGGCAACCTTTCTGAAACATTATCAAAGATGGCATCCCCATACTCACTTAATAGGCCTAAAACTTCAGGTGGAATTTCACTACTACCTTCCTTATCTCTTCTAGGAATCAAAGCATAACACATCCATTGATGTTTCATACCATTCAAAAAAATTATTCCATCAACAAGACATATCCTAGCACTATTGCACACCTTTTCACCTTCCTTTACCAAGGGCTTTTGTTTGTGGTGAACTCCATCCTTTGTCAAAGAGTATGTATTTGCATGACCATCATGTACAGCATGTCTATCAAATTTCCATGGTCTTCCCAATAATAAATCGCAGACATCCATTGGAATAATGTCACAAAGAACTTCATCATGGTAACTCCAATTTGAACTTCACCAAACACTATTCACTAACCGGTACCTTATGATCATCCTTCGCCCAAGCAATCCAATAGGGTTGGGGTTGTTTCTCCCTCTTGAGCTTTAGCTTAGAGACCATCTCCTTAGACACCAAGTTGTCAGTGCTACCACCATCAACAATCACATGACAACACTTATCCTCGCACTTGCACCTAGTACAAAACAAACTCCTCCTTTGTCTAGGTTTAGTCTCACTACTTAGTAAGACCCTTTCATTTATGAGAACCTCTCCTCTTTTTGCATCCTCAAAATGCGATGACTGTGCATCCTCATCCACATGAGCAACCCTTGCTTGACCATCAGCTCTCCTATCTACCCTTCCTTTTTGTTGAGGGCATTCAAATGCATGATGACCTTCTTCATTGCAATGAGAATAGGTACCACAGAAGCCTCCTCTTCCTAAACCTTGTCCAAATCCTCTACCTCTTCCTCTCTGATCTCCAAAGTTTTGATCATGGGAGCAGTTGAAACCCTCATTCCTCTGGTTCGTGCTAGTACCCACATCTTCATCTTTCTTCTAGGTCTCATTTCAGCCTCCAAATGACCTACCATCACCCCTTCCTCCTTGACTATGCCCTCTTTTCCTTCTATCAAACTTTTTTTTTAGCTTCTCTTCAACTCGTAAGGCAAACTGTTATGCCTCTTTAATGCTAGTCATTCTAACTAGACTCAACTCCTCCTGAATGCTAGGTCATAACCCACTAAGGTAATAGGAAACCTTCTCCTTATTAGCTTCTGCATGCCCTACTTTAATAAGAAGTCGATAAAATTCCTCGGTATATTCCAAGACAAATTTCCCAACTTGCTTTAACCCTTGCATTTTCTTGAACAAATCAAGCTCGTAATCAACAGGAATGAATTGTTTCTTTAGTTTGTCCACCATGCGATCCCACCTTGTGATTTTCTCCTTTCCTCTTCTATTTCTTTCTAGCTAAATCTCTTACCACCAAATTTTGGCATGGCCTTTCATTTTTGCCTTCACAAACTTTACCCTCTCTAGGTCCCTGATATCCTCACACTCAAAATACTCCTCTAGTTCATTGATCCAATCGATCAACTCATCTAGGTTTAGAGTTCCTGAAAACATACCCACATCAATTTTAGGTCTTTTTCCAAGCTTAAAAATGGCCCTAAAAAGCCTCTTCTCTGCCTAGTTTAGGACTTCCCCTTTGTCTTCCCCTTCCTATCCAATATTTTCTTCTTCTTCATTTTCTTTTTCACTTTCATTTCCTATGGAAACATTCAGTCCTCTGTGGATCTCCTCCTGCAATGCTTGAACTTGCCTCTAGAGGGCTCTAACCTCAGGAGTCACAACTTTGACCCTTCCACCACATTCCCTTCATGGAGGCATCTTCTTGTCTCAAACCCACAACCACACAGTCCTAGTGCAAACTGCATCACAGTCGGCACTCTGTCTACACACTCAGGAAAACCTACTCTAATACCACTTGATGGTGACACAAACAAAGACCAAAATAAACACATAGGAAAAGGGAATTATTATTATCAATGAAAAATTCCCTATGGGCTTACAATAGTATGATTCTAGAGAAATCCTCCACACAGTACCTTCTCTCTAACTCCACTGAGAATTGCCTTTACAATGCTAGAGATGTTCTTAAATAGACCCCAATTCGTTTAGGGTTAGGAATACATTCTAGAATATGCCAGTTGTCATCCACCACCAAAACAAAAGGTTCCAAAAGTTGTGTTAGAAGTTGGTGTAAATTAGAAGAATCTAGAATCGAAGTCCAACTTTTGGAAGGCATAACTTTTAAACCATGAAACGATTGACGAATCATTTACATTTTTGAAAAGCTCTCAAAGGGCTCTATAGCCCTATGGACTATCTTTGCTTGTACCCCATTTTTTGGCCCCGTACAAGGTTGTTTAGTGCCACAAATCTGACTTTGAAGTGCTCTTATTAGGTCTCCAGGAAAATTAAGATGGCAATAACTTTCTAACCGTAAAGCCTTTTGAACTAATTCTTTTTGTGGAGCATTTTAAATAACAATTATAATCATCCCTCCAACTTACACCCTCTAACTCATCATAATTTTGGCTCAATTACAAAATAACTCATTTTCTACATTTACATGTATCCCAAGGTGCTTAAGGTGCTTAAAAACTCTAACCTAGAAAACTAATAGTGGAATTGTGAGAGTTGGAACCTTTATTTGACCCAAATGGGTATCCAAAAATAAAAACACATTAAACAAAAACTATCTCTAAACATATTTTTGAGTGATACAAGATTGCCCTTACACCACTAGATGCTCCTGCATTAGCTACCAGGTTAGATCCATTAGTTGAAGGACACTTGGGTGAGCATTGGAGATGATCAAGAGGATACTTTTACACCTTTAGAAGTGGGAAATAGAGGAAGACAATAGTGGGAGATTTTAGAACAATGGCGAAGAAGTGCAATGCTTGAGGACAAGCATTGGCATAGTGGGGGGCAAATGATGAGACAAATTAATGTCTCAAATTTGATATAGTTTTTATATAGTCTAAACTTACTCTTTAAGTCATTTCCAAAATACTTGTTTTAAATGTTTTATGTTGAATGTAGCCAGAACCTATTAAACCTATAGATAGTGGATATGATGTACCTTGCTTAGTATTATATATAAAGTTCAATATTTCATATAAATGTTTTAAGGTATGTTTTAATATTTGGATGAGAGTAGAAATGTTTTTGTATATGTTCAAATATTTCTAACTTACAACAAATGAGGAAGTGGCACGAAGAGTGGCAAACACTACATTAAAGAGGGAGTAATGAAGACCGATCATAGCATGAGAAGTGCAGATCAATTCTGGGTGATAAGACGTGACTACAAAAGGAGTTATTTTAGAAAGCTGACTTGTTACATTATCTATAGACCATTATTATGTTACTCAATCAATGTTCTAAAAGTCATGGTTGACATCCTGCCCTTTTTCTACTGATGATGTTTGGTCATGAGTTTTTATGTTATGTTTTTGTAATAAGTTCCAATCCTTTACATATATGGGAAGATAGAGTTAGTTGGGGGATTTTGAAGTTTTTTTCTTTGTTCCTTATGAATTGTTCAGTCATGTAAAAAAAGTAAAATTCTAATGAGAAAGTGATTTTGGATTACTTATTGTGTTCTTAGTTAGTTGAAGCCAACCAAGGGGGCCCACTTGGGAGGTGGAATAGATTTAGGTAGAATATATTTGTTTCTTAAAATTTCTTGTTTAAGATAGATTTACTATATTAGTCTTGCAGCATAGTTGCTATAAAAGTTCCTACAACACTTGTAGAAAACTGTCATGGTGGATATTTGAACTGTTAACTAGTTTAGAATTTCCTTTTCTATAGTTTCTACAATTTTTTGTTGATAATCCAAGAATTCTTACTGTTATGTATCAATAGTATAGATTCCTTCCATGCATTTTACTTTCTTGTAGCATAGGTGTTAAGACTCTTAAAGGAACTTGATGCACATACTGTGCTGACCCATTTCAAGTCCTACGTCCCTGGGTTTACAATTCAAATGTATTTTCATAATAGAATAGATAGTTCTCAAGATGGATAGAGTATCCTTGTTAGAGGAATAGTAGTGTGATTATCTTGATCTATTATGGAAACCTGCATCTACAACATAATTTTATGTGACACACCTATGTAGGCTTATCCTCTCATCATCACACTAACTCTTGTGCTTAATGGAGGATAATCCACTCTTGGTGGACATCAGCTTAGTTGTGAGGCTTATAATTTTTCTAACTCCTAGTCATTCTAGAGGCCTTTATATATAGTCACTTCTAGTATACTTGTACATCAATACATCAATTCAATTTCATATTATTATTCTGATCATATATCATTTGGTCAATATTGTGCTTGTTCTTGAGCTTCTTGATCTTGGCATCATTTTTCCCTAAGGAAAATTATTACATGGTATTAGAGCTATACCAAATTCTTACATGGTATCATAGCCATAGGAGCATCATTTCATAGCCATTAGAGAGCATTCTTGCTTCACCTCTTAGAGGGCCACTGATTCAGATTCGATGAATTTGCAGTCACTAGGAGTGTCTAGAGCCAAATTGATCCTTACCATTGTGTGTGGAGTACCAATTTAATGAATTTTGACTATAAATTTGCCTATGTTGGGCAATAGTCAAAATTGAGGCAAACTCTTTCTGCAAATCGACACCCGAAGTCCCGATTTGCAGAATCTGGTATGATCATTTCAGATCTCTAAATTTAATTTTTAGATCTACATATTTTATTATTTCAATCTCTACAATTTCTCTGCATTATTTTTTGGATCTATGTATTTTGTTCGAAAAAAATTTGGCCATTAGGCCTGTAGAGAAGACATTTTTTGTAGGACAAGATTGGAGCTTGCTGGTGTAAATCAAATATTGGCATCATATTCAGAAGGTTAAAATACCCCCAAATTGACTTTTGTTTCATCAAAATTGGACTTCTGAGATGAAATTTAGAGTCATTTGATTTTTGGAGGTGTGATGGTGACAATTCAGGAAAAATAATTACTGAGGTGATTTTCAAATAGTGATATCTCCCTCATATGGACTCCTTTTTTTGAGCAATTTTTTTTGTTTTGGGGTAGAATTTTGTGATCTATACATTGATGTAGGATGTTTGAGAACTTTGTTCCTAAATTTTTTTGCAAATTGAAAATCCCAATTTTTGCAACTTCAAAGGCTTAGTTCAAGCTCATCTAGACACATTTTCAGGTTCCATTTTTTTTAAGTTAATAATTTTTTGTCTACTTTCCAGATCTATAATCAAATTATAGGCTTGTGTGGATAGAAATACCATTTTTAGAAATAGATCCTTCTTTGTGTTGTATTGCTTCTAAATTGTTACACATCTGAGCTAGAATACTTAGTTCCAGAATTGAACTACAAGAGGAGGTTGTAAATAGCAAAATCAGAATTCCACTTTTGTCCATTTTGACAAGTGGCCTATTGTAATCACACTAAGTATAAAGTACCAAATCATACATTGGGGGTTGATTGGTTATTTTTTCATTTTGGGGGGTGCATACATTTATTGATCTCATGGAGTTTTGTTTATGTCAGTTTGGTATAAGACTGAGGTTGACAAAGAGGAACTATCATAAATGGAGTGCCTTGATAATTGATCATCTTAGAGAGCATAAATAAGTATTTCCTTATCTATGTTTTAAAGAACTGCCCTCTTACACTGATCATACACCTATTAACATAATTGGGTTAGTCATTTTTTTCAGTATCAATGTTGAATGCTTTGTTGTCATTGGAAAGCTCACTGAGCCTTATGACATTTGGATGGCTCTTTGGAAAGCATATGGAGATCCAACAATTCCTCCATTTCCAGAGGACATTCTACGTCTAGTCACTCCAGTTATGATACCTTCAACTCTAGATGAGATCTTACCTGCTAATGCTCTTGTTGCTTCTACTAATCTACTTCTGGCCATAGATGCTCTTGATTCAATTCCATAGGATATACCATGTCTTCCTACTTTATCTTCATGGGATGACTTCCTTCCAAAAGTTGTAGGTAATTTATGGAGTCTTACATTAAAGATGTGGGAGACATCATTGATGACATCCATCTTCTCTTTATTGAGGAGACTTCTTTGTCATTTGTTGTGAGGGAAAACTCTAACCCTCAACCACTAGAGTTTTCTTTTTTGACTGACATGATTGTCAATACTTCTTTACAATAGATGGAGAAGGGCTCTTTCACTTTAGAGGAGACATATCAATCTTTGGAAATTGTATTCCAGTTTCCTCAAGCATCATATCTTCTAAGGATTCTTCCTACTAGTTGGGGAGCATTCTCTACTACACCTAAGGCACCATTTCTTCCTACAATGAGGAATGCCATTCAATTTTCATGGTGCAGCTTCTTAAGTCATCAAGGAGCTTCTTTCATGGGTGTGCATGCATTATTTAGGAGAGGTGAAATTGCTTCTCTTCCCATATCTTTTTATTAGGATACTTCATTATCTTTGGAGGTTGATTTAGTTTCATATATGGACATGTTACTTTGTTTGCCACCTTCTTTTGGGAATCTACTAGATTGGTTCATGGCATCTACATTCATCAAGGACTTGTTGACATATGACCAGACTTCAGAGGTGGGATCCATAGCATACTACATATAGATCCCTCTTCCATCTTCCTATCCACAGTGGGAAGCATATTTGCACCTATAATTGGCATATCTTCTTTTTAAAGGGAGAAATTTTGTTTGTAGGCATTGGATTCTCTTTTGTCTTCAAACACTCATCATTCAGAGATCCCTCACTAATGGAGGGATTCTCTATTGTATATGCATGATGTATGTCATAATGGGGGGGTCTTGATTACTCCATCCATACATGCATCTTTCTTTATTGTATTTATCTCTCTTTTTGTGGGAGGGCTTTTCCCATGAGGTTTTCCCTCTTTCTTTATTTTTAGAGAGATTTCATTGCATTGCATTGTATGTGGAGCATTGCATTTGTACTTGGGTACCTAACATGGCCTAGTAGCTGAGATCCATTATGCATTTCATCATAGCTTTTGTGAGCTTAAGTGCATTCCCCTAAGTTGCACTTAAGGCGGGGTGATAGTGTAAATCATTATGATTTACACTTTACTTAAGTTTACTTAAGTTAATTCATTATTTTATTATTTAGACACCTAGGAGTATGTGTACTCATATGATTTGTCATGTTGACAACACAAGAGTGAGCAACTCTATTTTAGCACATGGTGTCTACAACACTGGAGTTCACATAATTAACTGAGTTGTCATGTAGACAATATAGTTTTTTGCACTCTAATTAAAGCACATGATGTCTACAACATAATTTTATGTGACACACCTATGTAGGCTTATCCTCTCATCGTCACACTAACTCATGTGCTTAATGGAGGATAATCCAGTCTTGGTGGATATGTACTTAGTTGTGAGGCTTATCATTTTGCTAACTCCTAGTTTTTCTAGAGGCCTTTATATACAGGCACTTATAGTATACTTGTACATCAATACATCAATTCAATTTCATATTATTATTTTGATCATACATCATTTGGTCAATATTGTGCTTGTTCTTGAGCTTCTTGATCTTGGCATCATTTTTACCTAAGGAAAATTATTACATGCTATCAGAGCTATACCAAATTCTTACATGCATGCACAACCACAAGTCAACTCACATCAGATATTAACTACCTATACCAAAATTAAATGTGAACAAGGTCAACCAAAATTGGGACCAGACATAGATAACTCAACAAACAAAGACTTTACAAAATACTGGCACTCGGCAACCACACGAGCTCGGCATCCACACTAGCTCGGCATCTAAAAAGTCACTCAACATCAACCATAAACTTGGCATCCTTCAGTGCTCAGCAACCAAAGGACCACTTGGCAACCAAAGGAATCACTCAACAACCAAAGGTTCACTCAAAAATTAAAGGAATCGCTTGGAAACCAAAGGAATCACTGGGCAACCAAAGGAATCACTCAATAGCAACTAGCAGAATGAACAAAAGTGCAAGATTTCAATGCAACCTAAGATGCTCCTACATCAAACAACCAAGGTTAGAAGAAATGATTCTCCTAAATCATGCAAGTGTCACAACCTGAGCTGAATCCAACTCAAATTGAGAAATCCATGTAGCATCTTCAACTGGTCTATTCTCACTTCACCAAATTTTCATAGTAATCTTTTCCTCTTATGCTCTTACCAATTTTTTGATCCAATACCTTTTCAACTTCTTTAATCTACTTCTTAGGATAATCATCCGATATAACAACTTCATCATCTTACTCTCGATACCTATATAAATCACCAACATTGAACATAAGAGATATATCCATGTCATTAGGCAACTCAACTTCATAACCATTACCACTATTGAACTTCTTCAAGATCTTACAAGGTCCAAACTTCTTCATCTTCATCTTACTATATGTTCTAATAGGAAATCTTCATTTCTTCAAATGAACCATCACCTCATCATAAACTTCAAAAACATGATGTCTTCTAGACTTATCAACATTCTCCTTGTACTTCTAATTACTTTGTTTTAACCTCAACTTCACTTATGTAAAGATTTCATAAAGTCAGCAAATTCTTCTCATGTAGCACTTCTCTTTTCTTCACTAGCAATATCTCTCAAGTCTGATATACCTCTAGGCTACATTCTAATAACAATCTCAAAAAGTGTCTTCCTTGTACTCCTATTCATAGAATTATTGTATGCAAACTCAACTTGTGCTAATACCATCTCCTAATTAATTGGCTTATTCCCAACTAAACATCTCATCATATTACCCAAACTTCTATTCACAACCTATGTCTATCCATCTGTTTGTGGATGGAATGTAGAACTAAACTTCAACTCAATACCCATCTTCTTCTACAAAGTCTTCCAAAAATGACCAACAAACTTACTATCTCTGTCAGAAATAATACTTCTTGGTAATCAATGCAATCTCACAATCTCTTTAAAGACAAGTTCAGCAACATGCTTAGCATCTGATGTCTTCTTACATGGTATAAAATGAGCCATTTTAGAAAATATATCCATTACAAAATATATATAATCATTCCCCTTCATTGTCTTAGGTAATCCAAGACAAAATCTATATTGATGTCACTCCAAGGTTTCTCAAGAACACTAATAAGTGTATACAAACCAGTATTTTGACTCACTCCTTTTGTAACTTGACAAACTCCACAATTCTTTACAAATTTTTGAGTATCGTTATACATTTATGGCCAATAATACTTCTCCTTCAGCAAACTCAATGTCTTATTAATTCCAACATGTCCAGCCAATCCACCACTATGCTTTTCTTTAATCAGATTCAACCTCATAGAACTTCTAGGAATACACAACTGAATACCTTTGAACAACATACCTTCTTGAATGAAATACTCATCATACTTACTTATGTGATCTGTTAGGTTTGGTGCTCTGTACTCTCTCCATGCCTCAAAAAAATTAGGATCAACATCATACAACTCTTTCATTTCATCAAAACCAAGAACTTCAACATTCATTTTAGTCAACAAAGAACATCCTCTACTCAATGTATCAGCAACTCTGTTAGTAACTCTACTCTTATGCTTAATCACAAATGTAAAACTCTACAAGTATTCAACCCACTTCATATGTCTTTGATTCAATTTATGTTGACTTCCCAAGTATTGTAAAGCTTTATGATCAGTATACAACACAAACTCCTTAAGAGAACTTCTTCAATGCCTGGACAATAGCATAAAATTCTTGATCATACACAGAATACTTCCTTTTAGCATCATTCAACTTCTCACTAAAGAAAGCAATAGGTTTACCTTCTTGACTCAATATAGCTCCTATTGCATTACCACTTGCATCACATCTAACTTGAAATACTTTATTGAAATTAAGCAAAGCCAATACAAGTAACTTAGCAACCTTTTGTTTCAACGGCTCAAAACTCTTATCAGCTCCATGTGTCCACTTGAATTCTTTTTTATCTCCTCTCATTGTCTTAGTCATAGCATTACAAATAGAACTAAAATTTCTTATAAACTTCCTGTAGAAACTAGCCAAACCATGAAAAAATCTTACCTCACCCATATTCTCAGGTGTAGGCCACTCCAAAATTGCTTTAACCTTCTTTGGATCTATTCTTAAACCATTAGTTGAAATCACAAATCCTAAATACACAATCTCCTATTGCATAAAAGGACACTTTTTCAGATTAATCAACAACTTCTCCTCTTTCAATATCTATAATATTTGTCTCATATGCTCAAGATGTTATTCCTTGGTCTTACTGAATATCAAAATGTCATCCAAATAAATAATCACAAACTTACCCAAAGAATCTTTTCAGAACTTCATTCATCAACCTCATGAAAATACTAGGTGCATTAGTCAAACCAAAAGGCATAACCAACAATTCATACAAACCATCTTTTGTTTTGAAAGTAGTCTTCCATTTATCACCTTCTCTAGTTCTGATTTGATGATAGCCACTCTTCAAATCAATCTTGGTAAAATACTTTGCTCCACTCAAACAATCCATTATGTTATCCATCCTCAGCATAGGAAACCTATATTTCACTATGATTTTGTTAAGAGCTCTATAATAAATACACATTCTCCATTCTCCATTCTTTTTAGGTGCTAATACAATAGGTACAGCACATGGATTCAAACTTTCTCTAATTAATCCCTTCTGTAAAAACCCATGCACTTTTCTGTTAAGTCCTTCATTTTTTGTAGGTGTCAATCTATATGGTGCTTTTTTTGGAAAACTATCTCCAAGAATTAGATCCATACAATGACTTATACTTCTCATTGGAGATAAACCATTAAATATATCCTCTACAATAATCTCTTTATACTCATTCAGCAATTCTACAATTTCTTCTAGTACTCGATTACCACTATCTGTTGTCACTTGATCATTACTAGCTTCTATTGCTCAGTCATTACTATCAACACTCACTCATCTAGGTACTATAGCAAAGAAAACTTGATTCTTCTTTACTTACTTTTCAAATTCCTTTCCATTAACCATGCAAACTTTTATTGTAGTACAACTAACCTCATCTAGAGTTTCAATCAAAGGCAACAATATTTGTTTCTTCCCATTTACCCAAAGAGTATATTGATTCGATATTTCATCATGTACAGCATATCTATCATATTGTCAATGTCTACCCAACAAAATATGACAACAATCCATAGGCATAATATCACATAAAACATCATCAAAATAATGTCCAATCTTGAACTTCACAATACATTTCTCACTTACCAATATCTTATGCTTATCTTTGATCCATGAAACATGATAAGGTTTGGGATGTTTTAGCCTTTGTAACTAGAACTTTGTAACCAGATCTCCTGATAGCAAATTTGTAGAACTTCCACTATCAATGATCACCTTGCAACATTTTCCAACCATCTTACATTTGGTCTTAAAAAGACTTCTTCTCAAAATAGGTTCCCCATCACTTCCCTTATTACATAAGTTTCTTCTCACCATCAGTATTTCTCTAGCCTCAGGTCCACTTGGTGAACTCTCATCATCTACTTGAATCATAGCATTTATGTTACCTTGCCTACTTTTAAAGGATCTACATTCAAAAGATCTATGTCCCTCTTTACCACATCTGAAACAATTACCATTTAAACCACCTCTAGAATAGGAATTACCTCTTCCTTGATAAGAACCAATACCTTCTCAGTAAGAATCACCACCTTTCCACTCAATCTTGCCTTTATCATCATTCTTCCATACAGATTTTCCCTTATCTTGCACAAAATTATCAGATCTACTACCTTCTCCATAGGGTCTACCTCTACCTCTCTCAAATCTACCACCTCTACCTATTTGTCTTTGTTCATGCTTCTTTTTCAAGATCTCCTCATCTTTCAAGGCATATTGATATGCTTCTTCCAAACTTTCCAACTTCACAAAAATTATTTCATCTTGAATTATAGATCTCAATCCATTTATGTACCTTGCAATTTTCTCAATGTCATCATCCACATGTCCAGATCTAATGTCCAATCTATAGAATGCTTCAATGTACTCCTTCACATTCATGTCTCTCTATCTTAAATTTTGCATCTTTCTCAAAAAGCTAACTTGGTAATTAGTAGGAAGGAATTTGTTCTTTACATTTTTCACCATCTTCACCCAAGTTTTGATCTTCTTCTTTCCTCTCCTTTCTCTATTACTTTGCAAATACTTCCACCACAATGAGGCATGACCTTTCAACCTAGTAACTGCAATCTTCACCTTCTTATTATCAGGATTGTTTTCATACTCAAAGAACTTCTCCATATCTGAGATCCAATCTAACACATCATTAGTATCCAATTTTCCATCATAAGGAACAACTTCTATAGTAGGCTTTGAATTTTCCCTAGACAACACTCTCAAAAACCTTGCTTCATCTTGATCTTCTTTTGACATAGGGAGAAGCATGTAACGAACTAGGGCCAAAGGAACACCTAGCTATCTAATCCACCCTACAAGAGTTAACATAGTGGAAACAAACAACAAGGAACAACACCAAGGAGGGAGAGAACAAAATGTTTTATTGATTCATCAAATGATCAACATACATGCCCAACTATGAGCCCTTTTGGATTACGGCCAATTACCAAAATACAATTTTTACATCCATGATCCAACTTCAAGTTCACACTTCCAGACCTATCCCTTACTTCTCATCCTTTTGGCCCCTAAAGTCAATCCTAGACCTTCTTAAGTACTTGTGCGATCACAGGTTAGCCTATCACAAAATTAAATCTTACATTAAATGCATGCATAGCCACAATTTAGCTCACATTAGATATTAACTACCTATACCAAAATTAAATGTGAGAAAGTTCAGCCAAATTTGGGACTAGACATAAATAACTTGGAAAATGAAGACTTTACAAAACACTGGCATTCGGCAACCACACGAACTCAGCATCCAAAGAGTCACTCGGCATCCACACTATCTTAGTATCGAAAGAGTCACTTAGTATCAACTATAAACTTGGCATCCTTCATAACTCGGCAACCAAAGGACCACTCAAAAATCAAAGGAATCACTTGACAATGAAAGGTTCACTTAACAATCAAAGGAATTGCTCGGCAACCAAAAGAATCACTCAGTAGCAACTAGTAGAATGAAAAAAAGTGCAAGATTTCAAGGCAATCTATGATGCTCTTGCATTAAGGAATCCTTCAGGATGCTTAATGTAAACCTCTTCTTCAAGTTCTCCATTTAGAAAGGTTGACTTGATATCCATTTGATACACTTTAAACTTCTCACTTGTTGCATAAGCCAAAAACATTATTTTTGCTTCCATTCTAGCTACAGGGGTATATGTTTCTTCATAATCTATGTCTTCTTGAATATCCTTTGCATACCAATCTAGATTTGTTCCTCAAAACATCACCTTTTTCATTCATCTTATTTTTGAATACCCATTTCATTCCCATAATATTCTTGTCTTTAGATCTTGGAACCAATTGCCATGTATTATTCTTCACAATCTGATCTAGTTCTTCCTTTATTTCTTGAATCCAATGATCATCCTTCCATGCCTCATCTATGCTCTTAGGTTCAACCTAAGAAATTAGACACAATTCCTCATTCACTCTATTTCTTTCATCAATCCTTTGTCTTTTCTTCCAATAATTTGCTTTGCGGGGTGATTCTTTGTCATATTCATGTTTGGTGTAGAAGTTGCTAATTCAAATCTTATCTCTTCTCTTAATTTTGTTCTCTATTCTCCTCTTTGCTCAACAATTTGTACATCATTTTACAAGTCATTGTTAGTCTCAAAGAAAACTTCAACATTCTCTTTAACATATCTAGGATCATCTTCCTCTTCATAATTATAATCCATCATCCTTTATTTGGTTCCAAAATTTTCATCCACTTTTACATTCATAAACTCAATAATTGTCTTAGTTCTATGATTAAAACATTTGTAATCTTTTATTTTCAATGCATAACCAAGGAACATACTTTTATTACTTCTTGGATAAATTTTACCAATATCATCATCTCTCTTTATGTAACACTTACTTCCAAAAATTCTTAAATACTTTACTAAGTGTGCGTGACCAAACCATAATTCATTAGGGGTCTTGTTTGTACCTTTTCTGATTTGCACTCTATTCATGGTGTATACTATTGTATTGACTACTTCCCTCCAAAAAAATTTGGATACATCATTCTCATATATTGTTTCTCTTGTTGCCTCTAATATAGATCTGTATGTCCTTTCTGCTATCCCATTTTTCTTAGGAGTCTTCGGTGAAGATAAGTGTCTCTTAAATCCATTCTCTTCACAAAATATGTTAAACTCTCTAGAAGTAAACTATCCACCTCTATCTAATCTTGAACACTTAATATTTATACCAGATTCATTCTCAACACTATTCTTAAATATCTTGAACTTCTCAAATAACTTAGACTTTTCTTTAAGAAATGCTACCCACATCATTCTAGTGAAATCATCAAAAAAAATCATAAAGTACCTTTCTCCATAGAATCCTCTTGTTCCGGTAGGGCCACTCAAGTCTGTATGAACAACCTCTAACTTCTTTATAGCAGTGAACTTCTTGCAAGGAAATGAAACCTTCTTCTACTTAGCCATTATATAGTCCTTGCAAACAACATTAGAAGGCTTCATGATCTTAGGCAAGTATCTAATTTCAAATGTACTACTTGCCTTCACAATGTTATCAAAGTTTATATGAGAAAACCTCCTATGCCATAACTAATTGTTAATCATTTTTGCAACCAAACAAGTCATCTCAATAGGATTTAATTGAAACACATTACCTCTAGATCTTGTACCTATTCCATTTAGCTTGCCATCCTTATCTTTTATAATGAAATTCCTCTCTATAAACTGTAATTGATAACCTTTATCAACTAGTTTTCCAACACTCAACAAGTTATGCTTCAAACCATAAACAAAATAAATATTATCAGTGTTAGTCTTTCCATAAAGAGTAATAGATCCTACCCTATGATGTGACAAGTTGCATTGTTACCAACTCTAACAATTCCTCTATCATGAATTTTGAATTTAACAAACTTTTTTATATCACTAGTCATATGATGTGAACAACCATTGTTTATAATCCAATCAGATTTCTTTTCAACTTGAGAAACTAGGGATTTTTCTTCTCTAATTTCAATTTCAAAACTCTCCTCTTTTATAGCCACAAATCCAAACTCATGATCACTTTCACTCTAAACTCTTTCCTCAAATTCCTCATCTTCATTTGCATAAAAACAATCTTTAGGTCTTCTAGGCTTGATATTTCTTTTATACTTTTTTCTCTCTTTTTAGGATACTTAGAAGCAAAATGACCAAATTCATTGCAAGCCCAACATTTGAGAATTTTTATATCTTCTAGTCCCCTTTTCATAAGAAGATCAATACCTTCTCTAATCTTCATCTCTTCTTTAGACCTAGATTTTTCTTTACTTGTGCTTCTATTATTTTGTATGCAATAAAAGGTTTCTAGATCTAGAAACTCAGTTCTTTGTTCTGTACACAATTCTAATATCTCACCAAGAAGCTCCATCTTGTGAATATCCAAATTACCTCCATTTGACTTAGGACTTTCTTTTCTAAAATAAATTTCCATTGATCTCCCAAAGTTGTTAATCTTTCTCTTCAAGGACCTGATGCTCTAATACCAATTGTTAGAAATTAAAGTCAACCAACCCTATCAGGATCTATAGAAGGTAGATGGACCCAATATCCAAATAGCTTCAGGGGAAAGATCACTAAACTCATTGTCTAATAGATCTTTGTATTATTCCTTGAAAAATAATAGAAATTAATTGTACTTGTAATTCCTCTTCCTTTGTCATGTCAATAGAACTGCTCTTCTCCTTCTTATCTCAATATGAGATCACAAACTTCACATCCAATAATCCCTTGGACCTCTTACTCACATTTACCAAATACTCTTCTCTTTCTCACACACTTCTTACTTTATTCACTTTCCTTTCATTCATTATCAAAAGGAAAATAACCTTCTTTTATACCATTCCCTCAAAATAATTCCTTGAGTCATTCTTGAGGCTTTCCCAATTAATTATAATAGGACCACATTAAGATAATTAATTACATTATAATTACATAACATTGTTGGCTCACAATCTTTACAACTTCTCATATGTATGACTCTAGACCTTATGCACTCTCTAACATCATCATCACACTATATACTGTCATTGTATAACTTTTCATATCATGATTCTATCATTGTAAAGAGATACAAATCAATCATTATAAACTGTTTCATAGATACTCTGCCTGCTTACTACTCTCTGTAAATCAAGCATATCTTCTACATATCTTTGACCTACTTTGTGCACACTTAACCTTGTCATCAAGATATAGTGCAAAATAGATCCTTAATTATTCTTGACTTGATCATCAAAACTCTTTCTGTATGACCTCGTTCTCTGTCTGCTACTTTGCTAGTCTTCGCATAAATTTTTCTATGTTAACATCAGTGACAAATATAGTCATGAATGTAACATGTCAAACATGTTTAAAATCTCCCACATACTCTATAAATGCTTAGGATACTCCCCCAAAGGAATACCATCAACATTCATGCTTAACAAAATGGTTGCACATTATTGTGGCCAAATCAAAGAGACTATGAATGCTATCAGAGGAGTTGAAGGAGACATAACTAATGAGATTGTGACCAACAAGGTATTAATAATCTTACTCTCTATTTATGGAATTAGAGCATTTACAATATAATAACTGAGATGTACATCTTGAAATGATCTAACCTTGGATAGTCTAATTGGTAGACTCATTGCATTTGAATTATCAAATTCTGATAATTATACACCTACTATTGTTGAATTTGGTTCCAAGTTTCAACTAATCCTTAATGGATCTAAAAGAAAGAAAAAGAGTAAGCATGTGGATAGTATTAGAGAATTAGATGATGATCTTGATGATCTTGAAGCATTGTTGTCTAAAAGAATACTAAGAGGAAAAGGAGAATACAAAGGTAAACTTCCTATTATATGTTTTACATGTAACAAAGTTGGTCATATTGTTGCAAGGTGTCCTAACAGAGATGAGAAGGAAGAAAGAAAAGACTTCAAGGATTAAGGAAGGAGAAATAATAGAGACAACCAATGTAACAAAGACTACAAAGACACAAGTAATAATCTTATTACATTATTGAAAAAGATGGTTCTAATAGTGATTCCGATGAAAATGATGAAGTAGTTTATGTTACAATTAAAGATGAATCTGATGAAGTGCATTAATTTCACATGTGAATAAGAATGACAAATGGATAATTGATAGTGTTTGTTCACAACATATGACTAGTGATACAAGTAAATTTGAAAACCTAGAGCATTATAATGGAAGTTGTGTTAAGTTTGGAAATGATGCACCATGTTATGTAAAAGGTAAAGGATTGATTAAATTGAATGATAAGATTAGATATGATAATGCATATTAAGTTGTTGATTTAAACTATAATTTTTTGAGTGTGGCATAGTTGAATAGTTTAGGCTACCGAGTTGAATTCGAACACAAGAAGATAAAGATTTATGATGTTACCGGTGAACTAATTGGAAGTGGTGATCAAACAAGAGATAATTTGTTCTATCTAGACCTATCTAAATATACATGTTGTTTTGTGCAATTTTAGGATGTTTGGATATGGCATAAGAGGCTATGTCATGTGAACTTTGATAATTTGGTAAGCATTAGTAATATGAAAAAGTAAGAGGATTATCAAGATTGAAAACCTAATAAAGTAATGTGCAAACAATGTCAAGTGGAAAAAATGTCAAACTCTAGTTTCAAGAGAAAGACTTATTGTTCTGATAATATAATGGAATTCATTCATGCTAATTTATGTGGTCCTATTAGAGTGCAAAGATATTATGGTGACAAGTACTTTACTCTATTTGTTGATGATTTCTGTGGGATTATGATTGCGATGTTTTTAAAAGAAAAATATGAAGCATTTTGAATGTTTAAATGGTATTTTTCTAGAGTTGAAAAAGAAATAGGAAAGAGTTTGATGTGTTTGAGATCAAATAGAGGAGGTGAGTTCATATTTAATGAGTTCAATACATTCTACAATGAGAAAGGAATCAAGAGAAAAATGAGTGTACCAAGGACTCCACCATAGAATAATATAACTAAAAGAAGGAATAGATCAATCATGGACTATGCAAGGATATTGATGATGGAGAAGAATGGTGCAAAAAAGAATTGGAAAGAAGCTATGAGTATTGCAGTATATACTATGAACCAAGTATAATTCAACAAAGGTACAAACAAAACAACTTTTGAACTTTGGTATGGATATGCACCTACTATAAATTATTTCAAAAAATTTTGAAGCAAGTGTTACGTACTGAAAGATACAATGAGAGGAAAACTTGATGCAAAGAGTGATGAAGGTATATTCCTAAGGTATTCCACTAAAATAAAGGTATATAAATGTTTGAGTTCTAACACTAACAAAATTATGGAAAGGACAAATGTTAGAGTTGATGAATATGTAGAAAAGAATGGAGAGGAATGCAGGAAAGAACCTAAAAATTACATAATTTTTGTCTACATTTATGAAGGAGAGCCAAGTACATTATCTAAACCAGAGAAAGAGCTTGTCGAGCATCAACAACTAAATAATCTATGTTGAGTCTCAGCATGTTGTTGAACATCATGCTATAGGAGTTGAGTCATGGATAGAACAAGTTGAACACTAGTTAGAGAATGTCTAGTTGTAGCTAGAGATTCCTTTTATAGAAGAGCAAGTGGAACTAAGTGAAACACATAAAGAAGAAAGAAGATCCGAACCTATTGTAGAAAAGTATGTAAGAATACATCATACACCAAACCAAATCATTGGAAACAAAGATTCAAGAGTCATGAAAAGAAGTAAGTTGAAGAATGATACATAATTTTTATGTGAGGTTGAACCTCAGACAGTTAAAGATGCTTTGGAAAATGAAGACTATTAAGGCAATGAATGAGGAAATTGATCAAATAAAGAAGAACAAGACATGGACATTGGTACCCAGACTAAACGACAAGAATATGATTGGAACCAACTGGATATTTAGAAATAAGCTGAATAAGAAAGGTGAATTCACAAGAAACAAAGCAAGACTAATTTGTAAGAGATATGCATGAGAAGAAGGAATTGACTATGGAGAGACATTTTCTCTAGTTGTAAGGTTGGAAGGAGTGAGAACTTTGCTTTCATATGCTACTTAGAAATGATTGAAGGTATATCAAATGGATGTTAAATCTGCATTTTTGAATGGAATTTTAGAAGAAGAAGTTTGCATTAATCAACTTGAAGGATTTGTTGATCCTCGCAAGAGGAATATGGTATGAAAACTACACAAAGAATTATATGTCTTTGAACAAACTCGTAGAACATGGTATGAAAGATTACACATTTATTTGGTGAAAATTGGCTTTGCAAGAACTAATAACAATAGCAATTTATACTTGAAAAGTTAATCTAAGAGCAAGATATTGTTAGCTGAATTTTTTGTTGATGATATCATATTTTGAGTACATGATTTATTGTGTAAATCATTTACTAATGAAATGAGGAAAGAATTGAAGATGTGAATGTTTGGAGAGATCAATATCTTTGTTGGTTTAGAAGTTTATCAAATGAAGAAAGGAATCTATATTACATAGTCAAAGTATATCAAGGAAATATTGAAAACTTTTGAGATGGAAGATTCAAGACTATTTGGAACACCTATGGTTACTAGTCATAAACTTTCAAATAACAATGATTTAGTTGAAGTGAATCAAACACTCTAGAGGTCAATGATTGGAAAATTGCAATATGTTGTTCATAGAAGACCTCACATTGCATTAGTAATTGGTATTGTTGCTAGATTTTCTACTACTCCTAAAGAAAAACACATGATGGTTGTGAAAATGATACTGAGATAACTGACAAGAATAGAAGACTATGGATTATGGTACAAGAACAGTGATAAGTTTGAGCTAAAAGTTTACACATATGTTGATTAGGATACAAAATTTGATGATAGAAAAAAGTACAAGTGGAGGGGCTTTCTTTCTAGGAAAAAGATTGATTTCATGGATAAGAAAGAAGAAAATTTGTATTTCTCAATCCATAGCAGAGCCTAAATATGTTGTAGCAGCAGTCAATTGTTGAAAGGTATGATGGAAGAGATTGCTGAACCTATTATGATATATGTGATAATATAAGTGCTATAAACATATCAAAGAATCTTGTGATGCACACAAAGACCAAACACATTTCTATCAATTGTATTTATTTGAGAGAGTTGGTACAAGATAAAGAAGTAAGATTGGAATATGTGAATACAAAGGAGCCTATAGCTGATATATTCACTAAGGCATTACCTAAGGATTATTTTGAGTATTTAAGAGGAAAGTTAGGGGTCATTCCCCTATCTGAGGCAAGCTAGGAAGAGATGTTTCATTACATTAAATGTTATTATCAGAATATCTTACCCATTGATGCAAGAAGTCACACTTTAGTAGTTGTCTAAAGGTGTCAAGAATTGTAAAAGGATGGACTAAAGAATGAGCAGATGAGACTGTAAGGAGTCAACATAAACATGAAAAAATTGATCTTGAAATATTTTTCAAACAATGACAAATAGAGTATGTTATGTATGAAAATGGATGATGTCTTTGGCATTGTTTTCAAAGAGGGGGAATATCTATACAGTTATAGTTACCGTCCTATATTTGAATGAAAGAGGGTGAATCTATATAAAGTGATTGTTGTCAAAAGAGGGAGACATTTGGATACATATCAAAGAAAGATTATGATAGTCCCTATTCATCTAGTGATAGAAGGAATGTGAAAGAGGGATCCAATATAGTTGTTAATACAATTGATATTATAGTTGGTATAAGAGAGGGAGCAATGTAAGAGATTGCATGAATGAGAAGCAAAATTAAACTAAGGATATAAGTAAAAGATAAAATCATAGAGGGAGTTGATAATGATAAGATCTAAAAATTGATAAATCATGAGAAGTATTGAAGAGGTGTTGCCTGATTACTAAGGTTACTTTTTGGATTGTATGGTAACTTGAGAGGTGGGGTGTGGCCATCAATGCCAAAGAGGGATATTTTTGGAAACTAAAATAGGAACAATTGTTATGTTGTCATTGATGTCATACCTACTAGAGATACATGTAGTAACAATGTAGAATTTGATATCTGTTGATTGAGGATTTGAAAAGAGAGATAACTAGATGAACTAGTGAAGTTGTTGAGAAAAGAGAAGTGTGCTAGAATTAAAGTGGGCATTTGATAAGTTATTCTTTAACAAACAAAGTTAAGAAGATAATTGGATGAAGTACAAAAGTTTTGAGTTAAACACAATAAAAGCATAGTGAACTATGGTCGGTTAATTAAGGCTAATGAAGCAGAAAATTAAGGAACTTAAAGATAGTCAAGAAAATAGTAGTAATGGCTAATGAAGAAGAAGATTAAGGAACTTAAAGATAGTCGAGGAAACAATATTAAGTGAGTAATAGTTATGGTTGAGCAAGTTGAAAAAGTAGATGATGGTACTAGCTGAGTGTAGTGAAGACTAAGTATGTAATTGTAAATTGAATGAGATAGATTAGTAGAAACTAAGCTACATAATGATGATAGAGAAGAAGGGCATAGTGATGACTGAGAGTTAGAAAAATAATATTTTGTGAAAGAATTAAGTTTGAGGCTGATAGAGTTGAATTTTTGGATTAGTCAAAATGTGTAGATGATAAGGATTGACGAGTTGGCATATTTAATGCATAGATTGAGTTTGTTATGTGATCAAAGGAAATAATTTAAAGAGAATTTTATATAAGTATCAAGAAAATAGAATGAGGAAAAAATGATGGATAGATTCAATGAATCTAACCTAACCCTATGATCTACATGATGTTTAAGTGGAAAAAGATTAAAGCTACCTATTTAAGGAGGCATAAGAGATGTTTTCAAAGGTTTTTTCATTGTTGATTGGAAATTTCAAGGAGAACCTATGAAGAACAGACTAGTAGAGGAGAACTGAGAAGATTAGTGAAGTTTGATTACTTGAAGGGTTGCCAAGCAGATCAGAGATGGAGATGTTAATGAATTCTAGCCAATGAACCAACAAATGAGCTGAATAGAGATCTAAATTGTCAAAGTAAGTTGTATCTTAACATATCAATCCTAATGTTACTTTCTAACCATTTTGGTAGTTAAAATCCTTTAATCAAAGTTGATCTAATAGTTATTTTGTAAATCATTTAATCAATGTGACATTCTAATGGGATATTCTAACATCTTCTAACCATGTCACTCCTAATAGGGTGATTAAATCCTTTAATAAGGTCACACCTAACAGTGTGCTTTGTAACCTTTAATAGGGTTGGCTCTTAACTAAGATCACTTCAGAAGAGTAAAAAGTGGTAGCATATTACTTTATGGTTTTTTCTCAATTGGGTTTCTATGTTAAATCCTAGTGTCATACATGTGTGAATATTGTTCATGTGATGCAAGCTATTTACTGATGTTTTATTTACTATTGGTTGACACATATACTAAACAATGAGTTAAGAAATGAATGAATATGTTAAGTTGATGATGATATATTATAAGGACTAAGTGGTTTAATGAGTTTATTTAAGTTGTTTGAAGTTATAAAAATTTGAATTGGTACATTTGGACCTAAGAGTAATTGATTCACCCCCCCCCCCCCCCCCCCCCAACTTAGTTATTCTAAATATTTTAATAATTCTTGCACATCCCACACATCCTTTCTACATCCCAAGGAGAATTTACTAGCTAGTGATACAATAGGTTATGGAGTCAACTACAAGATCTACTCAAGTTTCTACCCACATTCCATAAAACACTCAAACTTTCATTACCTAACATTTGGTCCATGCCACACAAAAGTAACCCATGTACATGAAAGAAACATTTTTCAACACTCTCACCACCACAAATATCATTAGGTAACTAAAAGAATCTATATCAACCTTGATATTTAACCTAGGTGTTGTAGTCACTAAAGACCCTATCCAAAATGTTTCCATGCAACTATAAATATTCACCTCATACATACTACATATGAGAAGCACAAACACATCATCCCAACATTCTCCAAAACAAACACCATGGTATATGATGAGGAAGATGACCCAAACTAGATCGATAAACTAGTCACTTGGTGTCCCATCCAACACTACCACCAACTTGTTGGAAATGACACAAGGAATGGCCACTCTATTTCTATCATGTACAATGTCCATGTCTAAGTGGGGTTTGACACAAGCACAAATACATGTCTTATGCATAAAAACCCTAACCCTAGTTGTTCCCACCTTACCACCAATTACATTTTAGGCATATACATCACAACTACTACCTCCACCATGAATCATTTTGATACCATCTTTCACTAACTACCTAGTCATGTTGTTTACTATAGCCAATCAAACTATTACATAGCACAAAAATAGAAAATAAGGGAAACGCCCTACATAAACTACCTTATACCTCCTAGTGCCAATACCTAATCTTTACCTCATGGAGACATAGATCCTTTGTATGTTAAGAAATATATGGCCCCATAACACCATGAATCACTCTATCATACCCAGTAATAATAAGCCCTAAAAACTCCCCAAGTTTAGCATGTGTAGGAACTACAACAACAAAACGTATCCTTTTGTGCACCCATAGTTGTTGCACAATTATTTTTCATTGTGATACTCTCCCAACCCCTTATAAAAACAAATTATATTCCCTAACCACAACAAAAATCCCAAAATCCTATATTCATGACTAGAAAATCATTCATGCAATCCCCCACTACACTCATCAATCTCACCATATTCATTTGCTCAATCAAATATGTATCCTATACAAGGGGAAAATGGCTTGGGGGAACCTCCTGTACTACCTATTAATCTCGAGTAAGAAGAAATGAGAAATGTGAAACAAGAAATAAAAGATGGAAATGATGCCAAGACATTAAAAATTTAAGAGGTATATCCCTATCCATTCAACCAATCCATACAAAGACACCTTTCCCCAAGCACTTTGAAACACCAAAGTTTGACAAATTTAGAGGGAAAGGTGATCGAGTCACACGTGAAAAATAATTCTACATAGAATTTCAAGAATGATCTATAACAATATATTCCTTTATGCATATATTTCCAAAAATCTTGAGAAGTCTCATTCTTGATTGGTTCTATAGAATTTCATATAGTACTATATCCACATTTGAAGATTTCTTAGATAATTTTGTATCACAATACACCCATCTAGTTAAGAACAAGCTATTATTTGTTTATTTATGCCACATTTAAGAATAAAGGATGTGAAGTCCTCATTGACTACCTCCAAATATGGAAAACTCTCATAACTAATGTGTCCTGCAATCTCTTAGAAAAACACCTTATCAAGATGTTCATTGATAATGCACACCCTAAAATTTCCTATCATATGCACATGAACTATATACAAACATATAGATACATTAAGGAAAAAGGTATGGGCCTTGAGAAAGGACTCATAAAGGATCGAGTTGTTAATCCATACAAAGAGAACTACCAAGAGTGAGGTCACTCAAACACAAATGAGAGACTACATTATTGGATAAAGAATAAGAGTATCATATTAATGTAGGAGCATCCAGTGGTGTAAGGGCAATCCTATATCAGCCAAAAAAATATGCCTAGAGATAGTTTTTGTTTAATGTGTTTTCATTTCTAGATACCCATTTGGGTCAAATAAAGGTTCCAACTCTCATAGTTCCACTATTTGTCTTCTGGGTTAGAGTTTTTAAGCACCTTAAGCACCTTGGAATACGTGCAAATGCAAAAAATGAGTTAGTTAAAATTATGATGAGTTAGAGGATGTCAGTTGGAGGGATGATTATACTTGTAATTTAAAGTGCTCCAGAAAAAGAATCAGGTCAAAAGGTTTTTCAGTTAGAAAGTTATTGCAATTTTAATTTTCCTGGAGGCCTCCTAAGAGTGCTTCAAAGTTAGATTTGGGGCACTAAATGTCCTTGTATAGTACCAAAAATGGTGGATGAGAAAATCTAGTCCATAGGGCTGTAAAGCACTTCGAGATCTTTTTGGAAATGTAAACAGTTTGTCAATCGGAGTCACGGTTCAAAAATTATGCCTCCTAGAAGTTGGACTACCATTTATAGATTCTTCTAGTTTTACACCGACTTCTAACGTGATTTCTAGAACCTTCTATTTTGGTGGTGGATGCCAACTAGCATATTCTAGAATGTATTCCTAATCCTAAATCATTTGGGGCTTATTTAAGAACACTTCTGGCATTGTAAAGGCAGTTCGTGGTGGAGTTTGAGAGAAGGTATTGTGTGGAGGATTTCTTTCTCTAGAATCATACTATTGTAAGCCCATAGGGCATTTTTCATTCATAATAATATTTCCCTTTTCCTATGTGTTCATTTTTGTTCTTTGTTTGTGTCTCCATCACATAATAGATGGTGCCACTAACACCAATAAAATTCACATGGTAGATACTACACAAGGCCATCTAATGTGACTTATCAATACCCAGCATGTCAAATGCCACAATTACAAAACCACAAGTCTACTAACAAATACCCTAGAAATAAACCTATCAACTAAGTGCATTGATATTTCAATAAAAAGTGCTCATAAATCAAATGAATTCTATCTTAGGAATATTTGGAAAGAATCCATGCATCCAAAATAACCATAAGAGAACATTCACCCCTCTCGGTGAAATATTAGACATCATATTTGACAAAATGTCTAAAGCCAATGTCATGGTATACCATCAAACATGACCATTTGATGAGATTCATCCAAAACCTATATGATATAAAGGTAAAAAATATTGTCCTACTATCGCATCAAAGTGCACATTACATTCAAGTGCATGAAGCTAAAACATTATGTACAAGATCTCATCAATCATAAATAAATCATAGTGAATACCCCCCCTCTCCCACAAGCTTCACCAATTTAACTTGTTGATTTATCAAAATTTATTTCCTCAATACAATAATAGCATGAAAAAACATACCACACACAATAACATCAATAAAACCACATTGACAAACAATAATAATGTAAAAAATAAACAAGGGTAATTTGATAATGATAAGGGCTATACTAATGCACACATTGACTATGAAAATTTGTCAAGTGCATATCCCAAGTTGAACCCTCTTTTTAAATGATCCACATCAAGAGCATATAAAGTCACTATAAATCACAACCTAATGAGGTATAATATCCATTGTAGTTATATACACCTCTACCTTCTTAGGCATGTAATATAACGTACTAAAATATCTTAAGAAAATGTCAGCCAAAATCCATCAAGTGAACTTGAACAAGGCTCTTCAAGCATGAAATGTTCATATAAACATTAATAACACTATATTCTATAATCTAATGGAACACCTATCTCCCTCTTGTAGATTTTTAATTAAACCAATAGATATAACAATCATTGAGCCCTATCACAACCTCCCACTTTATAAAGAGCTTGTGGTTAATGACTTTGCACTCAAAAGGGTTATGATAGATTATGGAACAGCCCTCAATTTATATACCTTAATATTTTTAAAATATGTGGGGTATAGTGAGTCTAAAATTATGGATTGCATCATCACTATCAAGGCCTATCACAACCTAGAGAGAACTTTAGAAGGAACTATCTTACTACCTATCAAAGTGGTAATAGCTACCCAAGTAATGATGTGTCGTGTGGTTGATCTTGACCTCCCATTCAAAATCATTCTTGATTGATGATGAATACACTTAATAAAATTTATCTAATCCACGTGTAATTAGTGCATCAAATGTTTTCTTCGGGGAATTTAATGTTAGGATTAAACCATGAATAGAAATAACAATTACATGCAAATATAACCAATAACAGAAAATAATAGATCACATAGAAAAGAACACAAGACACCAAGATTTAATGTGGTTCACCCAATCCTTGGTCAATACTTGGCATCATCATGCACTCAGTAGATGTAGAAGCTCAGTGCATACTAATCACTTTCAAGTAGCCTTGAACTCATTTTGCACTGGTGACTCGGTAGATATTGTGCAACTCGCCAAACACTGAATCACTTGGTTAGCATAAAGTAGCTTGGTTAACACTGGCTTCGCATCACATGAACTTAGAACTCAATATCCACTGCAATGCTTGGTAATCATTGATAGACTTGGTGTATACTAAAATGCACAGTTTGAATTGTTGGACTTCACACTGAACTAAAACTGCTTGGTAACCACTGGAATTAGTCCAAAGGACTTGGTAGCAACTATAGAACTCAGTGGCTACTGAATTACATGGAAAACACTATAAACTATTCAACAAGCTAATTGGTAGCTATATAGAATCTAAATAAGTGTGTGTCAGTAATAACAAACTTGACTGTTATGTCAACAATCTCCCCCTCTGGCATTAGTGACAAAAACACTTATTAGCCAAAACTAAATACCTTGTATTCATCACCACATGTTACTAGCTTGGTAGCGTATACTATATTTTGAGATTTTTCAAATTTGATATTTGTAAGGTGTGTATAGAGTAGTTCTCTACAATAGCATATTTCTCCCCCATACTATGTGTCTCTATATATACATGTCTTAACCAATATCTTTTCTCCCATATCTCCCATATACATGTAGCATTTCTCCCCCTTTTTGACAGTAATGCCAAAGATTTATTATGACTTATTTACATAGAGACACCAAAATGAGATAAGAATTCATAATATACCTTAAGAGTGATTGCCAAGGTTTTATCCCTATTTTCTTGCAAGACCTTGCATGTGTGTAGTACAATTTGCACCTCTACTGATAGTTCAATCATATGGTCTACAATAGAGAAGTTATTATCATGGATCAGAGTCTTTGAATATACAATATGCTATTGCATAGAATCCATGATTGGAAGGATCATATTTTTTATGTCAATCAATGTTGAGTAGATCCTTGCTTCTTCTCTTAACAATTTAGCTTGCATGTCTAACAAAAATCTGATTTTCTTGAAATGTGCAGAGCTTGAACTAGGGTCAAGTTGCAACTGTTGAGCACTTTCCTTTAGATCTATATCAATTTTAGATAATTTTTTGTTTATTTCCTTTGTATACTCAAGTACATCACATAGTTTCATAGAAAGTGATGACACATTTGAACAGGACGGCTCAAGATTGACCAAAATTGTAGAAAGCTCAACCTGATAAATGGCTATTTGTTGTGCAATGTGCTCCAGCACTTTATTATTAAATTTCTTTTCATCCCTTTTAACTAGTTTATCTTGACCATCGATGTCCTCATTGGATTTTTGGACTACTTCTGCTAGCTGATACAAAATAGGTTGAGAAGAATCAACCTCAATTTCTATTGCCTCGGTCAAAATGTTCTTGGCATCATCAATTATCTTATATTCTATGTCACTCTCCTCTCTTAGTCTTTGTTGTTTAGCCTTTTTCTGGAGGAGTTCACCAAATGTGTGCATTTGGTCTATAGAAAGATTGTAAACATCCTATTTGGGGATTATTATTTCCTCATCCAAATCTATGTCTTCCTCTATTTCTTTTCCTTTCCCAAAAAATTTTGTACTCGATTGAACTTTAGGCTCAACTATCCTTGCACTTATTTCTTTTGTACCTGGAAAGGAAACAATAGTGGACTTACTTGGGCTTGCAATAAAAACTAATACTGTACTGACTGATGGAATACTTACAAAAACATTTGTTGAATCCAAAATTGATGAAGTCAAAATTGTGGAACCCAAAACTAAAGTAGATAAAACTAGAGAGCTTACCATGGATGTACTCAAAACTGAAGAAGTCAAAATTGGAGAAGTGAAAACTAAAGTACTCAACTTAGTAGATGAAGAAGGAATCTACAGTTCAGTGGATGAAGTGAAAGTTACTTCTATCAATGATATGCTAAGCTGAGTTGGGGAAAAGAGTGATTAGATATTTAATGTATCACTAGTAGTCACAATCAAACTTGCTAAAATTGTCTCCATACTTGATGTAGCCAATGATTTTCTTAGGAAGTGAGGAAGTGAGGCAATGACTACTACAAATATCTTGACTAGGTCAGTCTCCTCATCATCTTGATTTTCTTCCTTGATAGCCTCTTGATCCTCTTCATCTTATTCATTATCAAAATGAGTCACTTCTTTGACATTTTCTTCCTCATCTTTCTCCTTATCTTCTTCATCATTATCCTTTACTTCAACTGGAAATTCACTTGGTTTATGAAGATGATGGATATTCTTCCAATTATTTGTAGCATTTCTAACAACATGCTATATGTCCCTAATCAAAACCAAACAAGTATTGAACTTTAGAGTCAATTTTTCTTCATTTTGCTTTAATGACTCTTTCACCTCAGCATCTGATATGCTTAGTAGTAACTACCTCAAGGTTTGTGCATATATATCTTTGACTGTTTGCAAAGAAAAATCCCAACTTGGCTTTATCTTTTCTAACAATTCACTGGGGACTTGAGAAGTGAGCTGATCTTGTGATTACTTCCACTTACCCATTTTATTCAACACTAGGTCTTCAACTTGCTTCTGCTCAAGCTCAGTCCTAATCTCATATTTCAATTATTTAAAGTTTGTTATTCCTTCTCCATCTTCCAATTTTTTTAGCCCATCCTGGAAGGTGGGTGGAGGTTTACTAAATACAATGTCACTTCCTTTCTTTCATGACCTCCTTATAAAGACTATAGTGTATGACTTTGCAAGCTTGGTGATGATCACCTTGCCCTTTTTCTTTAAAGGTTCTTCTTCTTTCTTAGATTCCTCCTCATCCTTTACTTCTTCCACATCCTCACCTTTGACCTCAATTAACAAGAGAGGTACACTTGATTTTGACTTTGCTATCCTTCTCTTCCCTTTGTTAACCACCTATGGGAGCTTTATTTCTAGCTTTATTTTGGCCTTGGCTTCATCATAAGTTCCAAAATAAGGGGCCTTGGGATCAATAGGTCAATTGACAAGGGCTTTAATGATATCCTTTGTCTCATCAATGTTCACCTCATAGCCAAGAGGTTTCACCCATGCAACTCTAGGCTTAAATGCTTGGATATACACTTTGTCACTATCCACCATGAAGCATGCATCATCCTTATAGTCTTCAACTAACTTCTTCAAAATCCTAAACCTGTTGTTCATTTTCTCCTTGAATACATTGAAGTAGTTTTCCATGATGTTGGCATAGTTCTCACCCATTTTTGTAATATATTTGTTTATTTGGTAAAGCATAGGCACATCTTTTCTCCAAACTACAATGCATTAGAAGGGAAGAACTTCTCAACATAAAAGAATAGATAGGTTAACAATGAACCAAATTTTCATGGTTTGTTCTTTGATGTTCTAATACTTTCCATGTTTTCATTGAATTGCCTCAATAATAGGTCGGCAAGGTCATATGATAAGTTGTTCTTAACCACTTTATATGCCAAATCCACGGCTTCACATGACACACTGTTAATTAGCTTAAACTATATATCTTATGTACAATAACATGAATTCCAAATTTCAATTATACATCTGTAACACTACTTAATTTCATACCTCTTCCATCCCATTTGGCTAGGGTTTTCTTCTCCAACTTTTCCCGACCTAAGGTTTTTGTAGTTTTAGCTTTGGCTAGCATGGGAAGGCTAGTGATTTGATGAATCCTCTTCTTTGTTATCAAAATAGGTTTTTCTAACCACAGTTGTTCATTATGCACTTGGCTAAGAATAAACTTAATCCATTTAATTTGAAATTATCAAGGCATATGGGGGATATGTGTCAATCCTTTTGCTTCTAGATGTTGATGCTTGGGTTTTAGGGTTCCATCAACACATAACTGACCTAGGTCATCATCCATCTCGAGAGTACCAATTTCTTGAATAGCACATTTAAAATGAGTACGAATGTCGTTAACAAGAAGTACCTTGGGAGGGATTTGGGATTGAGCTTTGCTTGGGTCTAGGGCTTCAACAACTATGGGCATGAGCTTGAAATCTAGCATTTTCCATTCAACTCCTTGAACCAACATGTTAGACCCTCTTTTGACCTTACTACTGCTGGATGCCACTTTTTCTCAGTGGCTTGAGAGAACTTCAAAAAAATTTTGCAAGAAATCCTCTCAAGTCACTTTGATCGCACTAAAAATAGGTTTTTGCAATAGCTCTTGAAAATTCATGATAAGAAATGAATTTGATTCCATGCCTTTTGTTAAAAATTTTCCATTAATGATTGGTACAGAGGTAGATAAGTTGATAGATTGTCATCTTCTACAAAACATCTTTATGACTCGGTAACCATAAGTGCTTTCGTTACTCCTGAGCTTGCTCGGTAGAGTATATGACCTGACCTTACTCAATAGAGAAGGTAACTTGATAATAACTAATACTGATTTTGCTCAGTGATCCTTTTGTATCTTGTATACAAATTTGGATCTTTGTCACCTTTCAACTAGAACTAATTCAAATGTCTTCTTTGATAGCCTAGTTCTAGTTCTTTCTTGAGAACTTAATTAGAAATGGTAGAGTCACCCAATTCTTGAGTGACTTGACCATTATTGTTTGGACTAGTATCCTCGGTAGACTTAGGAATCCATTGCTGTCTCATCTACTTTCAGATGCTATCAGCCTTTGCCTTCTCTTCATCTTCAATTCTACCAGTATTCATACAATTCTTGGAAAGATGACCAAGTTCTGTACAAATGAAACATCTTTTGGTGGTATCTCTTTTCCTCATATGCTCTTTAACACAATTCATTACAATGTGTCTAAATTCTCCATAGTAATGACATCTACACCAAGTATTGTAGTCCTAACCAAATATTGCTTTCACAATTTGTTCTGCAAGATTCAATGTCTTTGTTTTGCATTTTAATGCATTGTGTCCATGTTTCTTACATTTATGACAGTTTCCTTCAAATCTCAATTTCTCTTTGCATTTATTAGCCCTATGATCATGTTGATTGCAATTGTAGAATTTTCCATTGAATTTTTCTTTTTCATTGCTCCAACATTTTTTTGATGTATGACGTATCTTACTACAGTGATTGCAAGTAGGTCTTTGATTCTTTTGAGCACCTTGTTTGGAAGATTCACCTTCTTCTTTGTATCCAATTCATACTTTTCCTTTTTTACTATAGAATTTTTGCTTATTTAGTTGATTCATGTCTACTTGATATTTCATCATTCTCTCATTAATTTGCTTCTCAGGGTTTAGATCATTCCTCAATCTTTCATTGATTTGTCTTTCAGATTTTAGATCATTTTTTATTCTTTCAATGATTTAACTTTTAGAATTTAGATCATTCTTCGTTCTTTCATTTTCAAATCTTAGGCTCATGATTTTGTCATTTACATTGGAGAGTTGATTAATAAGGTCTACTTGCTAAAGGGATTGGTTCTAGATTTCATTGTTTCTTCCGTCCATCTCTTCTTTTATCTTGTTCCTTTGTTCCAAGACTTCACATAACTTGACTGACTAAATTTCTTATTGTCTTTTTAGCTTTCTTACTTCTTCTTGCAAGGAACCATTCTTCTCTAGGAGGTCCTTCATTGCATCATTTGCTTCATCTGAGCTACTTGAAGGGTAAAAGCCTTAAATTCTTTCTTCAATGTAAAGATGATCATTCATTTGATTTGCAAGTTCCTTTCTTCTTTTTAGGGATTGGAAAAGTTTCTAATTAGCTTTCTTGAATTGGGCAATGGCCATTTCTAGATCCAACTTTTCATTGTCAATAGCTTTGTCAAGTCTAAATATCTCCATAGCCTTAATCTTTGCTCAAGTTGTTAAACTTTCTCCTGAGAACCACTAAGCTCTGATACCAATTGTTGGAAATATTCAAGACTATGCTAAGTTACTAAGAGGGGAGGGGTAAATCAATAACTTCTAAAACTTTAACAATTTTAATCAAATAATCCAATTAGCACTTGATTCATCACATCTGATCTAATTGCATGCATTAGAAATTGAAAACATGAAAACATCCATAAAACTTGAACACAAAGATTTGGTGACCCAAAAACCTTCCAAATAGAAAGCAAAACTAGGGTGGGGATCATACCCACAAACTTTAGTACTGCAGCATAAAGTTGGCTTGTTAAGGCTAACATTGATCACTTCTAATGATTGGCCCTATTAAGAGAAATTAGGACTTTTAGGTCCACCTTGTGAGAGTATTTACAAACATACAATGAAGTATGCATTTGGTAAAGAGATTTATGAAAGACTGTTAGTTCTACCTTGTTAAAGGATTTTGACTGGTTCACCTATTAGGATAAAGCAATAGATCTCTAATTTGCAATTAAGTTTGTTGAATGAGATTCCTTTGTGTACTGATCACCTTTTTGTGATAGATATGTCTCTATTGCTCCTTATACTATTATGGCCTTTACAATTATTTATCTGTTGCATTCATAACTTGAACTTTTTGCATCCATATTCACATGCATATTTCACATTCGCATTCTTACATTGGATAGGATACAATATATTACATACATATACCAATCCAAATATAAAAATTACAAAGTTGGTCATGATACAAGTTAACACCAATATTACAAATCTAGCCCACAAGATGATACTCGGGTTCTGAAGACTGACTCAGTGAGCTTCTGATACTTAGCATCCACTATCAATATTCGACATCGTCATGCACTCGGTAGACATAGAAGCTTGGTCCATACTAATCACTTTCAAATAGTCTTGAACTCGGTTTGCACTGGTGACTCAATAGATATTGTGTAACTCAGCAAACACTGAATCACTTGGTTAGCATAAAGTAGCTTGGTTAACATTGGCTTTGCATCACATGAACTGAGAACTTGGTATACACTGCAATGCTCAGTAATTACTGATAGACTTGGTGTATACTAAAATGCACAGTTTGAACTGTTAGACTTCACACTGACTAAATCTACTCGGTAACCACTAGAATTAGTCCAAAGGACTCGGTAGCAATTGTAGAACTTGGTGGCTACTGCATTACATGGCAAACATTGTAAATTGTTCAACAAGCTCAGTAGCTATATAGAATATAAATAAGTGTGTGTCACTAATAACAAACTTGACTGATATGTCAATAGTAGGGACCTTCTATAGGCCTATCTAAAGCGAACAAATCAAGGCCTCAATTTTGGCTTACCCATGACTGGGGGCACTAATGATGATGACATTACTTTCTTGGACCTCCAAGCTAAACTTGTGGAAGTTGAAAATATCCCTAAGGAGGAGGAAAAGAGATCCTATGATGATATATTCAAGAATAAATTTTCCCTAGGGTCCTTAATGCTCTATAAGCTCTCCATAAACTTAATTGACCTTCCCCTAGTCAACCCTAAACTCATCTATTGTGACTAAACAAGAATCATACACATCAACAAGTTCCTACAAGTGACTACACTCCTAAAATTCATGGCAGATAAACTATATCAAAAGAAAAATTAGATCACATATACATACATCTGCAAGATAGACCCAAAATAATATTTTGACGAGGAAGAAATCAATAGTCACAAAAATATAATAAAAGTAAAAAAATTAAAATTAAAATAGAAAATGATAGTCTCCTAGTGAAAACACCTCTAGAGTGTCATTTGACTCAAGAAAGGTAAAACTAAAGTCGTATCCAATGGTGAAAACATCTTTTAAGTACCTAAGGGTTTATATTTCTTCCTTCCCTCATAAGATTATAGGATAGAGATGCTATCAATTTTAATTGAATAAACAAAACCTATCAACCTTGGTACAATAGATACCCCAGGGATTACAAATATTGTAGCTTCATTACTAGGGATAGAAGAGGATTGCCTCACTAAGATCCTCCAACGAATAATCAACAACTTTGCATGGTCTTATTCTAAAATGGCATGATTAGATCTAGAACTAGTATTACACCATCTTGCAGTCAATCACAAAGAAAAACTAGTAAAGAAACTACATAAAATGCATCCTAAAGTCACGCTATTGGTGAAAGTATAATTCTAAAATATGTTAGATGTCAAGGTTATCAAAGCCATACATTACCCTAACTAGATCTCCAACATGGTCCTAGTATCAAAATCCATAAGTGAGATCAACATATGTAGCAACTTTAGAGATCTCAATAAGGCTTGCCCAGAGGATGAGTTTCTCTCGCCAATATCAAAATGATCATCAACCTCATAGTTAGACATGAGATTCTATCTCTCTTAGACAAGTTTTCATTATATAATAAGATATAGATAGAATAAGAAGATCGTGAAAAGACAACATTCGCAACCCATTAGGGGCACCTTTTGCTTCAATAAGATGTCTTTTAGCCTTATAAATGTAAGGAAAGCTTATCAAAGAGATAAGAAAACCAAATTTCATGAGATGATCCACAAAACACTAGAAGATTATGTGGACAACATAATGGCCAAGTCCATAAATATGATAGATTGTCTCTACAATCTAGAGGAGATATTTGATCATCTCACTAGGTATCATTAAAGTTGAATCCAAAGAATTGTATCTTTGGTATCACATCAAGAAAACTTATAAGTTTCATAGTATCATAGAGAAGCATATATATTGACCCTAAAATGGTCAAGGATATCAAGGAAATGCCTATTTATAGGACATCAAGAAAATGATGTATTCTCCAAGGTAAATTACAATCACTCCAGATATTTATATCACAACTCACTAATAAGTACCAACCATTCATCCACCTACTACAAAAGAATCAATACTTCAAATGTGACTTAATTTATCAATGAAGTTTTAAAAAATAAAGAATACATGGATAACCACCTATTTGGTTTCACCTGTACTACGTTAGCCACTAATTTTGGACATATCCATAACTCTAATTGCATTGGAGGAAATTTTGGCCCAACTAGATGATCACAAAAAGGAGAGTAGTCAATTATATCAATTATACTCTCATCAACTATGAGCTCAACTATAGTGCCATAGAAGAAAAAAATTGGAATTGCTTTGCACCACTCAAAAGCTTCACTACTATTCTTATGGTCAAGGTCATCTCAAAATTTGATCCACTAAAATACATTCTATCTTGCACAACTCTTATAGGTTGTATGACTAATGTTGTAATAAATTTTGACATATAGTACATCAACATATAGGCCATCAAAGGAAGAGTCGTTATAGATAAATTAGTTAAGGAGCCCCTAGTTGATGTCTACCCCTTATTCATGAAGTTTCTAGATGAACACCTATACATGGCAGAGGAACAACCTCTATGGAATTTTTACATTGATGGATTATATATATCCCATGACTTAGGAGAGAGGATTCTCTTCATCACACCTCAAGGTGACTACTTCCCCAAATCATTCAAGATGGTTTTTCAATGGATCAATACAATCTGAGTATGAGGCTCTCATTACATGACTTAAAATATAAATTCAATAGAACATAACATATTTACATGTATTTGGTGATTCTAAGATAATCATCGAAGAAGTCCTTGATGAGCACCAAACCAAACATGACAAGCTACTAACATGCAAGAAAATGATTGATAAAATATAAAAAACCCTTCCTAAAAATCAAGTTCCTTGTCTATAGAACAAGGTTATATATTTTATGGTTACTATCATCTTGCTCCTAGAAATCCCTTGATATGATATGCAATATGAAATTTTAGTCTAGTAATTACAAATAATCAATTATGAGAATAATGAATTACAAATAGTATGCATCTTGGTTGGTCCCCAATCCTTATGGTACTACAAAATCCATGCTTATCTAAAAAATAGTAGCATATCCCCTCACCTCACAAATTCCTAGCTCCAAATCCTAATTCTCAATCTTCCCACTACACTCTTGTGGCTAAAACCATATATTACCAAGGTTATCACATAATCCTCTCAATGCATTTAGACTAAAATGAGACCTCTACAACTTTACAGGAAGTTCATGTTGGATTTTGTGGTTCCCACATGAGTGGTACAATCTTAGCAAAGAATATATTGAGGGTTGAGTACTACTAACCAACACTAGAACATGATTCTTGTGAATTTTTCAAGAAGTGCCAACCTTGCAAACAACATGTGAATCCAATATGTACTCTAGCACAAGATATTCGCCCCATTACACCATCGTGTCCCTTTTTATTTTAGAGTTTTGACCTCATTCACTCCCTTATCCTTATATGGACATAAGTTCATAATCATTGTAATAGAATACTTCACCAAGTTAGTTGAGCCAATACCACTTACCCTAACCACTATAGTACAAATTTTGAAGTTCCTCTTGTACCATATCATCTATTTCTTTGATTCATCACCACCATATTCATCGTGGAGCTCAACGTAAAAACTAAAACATGAAAAATATGTTTATCCCTCCACATCCATAATTGCTTCTCTAGTTTGTACTTCCCCTAAGGTAATGACCAAGCTAAGGAAACCAACATAACCATCCTCAAAATCCTAAAAAACAAATTAATGATTCTAGTCATGAGTAGAACCTCCGAATCAATCCCACACTCTAGGAATATCACACTTCATACCAAACCCCCATAGACACCACCCCATAATTCCTAGTATATGGTACAGATATGATCTTAATAATTAAGGTTTAACTACCATCATTACATGTATTATTGAGAGATATGATGACCTAGACATATACAAGATTAGATTCAAAAGGAGATTCAATAAGAGGGTTCATCCATGATGATTTCAATTGGGAGATGTGGTTCGACAATGCACACCCCATTTTTTACCTAAAAAATGGGGACCCTTCTTTTTTCTTTTAGGTCATGGGAATATGCTCTTTAGAAGAAGGTTTCTTCCAAGATTCCTCAAAGAGTAGGAGTACCATGGTCTTGGTGTAGTGGTCAGGAATAGGTAATGTCATCTAAATCTAGTGGCAATAAAAATTAGTCTTTGACATAATCTACATACTGAACACCTTGCATACTTGCGTACATGCGCAAAGTGCAAAAAATAAATCTACCATCTTTGTAGTCTTTGGACATGTGCATGTTGTACACCATGTGTAGTTGTGTAGGTGTACAAAATTCACACATCTCCCTCTAACCATTCTTTTCAAATGTACTTATCCACCCTATGCAAGGTGTGCAAGCGTACAAAAAAATAGTGTCTTGCATTTCTTTCCAGTTTGTATAGTCTTAGGTGTTTTGCCTTCCTTTTGAGTCATCAGGGGTATTTTCACCTTATAAAAACATGGCTTACTAAAATATATTGGTTTCATGTAGATTACCATGGAATACTCATCATCAGTAGCTACAACAAACATTTTACCTAAGTCAACGACCTTCACTTGCAAAGGAATCCCAGGAAGTCCAAGTTCATGAACTTACATTTAGAGATAAAAGATATAGAGCTTAGACACCTAAACCTAAATTAATTCCTCATTTTATGCACCAAGTCTTATGAGTGGTTTAATTTCATGTTTATCATGATTCAAAAAAATTTAATGAGTGTAGTATCATACCCGACATCGGTGCAATCTTCTAAGCTTGTCGTAGCTTTTGCTCAAAATTATGTCCTAGATAAGATGGTGGTGAAGAATTTCATGGGAGAGACTATTTTGGGACTATTTAGAAGGAAAAGGGAGACACTTTAATAGGACTATAGATCTCCAATTTTCTAGGCCACTAAGCCATTTAAATATGTATGAAAGGTAAAGAGGGGAATTTCCAAATATGATTCCACTTATGATCCAAATTAGATTAGTTAACACCCAAAGGAATAAGGGTGCCAATACTAAATTTAGATTATAAAGAAGAATGAAATACAAGTAAATTTACTCTTTGGCCCTTAATAGGATAATGTGAATGTGAAATTAAACCAATTTCTTAAATAATGTAAATCTAGATGCTATGTGTTTATAATTAGCCCAATTAAGATACAAATATAGGGTAAAGATATAAAGGAAATAAAATATGAAAGACTCACCTTGAAATGTGTAGAGGAAGATGTATTTGAACTTCAAAAGTTTCATACTTGAGCCCTTTCTAAATATTCGATCGGGGATCATAGAATGAAATGACAAAAGAAACAAACCCCAAAAATATCCTTGCAAATGGACACTAAAGGTCTAGGTCGACTTAGAAGGGCACCCTAAAATAAGGTTGATGTATTTTGGTAACTCTACAATGAACTCCAAAAAGATTTTGAGGAGTAGGTTTTGAATTTGTAAGCTCCTACTAGTATCTTGCTAATTAACACAAAAAAGAAGGGTTTTGTGGATGGTTTTGATGAGGGATTACCTTTGTTAAGCCCTAGGTTAAGGAATCAGTTGTAAATTGAAATATAATTGATAAAGGAAATTATTTCATGTAGTATATCAGAATAATATCAAATGAAAGATACACTTACATTTGAAAATGAAATTGACTTTGATATGTGATCAAGAATGTAAGTGTAATAGCTATGACCCAAAGAAACCATAAGTAAATCAAAGAAGCCAAAACCTCATGTATGGAAATGTATGTGATATGCCATAGATGAATAATAAAAGAACAAGAAATGAATGATGGATCTTCACCTTAAATCCAAACTTCACTACCACCTTGAAGGAAGAAGCTCAATGCAAGAAGGAGATGCTTAAACTTGAATTCTTGAAGAAAAAAACCTTGATTACTTGCTTGCTTATGGAATAACTTAAGAACATGAGATGACTTGAGAAAATGAGATATGAGAATTTGTTGAAAATTGGCTAATGGATACATGTAATTATTTTCATTTATGGAAACACATAATGTACATTCTTAGAGGAAACCTGAGAAATAAAGATACTTAGCTTTTGGTACTCAAAAAATTGTCTAAGTATGAATTTGGTATACAATAGTGTATTGGTTTGTTAATAACTTGTTGTTGATGTCACAGTATGAATAGAAAAATTAGATGGAGATTGTATGCATGTTGATGATAACATTTATAACCTCAGAAGTCAGTATGGATTGTACAAAACAAAGATATATGTGCTTTAATAGTGAAATAGGACAGCAGAATTGAAGGAAAGGATTATTTTGTTTACAAAATAATTAATTGTCCAATTAGGTCCGACATCCTAGATGTTCACTCTAAGTTGGAAAAGTGTATTATGGTCTTAGCTGACCTATAGAAATTTGTGTGAAGGTATGGTATTTATGCAAAGGACGTCTTGAGAATTCAAGTATGCTATCTTCAAGAAGTTATGTTGAGCAATTTTATGTGAATTTTTGAGAAAATGATATATGAGAAGTTTTATATAAGCTATTTTGTGATCTGAAATCAAGCTAAAGATCAAAGATCAATTGAGGAAGAAGTTGCAATACTTATATTCTAGAAGTCTAATTACTTGTTTGGGTAGTGAACTCTTTTTGTAATCGAAAGTGCATGTTTGGGTAGTGGGCTCATCTTGCATCTTCTGTACTACAACTTCTAACAGGGTTGGAATCTCCTAACAGGGATTCAAAGTCTCCCAACAGGGACTCCTTATACTGCATTTTCTCATTGACTCCTAATAGGGTCCATCCTCTAACAAGGAACTTATAAATTAGTATATTATCTAGTGGGTATCATCACCACCGGGGTTTTCCTTTGGCTAGGGTTTCCCTAGTTAACAAAATATGGTGTTATGAGTTACCTTTGTGCATGGTTACTATTACTATTCAGCATTACTTTATTACTTTGTTATGTATAGTTTAAAGTAAGAAATAATATCTAGTTGGCAACTAAAGTTTGTAGATTACTCATTCACCACCCCCCCCCCCCCCCCCCCAAGTAATCCTTATTTCTAACAATTGGTATCAGCGCACAGTTACTTTGAAGAGGCTTAACAGCTTGAGTAAGATCCCTATAGATATGGAATAGTTGATGAAAAACCTTGAAGAGGCACTTGAACAAATTTATCTCCTTACTAAAGAAAGAGATAAGCTAAAAGACAGATATGAATGTAGTTAGTGAACCTCAAGAAGAACTCAATGAGGCATTTGTAAGAGGATTAGACATCTCAAAAGATAAGTTAGATGATTGTGACACAAAAAGATCGAAGTCAGTTATCAAGTTTGATTCAATTAAGTTAAATTAAGCTTGTTTAATCAGAGGTTGCAAAGTTGGGAAAAGGTGTATCTAGATAATTTTAGATGATACCTAAGCTTGATTGTAATTTGGAGCTTATATAAACAAGTTACAAAGGAATTAAGAGTTACTATCATTATAGAGAAAGTCAATTCTGTAGCAGAAGATGTCAAACTATGTTTTTGTTGAGAATTTAATGAAGCAAAGTTTAGTGGAGCTTTTTCATGATGAAAGATAGCTATAGCAAACCTCGGGTAGCATCTAAAGATCAGATAGAAGATCTTGAGTAGTTATTTGATTACATAATGTAATGGACAGCTTTTTTGTGTTTGCAATGTATGCAATTAATACAAGTTCAAATTGATGGAATAAATGGAGTACAAACTTGGTTTCTACTTCATTATAGATATATCTGAAGAAGAGAGCACTCAGAAGTGACTTGTTAAGGTGATTTTGAAGCAAGCCCTATTTTCAAGAAAGGTATTTTATCATTTATCCACAGAAATCATTCGGTAAAGTTCTTATTTTTTAGAAGCATGGATATGTTAGTAGTGCACAATGTTGAGAATGAAGATAGACCTAAGTTGAAGGTTGTTTCAGTGAAGCCCATAGAAGGAAACCCTAACTCAGCATTATCCATTACTTTAAACAATGTAGTTTATTTGGAAGATATAGGAAGTTATCTTAATAGTAAATTTGAATCTATTGGGAGTGAATACATAAACAAGGATATGGAATTAGTTTTCAATCATGATATGACTGTGAAACCTAGATTTGAACACTTGAAGGAATAAGACCTGTTCAAATATCATTTCTACAAAGAATTGGACAGAAATGAGTGAACACAAAACATATTAAGTACAATACATGATGGGAAATTGTGGATGCAAGATAGTATATTTAATATTTTAGTCAACCTTATTCATGAGGTAACTGGTCTTAGCAAACAAGGCAGTGTACCTATAGGTGAGAAAATGGGTAAGAAGAAAGTTGAAAGTTATACCAAAGCAGTGTACAATGGAAAGGCCATGGTGATCAGCACCATTAAGCAAGATGATGTAAGATTCCTGAGTACAATCATTGCCTACTCTATATGTGCAAGTTCAAAAATTGATGAAATGTCACTTGGATTCATCTATGCAGCTTATAAGATATGTATTGAGAAGGAACAAGTAAACCTCAGTAAAATTATGAGAATGCAATAACTTGAGAACCTTGAAAAGATCAAGAGGACTAAGAATAGTGTGTTTAGATTTCAATCAATGATCAATCACATATTCTTTCATGTGCTTAAAAGATTTCCATATTTATCAATCATAGAGATAATGAGCAATGATAGATGTACAATGGAGAAGATCATAGAAGTATGCACAAGACATCCTACAAATAAGATAGTGGATAGTGGAAACCTGATAATGAGGATATTTTAGAATGAAATGAGACAGAGATTCAAAATTGCACCTACAATTGTAGGTAGATTTAAAGATGACATTTTTGTTATGGTTGATATAGATTTTACTTATATACAAGTAGCAAAACCTTAGGAAACATTTCTTGATCCCTTAGGTTATGAATTCAGTGATGATATTGTAGTTGGATATATTAATTTTTTGTTGAAATTAGAGAAGGATAAAGTAGAATATAGATTTGGAACATATGATGAGATTACCCAATCAGCTCATAAGGCATCCTTGAAAAAGGATTCTCACAAGAAGATAGAAACTATTATGAAGAAAGCTTTATCAGAGGCCAGTATGACTAAGAGTGAGCTTGAGGCAGTTAGGAAAACCATGAAACAAGGCATATTGAATATACAACCCTTGTTAGTATCTATTGCAAAGACATCTTCAGGATAGAGCATTCTATATGCAACAATGTCAGATGTGCAACCAAGTGAGACAAAGACAAAATCTAAGAGATTAGTGGAAATCATGACCACAAGACTAAGAGGGTCAAGCAATAACCCACCAGACCAGGCAAAAGACAAAAGACATTGTTGATAATTGTCAAGTCTAGCAATGAAGAAGAACAAGAACAAGAAATTAAACAAGTAGAGAAAGTAACAAAGCAATCAATAGGAAAGGCTCGGCAACCCTAGAAACTAAAGATAGAAAAGATAAATTTGGCTATTGCTATTGAGGGTAACTTTTTGCAGTTGAAAAAAATTTATGATTTGTATAACAACTTCGAAAAAGATTAGATTGATACCTCTATTGTGAGATAAATTATAGAAAATAGTATGAAATTGAAGGATATTGAGGGCATAGTAAACCAGAATATCTATGATAGACTTATTGAGAAGAAGGCACCAACAAGAGAAGAAGATTGAGAACTTTGAAAGTCTATGCTAAGAACTATTTACAAGATTGATGATGAAGAAGAGATTAAGAGATTATTGAATAATCTTGCACCTTATCTGAGAAATAAAGTGAGACCATTTTTGTTTATGGTGGGTGAGAAATACAAATTAAGAAGTGAGACTACAACAATAATAAGTCAGATTTTGACAGAATCTAAGCTAGCATCTCCACCAGCACCCAGAACCTCAAAAGTGTCAATGAGCAGTGACACTATGCAAATAGATTAGACTAATGTCACCATTAACATTGATTATATTAATCCATTTGAAGGTTCTGAACATAATGAACCTAATACTGAGGATATTGAAGATAAACTAAGGCAAACTAAAGAGGAGAAGGGATTACTTGAAGAAGAGAAGAGGAAAGTAGAAGAGGCCAAGCAGAAATTGCTTGAGGATGAGAAGAAAAGAAAGGAAGAGGAGGAAAAGAAAAGAATAGTAGATGAAGAAATAAGAAAGAAACAAAGGAAGAAAAGAAGAGGAAATCGGAAGAGGAAAAGAAGAGACAAAATGAAATGAAGGAAAGAGAAAAGAAAGAAGAAGAAGAGAGAAGAGTCAAAAAGGAAACCAAGAAGAAAAGGGAGGATGAAACTAAACTTTCTAGTTCATCTACTCTACTTTCACTTGCTAGCCTAGCAACTAATGATGATGATCAAACTGACTTGATCTCATCCCTGTCAAAACTTATTCAGAAGAATAGAATAGTGAAGAGCCTACAAAAAACATTGATGGAGATTATTGATAGACTACATAGTACTCTAATAGTACAACACATAGAAGAAATCCAAAATAGAGGGCACAAGTAGTGCTAAGTCATTTGATGAAGAATTTACCAATTTTTAAATGTTGCAGAAGAAAAGACACAAATTTCACATGATGCTAACTTGTTTGGCACCATTTGTCAAAATATTAAGAATGATTTGATAAGTCTTGATACTTGTATCAAGGAACTTTGGAAGTGTCAAAAAGATGGGAATATATTATTTATTAAGTTTATCCTATCTTATAAATTGACTAAGGACGTTGACAGCCAAATTAGAGGAAAGATGATTGAGCTAGAGGTTCTATCTAGCCAGATTCAACATCCATCTTGTAAGATTTATGATTTTGAAGACAAATGGCTCGCATTCACAATGATATAGGAAACTAGAACTTCATAAGGGAAAATTTTTGAAGAGAATATCAGATTTTAGAAATTCTATTGCTCTGAAAGTATCTTTTGTTGAGAAACAGTTGGAGGAATGTGTCAAGGCCAAGGACACTTATTCTAACTTTTTTGTATTTAGACCTTAATGCAATTGAGATTGCATCATAAGGTTTGTGTGCAATTCTCACCTCTACTGAATCCACCAAGGAGACATGAACTAAAGGCATGGACAATCTGAAAGTAAATTTTGATGATTGCATGAAGATCCTATCAGCTTAAGATAGAAGGACAACATTTTTTATAGCAGATGAACAGTTTTTTACATTTTGATCTTTGTCATTGATGTTAAAAGGGGAGAGATACAATGAAAAATTCAAATCGGGTAAAGAGGAGAAAATAATATTGTAAATTATATTGTAAGGGGGAGCATATGTAAAGATGGAAAAATTGTAATAGATGTAATGTTACTGTATTATTATTTTTGTTAAGTTTTTAATACTTAGCCAATTTTCCCTATTTTGTTGCCATTAATGCCAAAGGGGGAGATTTTTTACAATTGGCTAATGGAGATATGTAATTATTTTCATTTATGGTAACACATGATGTACATTCTTACAGGAAACCTCAAAAATAAAGATACTTAGCTTTTGGTACTCAAAAAATTGTCTAAGTATGAATTTGGTATACAATAGTATATTATTTTGTTTATAACTTGTTTCTGATGTCATATTATGACTACTGAAATTATATGGAGATCGTATACATGTTGATGATGATGTGTATAACCTTAGAAGTCAGTATAGATTGTACAGAACAAAGATATTTGTGTTTTAACAGTGAAACAGGATAGCGGAATTAAAGGAAAGGATTATTTTGTTTACAAAATAATTACTTGTCAAGTTAGGGCTGACATCCTAGATGTTTACTCTAAGTTGGAAAATTGTATTATGGTATTAGTTGACCTACAACAATTTGTGTGAAGGTATGGTATTTATGCAAAGGACATCTTGAGAATTCAAGTGTGCCATCTTGAAGAAGTTATGTAGAACAATTATATGAGAACTTTTGTGAAAGTGATATATGTGAAGTTTTGTATAAGCTATTGTGTGATCCAAGATCAAGCTAAAGATCAGAGATCAATCAAGGAAGAAGTTATAGCACTTGTATTCCAGAAGTCTGATTACTTGTTTGGGTAGTGAGCTCTTCTTGTAATTGGAAGTGCATGTTTGGGCAGTGGTCTCATCTTGCATCTACTGTACCACAACTCCTAACAGGGTTGGTACAACTCCTAGCAAGGTTGGAATCTCCTAACAAGGATTCAAAGTCTCTTAACAGGGACTCCTTATACTGAATTTTCTCATTGATTCCTAACAGGGTTCATCCTTTAACAAGGAACTTATATATCAGTATATTATCTAGTGGGTATCATCCTTGCTAGGGTTTTCCCTTGGCCAAGGTTTCCCCAGTTAACAAAATATGGTGTTATGAGTTATCTTTGTGCACGGTTACTATTACTATTTAGCATTACTTTATTACTTTATTATGTATGGTTTAAAGTAAGAAATAATATCCAGTTGGTGAGTAAAGTTTGTAGATTATTCATTCAACCCCCCCACCCCACCCCCCAAGTAATCCCTATTTCTAACAGAATGGATCCCCCAAGCCTCCTTTTGTACTAGTTTTTGGGTAGGAAAATAACTCAGGCCGACAGGGGACTTAATTAAAGAAATTGGAAAACTTGAGGACTTTTGGGCCCTGAAGCCCACAATCATTAGGGACTAGGTTGACTTAGGTCAACCTAATCCCAAACTAAGTCAAGGTTAGCCTAGTCTTGAAAAGACTAGGTTGAGGTACCTAGTCCTAATGATGTAGAAGCATCTAGTGGTGTGAGGGAAATCTTGTATCATCCAAAATAAATCTTCTTACTAGTACTACTTTTTTTTTAATGTGTTTATATTTCTAGATACCCATTTGGGCCACATAGCTATTCCAACCCTCATATTCCTATTATTGTTTTTTTGGGTTAGTGTTTCTAGTGGGTATCGTCCTTACTAGGGTTTTCCCTTGGCCAGGGTTTCCTTAGTTAACAAAATATGGTGTTATAAGTTATCTTTGTGCATGGTTACTATTACTATTTAGCATTACTTTATTACTTTATTATGTATGGTTTAAAGTAAGAAATAATATCTAGTTAGTGAGTAAAGTTTTTCGATTACTCATTCAACCCACCCACGCCCCCCCCCCCCCCCCGCCCTAAGTAATCCCTATTTCTAACAGAATGAATCCCCCAAGCCTCCTTTTGTACTAGTTTTTGGGTAGGAAAATAACTCAGGCCGACAGGGGACTTAATTAAAGAAATTGGAAAACTTGAGGACTTTTGGACCCTGAAGCCCACAATCATTAGGGACTAGGTTGACTTAGGTCAACCTAATCCCAAACTAAGTCAAGGTCAGCCTAGTCCCGAAAAGACTAGGTTGAGTACCTAGTCCTAATGATGTAGAAGCATCCAGTGGTGTGAGGGCAATCTTGTATCGTCCAAAATAAATCTTCTTACTAGTACTACTTTTTTTTTAATGTGTTTATATTTCTAGATACCCATTTGGACCAAATAGATATTCCAACCCTCATATTCTTGTTATTATTTTTTGAGGTTAGTGTTTTTTAGCACTTTGGGATATGTGCCAATAAAACAGTGGATTATCTTATAATAGATCCATAATTATGAGGAGTTAGAAGTTTTAATTTAAATGGATGGTTGTAATTTTAATTTTAAGCACTCCAGAAAAAGATTCAAGTCAAAAGGTTTCACGGTTTGAAAGTTATTATAGTTTTAAGTTGCCTAGTGACCTCCTAAGAACACTTCAAAGTTAGATTTGAGGCACTAAATGGCCTTGTACGGACCTAAAAATGGGGGATGAGAAAATCTAGTCGATAGGCATATAGAGTGCTTAGAGAGAGTTAGAAATGTAAATGGTTCATTAATCGAAGTCTCAAATCAAAAATTATGCCTCACAGAAGTTGGACTAACATTTATGGAATCTTCTAATTTTGCACCGACTTCTAACATGTCTTCTAGAACCTTCTATTTTTGTGTTGGATGCCAAATGGAATAATTTAAATTTTATTCCTAACCCTAAACCTAATTTGGGTTACTTGAGGTCAACTCTTGCGATGTAAAGGCAGTTTTGGTAGAGTTTGGGAGAAGGTACTATGAGAATGGTTTTTCTCCAAAAACTAATAATATTGTAAGCTCGTAAAGCATGTAGTTGATTATTTTGTTTCTATAATGAATGTAACAGCATATCATTTCTAGTAATAAAAGTCTTCTTTCCTATTATTTTCATTTTTGTTCTTGGGTTGTGTCCTCATTAGTAGTATCATAGTGGGAGTTCTTGAGTGTGATATGGTAGGTTTACCTATGACATTTCTGCAAATAGTTAGTACTTTCTAAAGGTTATTTATAAAACATATCACATCAAATCCTCTACACAAAGTAATAAATACTAGAATGTAGCTAACTACCCATTGGACATTGATCAATAGTGAAGTATGAGATCACTTTACTTTTCTTACCACAAAAATATAAAATAATAGACATTACATTAGTTAAAGATATTTCACATGAAAGATGAGGAGACTGTTAGCATAGAAAACCAACTAGACTAGTGTTTTATACATAGGATTATAGATTCATTCAAAACCTCAATAATAACTACAATTTAATGAAAGATAGCTCAGAGGCCCAATTCTATGTTGCTTTGCAACAAGTAAACTAGAACCTACTTTTCAATCCTACTTATCAAATCCTATGACAATATTTTATGCTTATGTACTCAAACTTCAAGCATTTTAATTTAATTAGTTGAATTTAAGCATGAAACTAATACATACACCATAACTATGTAATGAATCAATTGGACACTTGCTCCAATCACAAAAAAATATACAAAACTTGCAAAAAGAGAGGAAGAAAATAAAAAATTGATTTTGTAATTTCATTAATGAAAGATATTTGCAATACAATGTATATTATACCATGAAAGAATCTAAACCTACAACAGAAGACATTGGTATTCACTAATAACCTTCATATTCTGGTGTTTTTAGTACGCCATCATAATATACAGCAACTTAACACACAAGGACCAATAGAATCCATGAAAACTAACATGGCATATCAAAATTTGAACCCTATCTTTTGACCTCTATTATCCTTTTATAGGAACAAGGGTAGAAAAATCTATGTACAAAAATTTGGAGACATGTCAAAATTTTACAAGCTCGTGCAAAATAAGACTATGAAATAGATTGGATTGGAGTTTCTTAATAGGAAACACCTCATACTTCGTTGATCATGTTCTTTTTTATGTAAACCTTGTTTGTGGACTTGTGACTAAATGCTTAAGCTACAAGAGTTAGTGGTACCATTTCAAAATGATGCAATGTTGGAAAAATTATTACTCTAACATATTACTTTATTCCTTAGTGTATATATACACCCACTAACTCTATTTTTAATCTCTTTCCTAATCAAAATTTATTACCTCATTAAAATTCCATCAGTATGGTTTTAGTTGCCTTTAACTCCTTCCCAAAGTTGTCAAAGGATAGTCTAGTGGAAATGATCTTATCTATATATTCCTCTAGCATCCCCTTGTCCATGTCATCAAAAATGTATTCCATGGCAACCTCAAATTTTTCCATAGCCTCGTCTTTCCACATCTATAGTGCCTTTACTTTTCCATTCTTGTTTAAAATAGAAGGTAGGAGAATCTCTTTCATTTCATTAAATTTCATTTTTATTTTTCTCATTCTACCTTCAATGTAATGTGGCAAAATCTAAAAAATCTTGTATAGTTTTCATGATCTAAAATGTAGGTTTCTTTTAGTCGCCTTTCATCATGGTGCTTGGATCCTAGGTTGATCAGCCTTACTTTTCTATCCTTTATATCTACTTGTCATATAATGGCTTTGCCACTTCATTATCCTTATCAAACTTTTGAATCATCTCAAAAACAAGGTGTAGCAAGAATGAATGCCTACTAGATTCTCATCAATTTTTTCATTTAGATAATATATAATTGCATTACCATGACCTTCTTATTTTAAAAATCTTCATGGTGTTTAGTAGAATACCTCTCCAACTCATCAATTCTCTAGTAATGTTGACATCTGGTAGCCTCAACTGAGCACTCTATTTATTTAGGAAAATCCTATGCAAAAGGAGGTATAGAAGTAAATTGGTTGTTAACATATTCATCCTTCTTGTTAGTGTGGATGTAATTGGATCATCTAATGGTAGGACCCCTTCTAAATCCCTAGTCCTTTATTTCAATACTACAAACTATGTTTCCATATCTACACATCTCTTAGATGTTCTATCATATTCTTAGAAAAGGGATCAATTCCTCATTGTAATATCCTCATTGTCCCTCTCTTCCTTTTGTGCCCCACAAAGAATAAATTTGGAAGATTCCAAGTTTTGTCTTGTTGCCTTAACATTCCTTGTATTTGTAACACTTTGTAGAATCACACTACCCTTCAACCCTGGGTTGATATTAAACATATCTTCTCTCCTTGATGTAGGTGTAAGGGATCAGATGGCTAGTGTGGTGTTTTATTTACTATATAAGGCCCCATTCATAGTTATATCCACTTGTTCTACCTCTGTGCCATGTAAATTTGTGCTTTTTGTTACAACATCAAAGGCAACAACATTAATAATATCCCACTTTGGTAAAATTAATACACCAACATCATGAACAATTCTTCTCCCTTCCTCTAGTGTCAAATCTTGAAATTCCTTATGAATTTGCAGCTGGACTTCATTCACAATTTCTTTCTCTAAAAAATTAGGCTTTTGAGCCTCTCTCTCCTCCAACCTTTTTTAATATTCCTCAATATTTGTCTACCACATGAATTCTTGGAAGGTGAAGATCTTCACAAATCCTTCATCATTCAAAAATATTTTTCATGCTTCCCTCCTCAAGTCTCTATGGACTCGACCTTATATGTTCAAGGAAGTGAAATTAGGAAGTAGTGTAATAGGAAGGGGAGGAACACCAACCTATAAGTTAGCCTCAAGAATACCAATGATGTCCTCCTCATTAGTATCAGTAGAATAATTATCACTAGATAATTGCACAAGTATAGAATATTTATCCTTCTTTCCCTTCTCATTGCTCTTCCTAATCTCAATTTTGATAATTTGTTCTATAATTACCTCTATATGGGGAGATGGTGGAGATGACTCTCTACTAGAGGATTCATGAGGCTCCATAATACTTACTTCTTTAAATGGTCTGAAAGAGGGGCCAATGGTTTTCTACTAGTCATAAATTTCTTCCCCATTTTCCTCCTCTTCTCCTCCTCTAATTTAGAGTCCCTAACCTACTCACCCCTAGATCTTTTGAATACTTTATTTGATAATGATGGGATCCTTATGGGAGTTATTTTTTCTTATTTCTTACCTTCAACAAGTTTCTTAGGATATTTTCTAAAAGAAGATTCCAAATTAATAATCTCATTATTCCTCATTTCTATCTCAAAGTGGCAAACATATCATAAAAAAAAAGTGAATAGAGTAGAGATTTTTATTGTAAAAGGTGTTCGCAATTTTAAACAATCATGGTTTAGTTCAAACTTCTTGATCTCATCCTATTATACCTTGAAGGTCAACCATTTCCTTTTTTTTCCTCTAAACTTCCTCATTTTGCATGTTCCTAATATGATCTTCGAGGAAATGGAATTCATAGGGAATATTATCAATCTTGATCCTTTTTCTAAATACATTATGAAACATTATGGGTCACTATTCTTTTATACACTTAACCCCAAATGATGGGGTTGTAGAATCTTCATCGAGTGCATCTATTCCCCTTTTGTAATTGAAAAATGATGGAAAAAGGTAAAATCTAGGAACAAGGTGCCCTTGTTCTTACCTATTATTACTTTCTTCTAAATCCAACCAATTTACCTAAGCACCTCAATGAATCCAAGTATTAGAGGCACTTGATAAAGGAAAACAATAGACCTACCTAGAAAACATACATCCTAATGACAATACTTACCCTATATGGGATTACATCTCCCTAATTATGCTCAATATTCAAAACATGAACCCTATCCTTGGGTCTTAAGAAATTGAGATGGAGTTCTAGGAGGGTTCATGATTAACATAGCCTTGATTTTTTATGAGAATTTATTATCAAACAACACATAACTAGACCCTTTCCATACTTTGAAAATCGTTGTGAACCATGTTTAAATAAGCATGGGCTTCTCATCCAACTCCCTCTAAAATTTCATAAACTATGCAAAATAATCAACATTCTTGTATTAAAACATATGAATGAGGAAATGATACTACTAACAATGCTAACTACATCTCTTCTTTAAATCAACCACTCTAATATGAACCTTCTCAACAAAAAAGGGTGATCATATATAATAACAAATCCAAGGTTTTGTATATGAATACCCATGCATAAATATTCTATTGGTATAATATGACCTACATGCCTCCCTAGTAATTGACATAAAGAGTAGTAGGTATCCTTTAAATGCTTTGCAAAGGCCTTCATAAAAAAAGGTTCCTGAATGAATTACCGTACGAAATATTTTACCAATCATGCCTTATTCAAATGAGTAGGGAGAAGTTTACCCCTCACTATATCTTTAGTTTTCTTATGATGTGCCAAAACCTCTATGTGTCTATATGCTCCAAGGTAGAAATTATATCACATGTGTCAAATACTTATCTATATCCTCCAAGGTAGCAATTAGTTTTCTTTTGATCACTCTTGTTGCTAGATCATTCTTATCTATAATAGGTAGGAGAAGGTCTATATCCATGTATGCATCAAGGACACCAAGTCTACCAATGTCAAATGACAATGCATTAGATTAAAGGTTTGATAAATTGGCTTAGCCATACCATTGTCTAAAGAATTACAACCCCTTGGTTAGGAGTCGAGCATCCTCTACATTACCAAGTCTATCATACAATCCATCATCAATCGGCTTACCCCTTATATTAATTTATAGCCCATTGCCTTATTGTTGGTCAAAAGTTTTATTTGGTCTAGGAAGTTAGAAGAGGTATTTCTCTCAAGGCAACTAATCCTTCCTAAATGATACCTGGCTTGTGAAATTTCAGAAACTAGGGCTTTCAACTAAAATCTCAAAAACTAGGGCTTTCTACTAAAAAATTAAAATTGAGAATAAGACCCCTCCCAATTATACAAAAACACCACACCAATAAACTCCTCTAGATTGAACAAATAAAATCCCCAAATACTTGCTAGAAAACACTAAAAAGAGATCACAAGAATAGAAACAACTTACACCTTTTTTGCACAATTCTCACTCAATTTTGTCTACATTGAACTTTCATAGATCACCCACCAATTGTAGAGCACTTATCAATTCTTAGAGAAAGTATAAAATAAACAACTCAATGCCTTTTTAAGATTATTTAGTTTATTCATGCCCATCATTAAGCTCATACAATTGAACAAATGGCGCATAAAATACAACTTTTGCAACAAAATATTTGAGTTATTGATCTTCATCTACCTTCCTCCATTAGATGATAACAAGAGATACAACTACCTTTGACTTACAATGTGTCACCAAGACACTCATATTATCTAATTAAAATGTTCTATGACTATAAACATGTCCATAAAAGTATCCAAAACCACCATCCTTTATTCTTTGATGACCAAGGACACATGTTTGCATTGCATGATGTTATGGTGAATAATAATTGAACATCTTGATTCATGAGAGTACAATAGTTATTGGTCTTTGTAGGAAATTAACTAGCACCAAGGATCAAAGGGATACTAATCATTGAATAACATTAATGGATAGTTAAAAGATCTTCATCATGTTAAAGCATGTTTTGAAAGATAAGCCCTTTTAGTTGCACAATGTTTACATTCAATAAAATATGGCATCAGATACCTTGGCAGCCCAATCATCTTCATCAACCAAACTGATTTTGAATATTTTTTCATTAAGAAATTCATAGTCTTCAAACATTTCCTAGCCAACTGCTCATGGCTTGATCTCATGTTTCTATGGTAAATAATTATCGATCACCTTTGATCATGGAAACAAGCCAACTATTGATTTTGTTCAATTTTAACCTCCTAGCAATGCTAAAGGAAAGTATTTGTCATGTACTTTTTTTGACAACAAATACTATCTTCATTCAAATTGGACATGTGGTTGAAGATGGGAACATTAGAAAAATGATACTTAATCAAGAAGATTGCTTAAAATAATATAATCTTAAACATAAAGCTTGGTCCCATGAGAAAAAGATAGGTGGTAACATTTCATATTCCCATAGTTATCTTGAAATTTTGGGTTACATCATCGTAGGAATAAAAAAATGTGACATGTAACCTGCACTTAGAAAATGTAAGAAACCTTGGATTGACACATAATAAGGGCCAATAGACTTAGGATAAAGATTTAAGGCTTAGGAAAAATATTAAAAGGGGCCTAACTTAATAAGATTACTTGTTAGGAACATAAGGAAAAGACCCCCACTAATGACATATCCACCATTTACCTTAATGAAAAAGGTAATGATGAAATAGAGACCTCACTAACATAATTAGGTTTTTTCAAGGAATTAACAAGAAACCCTAGGGAAAATGAGACATCTTGCAAAGCATGACCAAAATTTTGGACTATAAAAGACCCTACCAACACATAATACTAAGGAATGCAATATCTCAACAGTGTTAGAAAGCATACTCAAACGCACCAAATAGTGAACCATCTATGATTCTAAGTATGAGAAATACCATAACACTAATACAAGAACAAATTATTTCTCAATTAAATTTATTTACATTTTCATTCCGTGCAATAACTTTAATAAGGCTACAATAAGAAGAATATCTAAGAGCATTCTCAAAATATATACTAAAAGCACAACATAAGTTCACTAGGCACACAACGTATAAGATCATAATTACCAACACAAGGTGAAACACACATGTGGTTGAATCATGGGACTTACATGTTTCCAAAAAGGTGTTGAAATTACTCACACAAGATGGATTACACAATGAAATCTTTCCAAAAAGGTGTTGAAATTATTCACACAAGATGGATTACACAATGATGGGTCGAGGAATGATTGCCTACCAACCACGAATGTTTTTTCCACACCTAGAATATGCATAATGTACATCACAAGTCACCAAACTAGTTGTAACCATATGATACAACCCACCTCACAAAGTTATAGCCTCAGTCTTAATATTATAAAAGGGGTGATCATGGACCCATTACACTCAATGCAAGGCAAGTAAAATATTATAAGCAAAAAATTCTAGACACATATTAGACCACTAAAGGAGACAATTCAAAATGGAGATTTGCAATTAAAAACATAAGTCATTTACCCAAACTATCTTTCATATAATGTTACTCTCACTTTTTTTTTTACCAATGAATGTTTCATTTCATTATTACAATGGTTCTTAACTATCACTCTATAAGAAGAATGCATAATAATGAAAGAAATATGATTCTAAGGCATATAAAACATAAAACATTTAATTTACTTTCACATTAATGTAGTAATCACAAAATGACACACCACACCCCCATGGAGAGTTAATCAATAGGCACTCAAATCCTTGTATGGAAACTAATAAACAATTCTTCCAAATTAGGGTCAAACAAACAAGTGGGTAACTCAAGGGATATCAAGAATCAAAGAAACATCACATACATATCAATTATAATGTTATAAAAATAGAAACATGACAATAGTTACCAAGGAATCCAAGCACTTAGATGACACAAGGGTCATTAGACACTCAAAACCTTAGATAAACACCCCAAAAAAATGGTCTAAAATGATTTGAAGAGGTTCTCATATAGGTGTATCATTCATTCATAATATATGCAAAGATATAGGAGCTACTCTTCCTCCACTACATGCTACTCATACCATGTCTATGAACCACACAAGATAAGACCAAACATAATCAATGATTGTTGTTGATGAAAGGGAGGATGATAATGAGGGCCAAAGGCTGACCAGATATCATGCAACCTTGTTGAGTTAACAAAATGAAATAAAAACATCAAGAAACAATTCTAGAAAGAAAGATAACAATAAATATTTATTGGTTCAACAATTTACTTCATACATGCTAGGATGTAAGGCCTTCCTTGTTGCGGCCAAAATAAAAAGACTCAATTATAGATCATGTCCTTCATGCATCACATATGATCTCTGATCTCCAAAATCCAACTCTAACCTATATGCCTCATGCTACCAAACCTAAGACTCAACCTCTTTATTTATACTTTTCCAAAATGACTTATAGAAGATTCTAGATTTGTATTGAATAAAGAGATATTCTAAAATAGGTCCATGCACTTCCCAATGAAGAACCCCATAAATTGAATCTAGACCATAAATTAAATGCATAATTTGGCTCTCAAAGAACCAAACAAACAACTCAATGAACAAAGGATCAAAGCATCACCAAAAAACAAGACAACTCACTAAACATGCTTAGTCAAAGAAGCAAAGAACTCAACAAATAAACACACCAAGTCAAGCCAACTTAGTGAAAGAAGAATAAACACATTCATCGAGCTAACTATAATAATAGCTACCAAGCAAGTTCACAAAAGTAGCCAAATAAGATAGCCAAGAAGCCTAAGATGCTCCTACCTCAAACACCCAAGATTGAAATAAATGATTCTCTGAATCATGAAGATATCACAACCCAAGTTGAATTCAACTTAGATTGAGAAATTTGTGTAGCATCTTCAATAGGTCTTTTTTTTTTTCTTTACCAAATACTCCATGTAATCCTTTCCTCTTGTGCTCTTACCAAATCTTTGATTCAAATCCTATCCAACCTCTTTCATCTGCTTCTTAAGATAATCACTCCTACAATAACTTCTTCATCATATTCATGATACTTATATTGTTAGAAACTATAATTGGAGCAATTGTTATCTTATCATTAATGTCAAACCTATTGGTAAGACAGAGTGTCAAACCTACTAGAGAGATATTTTAGTAACAATGTAGAGTACCATATCATTTGATTGATGAAGAGGATTTGAAAAGAATAGATCATGAGATGACCTAGTGAAAGTTTGAGTTGAGATGAGTTAAGTATCACGAGATTACAATGGGCACTTGATAAGTTAGTCCTTGACAAGATAATGTATTGTTCAATTGATGCATGAAGTGAAGAAGATAGTTGGATGAAGCTAAAAGTTAAAACAGGTCAAAAGAATAAGCTTGATGAAGTATCAATATTGCATGGTCAATGAAGGAGTTGAAGTAGAAGATTAAGAAACTTAACTAGAAGTCAAGAAAAATAGTTCAATTTGAGTGTTATTTATTGCCAAAGAAAATGTATGAAGAAGTGCCAAAAGTGACTGAGCGTAGTAATGGTCAAGTGAGAAAGTATAGTTGGTGTCGAGCTACATAGTGATGATCGAGCTAGAGAACACAATGATTGCTAAGTGACAACAAAGGTTACAATTTGAGAAAGATTTGAATTTTAGGTTGACACGATTGGAATTTTGAATTAGTCAAAGCACGTGGAAGATAAGGATTGATGAGCTAGCATGTTTAATGCAAAAGGAGAATTTTTTAAGCAATCAAAGGCAAGAATTTGATTAGAAGTTTCTAGAAGAAGAAGGAGAACAAAAAGACAGAAGGATTCATTGAGTCTAACCTAACCCTAAGATCAATGATAATGTTTAAGTGGAAAAAGATCAAAATTTCCTATTGAAGGAGGCATAAGAGATATTTTCTAAGGTTGGTTCATTTTTTATTGGTGATCTTAAGGCAAAGTTGTGAAGAGTTAAACAACAGAGGTGAAGTGTTGAAGTGTGAAGAGTGAATGCTTGAGGAGATGCCAAGCATATTAATTATTAAGATGTCAATGGAGGCCAGTTAATAAACCAACATATGAGTGACTTGAGATCTGAATTTGCAAAGTGAATTATACTTTATAGATTTGACTAATGAGCTTGCACTTATCTGATATTCAAGATTCCACATCTTGTTATTTGGACAATGAATATATTGAGGTGCTTAGACCTGTGATAGTTGAACATATGGAAGAGAAGTAGGAGCACAAGAAAATGATGGTTTAACTTTCAATAGCCCTAAGTTATGCATAATTTGATGATGTGAAGGAATGCACCACTATAAAGAAAATATGGGACAAGTTATAAAAAATCCACAGTTGAGACAAGAATGTATTAAGAGCTAAGTTAGAAAGCTTGAGCAGAAAATTTGATGACATGAAAATGCAAGAAGGTGAGAATATTGCATAGTATTGTGGATGAATAAAAGAAGTGGTCAATCTTATCAAAGGAGCTAGAGGCATCATATCTAATGAAACTATGATAAGTAAGGTATTGAGGAATTTACTTCCTATCTATGCAATCAGAGTTTTTGTTATTCAAGAACTAATATGTACACATGGTAATGATCTGACCTTGGATAGTTTGATAGGTAATCTTATTGTATTTGAGTTACCAAATTTTGATAATTACTCCCATCCAAATGTTGAATATGCATTCAAAGAAAAACTAACCCTTGATGGACCCAAGGAAAAAAAAAAAGCATGTATGTAGAAAGTGATAGTAGATCTGATGATGACCTTGATGAACTTGAAGAATTGTTAGTGAGAAGACTTCCTAAAGGAAAAGGAAATTGCAAAGGTAAACTCCCTATTATATGTTTTATTGTTGGATGTCATATTATTTTTGGTCATATTATTGTTGGATGTCTTGACAAAGATGACAAAGATAAAAGGAAAGACTTCAAGTACAAAGGAGCGAAATATGATAAAGACTACAAAGGGAATAGAGATAGAAGAGACTACATGGAACAATTTAAGAAATATTTCCATATTGTTGAAGAGGATGGTTCTAATAGTAATTTTGATGATCATGATGAAGAAATCATTTATGTTGCAAAGAAAGATGATTCTAATGAAGATTAGAAAATTGCATTGATCTCACATGTGAGTAAGAATGATAGATTGGTAATTAATAGTGGTTGATCACATCATATGACTAGTGATACAAGTAAGTTTGATAAGTTGGGACATTATAATGGAAGTAGTGTTATGTTTGGTAATGATGCACAATGCTATGTGAAGGGTAAAGGATCAATTAAACTAAATGATAAGATTAAATATGCAATGCATATTAGGTTGATGGTTTAAAATATAACTTTTTGAGTGTGGCATAGTTGATAAGTTTAGGCCATAGAGTTGATTTCCAAAACAAGAAGGAAAAGATCTATGATGCTACTAGTGAACTAGTTGGAAGTGGAGAGCAAACAAGAGGTAACTTGTTCTATCTAGACCTATCTAAAGATACTTGTCTATTTTCACAATGTGAAGACGTTTGGCTATGGTGTAAGAGGCTATGTCATGTGAACTTTGATAACTTAGTAAGAATTAGTAAAATGAAAAGAGTTAGAGGGTTACCAAGATTAAGAAAACCTAATAAAGTGATGTGCAAACAATGTCAAATGGGTAAAATGACAAAGTGTAGTTTCAAGAGAAAGATATATTCTTATGATGATAATTTGGAGTTGGTTCATACTGACTTATGTGTTCCTATTGGAATACAGAGCTATTATGGTGATAAATACTTTATTATGTTTTTAATGACTTTTCTAAAATAATGACTGTGATGTTTCTTAAGGAAAAATCTAATGAATTTCAAATGTTTAAGTGATATCTAGCTAGAGTTGAAAAAGAAACAAGAAAGAGTCTAAATGTTTGAGATCAGACAGAAGTAGTAAATTCATTTTAGATGAGCTCAACATATTTTTCAATGACAAAGGAATCAAGAGGCAAATGAGTGCACCAAGGACATCACCATAGAATGGTATAGCTAAGAGAAGGAATGGATCAATTATGGATTATGCAAGAAATATAATGATGGAGAATAATGTTTCACAAAAGTACTAGAGAGAGGATGTAAATAGTGTAGTCCACACATTGAACTGAGTTCAAGTGAAGAAGGGAACAGACAAAACATGTTTTGAACTCTGATGTGGATATGCACCAAATGTCAATCACTTTAAAGTCTTTAGAAGAAAATGTTACATATTGAAAGATGCAAGAAAAGGTAAACTTGATTCAAAAAGTGATGAACGAATATTTCTAGGTTATTCCACTAAGAGAAAAGCTTAAAAGTATTTAAATTTTAACACTAACAAAATTGTAAAAAATGCAAATGTTAGAGTTGATGAATTTATAAAGAAAAATGAACAAGAATGCAAGAAAGAACCTGAAGATTATAGAAAGTTTTTCTATATCTATGAAGGTGAACCTAGTACCTTACCTAAACCATAAAAGGTGGTTGTTGACCATCAGTAGCCAGGCATTGCTGAGGTTTTTGCAACAAGGTTTTGTTGAGCATTAGTAAGTTATTGAGCATCAGGCTATAAGAGTTGAGTCATAGACTATGACTGCCAACTAGTAGAAAAAAGAAGTCAAGTTGTAGCCAAAGACAACAAAAAATATTGAACTTGTAGAATCAAGTGAAAAATAACAAGAAGAACCCAAACTTGAACCTATATGGAAAAGTATGTAAGAAGACATCATGCACCAGATCAAATTATTGGAGACAAAGATTTAGGACTCATGACAAGAAGAAGATTGAAGAATGATACATGCTTACTATGTGAGTTTGAACCTAAATCTATCAAAGATGCTTTGGAGAATGAAGATTGGATCAAGGCAATGGATAAAGAGATTGAGAAAATTGAGAAGAACAAAATATAGACATTGGCATCCATACCAAAGGATCAGAATGTGATTAGAACTAAGTGGGTGTTCATAATCAAGTTGAATGAGAAAGGTGAAGTTAGAAGGAACAAGGAAAGACTAGTTTGTAAGGGATATACACAAGAGGAAGGGGTTGTAATGCAGGAGCATCCTAGGTTTGTTAGCAATCATGCATGTTGGAGGGATTTTGGCTTTGAAGTTGAGGACTCAGTCACCAAAGGAGAGGTACTTGGTCATTACTGGGTATAGTGTTGGCCAAGGTGCTCAATCAGTGAAGGGACTCATCACTAAAGGATCTTGGCATATGCTATTTCTCAACATGTACTAGTTTTCTTGATAATTTTTGTGGTAGTTATTGACACTCAACAATATGGCTTGCAGGATGGAGTTCTTACGGATTTGCTCAATTGAATTGGAGCATTTAATGCATGTTGCATAAGATCATGATGTGGAGTGATCGTGAGAATTTGTGTGGACCTATTTGGGTCTTGGTTATTTGTTCTATGTGTATTTAATGAGTGTTGTAAGCATTTTAGGGTATTTTGGTATTTAATATTTTTTGGAGGTTGACTTGTGGCTCAACATATATTTAATGTAAGGGTTAATTAAATTTTTAACTTGCTGGGCCAATTTGTGGCTTAGTTAGGAATAAGTAGGGGGTCTTATGGAGTCTTAAGTAATATCATCAAGCTTGGAGAAGAGGATGTGGCAAAGGAGTGAACTTTGAAGAGCTAGTACTTGTGGCTTAAGGAACAAGGAGATTGCTTAGTGGGCTTGCGAGAATAATTTTAGATCTTCCTTGGAGGTTTCTTCTAGAGTATGGTTCTAGACTAGCTAAGGGTTTTGGGATTGGATCTTGAGGGATATTTCATATCTATTATTGTAAATGTTATTATATTTGGTTGTAACCTAGAAGGCCTTACAGCCAGGTATATTGCATGCAAACAATTATTTTATGAATAAAGTGTTGCGAATTGGTATCAGATCTTGCATTATTGTTGTGTTTTTGCTATGTAATTATTTTCTAGGGACTAGGACATCTCCTTTGGGGATTCTCCTACCTTGCACTGCATCAAGTGGTATCAGAGTGAAGGTTTTCCTAAGTATGTAGACAGATCACTGAAGCTAAGGCAGTTTGCACCATGACCTAGGGTGAAGATTATCTTATCGAAGGTTGGATCTAGTTGATTTTTTGTAGAGGGTTTTTAAAGAGCTCAGAAGATGCCTTTGAGACAATTAGATGCTAGGGCGATTCAAGATCTCAGTGATGCTATCGAAGCAAGGATCTTAGAGAAGATTAGAATCAAATTTAGATCTAAGATGGTATTGATGAACAGTGATTTGATCACCAATATCATAAGTTCTATAGGTGGTGTACCTCAACATGTAGGTATTGAAGATGGTTATGAGGAATTTTTTTAAGACTTTGAGGTTGCTAGATCAAGTGGTGAGGACATAACTGATTGTATGGAGAGACTTATGGGAAGTATGGATGGTCAGTTTTCTAGACCTAGATCTTTGTTGAAGTTGAAGCATAAGATGGAGGTTTTTAATTTTGTGGGTACTTTGAATCTTGAAGACTTGATTGATTGAATTAGTGAATTGGAAGACTACTTTGAGTTAGAGGGTATTGAAGATCCACTCAAAGTGTGATTGGCATAGACTAAGCTAAAGGGACACATTGCTCTTTGGTGGAAAGAATTGCAAAGAGATAAAGAAGAGGAAGGTTAAATGAAGATCACTCATTAAAGACTAATGGTGACAAAACTAAAGGATAAGTTTATACCTACTAATTATGAACTTGAATCATTTAAGAGGTTTTAGAATCTGAAGTAGAAGGATATCTCTATGAAAGATTATACCAAGGAGTTCTACAAGATGACTATTCGATCTTGACATAGATAATTGTCTAAGGAGATGGTAGCTAGATATATTAATGGCTTGAGATTTAATATTTAGGATGGGGTTGGTATGCTAAAGATTGCTTCAGTTGAGGATGCTTATCAATATTCTTTGAGAGCAGAAGAGGAGATGAAGAGGAGACATCAAGGTAATCCACATGGGAAGGATAAGCAAGATCACTTGGTCAAGAACAAACATATTGTTGAAGATGAACCAAAACCTACTGATAAGAAGATAAGGACAAGTAGAGGTGAGGTTAAGGGTGCCTGCTGCAAATGTGGTGAAGAAGGACACAAAGGTTATGAATGTTCATAGAAGGCTGCTGATAGGAGAACTTTTGTGGTGAATGAGGTTGAAGACCATATCAGTGAACCTAAGAAAGGAGAGAAGCTATTGACTTGGAAAGTATTGGTCGGTTAGCAGACATTAGAATCTTGTCAGAGGAGTAACTCCTTTAGGACTCATTGTAAACCTAGTGGTAACATCTACAATGTGATTGTGGATAGTGGTAGTATTTAAAACCTTGTTGCTAAGGAGATGGTTTAGAAACTTGATTTGAGGAGAGTGATACATCCTTGTCTTATAGGATTGGCTAGTTGCAAAATGAACATGCTTTCGAAGTAAGGGAGTAGTGTCTTGTTGATTTTTAGATCGTGCAGTATAAGGATCAAGTGTTGTGTGATATTCTTGACATGATTAGTTGTCGCATATTGCTTGGTAGAGCTTGGCAATATTGTAGGGCTATGCATGATTGTGTCAAGAATGTGATTACTATTGAGAAAGGTGGCAAGAAGCATTCCCTAATACCTCTATAGAATGAAGAACTTGATAGGAGGAACCTAAGTATTAGTAGTCGAGTCGAGTTGAAGTCTTCTGAGAGGGTTGGAGATCAGTGTGGAAATCAAACCTATGGAACACTAAGGATGGAAGTGGAATAGAGGAAAGAGTGTGCAAGTTGAAGGCTTGGAGGATATGTATGTGAAGAACTGGTTTGGGATTTATGTGTTGAATCCCAAAAGATGTTCTCCTATCTACTATGAACATATTTTTGCACCTGGGGTGTCTGATGTAGGAGCATCCTAGGGTTGTTAGCAATCCTACATGTTAGAGGGATTTTGGATTTGGAGTTAAGGACTCAGTCACCAAATGAGTGGTACTCGATCGTTACTGGGTATAGTTTTGGCCAAGGTGCTTGGTTAATGAAGGGGCTTGGTCACTAAAGGATCTCAGCATATACTATTGCTTGACATATACTAGGTTGCTAAAAAATTGTTGTAGTGGTTTCTAATGCTCAAAAATATGGCTTGTGAAATGTAGTTCTTGCAGATTTTCTCGATTGACTTGGAGCATTTAACACATGTTGCTTGAGATCATGATGTGTAGTGATCATGAGAGTTTTTGTAGACCTATTTGGGTCTTTTTTATTCATTCTCTGTGTATTTAATGAGTGTTTCTATTTAATATCTTTTGGAGGAAAACTTATGGCTCAACATGTATTTAATGAAAGGTTTAATTTAATTTTTAACTTGTTAGGCCGACTTGTGGCTTAGTTGGGTATAAGTAAGGGGTCTTGTGGAGTCTTAGGTAATATCATCCAGCTTGGGGAAGAGGATGTGGTAGAGGAGGGAACTTTGAAGAGTTAGTAGTTGTGGCTTGGGAACAAGGATATTGCTTGGTAGGCTTGAGAGCACAAGTTTAGATCTTCCTTGGAGTTTTCTTCTAGAGTATGGTTCTAGACTAGCTAAGGGTTTGGGGTTAGATCTTAAGGGATCTTGTAGAACTATTATTGTAAATGCTATTGTATTTGGTGATAACCTAGAAGACCTTACAGCCTGGCATTTTTCATGTAAATAGTTATTTTATGAATAAAGTGTTGTGAATTGGTATCAGATATTGCATTGTTATTGTGTTTATGTTGTGTGGTTATTTGTTGGGGGCTAGGACATCTCCTTTAGGGATTCTCCTACCTTGCACTATGTTAGAATGACTATGGTAAAACTTTTTCCCCATTTGCAAGGTTAGAAGGAGTGAGAACTTTGCTTGTATATGTTAATTATAAAGGATTTAAAGTGTACCAAAAGAATGTAAATTTGCATTTCAAAATGGAATTCTGGAGGACGAAGTCTACATTGAACAACCTAAAGGATTTTTTGATCCAAACAAAAGCAATATGGTATGTAAGTTATACAAAGATTTATATGGTTTGAAGCACACCCCTAGAGTATGGTATGAAAGGTTACACAATTAATTGGTAAAATTTGGTTTTGCAAGAACTAATGATAATAGTAATTTGTATCTAAAGGGTACAGTTGAAAAAAGATATTGCTAACTGAAATTTTTTTTGATCACATCAAATTTGGAGGAAAAGATTCATTAAGTCATTTTTTAATCAAATGAAAAAGGAGTTTGAAATGTCAATGTTTGGAGAGATTAAATTCTTTGTTGGTTTGCAAGTGTATTAGATGAACAAAGGTATTTTTATAACTCAATCAAAATATATCAAAGAAATCTTGAAGAATTTTGGTATGGAAGACTTGAGACCAGTTGGAACACCTATGGTGACCGGACACAAATTATCAAAGAATGATGATTTAGCTAAGGTGAATCAAACATTGTATAGGTCAATGATTGGGAAACTACAATATGTTGTGTGTAGAAGACCTAACATCACATTAGTTGTTGGAGTTTTTATTAGATTCTCTACTAATCCTAAAGAAATCATATGATGGCAGCAAAATGGATACTAAGATACTTGAAAGGAACATAAGACTATGAACTATGGTAAGAAGAAGTGATAAATTTGAACTAAAAGTATATATAGACGTTGATTGGGTAGGAAATGTTAATGACATAAAGAGTACCAGTGGAGGATCTTTCTTCTTGGGAAGAAGATTTATTTCATGAACAAGAAAGAAGCAACATTGTATTTCATAATCTATTGCAGAGGTTGAATAGGGTGTTGTAACAATGAATTGTTCAAACATTGTATGGATTAAGCAATTATTGAAAGATATGAAGGAAGAGATCACTAAATGTGTTGTGATATATTGTGATAACATGATTTCTATAAACATATCAAAGTTCTCTATGATTCATACAAAGACTAAGCATATTGAGATCAAGTATCATGACTTGAGAGAGTTGGTACAAGACAAAGAAGTGAGATTGGAATAAGTGAACACAAAGGAACATATAGCCGACGTATTCATAAAGATACTACCTAAGGATGATTTTGAGTATATAAGAGGTAAGTTATGGGTCATTCCCCTACCTGAATCAAACTAAGAAGAGATGTTGCATTGCATCAATTTTTATGAGCATAAGATCTTATAGATTGATGTAGGAGGTCACACTTTAGGATTTGTCTAAAGCTATGAAAAGCAAGATACTAAACTATCAATAGAGGAAGCTATAAGGAGTTAATCATGATATGAAATTACTATATCATTTAGATTAGTGACATGACAATATGTGTATGATATGTCTTTGGCATTTTTGTCAAAGAGGGAGAAGTGTGCAAGTTAGTTACCATAAAATATTAATAGATACAAATAGAGAGAAGTTATGCAAATAAAATGATTGTTGTCAAGAGACATATGTTGATAGAGGGAGCATCTTGAGCTTGATTGGATGAAAATCAAAATGAAACTAAGAAAGGGAGAACATAACCATAGAGGGAGATAATATTATAGAATTGAAGTTTTTTGGATTGCATAGTAACTAGTGAAGTATGACTGGTGTTACCATCAATGCCAAAGAGGGAGATTGTTGTAACCTACAATTAGAGTAATTGTTATGTTATCATTGATGTCAAACCTATTGGTAAGATACAATTTAAAAGCTAATAGAGAGGTATTATACTAATAGTGTAGAGTGTCATAACATTTGATTGAAGAAGAGGATTTGAAAAGAAGAGATAATGAAATGACCTAGTGAAAGGTTGAGTTGAGATGAGTTAAGTATCATGGAATTACAATTGGCACTTGATAAGTTAGTCCTTGACAAGGTAATGTGTTGTTAAATCAATACATGAAGTGAAGAAGATAGTTGGATGAATCTAACAATTAAAACAAGTCAAAAGAATAAGCTTGACCCAATATCAGTATTGCATGGTTAATGAAGGAGATGAAGCATAAGATTAAGGAACTTAAGTAGAAGCAGAGAAAAATAGGTCAAGCTAAGTGTTATTTATTGTTGAAAAAATATATGAAGAAGTGTCAAAAGTGACTAATTATAGTAATGGTGAAGTAAGCATGTTGATTCTGAGTGAGAAAGTATAGTGTGTCAAGAGCTACATAGTGACAACCAAGCTAAAGAACAAAGTGATTACCGAGTGAGAACAAATGTTATAGTTTGAGAAAGATTTGAATTTGAGGTCAACATAGTTGGAATTTTGAATTAGTCAAATTGTGTGGAAGATAAGGATTGATAAGGTGGTGTATTTAATGCATGAGGAGATTTTTTTAAGTGATCAAAGGAAAGGATTTAATCACAAGTTTCTAGAAGGAGGAGAACAAAAAGATGGAAGGATTTGTTAAATCTAACCTAAGCTTGAGTTCAGTCATGATTTTTAAGTGACAAAAGATCAAAATTACCTATTTAAGGAGGCACTAAAAATGTTTTCTAAGGTTGGTTTGGTGTTGATTGACAATCCTAAGGTGAAGTTGTGAAGAGTTAAAAAATAGAGGTGAAGTGTGAAGAGTTTGTGAAGACTGGGTGCTTAAGGAGATACCAAGAAAATCAATAATGGAGATCTCAATGGAGGCAAGTCAATGAAATGGTAGATGAGTGAATGGAGATCTAAATTTGCAAAGTGAGTTGTACTTTATAGATCAAACCTATTGTCACATTCTAACTATTCTACCAATCCAAAATCCTTTAATCAAGGTTAACCTAATAGTCATTTTGTAAATCCTTTAATCCAAGTGACATTCTAATGGAATGATCCAAAGTCCTCTAAAAAGGCCACTCCTAATAGGGTGATCAAATCCTTTAACAGGGTCACATTCAACAATGTGTTGTATAACCTTTAACATGGTTGGCTCTTAACTAGGCTCACTTCAAAAGAGTGAAAAATTGGTAGCATATTACTTGGTGGTTTTTTTTTCAAATTGGGTTTCCAAATTAAATCTTGGTGTCAAAGTGTTATTTTATGTGTGGATGTTATTGTTTTGCATGCTATATTTTATAGTAGTTTATTTACTGGTAGATGATACTTATAGAGATAGAGAGTTTATTAGTTGTATGAAATGTTATATTACTAGTGATATGCTATAGAGACTAAGTGGATTTCTCAAATTGATTAATATGTTTGAAGTTGTTGAAAGTTGATTTGGTACATCTAGACCTGGGGAAAACTAATTCACCCCCCTATTTATTCTAAATCATTATAACATATACAAAATAACAACATTGAATATAGGTGATATATCCATGTCATCAAGTAACTCAACTTCATAAGCATTACCACTATCAAATATCCTTAAGATCTTACAAGGACCAAAATTCATCTTCAACTTACTATATGTGTCAATAGGAAATCTATCTCTCTTCAAATGAACCATCACTGACTACAAAAATTGTATGTCTCCTTGATCTATCTACATTATCTTTATATTTATGATTACTCTATTCCAACTTAGATTTCACTTCCTCATGAAAAGACTTCATAACTTCTATAGTTTTTTTTCTCCTTCATCATCCTCTTCTCTTCTCCAATAATATCCTTTAAGTTTGATATACCTCTAGGATGCATCCCTATACTCAAAAGGTATCTTTCTAGTACTCCTATTTGCATAATTATTTTATGCAAACTCTCCTTGTGCCAATACCAAATACCAACTACTCAGTTTATCTCTAACTAAGAATCTCAAAAAATTACCCAAACTTTTATTTACAACTTTTGCTTGTCCATTAGTATGTGGATGGAATTTACAACTAAACTTGAACTTAGTGTCCAGATTCGTCCATAAAGTCTTCTAGAAATTAAAAAATAAACTTATTGTCTCTATCAAATATAATGCTCCTTGGTAATCCACTCAATTTGAAAATATCCTTAAAGAAAATATATGCAGTATGCATGATATATGAAGTTTTCTTACATGGTACTAAATGTGTCATCTTGGAAAATCTATCCACAACAACAAATATAGAATCATTCCCTCATGTTGTCCTCAATAAGCCAAGAACAAAATCCATGTTGATATCACTCCAAGGCTTCTCAAGTACTAAAATAGGTATATACAATCCAATATTCTAACTTACTCCTTTTGCAACTTGACAAACTCCATGCTTCCTTATAAACTTTTAAACATCCTTAAACAATTGAGGCCAATAATACTTCTCTTTAAGAAAACTAAACATCTTATCAATACCAAAATGTTTGCTATGCCACTGCTATGATTTTCCTTTATCAAATTAAATCTCATTGATCCCCTCAGTATACATAATTTAATTCCTTTGAACAACATACCTTCTTCAAAAAAAAAAGATTCATACTTACTCGGCTGATCTGAAAAATTCAATGCTCTCCACACTCTCCAATACTTAGAAAAATCAAGATTAATGTCATACAGATCTTTTGTCTCATCAAAACCAAGAACTTTATCTCGATCAATAAAGATATCCTTCTACTCAATACGTATACAACTCAATTAATGACTTACTCTTATGCTTGACCACAAATGTGAAACTCTGCAAATACTCAACCCACATCATATGCCTCTAATTCAATTTATGTCGACTTCCCAAATGTTGTAAAGCCTTATGATTAGTATACAACACAAAATCCTTAGGTACCAAGTAATGTCTCCAAATCTTCAAAGCTTGAACAATAGCATAAAAATCTTGATCATATACAAAATACTTCCTTTTAATATCATTAAATTTCTCACTAAAGAAAGAAATAGGTTTACCTTCCTGGCTTAGCATAGCTCCAATTGCACTACCACTTGCATCACATTCCACTCGAAATACTTTATTGAAATCAAGCAAAGCTATCATAGGTAATTCAAAAACCTTCTATTTCAAAGTCTCAAAACTCTTACCAACTCCATGTGTCCACTTGAATTCCTTTTTGTATCCTCTCATTGTCTTAGTCATAGCATTACAGATTGAACTAATTTTTTTAATGAACTTCCTATAGAAACTTGTTGATCCATGAAATGATCTAACTGCTCAAACATTCTCAGGTGTAGACCAATCAAGAATTACTTTTACCTTTTCAGGATTCATCTTCAAACCATCAATAGAAATAAAAAATCTCAAATACACAATCTCCTCTTTCATGAATAACATTTCCTCAAATTAATAAAAAATTGTTCTTCCTTCAATCTCTCTAACAATTGCTTAATATGCAACAAATATTCTTCTCTAGTCTTATTGAATGTCATAATATCATCAAGGTAGACAATAAAAAAAATTACCGATTAATTTCTTCAAAACCTCATATATCAACAACATAAGTATCATCCATCAAATTTAATTTTCCCTTCAAGAGGGCTCAAACAGGGTGATCCCCTATCCCTTGTTCTCTTCATCATTTTGGCTAATTTTTTGGGAAGGCTAATTATAAGAAAAAGACAGGACTAGAGTCTACAAGGTCTCAAGCCTTCGTCTGGTCATCTTTCTTTCACCCACCAGCAATTTGTGGATGATATTATTCTGGGGGGAGAGGATATGGTCCATGAGGCCAAATTGTTTAAGGGTTTGTTGAATGCTTATACTAGGGGTTCATCATATCCAAAGTCCTTACTACTAGGCTCCTCAGAGTTCTTCACCTAATTATCTCCCCATAGTAAACTAGCTTTGTCCCAAGGAGACAGATTCTAGACTCTATTATCACAGTGCATGAGGTGATTCACTCTCTTGAAGCTGGCAAGAGGGAAGGTTTTCTTCTTGAGATTGATATGTCTAAAGCTTATTACAGGGTGGATTGGAACTTCCTGATGGTGGTCCTCCAATCTTTTGGCTTTGATTCCCAAGTTTGTAAACTGATCTTTTAGCTTGTCTCTTCCCCTTCTCTGTCTGTTCTAGTTAATGGTTCCCCATCAAATTTATTTTTTCCTTCAAGAGGGCTAAGACAGGGTGATCCCCTATCCCATGTTCTCTTCATCATTTTGGTTGATTGTTTGGGAAGGCTAATTATAAGAAAAATATAGGACCGAAGTCTACAAGGTCTCAAGCCTTCATCTGGTCATCTTTCTTTCACCCAACAACAATTTATGGATTATCCTATTCTAGGGGGAGAGGCTACGATCCAGGAGGCCGAAATGTTTAAGGGTTTTCTGAATACTTATACTGGGGGTTTTGGCCAAACTATTAACTAGGATAAGAGTTCAGTCTACTTCATCAATACTCCGCTGGAGAGACAAAGGAAAATTGCTAATATCCTAGGAAGTGGTATTGGATCCCTTCCTACAAGTTATCTTGGTATGCCTTTGGGATCCAAACCCATAGAATCTTTTTGGAATAGCATCATTGATAGATTCAACAAGAAATTAGTTGGCTAGAAAGGTGCTACCCTCAGGCAGGCAAGCAAATGCACTTTGGTGAAATCAATATTCCAAAATCTCCCCACTTATGCCTTAAGCCTCTTTGGGATTCCCACTAAGCAAGCTGATAGAATGGAGAAGATTCAGAGGAACTTTCTCTAGACAGGGGTTGAAGAGCACAAAAGATATCATCTTGTCACCTGGGCCCATGTTTGCCTTCTCAAATACTATGGGGGCCTTGGTATTAGAAAAATCAGACATCTCAATAATGCCCTTTTAGCCAAATAGATCTAGCGCATTTTTTAGAGTATCGGAGAATGGACAGAAATTATGATTGAGAAATATCTAAGAAGTCAGTCTCTCAGCTTTTTGCTTCATGAGACTAAGATTCCTCAAGGATCTTACATATGGAATGGGATCCTAAAGGAAAAATTCTTGGCTAAGTCCAAGGCCAAATGGAAAATTGGTAAAGGTGAGAATATCTTATTTTGGCAGGACAATTGGACGAGCCAGGGACCTCTTATTGATCACCCTAATTATGGTAGATGGGTAGAGCCATGCATAAGAAGATATGGTCTGAATGTTAGTGATTATAGAGCAAGTAATGGATGGCATGAATTGTCTATGATATCCCCGGACCTTAAATCTTTGATAATTAGCCTAAATGTTATTTTCATAAATAACAAGAGGGATGAAGTCATCTGGGGAGATAACTTGAATTAGCAATACTCTGTCACCTCTAGGTATTTTTCATTGTGGGATAGAATGGAGAAACCCATCTAGGCTAAGGCATGGACTCCTGGCCTTACCCCAAAAATCAACATCTTCTTCTAGCTTTTGCTCCAAGACAAAATCCTTACTTTGGATAATTTCGCTAAGAGAGGTTAGATTATCCCCAACAAGTGTAGTTTATGCAAGCACAACTTGGAGATGGTCAATCACTTATATATTCATTGCTCCTATTCCTCCAAAGTTTGGAACCTCCTGACCAAGGACTTTGGGGTTAGTTGGTGTCTGTTGGCCAACATTCAAGAATTCTTCAGCTAATGGAAGAGTTCACACTTCAGTTTGATCACCTAATTAATTTTCTCATGGTCCCTCCCGCACTTCTTCTAGGGAATTTGGAAAGAGCGGAATAATTGATTTTTTAGAGATAGGGAATCCCCTGAGTTTGTTATTGCTGAGAAAATTGAAGGATTAATGAAGGAGAACTTCACCATTACAAAGGAAGGAAATATTGAAGAAGGTGGGAATAGCAGACAAAGGAAAAAGGATAGGGGCAGGAAAAGATAGGAGGCCAGGTGGTTTTTTCCCCCTAAAAATTGATACAAAGCCAATTTTGATGGGGCTGCCAAAGGGAACCCCAACCCTGCTAACAGTGGAGGCATCATTAGAAATAGCTATGGTGGAGGAGTTGCGAGTTTTTCTTCCCTCTTGGACATCAGATTAACTATTTCATAGAAGCTAGTACTGCTAGTCACATTGTTAAACTGGCCTTGGCTTCTAGGATTGAGAACCTCTAGCTAGAGGGGGATTCTTTAAATATCATAATTTGTCTAAATGGAAACTCTATGCCTTCTTGGACTATTGCAAATGTGATCAAGGAGTTAAAGTTTAACTTGGGTAAGTTCAACAAGACTTATATTAGCCATGTGTACAAGGAGGTCAATTCAGCTACTGACTAGTTCGCAAATGAAGCGGTCGCCAAAAATTTGGAGATGATGTGGCATGATGGTGACAACTTTCTAGCAGTAGTAAATAATTTAATACTGCAAGATCGCATCTAGGGAAGTACTAAAAAAATCCAAAATTAATGATGGGAAGATTTGCAAGATTGCACATTGGAGTGGGAGTTAATGAAAATCATGTGAAACTCTTTTCAAAACATGATAGCATGTACGTACGACATGCTTTATGGGTTGTCTTGAATACAACCATTAAAACTGATAAATTCAAAAATGTTTTTGAGTTTCGCATTTTGAAGGAGGTCGAGGTCTATAAGAAAACTATGATTAGGTGGGAGCTTATTGAATTTGAGGAAACCATGATAGGGGAGAGAAGTAGGAGGGAGCTATCGAAGGAGGCAAAGAATTGGAAGAAGAAACCGAAGGTTTGGCATAAGTTGGAAAAGGGAAAAATCACTAGATTCTTGGAGAAGCTCCATGGATTTGATGTAGGGATCACCAAGATTATGGTGGATTCCTAGAAAAATGGGAGAGCCAAAATCGATGGGGTCACCCACCATGTCAATGCGATTTTGATAGCCCAAGTTGCGGAGATCCCTCTAGAAGGGAGTAACTTCTTCAAAGACAAGAAAATGTTGACAAATGTTGTCAAAGTTTTTGTGAATGATGAAAAGGAGCTGAATAAGCTCGTCAAGGTGGAGACGTATTACGAGATGGAGTCAATTAAAAAGTTATGGAGGTATGTCCTAAGGACTATCATTGAATATATTTCCCTGGACCCCATATTTGATAGGATTAGAATGCATCATTTTGTTTTTCTTAATCACTTTAGGCATGGAATCAAAATCTCTTTTCCTTTTTATCTTTTCACCTCCATGAGCAAGGATATCGAGGTTTTTAAGAGGAAACCTATCACTAACCCAACCCTTCACAAGGGATTACTCCTCCTAGTCTATGAGTATCTAAAGACTCAAACTAGGGGAAAATCCCTTGGTGATACTGGGTGTGTATCTGAGGAAACTAGGAGTTTGGATTCTAAGGATGTGAATAGCATAAAATTGAAAGAAGAGGACAATGTTTCCTCTAAAGGTAAAGCACCTAAGGAAGAAAGGAAAGTCACTCCCTCTACCCATATTCCCTGCAGAAAGAGCCCCAAGGGCTTACCCCCCATTCCCCCTAAGCCTGAGCCTCAAGAGGAGGAGGAGGATAATGATGATGATGAGGATACATACTTAAAGGAAGAGAAGAAGGGGGAGGATGATGAGAAGGAGGAGGAGAAGGGGAGGGAAAGTGAAAAGGAGAAGGAGGATTCAACTGACATGTCAAGGAATCCCAAGAAAAGGAAACCAGATGAGGCTTTTGAAACCAATGACCAAATTCTTGAGATTCCAGGCCTTAGCCCCACTACGTCTCCATCTAAGGGGAAGATAGAGATTCAAGGGAAAGAGAGTGGGGAGGTGATAACAAAAAATAGGAGGAGGTCTTAGAGGAATTTTAATTCAAATATCATGAAATTGGGGATTGTCGGGGAGCCATTAAATATCCAAGTGATGGAGGACATCAATGGAAAAGCCCACTATGATGAACTCATTGACCCTACTTTGGTCATTATCTCTGATACTGCGAGGGAAATTAGGCTTAACCTTTTGAACAATGCTAAGAACAGCATGATAGACAATTTTTGGTCTATCAAATGGTTATTCCATGACATTGAAGAACTTAAGGGGAAAAGAAGCCAAGAAGGAAGCCAAAAAATTGATAGCAAATAGGGGCACAATGAAGAGGAGAGAAGCCAAGATGGAAGCCAAAGGCACTTCAATGTCCAAGAACACAATGTTGACCAGGAGGATAGAATCACCAAGGTTGAGCAAAGAGTCCAAAGGATGGAGTTCTCCCATTAGAACCTGGATAATTAGGTGATCACCACTTTGAACGCCCTGAATGAGAACATTAACAGTCTGGGTGAATCATTGGCTAGTGTTGGTTTTGGTAGGGAAAAGATGGAGAAGGCTAGCTTGGACATTGGGCAGGCTGAGGATGATTTGAAAGATACTAGGGACAAAGTGGATGCTTAGAACTAGGACCAGGAGGATGTGGACGACAGGAAGACCAATGAAGCTATAGAGACCCTGCAGGTTCTTGATAGAGAGAACTGATAGTCAGTGATATTTTGTTGTCTCGTATTTTCCTTGTGTAGCTAGTTTTTCTAGTGTAGCTAGTTTTTTGTTTCCTGGCCATGGGCCTGTTGTTTAGGATTGGCTTTTGATAAGTAGATTCTCTGTAGCTGGACTTTTCTTAATATTTCTATTTCATATATGTTGTAAAAACTTTTGAGTTTCAGGATCCCTATAAAACTTGTTTTACTTAATCAAAAACAACATAAAAGTACTTGGTGCATTAGTTAAACTAAAAGGCATAACCAATCACTCATACAAAACTTTTTTTGTTTTGAAAAAAGTATTTCATTCATCACCTTCTTTGAATCTAATCTGACAATATCCACTCTTCAAATAAATCTTGGTAAAGTATTTTGCCGCACTCAAATAATCCATGATGTCATCTATCCTCAACATAGGAAACCTATACTTCATTGTGATCTTATTGATTGCTCTATAATTGATACACATTCTCCATTCTTCTTAAGTGTCAATACAACATGTACTGCACACAAAATCAAACTCTCTTTGATCAAACCTTCCTACAATAATTCATGTACTTTCCTATTAATTTCTTCATTCTCATTTGGTGTCAATCTATAAGGTGCTTTGTTTGGAAAACTAGCTCTAGGGATCTGGTCCATACAATGACTTATTCTTGTCATTATGGTAAACCATTAGGTATATTCTCTATAAAAAAAACCTTGTACTTGGTGAGTAACTCTTCAATTTTAGCTAGAACTTGATCAATACAATCAACACTCAATTTACTACAAATTAAAGCAAAACAAATATTCTCCTTCTTTACATCTTTGACAAACTAGTTTACATTCACCATGAAAATCCTAACTATTGTACAGTGACCTTCATCTAATTTCTCTATCAAGGGTAACAACACTTGTCTCTTTCCTTTAGCCCAAATGGTATACTGATTCAATCTCCCATTATGCACTACTTGTCTATCATATTGCAAAGGTATACCCAATAGAATATGATGACTCTCCATAGGCATGATATCACACATGATTTCATCATAATATCTCCTAATCTTAAATTTCACAAGACATTGTTCACTTACCAATAGTTTATGCTCATTTTTGGTCCAAGCAATATGGTACAATTTTTTTGGCAATATGGTGAGATAGATGTCTTGATTGTTTTCATTTATGGCAACATATATTCAGTATTTCATTTATGCATTTAGAGAGAAAATTGTCTAAGTGTTAAACAGTTTGAAGTAGTATAGAGAACATATCTTAAGAGTACAGACAACTCATTGAGAGTTAGCTTATGCATAGTTAAGAGAGGCTTCATGACACTATCATGATGATGTGGTTAAGTGTGAAGATGTGGATGATTAGTATGATGTAAATTATGATAAAAAAAACTAGTGTGGGTATTTAATAGAGCATATTAGTAATCAAAGTTGTACAACCTTAGGAATTATTTTAGTTATGAAATAACCACTAAGTTATGATGAGCTAACTTTATGGACATTATTTTATTTTATGTCAAATGTGTGAACACGTGAAGGCTGACTAAGCAGAGTTTTGTGAATGTGCAAGGTATAAGTAAAGATCTTGTATTGTGCAGTTATGCAAAAGTTGTGAGGTGTTGTAGTTGTGATGTGAACTATTATACAAGCCTTATGTGATGCAAGATTTGATGTTTGATCAAAGCAAGTGTGAGTTACAATAGTAAAACAAGTATTGTATGCATACCTATCTTGTGAAGAACTAAATTATATAATTGCATGTTAGGGAAGTGGGCTCTTCTTGCATACATTGTATTTATTCTACCAACTCCTAATAGGGTTGAGGCTTCTAACAAGGCTTAGTCCCCTAACAAGGGCTCGAGACATTATATGTACTTCATAGACTCCTAACAGGGTCAATATCTTTAAGATGATCTTATTTTTAGTGAATCATCTTGTGGGTATCATCCCCATCAAGGTTTTCCCTTGGCTAGGGTTTCCCTAGCCAATGAGTAATGGTGGTATGAATTATCTATGTGCACGGTTATATTTATTGTTTAGCATTGTTGGTTTACTTTTATATGTAAGTTATAAAGTAAGTAACAATTTTAGTTGTGGGAAAAAGTTTGTAGAAACTTGATTCACCACACCCCCCCCCCAACCTCTCAGTGTTATCTATTTCTAAAAATTAGTATCAGAGCCCAATTACTTTAAAGAAGTTTAATAGCTTGAGTAAGATCCCAATGAATATGTAACAATTGAAGAAAAATCTAGAAGAAGTTCTTGAGTAGATTGATCTTCTTACAGAAGAAAGAGACTCCTTGAAGGATAGATACAAAGATTCAAAAGTGTACATTGGCAAACTAAAAGATGAGATTGATGATCTAAAATCTGGCAAGGAACCATTTGCCTAGAATAGTGACAATGATGTAGGAGATCTTCAAAAAGAGAATGAAATCTTGAAACATGAACTAAAAATAGTTGAGCTTAAGTTGAGTCTTAAGAAAAATAGTGGCATTTGTGAACCAGGACTGAAAATTGAGAATGTAGATCTTAGCTCCCAGTTAAGTCAAGTTACATCTGAATTAGATACTATCAAGATTGAACATGCTAAGTTAGAAAAATACAACATTATTGTAAAAGAAGAATTGACACAAGCTAAGCAACGGTTAGAAAAACTTTATTCCAATAGTGAGAAGATGGATCGGTAGATATTTCATCAGAGACCTTCTTATGACAAGACAAGACTAGGATATCTAATTGGAGAGAAATCAACCAAGAAAGTTGAAATCAAAAGAGAACCAAATCCAGTTATTGAATCCCCTAAAGAATTTGGTCTAAGTAAGGTAGAATCAAGCACATCTACTGAAGTATCAAAGGAAGTTGAGTTAATTGATTTGTTGACTAAACCGAATGAACCTAAGAAAATAGAACAAGTTGATAAACCTAAGCAAGTTGATCCACCCAAGGAAGTAAGACATGAATTCAAAGGTAGATGTTTCATTTGTAATGAAGTTGGACACATGAAAAGAGATTGCACATGTAAGTCTTTTAAACCCATTACTGATTTATATTGTTATAATTGGCATGGTTATGGACATAAGGTAGTAGATTGTAAGAAACCTAAATTTGATGGTAATAATGAGAATAGTAGGATGTTAAGGAATACTAACACTATAAGTAATGGAAGAGGTATATCTCAAAGCAGATTTAATGATGCAAAAAAATATTGATGGTGAAAAGAAGTATTTTGTTTGTTAGAAATGTAACAATCCTAGACATATTGCAAGGAATTGCAGAGCACCTAAAAGTCAGAATGGAACCAATCAAAGGAGGAATGCACCTATATGTTAGTTATGCAATAGCTTTGGACACACAGCAAAATTTCATAGAATGGACAAAAGGAACCTTAATAGGAATCCTAATCACAAAAGGAACAACAATAGAGATAACATAAGGAATGAGAATGGAAGTGATAATGGTTAGAAAGAAGCAGTTAAGGAACATGTTTATGAGTTCAAGGAAGCATTTGTGAAAGATTATAACCTAGAGAGTTCACATACAACATTGGAAGAACAATACATTGATGCACTTGATGGAAAGATGAAGTCATAGATTGTTTGTGGCTCATCCTACCTAAATTAAGAAGCTCTAGCAGTAGCAGAGCATTAGTTATTCAAAACTAATGTTAGAAAGAGATTTGGAAGTTGCATAGTTAACAAGTGGTAGAAGACATAGAGAGGAAGCTATGGTTAAGAATGCATGCCTTGATATGATCGAAGTAAGCAAGGATTTAGAAATCAAGCTTACTGGTAAACAGAGATAGTATTTTGAATTTGTGGTAGATACACATTTAATGTGTGGTGCAATTTGAAATGATTTAAGGATCATAAGGAAGATTGAGTGTACCATTTATTCATGTGAAGTGTCTTGAGTGAATTAAAGAATGATTTGACAAAAAATTGAAGTGTGAAGTAAAGTTTGAGAAGCTAAAAGTTGCAAAAGCCCCAAATTGCAAATTTGAGGTATTTTACGAAGTATTGAATCTATTTTATTTTAGTATTTTCATATTATAGAGAAATGTCTAGTTAGAGAGTGCATGATGTTAGTGATAGACTGAGGTATGAGTTCAAGAAACACCCATTTGTTTCTTTATTGGATGATCTATTAGGTGTATTTTCACAAGTTCCAGGAAATGTGTTGCACGTAGAAGATATCATAAGTTATAAACGCTATAAGAGTGAGAGCATTATTGATGATGAGATTCATAGAGATTTAGGTGATATGTTTAATAATGATTTACCCCTAAAATTTGAGCGTACACACCTAGAGGAATTGAATTTAGTTAAGTATATTTTTTATACATAATTTGACAATCATGAATGGACCCGAATCATATTGAGTAGAGTACATGATGATATGTTTTGGTTAGGTGATGTACCAATTGTCATTGACAATGACATGATTCACAAGATCATAAGCAATGAAGGTTGTAATCTTGTTAATGAGAAGAATGTTAGGAAAATGGTTGAGATGAACCTGAAAATGAAGTTTGATAGAAGGAATATGAAGGTTGAACCTATTCTGAATAAAGGAGTTAAGTTGTTAACTAAAATTTTAGGGTACAAGTTGAACCATGGATCAAGGGTTAACTTAGTACCAACTGGATTTCTTCATGCAGTATATGTAATGACAGTTGAAGGAAGAAAGCTTAACTTATGCAAGATCATTAGAATGCAATTATTGGAAAACCTTGCAAGACTGAAGAATACTAAACATGTAGTATTAAAATTTGAATCTCTATTGACTCATATTATTTTATGTTTCAAGGAAGTTTCATGGACTAATTAATTAGGATAGCAACAAGTGCAGAATGGAGTTAGTGACTCAATGCTATAGATCCAAGCCTAAGAACATCAGAGATAATGACATAGATAGAATGATGAAGAGTTTCCAATAAAAAATGAAGCTAAGGTATATGATACCTACTTTTATGGTGGAGAAATATAAGGATGATTTATGCTTCATGGTGAAGACTAACAACACCTGCATGGAAGCAGTCATTCCCAAAGTAAAATTCATTGAGCCTATGGGCTATGAGATGAGCACAAAGCTAATTGAAGGGTATGTATAGATCATACTTGAATTTGAGTAGAATACAAAATGTCTTAGATGGGAACCTTTGAGGAGAGATCAAGAAAATTTTAGTCTAAACTATATAGTAAAGAAAGAAAGATAAAGATTAAAAAGGAGATAGATTCTATTCTCAAGGAACTTGGAAAGACATGAGAAGGGTTTAATGAGATTAAAGGAATTATGCTAGATATGAAAGCTAGTGGTCAAACTGAAGTGTTGGCACTAACTCCCATTATTGTGGCAGGACCTTCAGAAGGAGTAACTATGGCACAATCTTGTGTGCAAGCTCCTAATGCACCTTATGCAACAATTGCACAAGTGCAACTAGTATGAGCTAGACATGAATAAACAAGGGGATAGTCAGAGGTGGAATCACCTACTGTGTAGAGGAAGTATGGTAGACTGGTGAAGATTAAGCAAGAACCTACACCACAAGCAAAGAAAATGGTCAAGAAAAGTGCCAATAGACCAAGAAATAGGAGAAAGAACCTACAAATAAGTAGTTCTGAGAGTTCAGAGGATGATGTTGAAGATAAACCTGTTGAACAAGATGCACAGGAAGCAAGGACAACAACAAACAAGAAATCATAGAAACCTAAGGTAGAAAATTTGAATATGTAGATTATTAATGATGATAATTTTGTTCAGTTAAATAAATTTTACAACATGTATAGTAATATGGATAGAAGACAATTAGAGAATGTTGTTATAAGAAATATGATTTTGAAGAATAAAATGTTTGAAATTATACCAAATAAGATTCCTGAAGACCTGTATAATAGGTTGGTAAATAGGAAAAAAAGGGTATTAGAAGAAAATTTGAACATGAGGATTGTAATACCCCAAAATTGGCTCATTGCCATTATACCAATTCTGGTCTATTTGGATCAATTCTAAGACCTATTCTAATAGGCAATTCTCATTCTGCTACTCACTACTTGACTTAATTGTCAGATGCAAAAAACCCTAATCTGTGTTCATCATACTCATTATTTAATCCCTATAGTACGCACTCATATTATCCACATTAAACCTATTTGATTTCAATTTAATTTAATCTAAAGTATTCATACTTGATTAAATTTAATTATCTCCTAAGGCTAATGTACTACAGAATTAAATTTATTTAATTTAATAAATATGCCTATTTTAATTAAATAAACAAAATTATTTAATTAAATAGAAAAGCTATTTCTAATTAATCAAGCAAAGTTATTTAATTAAATAGGAAGCCATTCCTAATTAATTAAATGAAGTTATTTAATTAAATAAGAAAAGTGTCTCTAATTAATTAAATAAAATTATTTAATTAAATAAAAAAGGAATTTATGAGAGCATATCTCATTTTATTAAATAAATATTCTTTCGAATTCTTCTCTTCAGTTCAAAAATGGAAATTCCTAGATAACTACTGATCAAATTAGAAGTGATCTAGATCACTTGCTTTCACACTAAAGTCTATCTGAGCTAAGTGACTCTTACACTCATATTTGAGTTAGTTAACTCCCTTTAATTTGGGAATCTTCCACCTTAACTGAACCTCATCTTCAATCCTGACCGTTGATTGAAATCGATCTCAACCGTTGATGGATTCCAGGAAAATCTATTTAAGAGACCCTCATTTCTTCATTTTGGGAGGATGAATTGAATTGCTATTGAAGTGTTGTTGAAATTCATACTCACATTTTCTCATATTTTGCATATATTTTCATCTGTAGTTTAATTTCATTTAGTATAATATGCATATGATTAATCTAGTTTCCTTTACTTATTCTTAGATTAAATGCATATCTCATCATAGATTACTTTGCATTCTCACATAGATTAGTTGCATATCAAATCCTTCATTCTTAGAGGGTTTGGTTGCTTACACCTCAAATATGAGGATATTAACAGGCAAAATCCCTTTAGATAGAAGGCAATAGGTCGGCTTGCAGGGCAAATCTTGGGTGAACAATCTCATGTTCATTCCAGGATGAATCCGCATACAATGACCGTGTTGAAGTGTGTGTGTTAATAGGGGCCACATATTCACACATACAAGGATCACATCAATAAATAAGTTATGTGATGTTGGATCAAAAGAGGAATTAGACAGAGTTTTGAAGGGTATTGAGTCATTGTTGAGGAACAAAAGAAGAGCAATTCTTCTGATGGGAGGCAATTATGAGGAAGTTAGGCAAGAGACAGAGGAGGCTATAGTAAAATAAATGTCCTAAGTACCTAAGGTGAGTGCATAGTCTAAAGTTGATAGTCTAGTATCTGTACAGATAGAAGAAGACAAAGAGGAGACACACACAAGAACTTTCACCACATCACATTGTTATCGGTATTGAATCCATGCAAGTGGATAGTATGTAAATAACAATAGATGTCAAAGAAAATCCCTTTGCAGCATTTGGCCAATCTATTGTGGCAATACCACTGCATACAATAGCTCGGATAATGAGGAAGAAGATAAGAAGAAAAAGGAAGAACAAGAAATAGAAAAAAAAGAAAAGGAAAGAAACAGAGGAAAAGAAATGAAAAGAAGAAGAAGAAAAGAAGAGGAAAGAAAAAGAAGAGGAGGAAAAGAGAGCAAAAGAGAATGAAGAAGAAGAGAAGAGGAAGAAGGAAGAGGAAAAGCATAAAGAAGAAGAAAAGAAGACTAACACTACTATAACCTTAGTAGTATTAGTAGTTGGAACATCGGCAACAACACCTATTCCATTTGATCATAAAGATCAGAAAGAGCTAATGGGCACCTTAAGCAAATTGTTTGAGAAAAAAAATCTATGAAGTCTTTGGAGAAGGCTCCTGTTGAAGTCTTGGAGTGGATGTAGAAGATAGTTTCCATAGTTGTAGAAAATCTACATTTGCAGGTCAAGGAAAAAGATTTGGTGAAGACCTTTGATAAGGAATTCACAACTTTAGCTTGAGTAGCAGCAGTGCAAGTGTAGACACAACATGATGCATCACTATTTGACACGGTATGCAAAAATATTAGGAATGATATGAAAACCTTATATGTATGTATAAAGAGCTAAGGAAGAGCTTAGATGAAGGTAATTGTTTGCATGGATAGTGCACAATATCTTATAGTTACTTATCAAATTTTGATGTAAAGATCAAAGGCCATATGAGTGAGCTTCAGATATTCACTACTAAATTGTAGCAACCAGAGGTTAGAATTGATGGTTCTAAAACTGAAATTGAGAAGATTCACAATGTTTTTAGAGTCATTGAGTTTGAAAAGGAGAAGGTATTAAGGAGATTTTCTATTCTCAGAGAATATTTGACACCCAAAGTTGTCATTTTGCAGAGGTAGTTGAAGGAATGTCTTGCAGAGAAGACATCCTATGACAAATTTTCCTGGACTGACTTGAGCATAGTTGAAGTAGAATCTTATTCACTTTGTGCACTCATCAGTATATTAGATACATTCCAAGGTGACTAGAAGGAGGACATAGATAGGCTGAAGATTGATTTTGCAGATTGTATATCTAGTATGACAAGGTGATCATCAGTAGGCAGCAAGTTTTGTGATATAGTTTTGTAACACCTTTGTCATTGATGTCAAAAGGGGAGTATTATTGTATTTATATAGATATAAATGTATATTTAAGGGGGAGCTTATATATGTATCAATGTAAAGGAGTGATAAGGAATGTATGATCCATCAAAACATAAATAAAATTATTATGTTTTGAAGGGCTTTTTTTGTACTTTATTTTTGTTTTTTATATGTATGACATCATTTTGGAATTTAGCCAATTTTACCAAATGTTATCATCAATGCCAAAGGGGGAGATTTTTTGCAATATGGTCAAATAGATGTCCTGAAGGTTTCCATTTATGGCAACATTTCATTTATGCATTTATAGATAGAAAATTATCTAAGTGTTAGATAGTATGTAGCAGTACAAAGAACAAATCTTAAAAGTACACATGACTCATTGAGAGTTAGCTTGTGTGTAGTTAAGAGAGGCTTTGTAACACTATCATGATGATGTGGTTAAGTGCACAAATGTGTATGATCAGTATGACGCAAGTTATGATTAAAATACCAATGCAAGTATTTAATAGAGCAAAACATAACATATCAGTAATCAAAGTTATATGACCTTAGGAATTATTTTTGTTACAAAATACTTACTAAGTTATGATGAGCTAACTTTTTGCACATTATTTTATTTTATGTCAAAAATGTGAACACATGAAGGTTGATTGAGCAAAGTATAAGTAAAGATCTTATATTATGCAGTTATGCAGAAGTCGTGAGATATTGTAGTTGTGAGGTGAAGTATTATGCAAGCCTTATGTGATGCAAGATATAATGTTTGATTAGAGCAAGTGCAAGTTACAATAGTAAAAGAAAGAATTGTATGTATACCTATCTTGTGAAGAACTAAATTGTATAATTGTGTGATAGGGTAGTGGGCTCTTCTTGTATACATTATATTTGTTCTACCAACTTCTAAAAAGGTTGAGGCTTCTAACAAGGCCTAGTCTCCTAACAAGGAGTTGAGACACTATATGTACTTCATAGACTCCTAACAGGGTCAATATCCTTAACATGATCCTATTATTTAGGGAATAATCTTTTGGGTATCATCCCCACCGGGGTTTTCCCTTGGCCAAGGTTTCCCTAGTTAAAAAATAATGGTGTTATGAGTTATCTATGTGCATGGTTATATTTATTATTTAGCATTGTTGGTTTACTTCCATATGTAAGTTATAAAGTAAGCAACAATATTTAGTTGTAGGAAGAAGTTTGTAGAATACCGATTCACACCCCTCGCCCCCCCCCCCCCCCCCCCCCCCCCCTTAGTATTATCTATTTCTAAAAGATTTAGGGTGTTTCAACCTCTATAACTGTAACTTGTTAACCAATTCCTTTGATGCCAAGTTATCTGAACTACCACTATCAATTATTAGGTTGGAACATCTATCTACAATCTTTCACCTGGTCTTGAACATACCTCTTCTTATCTTTCACCTAGTCTTGAACATAACTCTTCTTAAAGCATGTTTCTCATCAGCCTTCTCATTCCACAAGGATTGTTGGTCTTAGAATGGTTTTGACATTTGAGTTTCAACACACTTAACCACTTTCTACATTGAAGCTGAGTACACTATGTATTTCGAGCCATAGTATGTGCCGAGTCAAATTTCCAACAAGTGCCAAGTGACTTTAGGTGCCAAGCATTATATAGGTGTTGAGTGATAGATAGGTGTTGAGTCATAGTTGATGCTAAGCAAGTTAGAATGCTTCATATGCTGAGTGAGCCAGAGTCATACATGTGTCAAGCAAGACAGAATGCAATAGATGTTGAGCAAAGTAGGATAGTATATGTGCCGAGCACCAATAGTTTAGTATGTGTCGAGTAACACAGAATCAACATATGAGTTTGTGCCCTCACAAACTCAAATGCAAACCCTTTTTGGAGCTGACATAGAAGGATTTCAAAGGATAATAAGGATAAGAATGAATCTTTTACATTTCTTATGCAATCTGCATGCAACCAATCAAAAAAATGGAGAAGGCATGCAACCAATGAGAAAAATGCAAGGAATGAGCGAGAATTCAAGATTCAATATGGGTCATAGATCAATACCTAACCCTAAGTCTACGAAGTTTTTATAAGAAGGCTTAGATCCCACAATTTTATGATTGATGAAGAGAAGTCAAGGAAGTTGCTAAGCAGATAGCAAATTGCAGAACAAAGCAAACAATAGGGGCATCACAAACTTAGTGAATTGAGCAGTAATTAACATCCAGTTGATTAGAACAAAGCAAGGGATATGAATAGATATCAGATAAAGCAAGGATCACATTAGAATGAGTAGATCAAGTGCCTAAAATCAGCAATTAAAGATTGTAAGCAATCAGGTCAAAGGTTTCTAATACTATCTAGCCATTGTATTAGATAGTGAAAACCCTATGTTGATAGGTTAGCTTAACAGTTATTTTGTAGATCCTTTGAAGAGGTGACTAAATCCTTTAATAGGGTGACACTTCATGTAAAGTGTCTATAAATCCTTTAACCAGGTCACTATTGACATAGTGTAAAGCCTTTAATAGGGCAGGCCTTTCACAGGGCAAATCGTTAGAAGTGGTCAAACAATTATTGTTGTAGTAATTTTTGTGGGTATCATCCCCACCCCAATTTTACCTTCTTATTCCTAGAAGGTTTCTGGGTTGCCAAATCTAGTGTTATGTGCGTTGATGCATGTGTTTACTTTATGTTTATTTAATATGTTTACATGCATGCAGTTTACTTTCAATTATTTGTTTTAAGGAATTGAAAAGCTAAAATGTAGTACTTCTGATTCACCCCCCCTCTCAGAAGTACTCTTCCCATTTTGAATATTCCAACAAGGTTCTCCTCATCATCGAGTTCCTTCCATTCTTAAGTTCATTATGGACTCAAATATTCTTCTTGAGCCAAAATATTTTTGCTACTATTTCCAATCTTCTTCCTAGAGTGCTTACATTCAAAGGCTTTATGATCTTATTCTCCACTCTTAAAATAAGTTACATGAAATCCTTCTCTACTATAGCCTCCTTGGTAAGAAATACCTCTTAGTGTGGACTACCACCTTTCCACTCAATCTTGCCTTTATCTTCTTCCTTCCATTCACATTTGCCTTTATTATTCATTGTACTATCAGATCTACTATTTTCTCCATAAGATCTACCTCTACCTCTATGAAATATTCTTCCTCCTCCTCTTTGTCTTTGTTCCTACATCTTGATTAAAACCTCTTCAACTTTTAGGGCATATTGGTATGTTTCCTCAACACTAGCTATCTTTACATAATTGATCTCATCATGAATTGTAGTTGTCAATCCATTCATGTATCTAGCAACTTCTCAACATCATCATCCACATGTCCAAATTTGATATATAACTTGTAGAACTTCTTAGTATAAGCCTTCACATTCATATTTTTTGCCTTAAGTTTTTTATTCTCTATAACAAATTAACCTGGTAATCTATAGTGTGGAACTTCATCTTCATTTTACTTACCATCTTTATCCAAAAACTTTATCTTCTCTTTTCCTCTTCTCTGCTTATCTATTTGTAAATGTTTCCACCAAAGTGAAGCATGAATCTTCAAGTTGGTGACTATTATTTTCATTTTCCTATTATCAGGGGTTCCTTCATATTCAAAGAACTTTTCCATCTCATATATCAAATCCAACAAGGCATTAGTGTCTAATTTTCCATCATAACTAGCAACTTTAATAACAAGTTTGGAATTGGCCCTAGGCAAAACCCTTAAAAGTCTTTCCTCATCTTCCTCTACCTTAGGTTTTGGATTAGGTGTTACCACTACTTCATTAACATCATCAATATGTACTCCTCTCCTTTGGGATGTCTCAACAATATATAAATTGGCTGTAATTTGTCTCAATGTATCCAATATAGCATTGTCTGCATTTCCTCTACCTCGAACCATCTTGCTAATAGGTTCCTATAAGATTGTAACCCTATGCAAGTTATAGGTAAAAATTTAGATCTATCACCCTAAAACCAATCCAACTAGGGTTCTCCATGAATCAAACTTCATAAGGACATAACATTTTCTTTGCTACCACTTGACATAAGGGAGGATGATAACTAGGGCCAATGGATCACCCATATATTATGCAACCTCGCTAAGTTAACACAATAGAACCAAAACATCAAGAAAATGCTAGAAAGAGAGAGAAGAATAGATCTTTATTAATTCAATAATTTACTTTATATATGTCAGTCTGTAAGTCTTGGTTGTGGCTAAAATAAAAAGACTCAATTATAAAACATATGAATTTATGCATCACACCCAATTTGTGATCTCTAGACTCCAACTCTAGCCTCTATGCCTTATGCTACCAAACCTAAGACTTAGCCTCTTTATCTATACTTACCAAAATAACTTTAAAAAAATTCTAGGTCTCCATTGGATAAAGCAATGACCCAAAATAGATATGCATGATTCCCAATGAATGACCATGTATACTAAATTTGCACCATAAATTAAATACATAAGTCAAATCCTAAAGAAGAATCAAATAGACAACTTGGTGAACAAAGGACCAAAGCATTACCAAACACACAAGCCAAGTCATCAAACACACTCGATGAAAGAAGCAAAGAATAACTCAATGAATGAAGCAAAGGATTACTTGGAAAACAAACACACTAAGCCAAGCCAACTCAGTGAAAGAAGATTGAATGCATCCATTGAGCCAACTATAATAACAACTACTAAGTAGGTTCATATAAGTAACCAAATAGGATAGCCAAGCAACCCAAGATGCTCTCGCATAAGTTGTTATCACCAAAGTTTGAACCCTTTTTGATGTAATGGTTAGTGACCTAAACATCCTTGTGAAACATGGAAAAAACCCTCAAGTGTGGGACTTGACAAACAAAGGTTGAATCTATAGAGAAGGCTGGTTTCCTTTGCAATCAATATTAATTAATTAAATGGATGATGGTTTTCCATTGAGTAATTAATAGGGTTATAACCTAATTAATTAAACTAATTTTGCTAAGTGGTGACATTAATTAATTAAAGAACATGTAATCATGTAACCAATAAATGTAATTTGGATAACTAAATTCATTAATGTAATTAATCAAATTTAGATGTCTACACAATGCATATGTGTTTTAGGATAGCTTAATATTTTGACTTAAAATTTTATTTATGAGCTAAAAATAATTTGGGTGAGATTTTTTTACCTTTAATAAAACATTTGATCTTACTGGAAAAGAAGGATCCATTTATGTGGTTACAAAATCGTAAAAATTCCAATTTTAAATGTATAAAGAAAAATAACTTATCACTAAAAATTCTTTTGGGAAAAAAATTGATTTCATGGTTTATGACATAAATCATGCCTACATACAAGTCTAAACTAATGCCCTTGTTAATACATCAACTTGAAAGAACTTGACCCATCATTTTTTTGGGAAGAAATAATGGAGATTTTAAACATGCAACCTACAATAATTGGAGAATAATGGGCCAATCCATATTGTCAACTTTAATCTAGTAAGTGGCACTTTGACCTAAACTCAAAGCAATCAAATTATGTGAAAGCAAATTGTTTAGTAGAATTCCTTACATATGTGTTTTCATGGCTTTATGTGACTGTAGAATATGTACAAAATAGATTTGTTGATAAAATCTTGGAAACCTTAAAGAAAATGCAATCAACACGTATAAATTTAGTTTTCAAAAAACTTTTGCATGCCTTCTCCATAATTGTGATAAAATGAGTGCTATATAATAAAATATGCAGTTGGCTTTCTACAATTGTAAAATATGCATAAAAATAATTTGTTGAAAAGGTCTTGGAAACTTTCTAGAAAATGCAATCAAAATATATAAGGTTTTTACTAGGAAATGGGAGATCTTATTAAAGTGTCTCCCATTTCCCACTAAGCCATTCAAATATGTTGTGTGAGAAAGAGGGGAATTTCTAAGTATCATTCCACTTGTGATCCAAATTAGATTAGATAGGACCCAAAGGAAGAAGGTAGATAATACTAAATTAATATTACAAGGAATAATATAATACAAGAAAATGTATTATTTTTCCCTTGAGAGGATAACATAAATGTGGAGTTGAACTAATTGCTTGAACAATGTAAATCTAGATGCTATGTGAAGAAAATTAGCCCAAGCAAGATATAAATCTAGGGTAAAGATATGAAAGGAAATAAAATATTAAAGACTCACCTTGAAATACATAGAGGAATGTTTATTTCAACTTCAAAACTTGTAGATCTGAACTATATCTGAATATCATTTTGTAGATCTTGGAATGAAATGATGAAAGGAACAAAACCCAGAAATCTCCCCAAAAGTGGAGACTGGAGGGCTAGGTCAACTTGCGAAGACATCCTTCAACTAGGTTGATATAATCTAGTGATCTAAAACTAACTTTTTTGAAAGCTCCCAAAAATTAGGTTCCAAATTTGCAATCCTTTTGCTGATAGCCTGGAAATCTACACATAAAATAAAGGTTTGTTCTAGGAAACATCCAAAAGACAAAATGACCACTCCATAGATAACAATTGCTACTAGCACTATAAAAAAATGATTGTACAAGAATTACCATGGACACAAAAGAGGATCCATTCAAGGACTACAAACCATCCATTGTTGACAATTTGGTAGGTTATACCAATTTTGGGGATGAGGAAGAGGAGAGGAGCAAAGGAGAAGAGGGGAAGATTGAAGAAGCAGAGGAGAAAAAGAAGAAGGAAGAAGATGAGGAAAAAAGGAGTAGAAATTTTTGGAAGATAATAATGTAGGAGTCAACATTCTCACCCCAATTAAGGCATACATAAATTAAAGTTGACAGAGTCACATTTTAGCATGAGGCAAATATTCTATCACAAACTCCTAAGAAGTCCAAATCACCATTAGGATCTACACTAGAGAAATTATCCAATGATGATGATGATTAGATAGGACTAATAAAATCTTTGAGCAAACTTCTTGAAAGGAACAAGAAAGTGAAGAACCTTGAAAAATCATTAGATGAAGTTTCACAAAAGTTGCAAACTACCATCACAATTAAGGTAATAGAGGCAAATCCCCAACTCAGAGCTAAAAAATTAATGAAAGGTTTTGATAGTATGTTCACCCAATTATCAAAAGTGGCAATAAGATAGGCACATGCAAAGCATGAAGCACAAATGTTTGACACAATGTGTACAAATATCATAAATGATTTGATAACACTTGATAATTGTATCAAGGAACTAAGAAGATGCCTACTGGAAGGAAATACATTGTATGGACAATGTACCATGTCATACAACTATGTCAAAGATATGAACGTAGAGTTGAACTAGTGTAGATGCTTAAAATCATCCCAAACACTATATTAATTTATTTAATATTTTCCTTGACATTATAATTGATTATTTATTAATTAATTATATTTGTCATATTCTTAAACTTATTTAATTAAATTTATTTAAATAAATAGGTTCACTTCCCTAATGTATTTAAATTTAATTTAAATGCAGCCCCTCTAATGGATTAAATTTATTTAATGCATAGTGCTCCATAAATTCCCTTTTAAATAAAATTCAATTTATTTAATTCCCTCCACTTTATTAAATCCTGTAATCTTATGATTAAGTTAAATAATATTTAATTTAATCCTAATCTTACCTAAAACCAAGTCTACCACCCATCACTCTCATCATTCTAAGCCTACCCACTGCTTAATCCCACATAGTTATCCTAAACACCTTTTAGTCCCTAAGTGTTTGCTCACACGTGTGAGCAACTCAAAATCCAAGAAAGCCTCCCTTTTATTAATTTATCCAAGAAGCCTCTTATACTCTTACACACTTGTCCCCTTTTCCTTTCTCCAAAGTTACTCACACATGTATGAACAGACCTTGAGCCATCTTAATCACCAAAAAGGCTTATGTTGACCTTTGCATAGCTCGTCTCCTTAGCCCATGTGTCTCTTTTTGGCACCTATGTGGATGTCACATAGATGCCACCTCCCCAAGGCCTCTCTCAAGCATATAAATAGAGCCCTTGTCTTAAGCATTCATCATCTCCCTCATTTACATTGTTATCATGCTAGTATAGTTCTAGATCTCTTAGTGATTTCATGTATTGTTGCTAACTGTTTGGTAGTTGTTAGATTTCATTTCTTGCATTGACAACTTAGTTTATTTTCTTGCATCCATATTCACCATCCTTAAATGCTTTGAGTATGGTTGTATCCATAACCATTGTTTGAAGCATTCTCTTCACATCTAGTTAGCTTCTCACATAATGCATTTCATTTCAAATCACCTTGGGATGCATTCAATAGTTGTGTTTGGGAGAGCACATCCACATCCCTCACTATTAAGCACACCAACAAGGCCTCTTATAGGCATCCTTGTTGTGTTTCTCAGAGGTTGCGTGAGGACTCTTTCTTTTCAGTTGTATTAAGTTGTAAAACTCACGTATAGGATTAGTTGTATTTGGATTTACTTTGAACCTTTGATGTATATGTACAACTAACTTTGTTTGTTTACGTGTGCTCCCGATAGGTTAGGTTTTTTTATATACATTTTGACATGCCCAGTGGGACCCATGTCCCTTTTTCACACTTGAATTTGATCAAAAACTCGACATTTTCTGTAAAAAAAACTATGCATTGTCATCTCTGTTAGGATGGAGTATAGTTTGCAAAGACGTTTCATCATCTCTACAGATCCTCGTCTCTACATTTTTGCATCTCTGCTAGCGACAGAATCAACCCACCGAAAATTGCAAAAAATACATATTATATTTTTTCTTTTTTCTTTTGTCATCTCTGATGTTTGGAGATCTCTACATACTTAACCGTTGCCTCTGTAGTTTAATGTTTTTTTGTCTGCATTGTGGGTAGCTGAAAATATGCAGTTTCACTTGATTGTCATCTCCACCTTTGAACTAGCATCTCCACATGTAGATTTTTGTCTACAATTTCCTCGCAATCTACTATATTTGCATCTTTGATTTGTTGACTACTCCTAGTTTTATCATCTATGATGTTTCTAGCAGCTGCAAGTTTTGTCATCTGTGTGGTTTGGCATCTCTGCTCTGCTACTGTCATCTACAATCTGCAAGTATAAGTATCAGGTATATCTATTCAGTTCTATTATGTCGTCTCTAAAAATTTTTCATCAATGTCTACATTATGTCATCTACATTTTTATTTTATAAAAAATAAAATAAAATTGACTTTTAGTGGTTTTGTAGGATATGGGCTATTCTAAGTTTATTTACATATATAAAAAATAACAAAAAAAAGTAAAAATAATTGTTTCCATATTCAAGCATTCATTTTGGGGATTTTGGTGATGCTAATTAAGTTGACTGTTTGCAACATTACAAATTGGAGCATTCTAGAAATAATTAATCATGTGTCTTGTATGTTTTCCTTAAGTTTTATTATTCTTGGGAGTAAACTTGAATGCTTAAACACTCATCTTTGAATGCATGTTGCACTTAATTGGATAAATCAAACACTCTTTTGAATGGAAAAAGTTAAAACAAGCAAATCCAATCTTGAATGCACAATCGATTTAACAAAACCTTTCATTTGGATTAATGTTGTTAAAACACAATCTTGAATTCTTGAAGGTTAAAAGAACATTGCAATGAACATTTGGATTTGGTGTTTAAAACAAACACTCACTCAATCTTGAATGCAATAAAGGAATTTTCTCTATCCCTGTTGAATTTTTTAAGTTGACATCGATTGATTTATTTTTGTTGACAAACTCTCAATTTTTTATGTTGACGACGTTGTCAAGTTGGAAAGAATATTGTATGCTATAAACACGAGTGTCTTCAAGAATAGAGTACAAAAACTATAGCTTCAATTGGGAAAGAACAAGTGTCTTTTAAACCCAACACCACTTATGTATTCACTCCTCTCATGCCTTTGGGTGATCTTGCATGTGCGAGAAATGAGTGGCCTTGTTCTACAATTTTTACAAGACCTGGTTGGGGATTTTATCACCCCTTGGAATGACCTCAACTCTAGCATTTTGTAAAGTATAAGTATTGGGAGGTGAATGGAAAGTCACCTCTCTTGGAAGTAAAATCTTGTCACTCTTGGCTAAGCCCCAAAGAACTTTATACCTTTGGGATGTGAAGGTGTAGATCTTGGTTATCATTTCCTCCCAACTGTGTGGCATTGTTTTCTTTCATCTATAGATTTGATCCTCACATACTTTAAATATATCGAGGACACCCCTAGCTGAGCTTGTATATCCTAGTCAAAACCTTATACGATTGTTGGTGTGTTTGACATTCTTGATTGTTCAAATCCCTCCCCAATTGAAGGGGAGACACCATCTCAAACCTTTTTAAAAATATTTCATTGTATGCTTTGCATGTTATTTTGCAAAAAAATCCCAAAATATCATAAAAATTCAAAATCCAAAAGCATTTAAAAAACAAAAATAACAAAAAGAAGCTCTTGTTTTCCACATCACTTCTTCTATTCATCCATTTCATCACACTCTTCAAAATCTCAACCCTCCTAATCTTTTCTTCATCTTCTTAATCACTCGATCAAATCCCTAATCTTCATCCTAGTCATGATTCATAATCTACATCAAGATCCAATTCCCTCATTCAATGATTCTTCCTCATGATTCTTAATCAAATCTCTTGTCAAATTCATTCATTTATAATCAATTCCTAATTAAATCCATTTACATCTTCATCCAAAATCAATCTTTCTAATTTCATCTATTCAAATCTCCTTCTAATTCAAATTTTCATAAAATCTTCCACTTTGGACATAACCATCATAAATATTGGAGTTTAATCCTAGCTATCTTGATTGACTCAAATCAATATCATCAATCATATTTATCTCCATCAAGATTCAATCCAATCTTTAGGAAGAAATATTTATGCAATGTGTGATACTAGACCTTCATCCTTAGCAAACATTGTCATAGTTACACACTCTCACTTGGGATCATTTGTCCATCACCAAGTATTGAGTAATCAATCTTGTATCCTATTCCAATTTGGGATCATTTGTCCATCTCCAAGTTGAAAAATATATCATCAACCAAATCCAACATCCAATTGTTTACAATGTCATAAGATCTTTATCTACATCAAGGTTATCTCAAACCTTCATCCAATATCAAATCAAATCAAATCAAATTAAATCCAAATCAAAACACAAAAACCAAAATTTCTCCTAGTCTTAAGGTCATATTTCACCCATCATCAAATCTTTCATCACTCTTTGTCTGACCTTCATGGATAAGAATTAGCTTAACCAAATGGTTGAAGATCTTCAAAGGAAATATGGATTTATACCTCCCATTCAACCCACATACCAAAACGATCCTCAAAAATACATGTCCAATCCTAATTATCTCATATTCATTATTACTCTACCTTTGACAAGGGAGATCCACCTCATTATCATTCATCCACATATAATTCTAGGTCATAGTCTACATAATTCCTCAAATAGAAATGCCATTTCCAAAGAAATTGAGGAACTCAAGAATTCTATCTTGCATCTAGAAAATCAAAAGAAAAAGTCTACCTTCCACGACATATGTCCTCTTCCCCCATGTTTCCAAGTCCATAATCTTCATATCCCATCCAACCCAAATCCTCCATGTCATTCCCCATACTTTGAGCTTAATGTCCAAAACCATCATCCCAATCCCCTACCTAGCTCTCAATTGCCACACAATCCCAATCCTCCAAAATCAACATCACCCTCACTTTGTAATAAGTATGTCTTTGTCCCACAATCATTAGGAAAAATCTTGTCTAAGTATCAAACTAAAAATCAAGTGATTCAATCACCCAAAGTCATACATCCAATGCCATCTCAAGAAATTGTTTCAAAGCATGTCATTATGGATTCCTCTTCTCCTCTAGATCCAAGCAATTCCCCATCTCATAATCCCCTTATTCCTAAAATTCAATTTATCCCTCTTGATCCATCTCATGATCCCCTTCCTAACAAGATCAAGACATTGCACCTATTACTGATTCCCCTCCATCTCAAGAGTTAACATCCATTGATCCTCCACTTCATGAATATGGTCCTTCCACTTCATCCACTAATACTCCTCCATGTCAAGATCAAATCACTCCATAACATGGTTCCATTCCCTCCACTCCATTCTATGATTCCATTTCATTGCATGATCTAGTCATTCCTTCTATTCCACCACATGATGCTCTTATAGGTCAAGATCAAAGTATTCCTTCATTTGTATTTCATGATCTTAATCCATCTCAAGTTCCTACTATCCCTCATAATCCCCCTCATGATCCTAATCCTCCATATGATCCTATCACACCTATCCAATCCACTCATGAACCCCATATACATGGACTTGCATCTTATATTGAAAATAATAAGTATCCTATTGAAGAAATAATGTCTCAAGATGTTGGCACACCTTTAACTCCTTCCAAATCCAAAATTCCTCCATCCAAACCCAAATGTTCCCATCATCCATATTCCAAGTTCATTTTGGGACCTTATATCTATAATTCACTTCCTTCTTCACTTCCATCTATTTTGGGTCCTTATGTTCTAAAGCTAAACCCTTCATTCCTTCCATCCATTTTGGATCTTTACCTACATCCATCCATAATATCCAATTCTTTTACTTCACCCCCTCATGCTCCTAATAAAGATCAACAAAGGCACATATCCTTGAATTTCTTACAATTTTAAGCATCCATAGTTTCATCCATAAGCTCTCCATACCATTTATCCTCATACCCATACCATGGCCAATGGAAGAAAATTGGATGCCAAAGATAAAGTGCATTGAGCCAAAAATCTGAAAAAATCCAAGGATCAACGTGTCCCCTCTAAAAGACATGTTCAACAAAAGAAAAATGTGATCCAAAGGAAAGAAAAATGTGATCCAAAGGAAAGAAAAAAATAGAAGACCGCAAAGGTTGAAAATAATAGATTCAAAAATTATGTAGATCCCAGAGCTACTTAATGAAGCAATGAATCTCAAAGAAAAGTTCAAAATGACATCCAATTTTTTGAATCCAAAGGTTTCCTTCATCCATAAGTCCTCAAAACTTCTATTTACCAACTCTATTTTGGATCCTTATGTCCCAAAATTCACCATCCTAAATCCATCATCTCATTCATCCATTTTGGGTCCTTATATCCCAAAATTCAAACTTTCTCCTACATATCCTCCAAAAATTCCTCCTTTCCATCACCCTTCAAGGTGTCTATCAATGACGATCTTTCCACCTCCTTCATTCACTCGTTCACAAGTCTTCCAACCTAGAATCCATCAACCATGTCTTCCTCCCAACCATTCCACCCACTTAATCCAAACTTTTTCATAAGTCACTATCCTCCATTTCCTAACACATTTCATCCTTCTTTTCACCATCCTACTAAAATCTACGAGAAAATAGTAAAAATTCCTTGAAAAAAAAAAAAAAAAAAGACAAATAAATATCAAGGGATACCATCCATATATCTAGATGCTTGAGTCCTCCCTTTGTATTCAGTGTCTTCGAATTCCACTTATCCATCCATTCACTTGTCCTCTTCCACTTGCACTCTACACTGGGGGCGTTGCTCCATCCATACCACATTGCCTTACATATCTTCCATGTTTCCATCTATTGTCCATAATCCTTTCCATCTTTGATCTTGACTATCCTATTCCTTTCATCCATTTCATGTCCCACATTTTATCCATACTCTTCATATCATTATCCCTATTTTATACCCTCCCTCCCATATCCCTTATTTATTCCACTTTTAGGCCTATGCTTGTGAGAAATATTAGAGGCATAACAATAAAATCCATGCATGCTTTAGACAATACATTAACCTTTGTTTCCTCCATGCATATCCTTTACACACCATCTTTCAATTTCCTTGCATCCTTTCCCGCCATATTTCCTTCCATTTTCCTATCCTTGGTATGGGGCATTTGAACTCCTTTGAAACATGGTCCTTGACTCCCCATTGTTTGATACTATATCCTTTGGTCCCTCACATTCTTTCACCTTTCACTTCATTCATTTACCATTCTTTGGTTCTCCCTTATCATTGGTTCTAATCTATTCCACCTTCCATCAAATTTTAACTTCTTACAATTCATGCAATCAAGTCATTTATCCTCTAATTTAATCACATTCCCTTCTTCCAATCATTTTATACAAATCAATTTTCATCCTATTGTTAGTATTAAACCATGAACAGAAATAACAATTACATGCAATTATAAACAATATTATAAAATAATAGATCACAGAGAAAAGAACACAAGACACCAGGATTTAACATGGTTCACCCAATCCCTGGGCTACATCCACTAAACAACAAGTCTGATATTATTATGATCCAATAATTACAAACTAATTACAATCTATAATCCCTTACAACTCAATACCACCACAAGAACCAATTTCACATCACAACTATGAAACAATCCCTAACCCTAAGCTCTTTATACAAGTATTTTTACCGCTTTAGGGTTATAATTAATAATTACATGTCAGCCCAAAATCCTGATAAAATAGGGCCCAAAATTTTTTTCAAAGAATTTATGAAGTATGTACAATACTTTCCTGATCAGTCACCACAATCTAACACCTATCTAACTCTCTTTTCCTTCTAATCCAACCTATCAAAACCATTCTTCAAATCCAATCAGGTTCTTCCTTCATCCATCATCCTATCCAAATTCCTCTACTTATCATCTAATCTCATGATGCTGAGCTTCAACCCATCAAACTGAGCTTATCAAAATAGTGATTGCAGACAAACTTACACAAAGTCACACTAAGACTAAATGATTTGATAACCTTGCTCCTCCCACACAATTTCCAATGAACAATCACAAAATTTTTAATGCATTTAAATCAAACAATTGATTCTCAGCTTATAGGATGAATCCTTTCTACATAGGCTTTATAGATTCACCATATGAATACTGTTCATGGCAAGAACTGTGCATTAAATGACTACTTGGTCATATGGTTTTTTGTTGATTTTATCTTTGTGTATCAATGATAATCTCCCCAAGTGTGCCTCGATCTTCAATATCTTGGTATCATTTGAATGGCTTAACCTGATTACACTGGTCATTTTGTGATATGATCTATTTTTATGATTCTTTAGTACATCTGTGTCAGTTTATGAGTTATGGTTCTACATTACTCACTAGGGGTAATGGGTTAGCACACTTTCCACCAAGATCTTTGAAAAGAATTAAGGTGTGCCCAGACCTCTCCAGTGTGTATATTTCATTTGTGCCACCGTGACTATGAAAACTACATATATGGTCCTAAAGTCTCTATTTTGTTAAGTATCTAGTCCACACAAAGGAATCTTCACATCTATGCTTCTATAGCATTTGGTGCATAACTCCTCTTGCAATATCAAACTAGGGTGTGCTCTTCCATATGAACACAATTGAATCCCATGCATTCATGTAGTTAGGATACATTTAGATTAATCATTATTCAATTCACCCTACTTCATTTCGATCTTACCAATAAGTCATGCAAGGCCTACTTTTAAGCCTTTTTCCTTCCCTTTCTTTTCATCTTGGGTATTTTTCACAAAAATTGCACAAAATTTATTTTTTGCTCTATTTTCACAAAGGGGCACCCTCCTCCCCTGTCATTGCTATGACACAGCTCCTAGGACTCCTCTCCCCTCTAGGGAAACTTTTCTTTTCTTTTCTTTGATATAATGTCGTCCCGACATCACATCAAAGAGGGGCAAAATACAGACACTTAAAATTGTCCCAAACACTATATTAATTTATTTAATATTTCCCTTGACATTATAATTGATTTTTATTAATTAATTATATTTTTCATATTCTTCTACTTATTTAATTAAATAGGTTCACTTCCCTAATGTAGTTAAATTTAATTTAAATGCATCCGCTCTAATGTGTTAAATTTATTTAATACATAATGACCCATAAATCCCCTTTTAAATAAATTTAAATTTATTTGATTCTCTCCACTTTGTTAAATTCTATAATCTTGTGATTAAATTAAACTCTATTTTATTTAATCCTAATCCCACCTAAAACTTAGTCTACCACCCATCATTCTCATACTTCTAAGCCTACCCACTACTTAATCCCACTTAGTTAGCCTAAACACCTTTTAGCCCCTAAGTGTTTGCTTACACATGTGTGAGCAACTCAAAATCCAAGAAAGCCTCCCTTTTATTAATTTATCCAAAAATCCTCTTACACTCATACACACTTGTCCCCTTTCCTTTCTCCAAGGTTTCTCACACATGTGTGAGCACATCTTGAGCCATCTTAATCACCAAAAAGGCTTATGTTGACCCTTACATGGCTTGTCTCCTTAGCCCATGTGTCTCCCTTGTGGCACCTATGTGGATGCCATATAGATGTTACCTCTCCAAGGCCTCTCTCAAGCCTATAAATAGAGCCCTTCTCTCAAGCATTCATCATCTCCCTCATTTGCATTATTATCATGCTAGTATAGTTATAGATCTCTTAGTGATTTCATGCATTATTCCTAACTCTTTGGTAGTTGTTAGATTTCATTTCTTGCATTGATAACGTAGTTTATTTTCTTGCATCCATATTCACCATCCTTGAATGCTTTGAGCATGGTTGTATCCATAACCATTGTAATTTGAAGCATTCTCTTCACATCTAGTTAGCTTCTTACATATTGCATTTCATTTTAGATCATCTTGGGATTCATTCATTAGTTGTGTTTGGGAGAGCACATCCACATCCCTCACTATTGAGCACACTAACAAGGCCTCTTGTGGGCACCCTTGCTGAGTTGTTGTGAGGTTGCATGAGGACTCTTTCTTTTTAGTTGTATTAAGTTGTAAAACTCAAGTATAGGATTAGTTGTATTTAGATTTACTTTGGATCTTTGATGTGCATGTACAACTAACTTTTCTTGTTTATGTGTGCTCTTGATAGGTTAGGTTTTCTTGTATATAACTGGCAACAGAATGAATTACAGAACCAAGTAAATAAGCTTCAGGTAGCTAGCTACAAAGATTGAAGACTTAGAGGAAGTTATTGCACAAATACATGATGACATAAAGCTTATTGAGATGAAGAAAGAAACAATCATAAAAAGGTTCTAATTATTGAGAGAACACCTGAAATTGAAGGTCAATAATGTGCAAAGGCAATTGGATGAATAACTTGCAGTGAAGACATCATATGAAAATTTGATCTATTCAGACCTTAATGCAGTAGAGGTAGCATCCTACAGAGTGTGCACCCTGATCTATGTATCTGAGGTAGTCAAGGACACATGGAAGAAAGAGTTTGAGAGCCTGAAGTCAAACATTATAGATTGTATCTCCGGGGTAGAAAACTTAGTGTAAAGAACAAGGTAAAATAATTTTGACATGTATATAAGTTTTTAAACCTTTGTCATTAATGTTAAAGGGGGAGAGATATAAGGAAAATTGTATTAAGAAGATTGTAACAGAGTGAATAATTATAATCTAAGGGGGAGTCATATCAATTAGGAGGAATAAGAAAAGGTGGTATATATGATAATCTATAGTTTTTGAAATTTTGTAAAGGCCACAAGTTTTTGTAAAATTTGAAGTTTTATTTTGGCACTTAGCCATTTTTCCCATATGTTGTTATCAACACCAAAGGGGGACATTGTTGGCAACTTGGCTAGGATGGTCAGTACAATGTTGTCATTTATGACAGCATATAAGTCATGTGAAGTGAGTAAATCATAAGGATGAAGAATTGGGTTACATACTTAGAAAATTGTCTAAGTGTTACACAGTTCATTTGACATAATAGTTAGATTTTTTATCAACGCGATTTACAAAAGCAATATTAGCACATGCAAAGTTAGGCACAATTAGGAGAGACTATGAGGATTATGTGTGCAAGAGCGTAGGACAATACATTTAATACAGACGAAGTTATAATGATTTTACCAATTGTTGTATTGTATAGGCATAACAAAGCAAGATAAGGAAATGAGTATTTTGGGTTAAGGAATTATTATTTTTACCAAAATAATTACTTAACTAACTAGGGAAGACATCCTAGATGTTAACCTTAAGCTAACAAGAGTTGATTTATATTTTGGCAAGTGTGTAAAGTTACAAAGACTGAAAAAGCAAATAATAATGAAATTACAAGGTATAAAGGAAAATTGTAAATGCGATGTTAAGATGTGCTTCAAATGAAGTGAGTGTGATATTTATATGATGTGAATTGTGATGTCTGATCAGAGCAGTGCAAATTGTGATAAAGTTTTGTAAAGAGCAACAAAGGCAATATCAGATATTGAAGATATCAATAGCAATGCAAAGGTTTTTGTATCTATCTTTTCTATTGAAGAATTTGATTGTACATTGCATGTTTGGATAGTGAGCTCATCTTGCATAAATTTGTAAATTGTATAGAACAACTCCTAATAGGGTTGAGGCTTCTAACAAGGTCTAAGTCCTCTAACAAGGATTGAGACACTATATGGATGTAACAAACTCCTAACAGGGTCAATATCTTTAACTAGATACTTTTGATTAGTGGATCATTTTGTGGGTACCATCCCCACCAAGTTTTTCCCTTAGCTAGGGTTTCCCTAGTTAACAAAATATGGTGTTATGAGTTACTTTTTTTTATGGTTATGTCTATTGTTCAACATAGTTAACGTTCTTAAACAAGTTATAAAGTTATTAAAGATATCTAGTTTTGGGCAAAAGTTTGTGAAATATTGATTCAACCCCACCCCATCCCCCCCCCCCCCCTCTTAGTATTTCCTACTTCTGAAAATCTCTCAAAGAGTATATTCCAGATCCACAATCCTTTTGTTGATAACTTGCAAATGAACACATAAAATAAAGGTTTTGGGTTGGGGTCTGATGAGAGCTTGCCTTGATCAAGCCCTAGGTTAAGGAATTAACCATAATTGAAAAATGTAAATGTAAATGTCTAAAAGAAAAGAAAAATGTTAGGATTAACCTTGCTTGAAACCCTTGTTTGTAAGGATTTTGTATGTAAATGTAATTTAGATCTTGAATTAGGAATGTAGGGTATCTCCACTCTTTGCAATGAATCTACCGTAATCCTATCATGGTGTAATGGATATAAAAGTGCATCAATGAAGAAGATGATGAATGCTTCAATATAGATATCCTCCCTTGATGGCCAACAATAAGCTAGACCTTGAAGAGGAAATGCTCACAAAAGATCCTTCAATGCTAGATAAAAATATCTTTGCTTAAAAGCTTCAAAATCTGGAATACTTGAACTCCTTAAATTCAAAAGGGTAGAAATATAAAATTTGAGAGAAAAATATCGAGTGCTTGAATGAATGAGATGCTTGAGATTGATAAGATATGAAAATGAAGCCTCCAAGTCTCCTTATATATGAGTTTTTGGGTGGGAAAACAATACAAGTTGATTGGATAATGGTACAAAAAAACTAATTAAATCCCTGAGGCCCTTTGGACCCCAAGCCCTAAAACCTCCAAGGATTAGGTTAAACTGGGTCAACCTAGTCTAGAATAGGTCCACTTTAGTTGACTCGGTCCTAGAGATCAAGTCTAGGAAGCCACATAGAGAAGGGGTAGATACTAGAAGGAATAACGTAGAAAGAGGAAGAAAACGAGGGAAAAGGAGATCAAATACAAGCATATACATGGTTTGAAGAAGGTATTGTGAAGAGGGAGATAAAAGGTCATAAAAGGCAAGGGTGTCCATTTTAGGATGGTAAATTTATCCCCCACCTTAGTAAGAGTATAATTTTCCTCAAACTCATGGTAAAGTATATCAAGAACAAAATAGCAAATCCTATCGTGATTTAGGAGGAAAAGAAATCATCAAGCCCCCAATAGACATGAGTCTTTGTCACATCCAGAATCATAATAAGAGAGATAGGTACTATAAAGAAGGGGCATATTTACTCACCCAATAAGGTTTGTGTGTCTTATTGTGAATGACACAAGAAAAAGAAAAGGGGATGGCATTGAATGGTCTAACAAGTGTGTATGGCATGCTAGTCAACCCATCGAGGGATTCAACTTCAAGGGAACTCCATGTCCCAAAAAAAAGAATTGAAAAGCGACCTAAGCATAAGAATATGTATTTCCTTAAGGGATCATAACAAGAACAAGTTTCCAAGACAGTTAGTAGTCAAAAGAAGGGTCAAAACAAGGTCTAGCCTCCCAAACTATCAATAGTTTAGAGAGATCCAAAAAGAAAAGAGACTAACCCTCCAAGAACAATTACTAGAAATAAGAAGTAAAAGCGAGAGAGGGGATGGACATGAAATAACAATGCATAGATTTGGGTATACCTTAGAAATAATACCAAGCACTAAAGGTTGGAGTACTCCAAGTTATACACCAAATCTGTATGCATATTCCATGGACAAATGATGAGCAAAGTGTCTGCCCCCATGTTATTTAAGCAATTTCAAACACCTTAACGGGAGCAATGGCTTTAACAAAAGCATACATGCATCCACTAAATAACATTTCCACTATGACATGCCCCCCAAGAAGAGAAACATATCAAGGGAAATTAGCACATGACAAAAATGAAAGAGCAAAAAAAAGGGATCTACCAACTTTAGGGTTAGTAAGATCATATGATAATATGTAATATTATATCAAGTATGAAAATATCATCATTCCCCAAAGGAGATAGAACTACAACACAATGGTGGAAAAGACATAGAATAGCTATGAAGAAGAGTATTTTTGGGCTGATAACTTGGAGACCAAAAAGAATCGATGCTACCATATCATAAGTCACCGAGAAGACTATACAAGACCACTGGTACAAGTAATAACACAAGCATGAGATAACACACAACACCATAGAGAAGAAATGAGCTAGAAATAGAAGCATGTATATAATAGGGCGGTTACTTTATCCTCTTGAGATCACCGAAGAAACACAAATATTGTAAAACAATCAAAAGACAAAACAAAAACACAACAGAAGAACACATAGACTATTATGATGAATAAATTAAATTCTACATCGAGCGTTTTGCATGCCGCCCCCCCCAACTCAGTTTGAAATGCCAGGGGAAGGATGGAAAATCATGAGAGGGATGATATCTGTTATAGTAGGAATCACAACAAGGACTTTGAGAGTCACTATGCTCATTACTAGGAGTGATTGTAAGCTACGTAGAAAACATATTAGGAAAATCACTATGCATATCAATTAATTCTTCATCACTACTATCTACAATATCTTCCATATCTAGATTAATAGAATATAAAATATGAACAACATCATTATGTTTATCCATAGGTAAAATGTTACCTTGCTTAGCATCCTCCAAAGTTTCATTCATAGTTTGAGCAAATGAAGGTAAAGGTTGAGAAGAATATGTAGGTTGAGAAGAAAGAGAACAAGTTGTAGCCTTACCTTTAGCTTGATGGTTCTTGCAACACTGACGAGCATGTTGATTACAAATAGTCTTATGAGATAGTAGGATGATTAAGATCAACTACCATAGGTTCTAAAGAAGGAACATCAATGGGTTCAAGAGATGTAGAGGGAAGAACATATTTAGAAGTAGAGGGAGCAGTAGGAAAAATGGGTGTAGGTGAACAACCCTTAGGAAGACTTAGTTCCATGATCTTGGTTATTTTATGTTGTTGATAGTTTCTATATTGATGATTAGGATGAGTAGATGGTCTTTCAGGATGAGATGGCCAATAAAAATCAATCTCAACACAATCTCTAGGATGCAATGGTTTATAAAGAGAGTGATTAATTGTAATAATGTTTCCATCATGAGGAATTTTAAGGCATTTTTTAATAGAAGAAGCTACAACTTGCATGGAAGAAATCCATAGAATACCAAATGTAACTTGAAATTGATTAGAAGAAAGAATAACAACAAAGGTAAAAACATATTTCATTGATAAAGTAATAGTCAAAGTGATAGAACCTTGAGGATGATAGAGGAAAATATTACAAGTTTGAATCCACATAGAAGTAGTATCATAAGTATCTCTATGTAGACCTTTGTTAAAAAGGTGTTCTTCGGTGATAACCATGAGAAGGAATATTAGCAACTCTAATAGTGATGTAAAGAGGACCATCATAAGGTGCCCTAAATATATTAGACTAGCTAAAGCTAATAATAGAGGTTTGTTCAATTTCAAGTGGAAAAGAAATCAAAGGGCAAGGTGCTAACTCAAAATGATTAAGAAAATGATTTGCTTCTATATATTCACATCATAATCAATATGGTGATTAGAAGAAGAAGGTTTATTAATAAAATTCGCTAAGTGAGAAGGTAAAGGATTAGTGTAGTTGGCACAACATATTTATTCATGTTATTAACTTGAGCATCAACAAATACAACTTTGGAATCAATAAGGTCTTGAATAACATTATTCGAACCATAACACTTTTGAGTATCATGACCCAGTTGACGATGATATTGACAGAAATAATTTCAATAAACAAACTTAGGAAATGGTTTAGTAGGATCAATAGGACAACTAAGAGGAAGGTTAAGAACATGAGTGTGGATCAACTTAGTCACCACCTTGGGAAAAGGCTTAGATAAAGGAGTATATTGATGATTAGGATGAAATATATAGGAAAAAGTAGTCATACCTCTAGATATAATACTCACTTGATCATCAACTGAGTTTGTAAAGTTGATTTTGATGAAATTGTTCAATTTAGAGAATTTGTTTGAATTTCCAATTACATCACTCTTATCACTAGAAATAGTAGCCATTGGAGTAGAGCTCTCAAGTTGAATCACTTGTAATTGGTAATGGTGAAGCATTGAACATAGATGTGAAAAGGAGGTATATTCAATAAGGAGAATCTTATCCCTAATGTCAGCGAAAGAAATTAGAATTAAAGATACATTGAATATCATGATTAGGCACAAGATAAAAAAAAATTGAGAATACAAATGTTTAAATCTACCAGTAAATCTAGTAAATTTCTCTTTAACATTCTACTTACAATGCATTAAATCAGTTAAATAAATTTTTGGACCAATGTTATTCTAAAACTATTGAATAAAAGTATTAGCAAGAGTTTGAAAAGAATCAAAAGAATAAAGAGGTAGAGAGCAATATGATTGCAAGGCTCTATCCCTAAGTATAGGGGAACAACTTATCCATAAGCCTAAAGTCATGAGTAAAACCACTACATAAGGATAATCTTATCCCTAATGTCAGCGAAGGATTAGAAGGAACATGTAAAGGGTTCGAATAAGTAAAATAAACTACATTATATGAAGCTAATGAAGAAGGAATGGAAATAGAAGGAACACTCACAAGAAGTGAAAGACTGGGAAGACCAATACTTAAAGGATATCTATATATATATATATATATATATATATATATATATATATATAACTCTTGAGCACATTTTGTCAAAGACTTAGCATGAGTATATACCACACAAGATAGAAAAATTATTATCGTCATTATTAATAAGCTTTTTAAGAGCTTCAATAGCTACATCACTATCGAGATTCTGATTTTCTTGAGCAAGCCAATTTCTAATTTATCAAATTTTATAGAAAATTTATCAACTTATGAAGGAGAAACTCTTAAAGCGTCATCTTCATCATGAGATTAGTGATAATATTTATGCTCCATTATAGGTTTAAGATCATGAGTCCTTGGAAAAAAAAGAGCAATCATGATCAAAGGAGTCCACCAGTTTATGGATTTTCCTAACATGAATGCTATAGGTTGGACTTCATGTTATTAAGATCATAAAATAGGATATCACAAAAGGAAACCCTAATGAGATCTAACCATGCAAATGTAATAAAGGGCATAAAAGAGAGATCTAACCACACACAAGATAGCTAAATCTAAGAAGAGATATAAGGGGATCTAATTCACAAATACAAAAGAGAGGACTTTTCAAGTTCACCAAAATGTTTAGGTGAAGTTGAGGCCAAAGAAGAGAAATTACCAAAAGAGGAATATTTAACTCCAAGAAAGAGGGTAAGAATGTTGGGTTCACCAAAAGAGAGTATGCACATTTCGTTAAAAACTTAGCATGAGTATTAATAAGGTGATATATACCACACAAGATAGAAAAATTATTATCATCATTATTAATAAGCTTTTTAAGAGCTTCAATAGCTACAACACTATCGAGATTCTAATTTTCTTGAGCAAGCCAATTTCTAATTTATCAAATTCAATAGAAAATTTATCAACTTATCAAGGAGAAACTCTTAAAGCGCCGTCTTCATCATGAGATTAGTGATAATATTTATGCTCCATTATAGGTTTAAGATCATGAGTCCTTGGAAAAAAAGAGCAATCATGATCAAAAGAGTCCACAAATTTATGGATTTTCCTAACATGAATGCTATAGGTTGGACTTCATGTTATTAAGATCATAAAAGAGGATATCACAAAAGCAAACCCTAATGAGATATAACCATGAAAATGTAATAAAGGGCATAAAAGAGAGATCTAACCACACACAAGATAGCTAAATCTAAGAACAGATATAAGGGGATCTAATTCAAAAATACAAAAGAGAGGACTTTTCAGGTTCACCAAAATGTTTAGGTGAAGTCGAGGCCAAAGAAGAGAAATTGCCAAAAGAGGAATATTTAACTCCAAGAAAGAGGCTAAGAAGGTCGGGTTCACTAAAAGAGAGTAAGCACCCTAAAATAAACAATCTAAATCCAAAAAGAAAGGGGCACAAGTTGTTTAACCAAAAATTTTAGTGGGAAATGAGAAACACTTAAATAGGACTATAGATCTTCCAATCCTTGGGTTCCCCTAAGCCATTCAAATATGTGTGTGGGGGAAGGAGGGGAATTATCATGTATGATTCCACTTAATTTGGATTAGCTAGGACCCAAAGGAAGAAGGGAGCTAATACTAAATTTAGATTACAAGGAGGAATGCAATATAAAAAAATGTATTCTTTATCCCTTGATAGGATAATGTGAATGTGAAATTGAACTAATTGCTTGAATAATGTAAATCTAGATGCTATGTGAAGACTTTTATCCCAATTAAGACCTAAATCTAGGGTAACGATATGAAAGGAAATAAAAATATGAAGACTCACCTTGAAATATGTAGAGGAAGATTATTTTAGCTCTAAAACACATACATTTGATCTTTATTTAAATATTCATCCGCAAATCTTGGAATGAAATGAAGAAAGGACCAAAACCTAGAAATCTCCTTGAAAAATAAAATTGAAGGACTAAGTTATCTTGGGAAGATGTCCTACAACCAGGTTGACTTAGTTCGATGATCTAAAATTGACTTCTTTAGAAAAATCCAAAAAGTAGGTTCCAGATCTGCAATCCTTCCACTAATAACCTGCAAACTAACACAAAAAGAAAGGTTTTGGGGTTTGGGTTCGATGAGGGCTTGCCTTGGTCAAGCCCTAGGTTAAGGAAGTAACCATAATTGAGAAATATAAATGTAAATGATTAAAAAACAAGATAAATGTTAGGATTCACCTTGCTCGAAACCCTTGTTTTTTAAGGTTTTTGTATATAAATGCAATGTAGATCTCTTGAATTAGGAATGTAGGGTATATCCTCTCTTTATAATAGGTCTACCATAATCCCATCATAGTGTCATGGATATAAAAGTGCATCAGTGAAGAAGATGACGAATGCTTCAATGAAGATCTCCTCCCGTGAGGACAAACAATAAGCTAGATCTTGAAGAAGAAATGCTCACAAAGGATTCTTTAATGGTAGATAGAAATCTCTTTGATTAAACGCTTGAAAATCTTGAATACTTGAACTCCTTGAATGTAAAAGGGCAAAAATCTGGACATTAGGAGCCAAATCCTGAGTGCTTGAATGAATGAGATATGAAAATGAAGCCTCCAAGTCTCCTTATATATCAATCTTTGAGCGGGAAAACAATACAAGCTGACTGGATAATAGTTAAAAAAAAAAAATTTAAATCCTTGATTCCTTTTGGGCTTTGAGCCCTGAAACCTCCAAGAACTAGGTCAACTTTGGTCAGTCCAGTCCATAACAGGTTGACTTGAGTCGCCCTAGTCCTGGAGATCAAGTCTAAGAAGTCATAAAGAGAAGGGGAATACACCAAATGGAATAAGGTGGAAAGAGGAAGAAAAGGATGGAAAAGGAGATCGAGCACATTCATATCCATAGTGTGAAGAAGGTATTATGAAGAGGGAGCTAAAAGATCTTAGAAGGCAAGTGCATCCATTTTAAGACGGTACATAAGGTTAGTCTCAAAAACCTTAGGTTGACTTCTTCTTAATTGTGCCAAAATAAGAGTTCTATTAGGTTGAATTCTCCTTCATCATGCCAAAATAAGAGTCCTATAATAAGGCATGGAATCTATCACAATATAATGAAAGGGGGAATTTGCTAGATGTTATAAATGCTTCTCTCTCTCTCTCTCTCTCTCTCTCTCTCTCTCTCTCTCTCTCACGCGTGCGCGCGCGCGCACACACACACAAAAGAATAAGAAGAAGAAGAAGAAGAAGAAGAGCTATTACTTGTAATAGAATATTTGGTTATACTACAAAATAAGAATCTATTTCTATGGTTACAAAATTATATTACTTTTAGTTTTTTAATGTACAACATAACTTACCACTTAAAATTCTTTGGGAAAACAATTTTATGGTTTATGGTTCAAGTCATACCTAAATATAAGTCACTCATGTCTTTGTTAATACATAAAATAGAAATAACTTGACCCATCATTTATTTAGTGAGATGCAATGAAGCTTTATAACATGTAACTTACAATACTTGGGGTGTAGTAAGACAATCCATAATGTCAACTTTAATAAATAAGAAGTGACACTTTTACCTAAACTCAAAGTGATCAAATTATGTGAAAGAAAATTGTTTGGTACAATTCCCTAAAGATGTGTTGTCATGGCTTTCTACAATTGTAGAACATGCACAAAATATACTTGTTGAAAAGGTCCTGAAAAGTTTCAAGAAAATGCAATCAACATGTATAAAGCTAGTCTCGAAAACCTTTGCCTAACTTATTTCTAATTGTGATAAAATAAGAGCTATATAATAGGGTATGGAGTTAGCTTTCTATGATTATAAAAAATACACAACATGGACTTGTTGAGAATGTCTTGGGAACTTTCTAGTCTAAAACTTTTTTGTTCGACTTCTCCTTTATTGTGCCAAAATAAGAGTTCTTGCAATATAATGGAAGGGAATTTTGTTAGATGTTATAAATGCATCTCTCTCTCTCTCTCTCTCTCTCTCTCTCTCCCTCCCTCCCTTCCCTTAATTTCTCTATTTTCCTCTCTACCTCCTTATCTCTCTCTCTCTATCTCTCTCCTTCCCATATTCACACTTTTTTCATCTCTATCCTCCTCCCTCTGTTCCTTTCTCTTTTATAAACACATCATAAGTTGATTAATAATGGAGCTTAATTATGTTATAAATGCATCTCTCTCTCTCTCTCTCTCTCTCTCTCTCTCTCTCTCCTTTATGTCTCCATTTTCCTCTCTACCTCCTTATCGTTCCCTCTATATCTCTCCTTCACATATTCACATTTTTTTCGTCTATATCCTCCTCCCTCACTTCCTTTCTCTTTTATAAACACATCATAAGTTGATTAATAATGGAGCTTAATTATCTTCATTAAGAATTTTGTTTCAACTATGTTTGAATCCTTATGTTTGGATACTTACAGGAGAACACAAAATTGATTTGAAGCTAATTCTTTTCTACTGAAACTTTTGTTACACAAATATCATTTTCCAAATAAAGACCAATTAATATCCTATTATAACATAAATATATATAAATAAATAAAAGAGCCGTTTTGTCCTAATTCACCTCCACACCACTTTAGCTTTTCCATTAGGGCCCGTTTGGTTGCTGGCATAGGAATTGAAAATTAGAATAGAAAAATGGAATGGGAATGGAAATAGGAAATGGGCATAGAAAATTGCAATTCTAATCCTGTTTGGTTCACTTGGAATTTGATTGAGAATATGTTAATCCATTGTTTGGTTGTACAAAAATGGAATAGGAATAAGGTTAAGTTTTGTATTTTAAAAAATATTTCCCTAAATTTTTTTTGTTTTTAATTTATTATTTTTTGGTTATTTTTTCAATAACGATAAAAAGATTAATTTATTTTCATTTTTCTTTATTTATTTCATTTTTGTAAACAAATAAATATTTAAAAAAATGTTGAAAATCAATATTTAAAAAAAAATTCAAAAAATAAAATAAAATAAAAAATTCAAAATAAATTATTAATTTTTTCTTTTTTAATAAAAAAATAAGATTGGAAATAGGAATGGCTATTCTAGTTTCAAATATTTTTTGGCATAAACATATATATGCTCATTTTAAGGGCAAAATTAGAATATGTCTTCCTATTCCCAATTTTGATTGAACCTCCTAACAACAAATATAAAACATATTCTAATTTTCTCTTCCTATTCCCGTCCTATTCCAGCAACTAAACGAGCCCTTAAGTAGGAAGATGCCATTGCTAGATTGCTTGTGTTTTATTCCTATACAAATGCATTTAAATTTTAGTAGTACTGAAAATGTTACATAACACTCGGGCATTAGTAATCTGCTTTCCCTCTCTCAGCATTCCTGCTATAAAATTAAAGGATTTTATCGAAGGGTTTTATGCATTGTACTGGAGCCGCATTTTCCTTAAAACGATCATGTGGGTCTTGCGAAAAACCCTTACTTGTTCTCTCAGGTAAGTTTATATTGTCTTCGTATTGTAATATTATCCATCTCTTGATCAGTGCATATGCACATATACGGTCGCAAAAGTGACAAATCCTCGTATGATCATTTGGCAGAGCACACGGTGAATATAATAATGTGTTAAGGGCTACTGCAAATGTCCTTGATTACTGGAAACACAATGCAACGATATACAGCCATTCCGCCGGAAGGTGCGTTGAAGATGACAGTATTTTGGCCAAAAATGAAAATCTTAGAACCTCTAAATCTTCCAATGGACTCGCTCTCCAGGTTTGCCAGGATTACATATTTAAATTTTTTGTAACATTCTTGTGGATTCTCTCATTTGGTGATATGATGCAGTTCTGCATCGGTCTGTGGCATAAAAAGTGGTAATGATTATTGGACTTATTTGCAAACGGTTGAGTTTTGATAAACTGGGGAGAAATCTATATCGTGTGAAACGCCTTGCAATTATTTAGTTTTTTTCTGTTGCTAGATTTGTTCTACCCAGAACCTTAAACAGTTTATATAGAGGCTACCTAATTTATGTTGAATTTGTTTTCTTTAAAATGTTAATCAATTGTAGTCGATTTATTACAACGGAGATAAAAGCTCTTCAACTAGAAAATACAAGCAGAGTTTTTCAAATAGAAAAGAAGCATTCTTAACAAGAGCTAACAACCAAAAGGAATCACTTAAACTAACAAACTAAATGACCATCATATAAATATTACAATATTACTTTAGTACCCTCCCCTAATGGTCATTCTGCAAAAGACTTGACATGATATGCAGCATTTGGGTATGAATGCATTAAAGGTTGACTCCTTAAAATGCTCTGCGTCGTGAGCTTGCTGCTGAGACCCTCCTTGGTTGAACCAGTCAGCCAGCCACTTTCTTCAATACTTCTAGACATGACCAAGTTTACCACAATAATGACACGTGATAGATTTTAGATTCTTTGCTAGTGTGACATTGGGACTCACACCCCCTCCCAAACCTCAAAGTACCTGCCCCTGAGACTTCCTTGCACTGGGTACTTGAGTACTTGAGTACCCCCATCTCTGCCATTCCATAACCATGTGGCCACTGGGATGGGTACTTGAATTTCTATTTGAGTTTTGATTTTTGAATGTTACTATCAGGTATGTAATAGGTTACCATGTTGAATGTTCAATGGTTCTAGTTTATATTGCAATTTTGCTATTCAAGTATTTTAATTTGGTATGTTCTACTGAAATATGATTTCATAACTAGCATTTCAAGTTCTATATGTATACTATACAACACCCCTCCTTGCCTCGTCCTCCCCTTGCTACTGTCCCCCTACTGTCTAAAAAATGAGGCCCATTTTCACCGTGTCTCGGAAATTCGTCTCAGCGTCCTGCTGTCCCGACATACCCCAGTACTGGTGTTACACTGTTCCTTGCTGAAGCTCGCTTTGACCCTTCTACTAAGTGGACTTGCCTTTGCCTTTGTCCTTGGTAGTCAATGCTAATTCCACTTTGGGAATTGTGTTGTTGCTACCAAACTGTTGTTTCCACTTGCCTTGCCTCTAGTATTGACTTTAAGCCAACATTAGTGGAAGTAATGTTTAGAGTTATGATGACATGCTCATGGGATTGTGGTAAACTTTTCATCACAATAACCACTATATCGTTTTCTTCCTTTATGCGACCAATGGTCTCTAGTCGATTGTTAATCTCTTTGATCTTCGTGATATGATCGTGCAAAGATATCTTGTCATTCATTATAATCAAGAAAAACATATTCTTAAGCAAGAAAACATTGCCTTTTGTTAATGTTTTGCCTAGAAATAAAGATAAAGCAACAATAATCAAAAGAACAAAAAGGGCACATAAAAACACTACAATTTATCTTGGGAAAACCCTCCTACTTGAGGGAAAAAATGCCACACTAGAAAAATATCTCTTTTCTAAAATTAATGAATGTACAAGTACAATACTTTTAATTGAATATAATGCATATCACACAAAGCAATCATATATGTGTGTGTGTTTATATATATTGAATTGAGAGACTCTTCATATCATAACTGAAAGTCCCTTCAGTTTCTAAATGCAGGTCTCTTCATATTTCTAGATGCATGTCTCTTTGCATTACACAAGTTTCTTTATATAATAAAATGTTAGATATTTAGAGCGAGAGACATAACACACCTTGGATGTCATGTCATGCTCGCTTGGAAATATTGTTATAAATCTCTTATTTAACTGTTGACACAATACATAAATGTTTTCTTAATTTCAACATATAGCAATATCAGAGGTAAAGATCTCTATCACTACATCTTCAACACTCCCTCTTAGCAAGAGAGAGGTCTTTAGTATGACAAGTACATATAGTTGCAACCAACGATGTTAATATCAAATTCTTTTCTCAGTTTTTCACATTAAAACATTGTTATCTCAGTCTAACATTATTTATCTTAGCTACTTTATAAAAGCGTAGGATTATAATCATAGAGTTTCACACATGACTTCCACCTTGCCTACTCGCAAAGGGTGGATCCATCATACCTAGTTGCAAAGGGTGGAATGAGGGCTTTTGCTTCTAATTTCTCCCAGAGAAGAATGCATTTCCACCATGCCTACTCGTAGATGGTGGAATGAGGGCTTTCACCCGAGACTTCTCCCAGAGAAGAATGCATTTCCACCATGCCTACTTGCAGACGGTGGATCCACCATACCTACTTGTAGAGGGTGGAAGAAGGGCTTTCACCTCAAACTTCTCCCAAAGAAGAATGCATTTCCACCATACCTACTCGTAGAGGGTTTCACCTTGATCTTCTCTTGCAAAGAACTCATTAACAACATGTATAAGAATAGTTTAAATTCTCTCTCAATAGAGTCTCCCTCTCAACATGGGCATCATTCTAACTGTTTTGATTATCATTATAAAATCACTAATTTCAAGTTGAACAAACACGAAGCTTTAGCAATCACAATGCTACACAAGCTTGTAGAGAATTAGACATTCTCCCTATGTCTTGAAAACTTCCTTTGAAGCTGAATAGTCTCCCTCTGAATATCATTTCTTCCTCTTCTAATCATAATAACCACTTCTATATGATCTTCCTCTTTAATGAAGATATGTATCATAAATTCAGTCTCATGATTGCAAACAACATCTCCATGTTGACCCTGCATATAATCTCTCATCATCTCATTGCTTCTTGATCCATCTTGCAACCAAGAGAGATTAATAATAATGAAGAGGAATACAATGCTAAAAGAAAAAGGGATATAATGTTCATGATCAATATTCAAAGATATAATCATAGAATATATATTTCTTTGTGTTTTACACAATGATCTCTTTTAACAATATGGAACAATAAATGCAGACTAGCATTCATATGATTATCAGGGCATTTGCTAAATTGAATGTGGCCATAACAATAAATGATATGATGTAACTGCATGCTTGAAGATCTGCTCCATGATTTTATTATATATAGTATATACCAATCTTCCCTTCTGTAGATTCTAAACTTTAGTGTTGCTAAAATCTCAAAATCAATAACAAGAATGCTGCTTATGATTGAATCCTTCAGAACTGATCAATCAATAAGACTGATAAAGATTTAGCAAACAATCTGAAATATAACTTCTACGATTCTCACACTTAGCATAATAGTTTTTATTAGAAGACAACTCAGAATAACACCATATATAAAGTAGTCTTCTTGACTTTTACCATAGTGACCAATGTAAGATAGATGATAAACAACCAAGCTGCACTTTTGATAATGAAGATATAATCTCGTGCCTTAAATATTATGATAATAGATAATCTTCTATTATTAGTTAATGGTAATCTGTCATAAATATTAGAATGTTTCTAATATTTAGTTAGTTGCAGTTGTTCGTTAGCTTTTTTAGCTTTCTTTTAGCTAGAATAGAATGTTTCTATTTTTAATGCTTGTTTCTCAAGGAAACATTGCTTTATTCTTTTGTATAGATAGACCTCTCGGTCTTTGTTAATAACAAGCAAGTATTTTACCAATTACTTCGTAGTATGGTATCACCGCCAATACTTAATTTTTTTCGACAAATTTATAATTTTTTCGAAATTATTTGTCTAAATCTTTGAAATCATTTTTGACATTTTCTCTACAACCTTTAGGGTTTTTGTTCTTGAGAAAATCGTCTAGGGTTTCATAGTTTTGTGGCAATTGTTTGAAATTTTTGCCATTAACCCTTTGCTTTGGTCGTTTGTTTGCTTGCCTGAAACACCATCATCAACAATTTTTGTCTATTTGCATCTGAAAAATGTGAAGTTTTATTGGTCATTTTTTGTGATTTCTTTGGGGCGAATCACGCACATACACAAATTGCTGCAAAGGCCCATTTCTTGTTTTGTTCTTTGCAAATTGCGGTTTACATAGTTGTTTTTGGGTCATTTTTTCCAACGATCTGCTTTGCTCGTATCTTTGTCCAATGCCATTGTTTTTGGGCAGCAAATCATGTTTTATTTTTGGTCCTTTTTTTGGCTGCAAATTGTGTTTTTTTTGTAGACAATTTTTTTTGCATTCTGTTCTTCAAATGCGCGCTTGTTACACTCTCTTTGGGGTCGCTTTTGCTTTGCCAAGCCAAAAACGACCTTTAGCTTGACTATTTGCACCCTCAGATCACATTTTCATGGCCTCCCAACTTGCATTGTTCTGCAAACCTGAGCTTTCATGGCTGCCGCCTAGGCTTTTTCGAAACCCTAATTTTTGACCTCGATTTTTTCGATTACAGATTCTTGGTGGGTTTTCCGAGAGCTCAATTGGGTTATTGTTTTTTTTTGGGTTTTTTGCGCTTTATTCTGGGTCATCCTTCAAATTTTTTGGGTCTTCTTTTTTTTGCCTTGAAGAACGTGCCTTCATAGATTTTACATTTTTCATTGAAAAACGTGCCATGGCATCTTTGGCAAACATTTTGCTCGAGCATAACTCCAAATTCAATGGTCAAAATTATGGCACTTGGAAGCAGTGGATCATAGCAATTTTTGAATATCGGAATATTAATCAAATTGTTTTGGGTGTTACATAGTGTTTGATTGCCCTTGGTACTGATCACAATACATGAGATCTGAATAATTGAGAGGCAGTGATGCTTCTCAAATTATCCGTAGCTGATGATCAGCTCTCTCAGATTCCTTCCGGCAAGACAGCGGCCGAGATATGGGCACATCTCAAAGGTCTTCATGAGACTTTTGACAAAAGTTGAGCTTTCATTTTGAAGAACACTTTGTTTTCTATTATCATGGATGAGCGAGCCTTGCTCCAGGCACACCTGAATAAGATTCAGGAAATCCGTGATCAGTTGCTTGCTATCGGTCGCAAGATGGAGGAAGAGGACATTGTGGTTACCACTCTTCAGAGTTTATCAAAGTCTTATGAGCATTTTATTGAGACTCTCAACATCACGTCTTCTGGTGTTGAACTAAAGTTCACTAATCTCTACACGCTTTTGCTTCAACAAGATCAGTGGAAACAACAGTTCAGTAGTAGCTCTAGCTCCACAGAGCAAGGCTTTGCCATTAAATCCTTTCAAAAGGATAAAGGCAAGTTTTAGCAGTCGTCTTAGCAAAACTCTTCTGCTCCAGCTTCAGACATCTCTCAGAAGAAGAACATTCATTGCAACTATTGCCACAAGTTTGGGCACATGAAGGTTGAATGTCAGAAACACTTAGCTGCACAATCTAAGCAATTTGGTTTGCAGCCCACATCGAATAGTGTAGAGCACTTTGAACAGATAGAATCTGCCTTTTACGCTTTTTGATAGCTTCATGCTTTGGATAGATTAACCATTAAGGGAGGGTATTATGATAATAAATAGTCGTCTATTATTAGTTAATGGTAATCTATTTGTATTCTATTGTAAATATTAGAATGTTTCTAATATTTAGTTAGCTGTAGTTATCTATTAGCTTTTTTAGCTTTCTTTTAGCTTACAATCATTTCCTAAGGAAACATCGTTTTATTTTTTATATATATAGACCTCTCGGTCTCTGTTAATAACAAGCAAGTATTTTACCAATAACTTCGTAATATTAAAAAATGAATTGTCTCAACATTGTGCCGAAAGCAATACTCTTAATGACCAAGAAGAGATACAAACATCGTCCACTGAAGGGTTGTCCAATCACCTTAATGGACGCTAGTTAGAAAAAAATGCAAGATTATAATAAATGAGTGCTCATCTTCATAATTGACATTCCTAGCAAGGATAGAAACACACACGCACACACAATGTTTAGTCAGTGGCCAAAAAGGAATATTTTTTCGGTGGAAGCCAAGTAGGATAATTGCACAAAAGACTAATGAAGCATGATGAATGCAAACGGTACCAAAAGACATTATATCACCAATAGTTTGGCAGCAAAGCACAAAGAAAAAACCAACATTATTGATAATTGTGAAACCTCAAATGGTGATCAATAAATGGGCATTATAAGATGATGCCAAGTCAACATGTAACTTGAATTGGCTAGAGGACTCTTGATCATAGAAGACAAAAGAAAAGCGTGTTAAGATGAAAATATGTGTGAAAGCCATAGAATGAGCAATATAGAAATAATGTAAAACATACAACAATAACATCTCAAGTAAAAGATCTGACTCAAAATTACAAGATTCAACACTCGTACCATATAAAATGCTTATAAAATGTCTTCCACAAATTGCTAGACGATCAAGAACAGATCGTTTGCAATACACTCATAGCAAAAAACATGAATCACAATATCCACACTCTACTTCAGGATAACAAAAAAATAATATAGCAAATTACAATATGCCAGTTGTCTTTCAATCAATATTGCAAGAGAGTAATAGTCGATACAACAAAGGTGACCCCATGAAGACTAAACAACAAGAAAAGGTGGTTATATGATCAAATGGTATTTCAAAAAAATGAAGTGATGCATCCACGGTAGATATGTGATGCAAGACTACTAGAAAGGACAATGCTTGGATCCGAGTCAGTGATTACAAGGCACTAAGAGATGCAAACATGAAGAACCATGAACATACGAAGGTAACAAAATATAGATAGAACAACACATCATAGAAAAATAAATAGATAAAGATGCTGCTTTTGCTCGAGCTAGAGAGATTATATGAAAACACTACAAACTAGGAACATCTGAACCAAGAATTAGGAAGAGCCTCTTGTTAAGTTTTATGCCGAGAAATTAGATAAACAACAATAAAGAAGAGGAAAAACAAGGCACAAAAACTCAATACATTTATCCTAGGAAAGCCCTTCCACTTGAAGGGAAAAAACCCAGCCAAACCAGCGAAATTTCTTTTATTATTGATAATAAAATATTCAAGTACAAAGCTTTTGCTTAATTGATTTACAATATACCAAGCTATCACATAAATAGATTGCATAAGCCTCTTCATCTTTCATAGGAAGGTCTCTTTGAGTCCCCAAAATAAGACTCTTCATGTTTTCGCATATACAACACTTCACATTTCCATATGCACGACTCTTCGCATGACGTATGACACGTCTTTTTGCATAATATTAACTTAAATGTAATCACAAATATCTGTTTCAGCTGAAGATGACCATAATGCTCATATTTCTATTCATAAAATCAGAGATAAAGATCTCCATTGCAGCCAAAAACTTAACACTCCCTCTTAGCAAGAGAGAGATCTTTAGTTAGGCATGCACACATAGCTGCAACCAAAGATGATAAATTCACATAACATATGTTATCTCAGCATAACATAATCCACCATAGTTACTTCATAAGCACGTAGAATTGAGTTACATGACTTTTACCATGCCTTCTCGCAGAGGATTGTCCATCATACTTTTCGACCATGCCTTTTCGCAAAGGGTGGTTCACCATACCTACTCGCGGAGGGTTGTACAAGGGCTTTCACCTCAAATTTCTCCTAGAGAAGAATGCATTTTCACCATGCCTACTCGTAGAGGGTGGTTCACCATACCTACTTGTAGAGACTGGAACGAGGGCTTTTACCTCAAAACTTCTCCTAGTGAAGAATGCATTAATAACTGAGATTCCCTCTTAACAAAGATTCCTGCTTGGTAGGGGCAATTGCAATCACCACAATAAGATGGCTCACTATTGCATAAACTTGCAAAGGGTTGGACATCTCCCTCCGTCACCTAACCTCCCTCTAAAGCTGAATAGTCTCTCACTATTTATTTGATCTTCCCCTTTTAATAATGTGCCACTAGTTAATATCAAGGCTGCAAACAACATTGCATAATCTCTCACCATCCCATTGCCTCCTGCCACCATGAGAGATATTAATAACTCATAACTATCAATGCTAAAAGCAATCATTTAAAAAAAGAAATCAATATTTAAGAGATAATCATAAATACTTATCTCTTTGTGATCTAATCTCAACATGCATACTCACAAATATACTTATCTCTTTGTGCCTTTATAACCAATGCTCACAACATCAATATAAATTTTACTACCAAAAATTTGGTACTAATACTTATCTTCTCATAATCCACTTGTTGGCTTACTCACGACACCACAGGCCTCCAATGTTGTGGTTAATCTTGTTAGAAATAGGAAATACTGAGAGGTGGGGGGTGAATCAATATTTCACAAACTTTTGCCCAACTATGAATATCTTTTACAACCTTAAAACATGCACATTTGATTAAACTGAAAAGTAAACATAGCAATAACACAATGCAACTCATAACACCATTATTTGCTAACTAGGGAAACCCTGACCAAAGGAAAACCCTGGTGGGAATGGTACCCACAATGTGATCCACTAATCATAAGTATCTTGTGAAAGATATTGACCCTGTTAGGAGTCTATTACATCTGTATAGTGTCGTTGTCTTTGTTAGAGGACTAGGCCTTGTTAGAAGCCTCAACCTTGTTAGGAGTTGGTGTTACAATTACAAAATGTATGCAAGATGAGCCCACTGCCCAAACATGCAATTACAATGAGATATACTGTACACAAAAGGAATAGATACATAAACCTTTTGACAATATTGATATCTGCAATATCTGATTTGTCCTTTGTATCTCTCTGTACACAACTTCGTATATACTCTCCTTCCTCTGCTCTAACATAAAGTTCGCATGATATAACAAGCGTATTTTCAATCACAAAAACATTACACAACTTTGCATACAAAATTTTGTCCTTTATGCCAAGTTATTCTATCCTGTCGGTCTTTATGTCTTCACACATGTCCCAAAATGCAAAACTGACTTTTGCAAGTTATGCTTAACATCTAGGATGTCGTCCCTAGTTAGTCAAGTAATTATTTTGGTAAACCAAAATAATTCCTTAACACAATTTACCATTTTATTCACTCTGTCCTGTTCTACTTGTACAGTACTGCAACTGATAAAACATTAATAACTCTGTCCGCACTGCTCATAATGACTTGTGCTCTGACATGTAGTATCCTTGTACCTTGTTCTAGGTTCCCTCAAGTGCGCACGTGCTAATTCGTTGTTTATGATCTTTGCAAACCAAAAAGATGTCTCTGCTAACAGTTTTCTTTTATAACACCTAGACAATTTTTTGAATCCTCAAGCCAAAACTTGTCTTCACAACATGCTGACTGAATATGAATGATATGTTGCCATTAAATGACAACCTCAATACATTCCATACTCACCTCTTAGCCATATTGCCAACAAATCTCTCATACAATTTAGAAGCACTCATTTCACAGAGCATCAACTTCACACTGATTTTGAAGCATCAACTTCTTAGAGAATCGACTCCTCACTACTTTTGAATCATCAACTTCTTCAAAAGAAATTTTATCAGAGGGATTCTTTGATATTTTATAGAGTGCATAATCGCAATAGACATCTTGAAAGCAATGAAACTATAACATCCTTAATCTCTAATTACAATGCTACAACTGTAATGTTTGCATTCTTCTTTCCACCTGAATAAGTCAATGACAAACATGCCCCCTCACATACAACTTGTTACATATGAATTGTTTCATTGATAATATTGTGTATCTGCACTTAGTCCTGCAACTACAATTTCACTTTGTCATGCATATGCAATCCTCAATTTGTGTTAGTTGATAATAAAAATATTCTAACTTAACATCACACAAATACAACTTTCACAACATCTTTGCAATCAGACTTGATCAATCATTAATATATTGTAAATGCAAAGCTACCTCAAACCACAAGTTACTTCAACAAGAGCTGTCAATTAATTATCCCAAACCTCAATGTATCAAACCTATGATTCAATATTCTGTCTGCAATAATCTGCATCAGTGACACTTAAAACACACATATTTCAGAATCTTATGTTGAACAAAATGTGTTACTCAAAAAATGTTACCATAAAGGAAAATAGAACTGGCATCTTCCAGAATAACCTGCCAGACTAATCACATGCTTTTGCACAATGTCAAGTCAGCATACACAAGATACAAAATATATGATTCTGAGAATCAGAATCAATGAACACAGGTGATATAATACTCGGAACAAAACACGATCTCAGAGTTTACCTTTAAACTGCTGAACAAAAAGAAATCCAGTGTACAAAACTAATTATTAAAGATAAACTCAACTACTGATTTACACTAGTAAAATCTAGATTACTAAAACATACCTGAACTTTGATTTTTTATGAGAACAAATTTTTCAGAATGATAACAGTGCTCGATGCCTCATAGATAAAAAAAAATGATCTCTTCTATTGGGCGATATCATGCATACCATGTCTTGGAAAAGCAAATTGACCTGCAGACTTTGCATAAGGCTTCCAACAGCAGATTATTTGCAGATTATAAATGCTGAGAAAGAATATGCATCCCAACCCACACTCTGCTCAGACATTTCCTCAAAAATCTCAGAGCATTTGTCAAGCAGCACGATCAATATCATCATAAGTTATGCAGGATAAACTTGATTCACTCTTGATCACATGGAATGGTTTACAGGCTACAGGAGCCCATATCAAATTTATTCTTTGTGATACATGTACCAACTTCTTATACTCATCCTCGTCAGCCCCAAAATCCTTCAAAGTCATCTCTGTGAACTTCAGTGTCAACAGACTGAGAGCTGGAATACACATGACGCATCTCTGTGAACTTCAGCATCAATAGACTGAGAGCTGAAAAGACAAACGGTTCATAAAAAAACTGAAAACTTTGAATAAAACGACAATCCAAATGCATTCTTGCCACTTTCTATAATCTCATCAACTGATCTTTTAAGTTTGCTGCTGCTACCTGAACTTGCGCTACTATTATAGACTTCTTTGGCCTTTTGATTTCCTCTATGAAACCTTTCACTCAATTGTCAGAGATTTATCTGATCTGTCTTTCTTGTGGCATTCTTATCGAGGCAATCTTTATCAAAGTTTATGTTGACTTTTCTCATTTCCTTCAAATAATTATGCTGATAAGTGGGATGGTTTTTCCACTGCAAGGGAAATTATGATATTGCTATTAGGATTTAACCATGTAGTTTTTGAGTCAAACTCATTGATCCATGTATCATGAGTAGTGATTCACACATGAATCTATCTCTCATGAGAATAAATGGAACATGTAGCACTCATTGGATCTAGGTGATGCTCACAGAGGTGAAGCATTGGGACTTCCCTGGAGGCCACCCATCCCAATACTACTCCAGCTCGAGCGCGCTTAACTACGGAGTTCCCTCCATGGTTAAACCCACTCTGCTTGCAATCCCATTCGCAAAGCCTTCACCAAGTGTTGTGCCTCATGAACCATTCATTAGAAAGCCCCTTGAGCTCATCAATTGATAAGCAGGAGGTATTTTCTACAGCAAGTCAAATTATGATATTGCTATTAGGATTTAACTGTGTAGTTTTTGAGTCAAACTCATTGACCCATGTATCGTGAGTAGTGATTCACACATGAATCCATCTCTCATGAGAATAAATGGAACATATAGCACTCATTGGATCTAGGTAATGCTCACAGAGGTGAAGCATCGAGACTTCTTGGCAGGTCACCCATCCCAGTACTACTCTAGCTCGAGCACGCTTAACTATGGAGTTTCCTCCATGGTTAAACCCACTCTGCTTGCAACCCATTTGCAAAACCTTCACCAAGTGTTGTGCCTCATGCAGCATTCATTAGAAAGTTTCTTAAGCTCATCAATTGATAAGTAGGAGGTATTTTCCACAAGAAGTCAAAGTATGATATTGCTATAAGGATTTAACTGTGTAGTTTTTAAGTCAAACTGATGGGGACACAACCCAAGAACAAAATGGACACAACAGAAAGGGAAAAATTATATTAACTGAGAAAATAAGCTAGTACAAACAGAGAAAATAAACTTCAAAACATGCCCTAAGGGCTTACAATAGCATAAATCTAGAGATAATTTCTCCTTACGGTACCTCCCCTCAAACTCCACTCCGAACTGCCTTTTACAATGCCATAAATCTCCTTAAATAGACCCCGGAGGGTTAAGGACTAGAAGTACATTCTAGAAAGTGTTAGTAGGCATCCACCGACCAAATAGAAGGTTCCGGAAGCTGCGGTAGAAGTTGGCGCCAATCTAGAAGAATCTCGAAACGGTAACTGAACTTTCGGGAGGCATAACTTTTGAACCGTAGCTCCGATTGACGAACTGTTTACATTTCTGGAAAGCTCTCGAAGCGCTCTATAGCCCTATAGACCAGCTTCGCTCGTCCCCCATTTTTCGGCCCTTTTCGAGGTCATTTAATGCCCCTAACCTGAGTTTGAAGCATTCTTAGGAGGTCTCCAAAACCCGAAAAACTGCAATAACTTTCAAACCGTGGGGCCTTTTGACCTGATTCTTTTTCTGGAATGCTCTAAATCACAATTACATTCATCTGGCCAATTCACACCTTCTAGGTCACCAAAATGATGGCCAAATTGCATGCTCCTATTTTTTCGGGATTTTCTAGCACACTGATAGTTGAACTGTGAGAGTTGAAACCTTTATTTGACCCAAATGGGTATCCAAAAATGTAAAGACATGAAACAAAAACTAAGTCTAAGTACATTTTTTTTTGGGTGACATAGGATTGCCCTTATACCTCTGGATGCTCCTGCATTAGACACCAAGGGTAGATTGAAAAGTGACCCTGTCACTTTATGGATGGTAGAGGAAATCCCAAATGGGAAACCTCAGCTGCTGAAATCCAAGTTGAGTCCTTGATCGACCGTCCTTTCCATTTGACCAAATACTCTTCATACTGCTTGTTTCTGGTACTCCTACCCACACGATGATCTAGAATGTCTTCTATCTCCTCCTTCTTAGAAGCAGGAATTGGACATGGCTCTAACACCAGCTCCTCATCTGCACCATCATCATGATACTCTGTTAAATCTGCAATGTTGAAAATGGGAGAAATGTGAATACCATCTGGCAGCTCCACCTCATATGCATTTCCTAAGTCATGTTTCTTCAAAATTTTGCAGGGGCCAAATTTCTTCATTTTCAGCTTGTTGTAAGTATCGGCTGGAAATCTTTCTTTTCGTAAGTGCACCATGACTAAATCTCCTACTTGGAATTCCTTATGTCTTCTCCTTTGATCAGCCCTAGCTTTATATTCTTGATTCATCTTGGTTATGTGTGCCTGAACCTCCTCATGTAGACGCTTGATATGTTCAGCAAATTCCTCAGCTTCAACACTCGTCCTCTCCCCGTGTTCTATCTTCCTCAGCTCTGGTGCAGTCCTTGGGCTATTCCCATATACAATTTGGAATGGTGATTTTCCAGTACTCCTATTTACAGAGTTATTATAAGCAAACTCTGCCTGTGGTAGAATCAAATCCCATCCCTTGGGCTTATCCCCAACTAAACATCTCAGCAAATTGCCTAGACTTCTGTTTGGCCGTTAGTTTGTGGGTGATGCGTGGAACTGAATTTCAAGTGTGTTCTCAACTTTTTCCATAATGTCCTCCAGAAATACCCCACAAATTTAGTATCATTGTCAGAAACTATGCTCCTTGGAAGACCATGTAGTTTTACCACCTCTTTGAAAAACAAGTCTGCACTATGGACAATCATGAGTTTTGTGGCATGGAATGAAATGTGCCATTTTGGAGAACCTATCAACCACCACAAATACTGAGTCATTACCCCTTTGGGTCCTTGGCAATCCAAGAACAAAATCCATACTTATGTCCTCCCATGGCTTTGATGAAACAGGCAATGGCTGATATAGACTAGTATTGTGACTAAACCCCTTGGCAACTTGACAAACCTGGCAACTCTGTACAAACTTTTTCACATCCTGTGAAATTTGAGGCCAAAAATAATGTTCTCTAAGAATGGCAATGGTCTTATCTCGACCAAAATGTCCTGCCATCCCTCCACTGTGTTTCTCCTTAATCAGATTTTCCCTCATGGAACTCCTTGGAATGCACAATTGACTACCTTTGAACAACATGCCATCTTGAATCAAATAGTCTAATCACTTGGTTCTATCTACAGCAACAGGTTCTTTACAAGCTTTCCATGCTTCAGCAAAATCAGGATCTCGGGGTACAAATTCTTGAGTTCATCAAACCCAACTACTTCAACCTGCATTGTTGTAAGCAACAACTGTCTCCTACTTAGTGCATCTGCAACCCTGTTAGATTTTCCACTTCTATGCTTCAACACAAATGTATAACTCTGCAATAACTCTACCCACTTCATATGCCTCTGATTCAATTTACCTTGGCTATTTAGGTACTGTAATGCCTGATGATCAGTATACAAAACAAATTCCTTTGGCAATAAATAATGCTTCCATTTCTTTAAGGCCTGAACTATTGCATAGAACTCTTGATCATAAACAGAATACTTCTTCTTTGCATCATTCAATTTTTCACTAAAATATGCAATAGGCTTACCTTCTTGGCTTAATATAAGCCCCAATAGCGCTGCCACTAGCATCACAATCCACCTGGAACACTTTTCTAAAATCTGGAAGTGCCAACATAGGTTGTTCTTTTACCTTCTTCTTCAACAATTCAAAACTTCTCACAGCTGCTGCAGTCCATTTGAACTCTTTTCTATCCCCTCTTATTGTATCAGTTAGGGGTGCGCATATGCCACTGAAATTCCTAATAAACTTTCTGTAAAAACTAGCCAGACCATGAAATGATCTTACCTCAGTAGCAGACCTTGGAGTAGGCCATTCCAAGATGGCTTTTACCTTCTCCGGATCCATTTTGAGACCTTCAGGTGATATAACAAACTCCAAATAGACTAACTCCCTTTTTGCAAAGTTACACTTCTTCAGATTAATTAACAATTTCTCTTCCCTTAGCCTTTCAAGGACACTACGAATATGCAATAAATGTTCTTCCAAAGTCTTGCTGAAAATTAAAATATCATCCAAATAAACAATAACAAATTTTCCCAAGAACTTCTTAAGTACCTCATTCATGAGCCGCATGAAGGTGCTTGGGGCATTCGTCAATCCAAAGGGCATGACTAACCACTCATAAAGACCCTCCTTGGTCTTGAAGGCTGTTTTCCACTCATCTCCTTCTCGAATCCGTATCTGATGATAACCACTTTTCAGATCTATCTTTGTGAAGTACTGAGCTCCACTCAAGCAGTCCATAATATCATCCATCCTTGGCAAAGGAAACCGGTACTTGATGGTGATCCTATTTATAGCTCGAGAATCTGTACACATCCTCCACTCTCCATCCTTCTTTGGTGCGAGTACTGCAGGTACTGTATTACAATAATAGATAAGACGTCTATTATTAGTTAATGGTTATCTTGTAAATATCTTTAGCTTTAGTTTGCTTTCGTTTTTTGCTTTCTCTGGAATAGAATGTTTCTATTCTTTACGATCGTTTCCTAAGGAAACATCGTCTCTTCCTTTTGTATAAATTGACCTTTCGGTCTCTGTTATTAATAAGCAAGTATTTACCAATTACCTTGTAATATGGTATCAGAGCTAAATACTTAAATTTTTTCGGAAAAATTTATAATTTCTTCTTGAAATTATTTGTTTAAATTTTTCCAAAATTATTTCAGCTAATTTCTCCAAAACCCACCTAGGGTTTTTCTGCTTGGAGAAATTCCCGAATTACGGGTCTGCAAATCGCGTGGAAATCGTGGCCTTTTTTTGAAGACTCGCGTTTTTGGGGTGAAAATCTGCATGTTTCTGTATCAAATCTTCATGCTCTTAGCCGTCTCAGTCTGTCATCGTGCTCTGGGAAGCAGATTCGACCATTTTTCATCAAGAAATCTGAAGTTTTTTCAAGCTTTTTTCAGCTAGGGCCGTTTTTTTCGAAACCCTAATTTTTGGGGTCGAAATTTTTTTTTGTTTGCAGATTCTTAGTGGGTTTTTCGAGAACTCAATTGGGTTGTCGTCCGTTTTTTCTGGGTGCCTCGATTTTTGTGCCTCGATTTTCGAGCCAGCGGATTCAGAAAACGACAGCAGATTCCTTCTGGGTTTTTCGAGCTCTCTTTTGGGTCATTCTCCGATTTTTTTGGGTCTTCCATATTTTTGCCTCGAAGAACGTGCCTTCACAAATTTTCACAGTTTTTCATTGAAAAACGTGCAATGGCATCTCTGACAAATATTCTGCTCAAGCATAATTCCAAATTCAATGGTCGCAATTATGGAACCTGGAAGCAGCGCATCATCGCAATCTTCGAATATCGAAACACCGATCAACTTGTTCTGGGTGTTAAGCAGCGTCCGACTTCTCCGGGTCCTGATCAAGATACATGGGATCTGAACAATCGAGAGGCAGTAATGCTTCTCAAACTCTCCGTAGCTGATGACCAGCTTTCTCAGATTCCATCTGGCAAGACAGCGGCCAAAATCTAGACACATCTAAAAGGTCTTCATGAGACTTCCGACAAGAGCAGAGCCTTCTTTCTGAAAAACACTCTGTTTTCTATTGTCATGGATGAGCGCACCTCGCTCCAGGCACACCTGAATCGGATTCAGGAAATCCGTGATTAGTTACTTGCCATCGATCGCAAGATGGAGGAAGAGGATATTGTGGTAATCACTCTTCAGAGTTTACCAAATTCCTATGAGCATTTTATCGAGACTCTCAACATCACATCTACTGGTGTTGATCTAAAGTTCACTGATCTCTGCACCCTGCTACTTCAGCAAGATCGGTGGAAACAACAGTTCAGTAGCAGCTCCAGTTCCACCTCCACTGAGCAAGCCTTTGCTGCGAAATCCTTTCAGAAGGATAAGGGCAAGAGCAGAAGTCTTCTGCTCCAGCGTTCGATGGTACCAAAAAGAAGAACATTCAATGCAACTATTGCCACAAGTATGGTCACATGAAGGTTGCATGTCGGAAACGCTTAGCTGCCCAGTCTAAGCAATCAGGTTCGCAACCCAAAGCGAACAGTGCAGAGCACACTGAGCAGGTGGAATCTGCCTTTTATGCCTTCATGGCTAAAAGACCTGCAGATCATGTACAGTCATCTGCCTGGTACATTGATTCAGGTGCCTCTCGACATTTCACTCACCGCAGAGACTGGTTTACTGACTACCAGCCTTATTCAGATTCTGTTATCTTTGGTGGTGGAGAAGAGTACACGGTTGTTGGTAAAGGCAACATTCAAATTCAGTCTGTTGGGAGGAAGCTCATATTCCTTGATGTGTACTACGTTCCAGGGATGGAACTAAATCTACTCTCGGTCAGTCAGTTGCTGCGACATTCTCCACACTTGGCAGTCACCTTCAGTTCACATCAGTGCACCATCACTGATCGGGCGACTAAGTCTACTATTGCAGTTGGTCTTGAGGATCATGGTCTTTTCAGACTTACTGATTCTGGTGATTCTCAGGACTTAGCTATGGCTGCTCGGCGATCTTCCATCAGCTCACTTTGGCATCAGCGATATGGGCACTTAAATGTGCATTATCTCTCACAACTTGCTCGGGATGAGCTTGTTCTTGGTTTGCCAGAGATTCAAACCCAACACCTTGGAGTTTGTGACGCATGTCAGGCTGGGAAGCAACATCGCACACCTTTCCCCAGTGGCGATTCTTGGCGAGCTTCTCAAGTACTTCAGCTTGTTCATGCTGATATTTGCGGCCCTATGCCCACTCCTTCTGTTCTTGGGTACAAGTATTTTCTGTTGTTTGTAGATGATTTCAGTAGAAAAATGTGGGTGTATTTCCTTAAAAAGAAATTTGATGCATTTATTGTATTTCAGAAGTTTAAACCCTTAGTTGAAAAAGAGTCTGGGAAATCTATTATTACTCTTAGATCAGACAATGGGGGGGAATTTTGTTCTAATGTTTTCTCCAGCTTCTTGGATACACATGGCATCCAACACCAGTTCACCACACCCCACACGCCACAACAGAACAGTGTAGTTGAATGTCGGAACAGGACAATCACCGAGATGGCTCGTTCCATGCTCGAACACAGACATGTTTCGAAGCGTTTTTGGGCAGAAGCAGTTAACACTGCAGTTTATCTGTTGAACCGGTCACCCACAGTGGCGGTCAAAGGTAAAACTCCGGAAGAGGCCTGGTCAGGTCGCAAGCCCAGAATCAGTCACCTGAAGGTTTTTGGCTCTCTTGCTTTTGTTTGGATCCCTGATGCTTCACGCACCAAGTTGGATGCCAAGAGTCAGAAATTGATGCTTGCTGGATATAGCAGTCTTCACAAAGCCTACCGCCTTATTGATGTTGAGACATCTCGTCTCATATACAGCCGCGATGTAGTCTTTGATGAGCAGCGAGGACCATTCATGCCTGTTTCTCCTGTTCCTGATCCAGCAGACCAGCCTATGCAGGTTCATGATTTGGGAGTTCGGCTTCCATTAGGTCCACCTGATGGGAGGGCTCCAGTAGCTCCTACAGCTCCAGTCCTGCCAGTGATACCTGTACAGCCACCTCCGGCTTCTCCTGCAGGATCACTTCGTTTTGAAGATGCTTCACCTGAGTTTGATCCAAATTCTTCTGATCAGGATCCTGCTGATCAAGCATCTCTTAGTACTACTGTTGGTCATTCTCCTCTCCGGCCTAAGTGGTGGGCTAAGACACTTGCTGATCTTCATGATGATGAGCTCATTGATGGGAGAACTACTCGAAAAAAAGGGCAAAACTATAGATTCTGTTAACTTTGCTCTTATGGCCAACATTCACAGTGTGTTTGAACCTCAAACATATTCCGAGGCTAAAGGAATTCCAGAGTGGGAACAGGCCATGCAATCTGAACACCAGAGCCTGCTGAAGAACAACACTTGGGTCCTTTCTGATCTTCCCCCAGGGAAGAAACCCATTAGCTGCAAATGGGTCTACAAAATCAAATACAAATCAGATGGTACTTTGGATAAGCACAAAGCTCGTTTAGTGGCAAAGGGCTTTTCTCAGCGTCAGGGCATTGATTATGAGGAGACCTTTGCTCCTACTGCAAAGATGAGCACCATCAGATTAGTCCTAGCCATGGCAACACAGTTTGGCTGGAAGGTCCATCAGATGGACGTAAAGAGTGCTTTCCTGAATGGTGATCTCCATGAAGAGGTCTACATGACGCAGCCTCCTGGTTTCAAGGTTGCTGGTAAAGACCATCGGGTTCTCAGATTGGTAAAAGCTCTCTATGGTTTGAAGCAGGCCCCTCGGGCATGGTACATCAAGATTGATACGTACCTCAGTGATCAAGGCTTCAAGAGGAGTTCTTCAGACTCAAATCTGTACATGAAGACTACTGACAGTGACATCATCCTTCTGGTTATCTATGTGGATGATCTGATCATCACTGGCAGTTCGACATCTTTGATTCAGGGAATCAAACAACACTTATGCCAGTCTTTTGATATGACTGACCTTGGGCTCATGCATTATTGCTTAGGTGTTGAAGTTTGGCAACAGTGTTCTGGTATATTCATCTCTCAGTCCAAATATGCTAGAGCCTTGTTAGACAAATTTCGAATGCAGGATTGCAAACCTGCATCTACACCTATGGAGAAAGGTCTCAAGTTATCAGCCAAGTCTGATTCTCCTTCCGTTGATGATACTACGTATAGGCAACTAGTAGGCAGTCTCATCTACCTATCTGCTACTAGGCCTGATATCAGCTTCGCAGTCAGCTATATTTCACGCTTTATGACAGCTCCTAACGCTGATCATTGGATGGCAGCAAAGCGTGTGCTTCGTTATGTGAAAGGCACTTCTGATTATGGACTTCTGTATTCTCGGAGTTCTAATCCTAAACTCAGTGGGTTCACAGATTCAGATTGGGCAGGCTCTATTGACGATAAAAAGTCAACATCTGGATATGTGTTCAGTTTGGGATCCGGTGCAGTCACATGGACCAGCAAGAAGCAGCAGGCAGTTTCTCTCTCTTCTACAGAGGCTGAATATAGAGGGACTGTTAAGGCAGGATGTGAAGCTGTCTGGCTTCGTCGGATGCTTGGGGATATGCAGATGTCACCAGCAGGACCGACTACTCTGTTTGTTGATAACGAAGGCGTTATCAAGTTAGCACGGAATCCAGTCTTCCATGAACGAACCAAGCATGTGGATGTTCATTGTCATTACATACGACAGCTGGTTGAAGACGGGACTATAGATCTGCAGTATGTTCCTACCTCAGATCAGACTGCAGACATTCTCACCAAGCCTCTTGGTCCTGATAAGTTTGTCAAATTCAGAGGACAGCTTGGTGTGTTAGATAGATTAACCATTAAGGGAGGGTATTACAATAATAGATAAGACGTCTATTATTAGTTAATGGTTATCTTGTAAATATCTTTAGCTTTAGTTTGCTTTCGTTTTTTGCTTTCTCTGGAATAGAATGTTTCTATTCTTTACGATCATTTCCTAAGGAAACATCGTCTCTTCCTTTTGTATAAATTGACCTTTCGGTCTCTGTTATTAATAAGCAAGTATTTACCAATTACCTTGTAATATACTGCACATGGACTCAGGCTCTCTCGAATCAAGCCCTTCCTCAACAACTCCTGAACCTGTCTATTTAGCTCCTCTGTTTCAGTAGGAGTCATACTGTGAGCAGCCTTGTTAGGCAAACTAGCTCCTGGAATCAAATCTATCTGATGACTGATTTGCCTTACTGGTGGCAATCCATCTGGAACATTATCAGAGATAATATCTCCAAACTCCCCTAGTAAATCTGAAACTTCAACTGGTATTTCACTACTACCTTCTTTATCTTTCCTAGGAATCAAAGCATAGCACATATGTTGATGTTTCATGCCATCTAAAAACTTCCTTTCATCAACAAGATAAATCCTAGCACTGCTACATACCTTTTCACCTTCCTTTTTCATGGGCTTCAATTTGTGGCGAACTCCATCCTTTGTCAGAGAGTATGTGTTTGCATGTCCATTATGTACTGCATGTCTATCAAACTGCCATGGTCTACCCAACAATAGATGGCAAACATCCATCGAAATAACATCACAGAGAACTTCATCATGGTAACTCCCAATTTTGAATTTTATTAAACATTGTTCACTTACCAGGACCTTATGATCATCTTTTACCCAAGCAATCCGATAGGGCTGGGGATGTTTCTCCCTCTTGAGCTTCAGCTTAGAGACCATCTCTTTTGATACTAAGTTATCAGTACTACTACCATCAATGATCACGTCACAACATTTATCCTCACACTTGCATCTGGTACGGAACAAATTCCTCCGTTGTCTTGGTTCAATCTCACCACTTAGTAGGGCTCTTTCATTTACCAAGGTCTCTCCTCTTTTTGCATCCTCTGAATGTGATGATTGTGCATCCTCATCCACATGAGCAACCCTAGCTTGGCCCTCAGCTCTCCTATCTGTCCTTCCTTGTCGTTGAGGGCATTCAAAGGCACAATGACCTTTTTCATTGCAATGGAAACAGGTACCACGGAAGCCTCCTCTTCCTTGTCCACGTCCTCTACCTCTTCCTCTCTGATTTCCAAAGTCTTGATCATGGGAGCGGTTGAAACCCTCATTCCTCTGGTTCCTGCTAGTACCCACATCTTCATTTTTTTTTTGGGTTTCATTGCGGCCTCCAGATGATCTACCGCTTCCCCTTTCTCCTTGGCCGCACCCTCTTTGTCTTCCTTCAAATCTTTTATTCAGCTTCTCTTCAACTCGTAGGGAAAACTGGTATGCCTCTTCAACGCTGGTCATTCTTACCAGACTTAATTCCTCCTGGATGCTAGGTCGCAACCCACTGATATAACGAGCAACCTTCTCCTTATTTGCTTCTACATGTCTTGCTCTAATCAAGAGCCGGTAAAATTCCTCTGTATATTCTTGGACTGATCTTCTTGCTTGCTTTAACCCATGCATCTTCTTAAACAAATCAAGCTCATAGTCCACAGGAATGAACTGCTTCTTCAATTTGTCCGCCATGCGATCACATCTTGTGATCTTCTCCTTTCCTCTTCTGTTTCTTTTGAATTGGACCTCTTGCCACTAGATTTTGGCATGGCCTTTCAGTTTGGCTTTTGCAAACTTAACCCTATCTAGGTCCCTGATATCCTCATACTCAAAGTATTCTTCCAGTTCATTGATTCAATCGATCAACTCATCTGGTTTCAGATTTTCTGAAAATACACCCACTTCAATTGTAGGTATTTTCCCAAACTTAGTAATGGCCCTAAAAAGCCTTTCCTCTGCATGATTCAGAACTTCCCCGTCAAATTCCTCTTCTGGTCCCATTACTTCTTCTTCATTGTCATCCTCATTGTTGTCACCTGCGGCAACATTTGCTCCTCTACGAAGCTCCTCTTGCAATGCTTGTACCTGCCTTTGGAGGGCTCTAACCTCCTCAGGATTAACAGCTCTGGTCCTTCCACCACGCTCTCTTCGTGGAGGCATCTTCTAACTCGATCCCACAACCACATAGTCCTGGTGCAAACTGCCTCATAGTCGGTGCTCTGTCTACACACTCAGGAAAACCAGCTCTGATACCACTTGATGGGGACACAACCCAAGAACAAAATGGACACAACAGAAAGGGAAAAATTATATTTACTGAGAAAATAAGCTAGTACAAATAGTACAAAGAAAATAAACTTCAAAACATGCCCTAAGGGCTTACAATAGCATAAATCTGGAGATAATTTCTCCTTACGGTACCTCCCCTCAAACTCCACTCCGAACTGCCTTTTACAATGCCAAAAATCTCCTTAAATAGACCCCGGAGGGTTAAGGACTAGGAGTACATTCTAGAAAGTGCTAGTAGGCATCCACCGACCAAATAGAAGGTTCCGGAAGCTGCGGTAGAAGTTGGCGCCAATCTAGAAGAATTTAGAAATGGTAACCGAACTTCCGGGAGGCATAACTTTTGAACCGTAGCTCCGATTGACGAACCATTTACATTTCTGGAAAGCTCTCGAAGCGCTCTATAGCCCTATGGAAGCTTCGCTCGTCCCCCATTTTTCGGCCCTTTTCGAGGTCATTTAATGCCCCTAACCTGACTTTGAAGCATTCTTAGGAGGTCTCCAAAACCCGGAAAACTGCAATAACTTTCAAACCGTGGGGCCTTTTGACCTGATTCTTTTTCTGGAATGCTCTAAATCACAATTACATTCATCTGGCCAATTCACACCTTCTAGGTCACCAAAATGATGGCCAAATTGCATGCTCCTATTTTTTCGGGATTTTCTAGCACACTGATAGTTGAACTGTGAGAGTTGGAACCTTTATTTGACCCAAATGGGTATCCAAAAATGTAAAGACATGAAACAGAAACTAAGTCTAAGTACATTTTTTTTTGGGTGACACAGGATTGCCCTTATACCTCTGGATGCTCCTGCATCACAAACTCATTCACCCATGTATCATGAGTAGTGATTCACACATGAATCCATCTTTGATGAGAATAAATGGAACACTTAGCACTCATTGGATCTAGGTGATGCTCACAGAAGTGAAGCATCGAGACTTCCCGGTTGGTCACCCATCCCAGTACTACTCTAGCTCAAGTGCGCTTAACTACGGAGTTTCCTCCATGGTTAAACCCACTTTGCTTGTAACCCCATTTGCAAAATCTTCACCAAGTGTTGTGCCTCATGAACCATTCATTAGAAAGCCCCTTAAGCTCATCAATTGATAAGCCCCTTGAATAATTATGCTACTGTGGCTTCTATGCTTTGTAATGACACATATCATTGGCAATTGTTTCGACTTCCTATACAACTTTTTCATCATGGTATCTTTGACTAATCAGGGCGTTTCTCATTGAGAAGTTCATATTTGGTTATTTCTCGACGAGAGAAATATCTAAGACCAAAGACCAGATTTGAGCAATATTCCTATCAACTAGGTGATAAAACCCAAACCCAAACTCCCTTCCTGCTACAACATAAGTGCTTGTAAATGGAGTTCGAGTAGGAGCAAATTCCTCCTCCGTGTGGATATGCATCATATCTCAAATATATATCAAATGCTCACAACAAAAACAATACAAACACATCTATAGGGCTTAGTTTCAAAAAACCAAAAAAGAATCTCAATGACCAACTCAACTCGAGCGATCACCGCTAGACACCAGAGGATTGCAAAAATGATCTTGAAGCCGCAAACACGATCATCTTCTTCATCTCCTTGCTCATGCTCGAGCTCCACAAACTTGAACGCTTACAAACTTTGCTCGGTGACTTTATGCACTCAGAACTTCCCAATGCTTAAGTCTCCAATACCGATTCAGAAACCATGGGCAATATATCTGCAACTACTATCCGCCCACAAACCACCATATTAGATGCAACGTATGCATCTACTGTGAAGTCGGGCATCCATTGCCTTAGTAGGACTGCCTTCCTCTGCCAAAAGATTGGAGCAATTCCAATGGAAGATGGGACCACCATTGCTAGGTTTTGAAAATATTCTTACTATATTGAACAAAGCAAAAGTAAACGGACGTCCGCAACAGAGAAGAATAGAGCATTAAGGATTCAAACATTCTCTAAAAGTTGGTCTATTCTTTAGTCTAAGCAACCACTATATACAGACTAGCGCTTGTCCTCTGTGCTACAAAAGAATGCAATTATATGTGGCAATATCCCTAATCAAAACCATCAACTCCAAACTACACGAGGTTTGTCCAAGGCACATTCCCATTTTCCCAATCGGTTGCTTCTTTAGTGTCACTGCCTTGCTAAGAAGACTTCTTAGTTATCGTGAAGTTTCTAATATAGATGAAGAACACAGAAGAATCAAACATATGAATGAAGAAGAAGCATCAACAACATGAATGAAGAATCTCTCATATTGCTTCAGAAATTTAAAATTTCCTTATTGCTGATGTCAAGCTAGGCTTTGATACCATGTTAAGTTTTATGCCCAGAAATTAGATAAACAACAACAAAGAAGAGGAAAAACAAGACACAAAAACTCAATACAATTATCCTAGGAAAACCCTTCCACTTGAAGTAAAAAATTCTAGACACACCAGTGGAATTTCTTAAATAAAACCTTTCATATTTCCACATATACAACACTTCACATTTCTATACACATGCCTCTTTGCATGATGTATGACACATGTTTTTTGCATAATATTAACTTAAATATAATCACAAATATCTGCTTCAGCTGAAGATGACCATAACGGTCATAACAACCATATTTCTATCTCATAAAATCAGAGATAAAGATCTCTATCACAACTACAAATTTCAACACCTCTACTTGAAGATTAATAATAGGATCAGAACATCTCTGCAACTCCATAGCAAAACAAAGGACAATAGAAACAACATTATCCATAATCACACATAGATTTATGAAAAGCTTATTCAAACAAATCCAGGTATTAAGATCTTTCTCGCAACTATTAACATTTAACGCATATAGATTGCTTACAAAAAACTCAATGCAATCTGCAACAGATACATGAACTAAAAAATTAGAGAAACTCTCTTATTTGCTGTTATCTAACTTTGCTTTGATACCATGTACATGTTTTGCCCAGTAATAAAGATAAACAACAATAAACAAAAGAAGATAAAAAAGGGCTAATTATGCCATGATACTTCAATATATATATGACTGAAAATGCTAATAATGAAATGATATTTCAATATATATTATATTATATAACATACCAAATATAGTTGAATAGAGAAAATTGAAATGCGATTCACAAACCATAAGTTCAAACTTGAAACTTGAAAATTCATAACTTTGTCATAGGCTCTATCTAACAAGATCCCAACCTTGGCACAGGCTCTATCTAACACTATGGTCCTCAACTTTTGGTCACCTGGTGGCACATATGATGGCTCTCCCTCGGTCACTGCCATGGATATCATCCTCACAAAATAGGGAGATCGAGCCACATGTGTAGGGGTGCCATTTGAAAAAAAGAAATCACCAACAACATCATCTTACCGGTTTTCTCGGGTCTAAATTAACATCTAACATACTCAAGGAATAGAGTTACTTCTTCATTTCATAGGAAGGCAGTTACATCATTCATGTTCATGTGAATATGAATTACCGTTAAAATCAGTTAGACAAAATTTCTTAACTAAATACTTGAAATATCATTAAATGAAATTACTTCTGAAATTGAAAATCACATACCTCGGAAAAACTGAGACTGAAAATCAACGAAGGATGCTTCTGCAACCACTCGGATTAGTCCACAAATACATTATAACAATTTCACAAGTTGACTATCATCTAAAAACTGCTATCTCAAAAATCAAAGGATAATCACAATTAAATACCACTATATTTTAAATTAGGGCTTCACATACCATCGGATTCAATTAGGGCTTCTGATACCGCTATATCACTTAGGGCTTCTGCTACCACAGATTCAATTTAGGGCTTCCGCGATGATGGATTTTATCGAGGGCATCCGCGACGACAGATTCAATTTAGGGCTTACGCAACCAGGGATTCAACTAGGGCTTTCAATACCACGGATTCAGCTAGGGCTTCCAATACCACTGTATCAATTAAGGTTCCAGTTGTCACACAGTCAATTAGGGCTTCGGATTTCTTTTCCTTCCAATTGTTTATCTGTGACAATTTCTCAAGATTAGATAAACACTTATATTCAATATTCATTTATATGAAAGTAAAATGATGATAACAATGAAATACTTCAATTTAATCTTACCTTGTCATAAACAAAAATGATAATACTTGTATCCGATAAACAATTGAATGCATGGCTTATTTCTGTTTGACGCATATCCGACATCTTGAGAGAGGTGAAACATTGTCAGGTGCTTAACCACCCAACCTCAGACCACAATATATCCCCACACGATCTCTAACGAGAAAGGCCCTCCCTACCCAGAATTGACAGGGAACATCATTCCATCCACTGAGCAACATGATATATAACATGCCATACAACTTGGCAAGAAGAGATCACCATAACAGGAGTATGCATGAGTTAATAAATATTAGTTTGTTTATATATGAATGTATAGATTACTGATTTCATTCTTGCATTTCTTTTTCACACGTTCATCTATACCTCCTCATCATAATCAGGCCATTAGGCCAGTGATTCCTTAGTGCCTGAACATTCAACCTTTACTGATATGACATGCACCTTATTCACCCTAGTCTAGCTCTTAGCTTGGTAAATTCTTTGGTACTCTGTTTATGAATTCATCTCTGTTTTGATCCATTTTACATAATAAATTTTATCAGAGATGATAGCCTTTCAATGAGAATTCAGAAAATTGCTTATTTGAATAACAAACTTGAATAAGCACATTGCCATTACATTTGAACAAACCTTATGGGCTGCAAACCCCTAACATTTGTGCCACATACTGTATGATAGCTTGCTTTGATAGAAATCTTGCTTGTTTTTAATAGCAAATATGAAATGAAATCTTACCAGGTATATGTGAACTGAGCCATTGATGTGAAGAAGCCAATTCAAATATTAAGGTTTATGTCAGCCCATATTAATGTAAAAGTAAAAGGGAAAAAGCATTGACTTATAAGAATATAAATATAAATAAGGACATTACAGAGGTGGTTGGTCAGTTTGGAGTATACAGCATTTAGTTAGAGCAATAGGCTTCATACAAAGTGTTTATATACGACCATTGAAGCAATCTTTCTCCAAGTAAGAAGCAGTGATAAATTCCAGAAGGTAAAAGATATAAAATCTAATCAAAGGATATTAATCCATTATAAAGCAGCTACCATGCAGCACTGATGCAAAGAATATAATAAACAACATTATAAATACAGAGCCTACGTTATCAATGTTGAGCAATCATTACGTTGTCAATAAAGTAAATGTACATTCGAACAGCATGAGGGATGTTTGATTGAATATATGTTAAGGGTAATGGTAATGAAGTAATCAGTCGACAGACTGGAAACAAAATAGCTCCATTGATTATGACTGGAATATTCATACATTAATTCGAAGATACATGGAAAGATTAACTGATTCTAAAAATGCAGTATCATATATTCTAAGTGGTATTCCTCATAAAAGGACTGCTGACCCAGGATAGCAGGCATGATAACATGGAAGTATAAATAAAAGAAATATTAAGAACGATATAAGAGTTGGATTTCTTACTATACTTTCTCTAAAAACCAAACCTGAGATGAGTCTACACTTGATTAATTGCCTACCCTGGCTCTTGCGGATTGTAAATGGATTTGTTCTGGCTTCAAGCGGATTGCAAGCAGGGCCAATCGTAATCTCTGCAAATGGCTAGCATAAAACTTCAGATTGCTAAGGAAAGATCGCTGATAAGGAATATAGATGCAAGATGCCAAAAGCTAGGAAAAGATTGCCGAAAAATGTTAAAGGTTTCTTATTATAAACTTGAGCCTGACCATACGGCTATCAATAATTACAAAAAGACCATTCGAATTCCTAAGACGACCAATCAAATTCAATTTTTAAATCAACTATGAGGAAAGGAAAAGAACAAAAGAAAAAATAAGAAGTTGGAAAGATTTGAAAATTATAATAATACAATTATTATAATTTCGAACATTATTATAATCTTATTTGTAGCATATTTATTAATTATTAAATTATATTGGTGCCAAATCACTTTATTTATTAAATGCACGTAATCAAATATTTATTAAAATAATGTGATGAAAGATAAATTAAAATCCTTTGAGATATGTTTTATATTTTAACTCAATTATTTTATTTAAATTATTTATTTAAATAACTCATGGAATTCCACCGATGTATCCTGTTTTCAAATCACTAGGTCCTTTACCTGTTTGCTAGTGATGGTGATGCCTTGCCTAATTCTTTTTTGACAATGCTTCCACCCCTTCGACGTGCTCCCTGCAAGGAATTTCTTTGTAATTAAATTATAAATTATAAATAATTGTATCAGTTAGCCTTTCATCTTAATTTCATGAATTCGCGATTAACGATCAACTAACATGTCATCTTCACTTGAAATCATAACGACTAACTATCTTACCATTTCGCCAGATTATATCAAATTAACTGCCAGCTGACTTTATGTGAACTTCAATGGCTATATTTCAAGCTAGGTCAAAAATTGGTATGTAACATACCCTTTCCCTTGAGGTTCATCGTCCTCGATGAATTGGAAATTGCAACGAACATTATAAATGAGTATTTTAAAATTGGAATGTAACGTACCATTCCCCTTGCGATTCATCGTCCTCGATGACCTCTGCAGTTTAGACACTAAAAGAATATTCCACATTGTGATATCATTTCTTTTCTCAATTGGGTCAGAATCAAAATCATATTCGAAACTCAAGATACTTGCATGATAATATAAAATTTATCACGTACTCACCCAAGTTCTCTTTGCTTTACTTGTGATTTTCTTAACATCTTTTGAGTAGATTTTATTTCATGTTCCTGTCATACTAATGCATGCACTCAGCATATCATTAGTTCAAGTTCATTTTGATATCTTCATTTAAGAAAATTTTCAGGATTCAATTACTGAAATTAAGATAAGTATTCAAAAATTGAAATTCTTCAACCAACAAGTTCCTGATCATAATTTAAATCACTCATACATACCATCTGGCATATGGCCCTCATTAATGGATAGATCTTCCTTGCAAACTTACAGATTGCCTGTAAGTGAATCTATTTTTTTTTTTTTCATTGCAACCTTGGCCTTAAAGCCCAATATTTCATTAGAATAATCATTTCATGTTAGGATATCTCCAAAACATTATACAATTGCTTAATAAAAAGTCAACATCGCATGTGTATTACACATGTATAACAATGTGGTCAGGGGTAAAAATATGATATACTATGCAAGATCATCAAATCAAGATCATAAGCATCTAAAACAATTCATAAGATTCTCATCATTCATTTGTAAATACTTGGAAATTCATCTTTTCCATTTTTATGATTCAGGCTTCCATGCCCATTTCATCAAAAGTTTATATCTGTAAACAAACATTGATAGTTCTAACTCCTTACTGGAGCACATAATGACCTTTTCGTTTAACCAACATTAGAAAGAATCATGGTTCACGATTTTGTTTTCATTCAGTTCAAGTTCAAATAGGTAACAATTTATTTCAGTCATTAATTTGGGTCGACAAACCCGCTCATGATAGATTTAAATAACATTTTATCAAGATTATAAACTGTATTTGGATTGCGCAAGTCTAGGCATCGGGACCCTTTTTAATTTTGTCATTCTTGACAAAGAATGGCCCTCCCACCAAGGATAAGGCATATATAACATTCTGGTCCTGCCACTGAGTAATCAGGTGGGTTGAATTCCTCAATAGTTATTCGAAAAAATAACTGAAGCGTCTGGACAATCAACAAGATCAATTGTTTTGGCAAATCTGCCTAATTCCACCGTGGCCAAGGATATCAAAGTTTGGGTCGTCAAACTCAATCTCCACCACTCAGCGTGCCAATCCTTTTTATCTTTTTAATTGTTTATACATTTATCCATTTCATATCATTTCAGTCTTCATGGATATTCTGAATGATTTTCCAGACTATTTTTCCAATTTCGATTGCAATATCCGGATATGCAAAAATAAATCTTTTTCAACATTTACATTTTTAGTTTCTTAGAAACAGTGCTAGACCCAAGGTTTCAGCGTTGAACCCAACTCTCTAATACCATATGTAACAACAGGATTTTTTACAACTAATTTCATCATTATACTAACCGATTCACATGAAATATATATCAAAATAAACGTTTTAAAATTGAATTTTAAACTAAATTGCCTTTCTATTAACTATTACTTAACATAAGCAGTTGAAATTAAAATTCTAAGCTATTTGCTGAAATATAAATGTAAAGAAAATTCTATGATTAACTAACCATCATCTATCTTTTTCGTAAAAGAAACTTTCAATTGGAAAGGAAAAATGCTAACTTGAAAATTAATTAGAACATACAGATTTAATTGAGAGGCTTTCCAAACTGGTTGTTCAAGCTCTGGCTTTGGTGAGAGGAGAAGCATTAACATAGGCTCAACCTCCCAACTACGGACCTTTTACTTATCCCCACATGTTCTAATTTAATAGAACAACCCTCCCTACCCCGAGGTCGGGCATGGGACGTTCATTTATCCAGTCATCGGAGTATTCAGGTGGGTTGTGGTCCCAACAACTATTCGTTAGAATAATTGAAGCATCAAGACAACAACTCGATCAGATTGGTGTGGCAGATTTGCCTATATATCACCCTGGCCAAGGTTTTCGAGATGTGGGATTATATCCCGATCTCCACCACTCAGCTTGATAACTAATTTCGAAAATGGAATTCACATGAGCTATATGCATTTACTTTTATTAATGTAATATGAGAAATTGACTTCATTCTTATTTTTCATTTAACAGGTTCATCTACGCCTCATCACCTTTATTCGGGCCATCAGACCGATGATTCTTTGGTGCTTGAACATTTATTCTTATCACACCTTCATCACCTCATTCTGGCTTATGCCAGGTGATATCCTTGGTGCTCCTTTTATTGTTATCAGATGCTATGACATATTTTCAAGAAGGATGAAATAAAGTTTCAAAAGAAAGACTTCAGATATTTATTCAAAATATTGATAAATTGTGGATTTACTCTCTTGACAGTAAATTGTTATGAAAATAGTACTAAAATCCACATTATTATTCGACTAGATACATGTTACAGAATTTATGAGGACGTGGGCAATCTTATGATGTTATTTATAGCAAGGGAAAGATAACCTATTTCTTATTGACTGGTTATCATGAATTTGAAACTTAAGAAAATAATTCCGACTCTGTCATTTCGAATTGAGAAAAAAGGAAAATAAATATAAATTGATTTGAGCATGACTTCCTTACGTGGCTGATTGCCCTGCGGTTGATTGCCTAACACTGGGCTCTATCTCTTTCTTCAGGTTCCATGGGAACAATTGCTTGAAGTAGCAGAGATGTATCATTTTGATTTCAAAAAGAATAATTCTGTATGCACAACCGAATGTGTTCCGGATACAATGATATATGAGCTTTGATTACAATACGTATGGGATAGATGAAATGGCTTATGGAAATTGTATGCAAATTCAACCAAAGGCAAGTACGTTTCCCATTGATACTGTCGATTCATGCAATAAACCCTTAGGAGATCCTCTAATACCTGATTCACTCGCTCTGTCTGACCATCTATTTCAGGATGATAAGCTGAACTTATATTCAATTTAGTACCTAAAGCTGAAAATAGTGTCTGCCAAAATCTGGATGTTATTCTTGCATCCTGATCTGAAATAATTTTCTTTGGAACCCCATGTAATCTGAAAATTTCTTTTATGAACTTATGGGCTATCTCGGGTGCTCCATCGGATAAGTTCCCTGGAATAAAATGTGCAACCTTAGTCAATCTATTGACCACGATCAAAATAGTGTTATGTGTATTCCGAGTCATAGGCAACCCCTTTACAAAATCCATGGATATTACTTGCCATTTCCATTCAGGTATCTCATTTGGGTGCAAAAGTCCTGCTGGGTATCGATGTTCCGCTTTCACTCTTTGACATTCTAAACAACTTGCAACATACTCAATTATTTCTCTTTTCATTCCCTTCCAAAAGTATAAATGTTTTATGTCAAATAACATTTTCGTTACTCCTGGGTGTCCTGAATATGGAGCTGAATGATACTCCCCTAGAATTAATCTTCGTAACTCAGGATGATTGGGTACATAAATCCTGTGGTGATATCTCAACAATCCATCTTCCTCTAAGTTAAAATCTGAATATTTGGGGTCCTGTGGGTCTCTAATAAGTGCCAAACTGATTTCTGCGTAAAAATCATCATGCTCCAATTGCTGTAAAATTTGATCCTTTTAATTGAAATTTTACCTTAGTCATTGCTGAAATATGTCTTCTTCGACTTAAGGCATCAACCACCTTATTTTCCTTTCCCTTAATGTAGCTTATGTCAAATTCATAATCTGCTAAGAATTCTAACCATCTCCTTTGTTTGGCATTCAGATTTTGCTGAGTGAAAATATATTTTAGGCTTTGGTGATCAGATCGGAGCTCAAAGGGTTTTCCAATTAAATAATGTCTCCACATTTGCAAAGCGTGAACTATGGCTGCTAATTCTAGATCGTGTGGTGCATAATTTTGTTCATAATTCTTCAATTTCCTAGACTCATAGGCAATGACTTGCCCTTCTTGCATTAATACACCTCCTAATCCTTCACCTGAAGCATCAGTGATCACCACAAATGGTTTTTGCGGATTGGGTACCCTTAAGATAGGTGCAGTAGTCAGTTTTTCCTTCAGAAACTCAAAAGTTGATTGACATTTTTCTGTCCAAACAAATTTCTTTCCCTTCCTTTGAAGTGATGTGATTGGATAAGCTATTCTTGAGAAGTTCCTGACAAATTTCCTGTAAAATCCAGCTAACCCCATGAAACTCCTGACTTCAGATACGTTTCTGGGTATGGGCCATTCCTTAATTGCTTTAATCTTAGATGGATCTACTGCTATGCCTTGTGCTGAAATTATATGCCCTAGGTACTGAATTTCTTTCTAGTAAAAGGCACACTTCGATAATTTTCCGTATAATTTATGTTCTCTAAGTCTCTGTAATACTATCTCTAAATGCCTCTGATGTTCTTCTTCATTCCTAGAATAAATAAGAATATCATCTATGAATACTAACACAAATTTGTCCAGACAATCATGGAATATACTATTCATTAAGTTCATGAAAGCTGTAGGGGCATTAGTTAATCCAAACGATAGCACTGTAAACTCATAATATCCATATCTAGTCCTAAAGGCAGTCTTGTGTATGTCCTCTTCCTTAATTCACAGCTAATGATATCCTGATCTCAGATCAATTTTTGAAAACACGGTCGCACCCTTCATTTGGTCAAAGAGATCATCTATCCTTGGTAATGGGTACCGATTTTTGATGGTGACATTATTAAGCATCCAATAGTCTATACATAGCCTCATGGGTCCGTCCTCCTTTCTTACGAATAATACGGGGGCTCCCCAAGGTGAAACACTGGGTCGAATCATTTTCTTATCCAACATATCCTGCAATTGAATTTGCAATTCCATAAGTTCCGTGATGGTCATCCTGTACGGGGCTTTGGATATAGGTTCTGCTCCTGGTACTAAATCTATGGAAAAATCAAATACCCGGGAAGGAGGTAATCCAAGAAGTTCCTCAGGGAATACATCTTGATAGTTCTTCAGATAGGGATATTTTTCTTCAAATGATTCTTTTAGTTTTTGCTTAATTTCCCCATCTTCATATATATAATCATCCCCGTAAGTGGTTTCCCTTAAATCTTCAACTTTTACTGCGAATATTTACAGCCTTTTCTTCCATACCTCTTAAGTTGCATTGCTGAAATCTGCTAGGCTCTTATTTCATGTCTGACCCTTGAAATACTTGTGGGCCTGCCTTGGTCATCTAGACAATTTACTGTTTTGGCAAGGCAATCTACCTTAGCCTTGTGTTCGTTGAGCCAATTTATTCCTATGATAATGTCATAAGATCCTAATGGTGCTACATATAAATTCAGTTCTGTGGAGAAGTTTGGAAAATCAACCTGGGCTTCAAATAGGCATTGCTCTACCCTGGCCCTTGTCTGGTTTGCATATTCGATTGTCCACGGTTTTGTCATAAAATCAGATCTTTTTGGAAATTTACTTAATACTTTAGGTGAAATAAAACATTCTGTTGCTCCAGTATCAATAAGAATAGTTACGGGGTTACCATAAATCTTACCCGGTGTTTCGATGGGGCCTACGTGCTGTTCTGCTTGTCTATTATCCAAGGTTGCATGAATTCTTTGTTGAAAACCTGTTGTTGCCGCGGCAAGGATGGGTGTTGTTGCTGATTGAGGTTAGGGCACTGTCTTTTAAAGTGGTTTCCTTTGCAAATAAAACAACCTCCCGGTGGTCCTCTTTTCTCATTATTCCTGTCATTTTTGTTTACATGAAAATTTCCCTGGTTATCTTTGTTTTCGCTACTTTTGTTTTATGGTTTATTGTTCTTAAAGTCCTTAAACTGTTTCCTTGGTGGTCCAGATTTAACACCTTCTGAATTCCAATTGGTCTTTCTCTTGTTGTACCTAATAGAATCATCCTTTTTAACCTTATACTCTTGGCGAACAACTTTTTCCAAAGCTTCTTCCATGGTTCGAGGCGCAAGGACATCTATGGCTCTCCCTATTTTGTTATTCAATCCCATGATGAACTTTCTTACTTTTAGATTGGTATCCTGTTGGTATTCTGTCTTCCACATGTCTTATCTTAAGAAGTTTGTTAGTCACCATGAGCATATGATTGATTGGGAAATGTTGCAGGTGCGAGAGCCAGGGGTGGTAGAGGTAAAATTGCTCAAAATACTTGAGGTGCTTAAGCTGCGCTTACGAAATCGAGAGGTAACTTAGTGCAAGGTCCAGTAGGACTAGTATACAGAGGATAATGCTACATGGGAAGATTATCATGATATTTTTCAGAAATATCCCTATCTATTCTCAAAAATAGGAAATTGAATATTTCTTTTTCTTTTATTTTAAACCTTAAGAACAATTTGATATTATTTCATCATGGACGATGAAAAACCTAAGGGGGTGGGTATGTTACATCCCAATTTTTGCTCTAAAATTTTTAAGCTAGATATAGCCATTGAACCAAAATAATTTTTCATTTTCAAGTGAAATTAACTCATAATAGCCATTGTTTTATCATGGTAGTTATAGCGTTGTGATATTTATTCATGTTCATGTGAAATTGAAACAGTTAAAATCTAGCTGTTGTGTTCATGTGAAATAAAGACAGTTAATTTTAGCTGTTGTATATTTATGATGAATCAGTTAGTATTTAAGATGAAATTTCCTAACAATTTTATCTAATAAATTATGAATCATGAGTTGATGTTTTGGCGAGAATGTTGCTTTAAAGGTTGTAGGATGAAGATCGAAAAAAGAGGGGAAGCATTACGAAACGAGGTCATCGGAATGGGATGATTATAAGATTCAGTTATCGGGTATGACAGGTTTGACCTAAAATCACCTTGGCAAGTTTAATGGGACTTGACAACAAATTTTTTGGTGGAATCCGCATGAGCTAAAATTTAAATTTTTTTATTTTAAATTAAAAAAAAAGAAACAAAGTTCTTACCTTTGTTAAAAATGCCAATTAATAATATTACTTAATATTATTTTTCCTCTCTCTATTAAAATCATAATTAAATAAAAACAAAATGGCACCACTACATTAGCATTATTAATCTAATAATGCCACTTTGCAAATACTTAATTATAAGATTAACCAAGAAAGTAAGAATAATATAAAATAATATTATTGATTTAACTCTTCATCTTTTCATCATCCCTTTTCTTTTCATTTTCCCCCCCTCCTTTTCGAATTCTTTTTTATTAATCGAATTAAAGACTTTGAACAGTCTTGTAATGGCAGGAAGCCGTAAGGTCCCTCCTTAAGCTTATATTGGCTTGTCGTGTTCACTCAAGACAATCCGAGCATACCTTTTCTTTTGTTTAATCTGCTACGGTGTCATAGCCTCAGAATCTATATATGTCTTTGCCTCTGCTTATGCGTATGCCATTAGAAAATCCATACGACATTTCATCTACCCATACGTATTGTAATCAGAGTTCATATATCATTGCATCCAGAACACATTCGGTTGTGCATACAAAATTATTCTTTTTGAAATCAGAGTGATATGTCCCTGCTACTTCAAGCAATTTTCCTGTGGAACCTGAAGAAAGAGATAGAGCCCAGTGTTAGGCAATCAACCGCAGGGCAATCAGCCACGTAAGGAAGTCATGCTCAAATCAATTTATATTTATTTTCCTTCATTCTCAATTCGAAATGACAGAGTTGGAATTATTTTCTTAAGTTTCAAATTCATGATAATCGGTCAATAAGAAATAGGTTATCTTTCCCTTGCTATAAATAACATCATAAGATTGCCCACGTCCTCATAAATTCTGTAACATGTATATAGTCGAATAATAATGTGGATTTTAGTAATATTTTCATAACAGTTTACTGTCAGGAGAAAGTAAATCCACAATTTGTCAATCTTTTGAATAAATATCTGAAGTCTTTCTTTTGTAACTTTATTTCATCCTTCTTGAAAATATGTCATAGCATTTGATAACAGTAAAAGGAGCACCAAGGATATCACTTGGCTTAAGCCAGAATGAGGTGATGAAGGTGTGATAAGAATAAATGTTCAAGCACCAAAGAATCACTGGTTTGATGGCCCGAATAAAGGTGATGAGGTTTAGATGAACCTGTTAAATGAAAAATAAGAATGAAGTCAGTTTCTCATACTACATTAATAAAAGTAAATGTATATAGCTCATGTGAATTCCATTTTCAAAATTAGTTGTCAAGCTGAGTGGTGGAGATCGGGATATAATCCCACATCTCGAAAACCTTGGCCAAGGTAGTATGTAGGCAAATCTGCCACAGCAATTTGATCGCGTTGTTGTCCTCATGCTTCAGTTATTCTAACGAATAGTTGTTGGGACCTCAACCCACCTGAATACTCCGATGACTGGATCAATGAACGTCTCATGCCCGACCTCAGCGTAGGGAGGGCCGTTCTATTAAATTAGAACATGTGGGGATAAGTAAAGGGTCTGTGGTTGGGAGGTTAAGCCAATGTTAATGCTTTTCCTCTTACCAAAGTCAGAGCTTGAACAACCAGTTTGGAAAGCCTCTCAATTAAATCTGTATGTTCTAATTAACTTTCAAGTTAGCATTTTTCCTTTCCAGTTGAAAGTTTCTTTTATGATGAAGATAGATGATAGTTAGTTAATCATAGAATTTTCTTTACATTTACATTTCAGCAAATAGCTTAGAATTTTAATTTCAGCTGCTTATGTTAGGTAATAGTTAATAGAAAGACAATTTAGTTTAAAATTCAGTTTTAAAACGTTAATTTTGATATATATGTCATGTGAATCGGTTAGTATAATGATGAAATTAGTTGTAGAAAATCCTGCTGTTACATGGCTCTCCCTTGTTCACTGCCATGGACATCATCCTCACAAGATAGGGAGATCGAGCCATATGTGTAGGGGTGCCATTTGAAAAGAAGAAATCACCAACAACATCATCTTACCGGTCCCTTGCGTGCATGTTAAATAAATGAGCAATGGGGTTACTACTACTACGACTTGTAGTTGCTTTTCGTTTCCCCCTACTTCTATCTCCTGCTGAACTGTGCGTAGGTGAGGAAAATGATGGTGTAGGTGACATAGTTCTTGCTCTCTGATGCAAGATACAAGTAGATGTACCGCACTGCCCCTGTAACTGCTGTATACTCTGTACTTGTTGCCTAGCAGCCAAAGATCTAGGTACTGGAACATCAATATCATCAGGAATGCCCCATAGTTTGTTCACTTCAATTTTGTATTTCACATTCTTAGGATTTGACAAAAAATATGCATGGGTTCACACCATAATGATTCCAAAAAAGGTGTGCATTAACTCTTGCAGTGTTAACAAACCATTCTGCGCCACATATATTACACTTCCATTTACATGTGCTACCACCTGAAGGTGTAGGGCATGTAATTTTTACAACAAACTATTTTAGAGGGCACTTTGGATCACAAGTACCCCTAGCATACTTTGCCAAAATATTTGAAGGGCAATCAATTGAAGGCACCACTAGTGCAGCATAAGGAGGCTCGTCCTCAGATTGACCATCTACATTAGCCTCATGACGACTTCCCTCGGGCTCAGGCTCATAATTAGATGCACTTGCCTCATTAATTTCTGTCTTCTGCACTTTGGCCGGATCTAGATGCCATTTATAAAATTGCATTTTACAAAATGAAAATAAGATTTTAAAAATGATCATGATACATTTCAGTCCAAGTAAAAATAAGTTATACAAATTAGTTTCAGCCTACTTAAAACTTTACTATTTAGTTTTAGCATTTACTATTTAAAAATATTATATATATAAAAAAGGAAGCTAAATAGTAAATACTAAATATGTTGCAGCATATTTTTATTTAAAGAACAATGAAAAAATTAATATAGATAATAAAAATCATAGAACTATCAACTATCTACTATCAACAAGATTCAAGAATGAAACATTCAAAAATTTAAAGTTGAAACTTGAAAGTATAATTAAATACTAAATTAAAAAATTATAAATTGATTTCTAAAATTAAAAAAGTCGTAAAATAAAAGAAAAACCTATCTTGAACTTAAGGATACACTTGCCAAATCAAATCTTCTTACTTCTCTTGCTCCTCTTGATCTTGGAATCCCTTGCAAAATCACCCACTAAGCTCTCACAAACTCCTCCAAACTCTTTTGCTCAGTTAACTCCTTGCTGCTCCAAAACAATGAAATGAAAATGAGGTCTACTGGTCTTATTAAATCTTCAAATAGACCACATGGGACACACACCCAATTAGGGTTAGTGTGCATAAAAAACAAATCTAAAAATAAATGCAATTTTTTTTTAAATTTTTTTTTTTCGACTGTTTAGCTGGTTGCACCTTGCGAGCACCTTGGGAGCACCCCCGCACCCACCATGCACCCAAGTCTCGCGTCCCACCCGAGTGCTCGATCGGTGCGGCAGTGCAATTTCAGCTGACGGGGGTACTCGTCTGTGTGACGTTCCCGCACCGGGTGCTTTGGGTTTTTGACACAGGTGCGGGTGGTTACACTAATAAAAAATACTCAAATCCTTGATGGAACACAATTTAGTTAAAAAATCAGAAAAACCTTCGTTTTGTGGATAAATGGTAAATGCCCATAACAAGTATTCATAAGAAAATCCTAGCTTTAAAAATGTCGTCTTTTTATTTTAAAAATTAAAAAATCAACATAAATAAAAACACAAAATTTCAAGAAATATTATATAAATCTCTTTAGGATTTTGGGGAAAAGTCATGGAAAAACCTATCATTTTTTTTTTTTGGGAGAACATGCATAACCCATAAAAGAATCATGATATTCTACAAAATCATGCAAAACTCTTGTTTAGATGTCGTTACGAGATCTCGATATGTGAATGCATGGAATTTTATGGGGTTTCCTTAAGTTTGGGGGCGTGTGCGTGTATATTTATATTATATACAAAAAGTTAAAGAAGTGCACATAATCGCAAACTAAATTATTTGATAGCATAATACTTCATCATTGATCAATGCCAAATGGCAAAGATGTCTATGCTTACGACTTTAGTGAAAATCATTACAATTACAAAATGTAGTTTCATGATGCATCAATCATCAAATGGATGAACGAATGAAAGATTTAAATAATGTCTACGAGGCCAAAGTAGCCTATGGGACCCACAAGCCAGCACACATCCCCAGAAAGGAGGAAGAGAACCTAAGCGAGTTGTAACCTCTTGATTAACTCATCTCTTGGCTGGTGGATTTTGATAATCAGATTTGCAGTGTTGCCTAACTATCCTCAAATATGTAGTTCAAACTACCTTCCTCTAAAATCTCTGCATACCCGGATTTGATGGTCTTTGTATGCCGAGAACTCCATGATAAAGTGGTGCTCCGTCTCAACAGCCCCTATGTCATAGAATAGGCACGTCTTGTTTTCCCATTCCTCTTTTGGAACCCTCCATCTACTCGTTTCACATCTTAGTAGATGGGAGCTAGTTCTAAGTTGAGCTATGGGCATTTTTGCTTTCCATTTAATATTTGCTCCTATATATGCTTTTTCCTCATGATTTGCTGTGGGGTTAAATTCCTTGATATAATAAGAATTTTTCTGCCCATTGACCATATGATACTTCAAAACTTTTCACAAACAAACTTTTTTATTTCTTCGTTACTAACCAGGGGCCCTTAAATGTTAACATCCCATTTTTTCATCCACTTGTCATTTTGCTTCATCCATGTGCCTTTTCTCCTATCTTTCCTCACTTCCGTACAATTTTAGGCCAATAGTGGCTTTCCATACCTTGAGTTTCCTCTAGGTAACTCAGCAGTCAAACCATTGCAATGGCTTCTAAAGGGAAGGAGCCAACTTCTGCCAATGAGACCTCATAAGGCACAATTGTCTTGATTTTGAGGCTTCTGAGGATAAAGTGTTTCTGCTGCATTATTAAAAAAATATCATCTATTGGATTTTCAGTTGCTGCAAGTTCAAGATCATTTGAACCCAAAGCAGTTCCTCTCACACTAGATGCACTGTGTAGGTATGTCGTCATCATCATCATTGTCATCCATAGCGATGTTAGCAAGATTCTCAATAGTTGCATCCAAGTTGGTACAATCAACTGCCACATCCCAAAGCTTCCCTGCTCCCTCCTTGTATTCAGGATACTTATGTGGCAAAAAGCGCAAATTGGAATGAACATACACCAAGTTTTCAGCTCTTTGTAGGCAATCGATCACCCATTACTGAGAAGATAAATGAGTATGTAGTCCAATTCCATTCAATGACAATAGAATTTGCAACTTGAAGAGTAAACCATCAAAATAAACAAATAAAAAATACAAATTATATTAAAGTGTAACATCCCGTTTTCCCGGGTCTAAATTAACATCTAACATACTCAAGGAATACAGTTACTACTTTGTTTCATAGGAAGACAGTTATATCATTCATGTTCATAAGAATAAGATTTACTGCTAAAAATAATTAGACAAAATTTCTTAACTTAAAAACTTGAAGTACCATCAAATGTATTTATTATAGAAATTGAAAACTACATACCTCGGAAAAACTGAGATTGAAATCAACTAGGGATACTTCTGCAACCACCCAGGTTAGTCCACAAATACCTCTATAACAGTACCACAAAAACGACTTCTATCCAATATTGTTAAACCAAAATCAAATGACGATTATCATTAAATACCATTATAAAAATTAGGGCATCACATACCACTGTATCAATTAGGGCATTGTTTACCTCTGGTTCATTTAGGGCTTCTGACAACGCTAATTCACTTAGGGCTTCCGCAACCACAGATTCAATTAGGGGTTCCGATACCACTGATTCAATTTAGGGCTTCCAATACCACTGATTCAAATAGGGCTTTCATTACCACGGATTCAATTAGGGCTTCCGATACCATTGCATCAATTAGGGTTCCAGTCATTTCTCAATCAATTAGGGCTTCAAATTCTTTTCTTTCTGAATATTTAACTGTGTCAGTATCTCAAGATTAGAAATATGCTTATAATCGATAATCATATAAATGAAAAGCAATCCATGATTCTATCTCTTACATCTAGGTGCAAATTAACAATAACAGTGAAATAACTCAATTTAATCTTACCTCCTCATAAATAAAAGTGATATTACCTTTTTTTCCGATTAACAATTGAATGTATAGCTTATCTCTGTCTGACGCATGTCCAATATCTTGAGGAGAGGTGAAACATTGTCAGGGGCTTAACCACCCAGTCTCGGACCACATCTTATCCCCACACGATCTCTAACGAGAAAGGCCCTCCCTACTCGGAATTGGCAGGGGTCATCTTTTCATTCACTGGGCTTCCTAGTAATTAACTCACCACACAACTTGGCAAAAGAAGATCACAATAACAGGAATATGCATGAACTATTAATTAGTTGATATTAAATGATAAATAATTGTCATAACTGTTACTGATTCATATTATTGATGATTCCTTTCTCACACCTCATCACCCATTTCCTTGGCTATACAGCCTGGTGAGTCCCAGGTGTTTGGAATTCTCAGAACAACCGGTTTTGTTAATTATACAAGAAGATTTCATGCATCTAGCATTCCACAATCTGTGGTCACATGTTTATGTTCTTTAAAGATTCCAGAAATGATTTAATATCCAGTGGCATAATGATTTAGGGACCCATACTATGGATTACTTGGTTATCAATTGCCATGATCTAATCTATTTTAAAGAGATTTAATTCTGTAATATCATCCAGATATCAACACAATGGTATCATGCTCATTTATGGCGTGATAGAAATTATTGACTAAAACCAATCAAGCAACCAAGTCCAAGTAAATTATTATTTGCAAGGATTGTATTACAAGTAATAAATGATTGTGATGATAACAATACATATTAAAAAAGGCACGATCAAAGATTTCTTATAATATATTTTATTCCTTATTGGAACTACTCTTATGAGTTGCAATTGCATAGACCATTGGCAGGTTGTAGGTATATATATTGCCTCTTCAGAGACGACACCATTTGCAGTAATTATATCATGACATCAGACACAACATTATATATCTTTGCAAGAATAATAAATAAAAATCAAGGACAAGAATTGTACTATGTGCTTACCACCATGCCCTAGCCAAAATTGCTTGATCGGTTGAATTGGAAACACTTAGAACTGAACTGGGTCGGAGATTTGCAAATTATTAATGGTAGATTGCAGACATAACAAGGGTATTTGCAGACGTTTTTCATTAGCAATTTGCAGTTAATTAACGCATCAATGCAGGGTCGGATTGATTATGAAGCAAGGAAATCTGAAAACATAGCAAGAAGGAAAAAGTTTGGCTCCAAGGTAAATGGTGATCCCTTCTCTCCCTCACGGCTTCCTTAATAAGAAACTAGCCGTGACTTCTCGATTTCACTGGTTACAAAAGATTGGTAAACTATTCGAATTCCAAGATGACCATTCGAATACATCAAAAGTTCAATTTTTTTAAAGATAAGGAAGAGAAGTTCGAAAGATTAAAACTCAAATTGCCAAATGTTTAAATCGATTAATTATGCCAAATGTTATCATTTAAAAGCAAATAATATTAAATTGAAAAGAATAGGGTTGGAAGGTTGTAATTCGAAAATTATAATAATTTAAATATTATTATAATTTGAATGTTATTAAAATCTTATATGTACTTATAAACATCACTTTATTAAATTATTTAAATATAAAGATGCCAAAACATTTTTATATTCATATGCACGTAATTAAATATTAATTAAAATAATACGATGAAAGATAAATCAAAATCCTTTGAGATACTTTATATATTTTAACCCAATTATATTAATTAAATTATTTATTTAAATAACTTATGCGGTTCCATAGACGTATCCTATTTCAAATCACTAGGTCCTCTACCCGTCTACCCAGTGATGATGATGCCCTGCCTAATTCTTTTCTAACAATGCTTCCACCCCTTTGACATGCTTCTTGTAAGGAATTTCTATGTAATTAAATTATAAATTATTCAATTATAAATAATCATAACCGTTAACCTTTCATCTTAATTCCATGAATTCGCGATTAACAATCAACTAATATGTCATCTTCACTTGAAATCATAACAACTATCTTACTGTTTCGCCAGATTATAACAAATTAAACTGCCAACTGACTTCATGCGAACCTCAACGGCTATATTTCAAGCTAGGTCAAAAATTGGGATGTAACATAAAGAATGTTAAGTACTAAATTTTACAATTCAAACAGGAAAAAGACAAAAAAGAAAAAACATACTTGTGAGAGGATCTTGATTACAAGAGGTTGGAGGTACTTATAATATTGACCATGGAGGTACAACCATGTAGTAGCATCCATTTTGGATTGGTCATTAACAAGACAAGGAGAATGATTTCTTCTTGAGAAAAACAAGCTAAATTCTCTCCTAACATATGTTCTCCACTTCTAGATCTTTGAAGAGTCTACTACATACCCACTTGTACCCACCAGCAACTTTAAAATCTCTAAATGGTGGTAATCTCATTGGGATAGAAAGTACAAAATTGCTATAGTATCTTGGAGATAGGGGATATGCAAGGAGGTGCAATGGCATGGTTATCTTGTTCCAATGATGGAGAACGATTGTTTTTATCCTTTTGTAAAAGGTTTCTTCAAGATCACTCTATTTTTTTAATTGCCACATTTATTTTCTCCAACATCTCAATGCTATTATAGACATCCCCCAAGCATGGTGCATCTATATCACCAACCGGAGTATAAGCATGATAGGGTCAGTGAATATTAATACATATTTCTCTTTCAACCACTTTATTTGGGTGCAAGTTGCTTGTATCACCAAGTTGAGGAAGTGTATGATGCATGATGTCCAAAAAATGTGCTCATTGCTTGCCTTAACCAAAGCATTTGCAGCCCTACAATGTTTTGCATTGTTTATAATTACTTGGACTAAATTCTCATTGCCCACCATCTCTATGGACTTACCAAGGATTCTAAAAATGAACTCTCCGTCTTTGACTTCCCCCTCACAACCAACAACCCTAAAAAACATTGCCCCTTTGAGGGACATTGCAATGACATTTATCAGTGGGCTGTTTTCACAATCTTTCCATCCATCAGAAACAATAGAAACACCCAATTCAACCCGAGAATCTATAATTGGTTTCAGTGAAGCCTGTACTGATTTCTCCTCTTTTTGTAATAAGCTAATACACACCTTTTCATACCCAAGACTTGTGAAGAAACTAGGAGTTGCACTATTGATTCTTGACACCATGTCCCTTCAATATGGTGATCTCACCAAGTTGGAAGAACATTGGCATAGATGCAATGTGCAATTTTTTGTTCAATAATATTTCTTGCTTCCATTTGAATGCCTTGTGTAATGGACCTCTCCTGCGGTTGGAAATCTCTACTTTATCTTCCACTTAGATAGAGGTGTATGCAAGAAGGGATGTTTGGGGGCCGCTATTGTATCAGTGGGTAAATTCATCGTTTTTCTTTTTGGAAGTATAAGCACTTGGTTTTCCTCTTGCAATTAGTTTGTCAACATCTTCTTGTTCTTTTATGAATTCTATTATTTGGATAGACAAATCCTATCTTATTTGGGCCCTCACACATTTTAATCCCTTTACCCATAGGGCCCATGAAGTAAAGTTTCACTTGAGAATAAGAGCTATTCTATTGTACATTACAAAAATTAGACTTCCAAATATTTTCCCCACCTACTGGAACTTGTGGAATCCTTGTGGTATGCCTAGGTAAAGGAGATCCTTTATCAATTTTGAATTTTGGTTTCCTTCCACGCCCACTAATGGAAGGAAAAATAATGGAACAAATTTGAAAAAAATCATCAAAAGACTAAAGAATAGGGTTTAAATTTTTACCTTAGATGCTTAAACTGAGTTGAGAGCAAAAGAACAAACAAAATGATATGTTTTTAGCCAAGTTACCATGGTTCGTCCCTAGAACCCCTGGACTTGCAGAAGTTCGAATTGGTTCAAAGTTCACATCCGGTCCATAGTACAATTTGGGTAGGGTTCCAATTTTCGCCTGCTGGTTCGATCTGGTTCAAACCAAGGTTGAACCTGGGCGAACCAGGCCAAAAAAATCAAACCAAGCTCGAAACTAGTTTGAACCACATGCTTTCTGGGCCCTGCGAACGGTGATAAAGTGCTTTATTCGCAAAAATTAATAATTTTTTGGTGTCCACAATTCTAAAAGGTGGTTATGAAATGCTTTTGGTGGCCTCACATTGTCATTTTATGAAAAATTTGATGCCAATACCATTGTTGCTGGTGCTGATCCCATTGGCATTAGCTCTATTGCTGAGTTAAAAATCTGCCAGAGAAGAAGAAGATGAAGATTGAAGAACTAAGAATATTAATAGATTTTTATTTCATTAGTTGAACAATGAATGTGAAACAATGATACTTGAACTTGATCCTCTGACTTATTTTTAATGTTTTGAATCTTTGATGTTGAACTATATGATGGTATGATCTTTATGATTGCAAGTTTATGGTGTTTTTGTTGTTTAAAAGTGTTTATGCTACTATGCTACATTCTAATTTTAACTCATGCTTCATTAATATATCTATATATCTATAAATATATTACAAATTCTACATGTTTTTGCACTAACAAACCCAAACTCCTTTCCAAAATTTTGACGAACTTGCAAACCAGTTCTCAAACTTTGAACTTGGAACTGAACCCGAACTGGTAACTTAGGTTTTTAGGTTGAATGGCCTCATAAAAAACTGTTTTGGGGTCTTTAGGAAAATATAATCTAAAAACACTTTTAAGCATGTTTTTTTGGTCACTTTAAGTGATCTTGCTCGCTGATTCTCCTGGATGTGGGCTGAATGCACACAGGATCTGTGGGGTTGCACATACTAGTGCATCCATAGGCTATGGTGCGCGTCTTTTGCACACTCAACCCACATCTGCAAACCCATCCACATCCGGTGTGAGCCTGCAGGAGGTGTATCCTGCAACGAAGAACCTAGCTGAATGCTTAGAAAAATTTCTGTCATGTCACTAGCAGATATTCACGAGTTTCAGAAAAATCTAGGTAGAAACAGAAAATTGCACCCAAAATCCTTGAGTGCTGAAAAAAGAGCTCAAAAACTCCAGTTGTGAGCAGAACAACTGTGGTAAGAGAAAAGCTCTCGTCAAGTAAAAAGGGTCGTTGGTGGTGCTCGAAAAGTAGAGAAATTGTGCAGCATTCACAGGAAAACACTAGCAGATATTCACGAGTTTCAGAAAAATCTAGGTAGAAACAGAAAATTGCATCCAAAATCCTTGAGTGCTGAAAAAAGAGCTCAAAAACTCCAGTTGTGAGCAGAACAACTGTGGTAAGAGAAAAGCTCTCGTCAAGTAAAAAGGGTCGTTGGTGGTGCTCAAAAAGCAGAGAAATTGTGCAGCATTCACAGGAAAAAAATGTGCCAGAAATGTAGGTCGTGCTCCAAAGATATGATTCCAACAACCTCGTTGTGTGAGATAGTGCTTGGCGCCAGAAACTAACACAAAAAATAGTGCCTAAAAACTCTTTGCATCAGGAAAACACTGTCTGCAAATCATGGCAGAAGCTCAGAAAACACATGCGGCACTTGTAGACAAAAAATGCTGATGCAGGAGCACCTTGCATGGGAAAAGTTATAAAAAAAAAAAAAAAAAAAAAAAAATTGCAGAGGAGAGAGTGACGAAAATAGAAGGAAAAATAGTAAAAAAATAAAATAAGGGAAAAAGGAGAAAAGAAAAAAAAAGAAAAAAGGAATTTCTATTATCAAGGTGCATAGGTGGCGTAAATAGAAAAAATAAGAAAATGGTTGTCATTCCATTTATCGAAGTGTGTAGGTGGCATCTTAGAAGTTTGTGAAAAGTTCCTTAAATCATGCATTTAATATTTGTTGTGATCCACAAAAGAAATGTAATTTTCTAATTGGGCCACATGGTGGTGCTTAGTTGTATTTAGGTGGAATACTAGAAAGTTTTGGATATTGTAGAAGGTTGTGGATATTGTGTAGGTGGAATTCTAGAAGCTTGTGGATAAGTCATGCATTGGGTGGTATGTGCCTATTTAAGCAAGGCATATGAGTATTTTTGATCAAGCTTGGGAAGGTAAAGCTTCAAGGTGTGAAAGCTTCAAGGTGTGATCTCTTCTTAGTAAAAGCTTGGAGAGAAGGAGGAAGTGAGGAGTGAGTTTTCCTAAGTCTGTGGACAGAGTGTCGAATGTGAGGTAGTTTACAGCAGGATTGTGGTGGAGTTGTGAGTTTGTGATAAGAACTAGTGGCTGCGGTTTAGAAACAAGGAGGTTGCTTGGTGGCTTGCGAGCACAAGTTGAGATCTTGGAGGTTTCTACCAGAGTGTGGCTCTGGACTAGCTTGGGTTTGGATTGGATCTTGAGAGATCCTGCAGAAATGTTATTGTAATTGCTATTGGATTTTCAAGTATAATAAAATTGCTTGGGAAGCATTTTGTCATCTCGTTGTCTCCATATTGTTGCATTTTTGGTTATGAGTTGGTAGGGTGTTGTGGCCCTTCATCAAATGCAGGCACTATGCAAAAAAACTTTTGACCACAGAAGGGCTAGCGAACTCCATGCAATCTTTACTGAAAGCATTTGAATTGTAAACTTTCACATAATCCTCAGTCTGTGAACTCAAAAAACCTCCATGCATTTTCAAGAGATAAAATTGGCAATTTTTAAATGGAAAACACCACGAGATCTCAATTAAAAAACCTGGGAATTCTTCAAAAAGGTCCTTCAATTTTTTATTTTAATTTGAGCATAAAAACATTTGAAAATACTTAAGGTACAACACCATGATTTTTCATAAACATTGTAAAAAAACATCTGGAAATAAATTCCAGGTAAAGAATCTACAAATTTCTATAAAAATTTCACTAGCATGAAATGATAATTGGTTTTTGTTGATTAATTGCAAAGTAGATGAAAGCTCCTCAAATGGAGAATACTAGCGGATTTTCTAAACAGAAACAGAAGACAGAAAAGAAACACTCTTTATAAGAATCACTGCAAAAAGGAAACTACTTAAACTAATGAACTAATTTACCATTATAGAAATTTTACAGTATAACTTTAATAATTTTAAAAGCTTTTCTTCAGCTGACTAGTGGTCCTGCAGGTTTGCCAAGTCCAAGCTTGGAATTTGTGATGCCTGCAAGTCTAATACACAAACTTCTCAACATGCCTCAGACAAAGAATTTTAGTCTGTCCGAGTGCTTGGCAAGTCCTAACATTTTAGTTCTTTGTATATATTGATTTCAGAAAATGGAGAAATCTTTGGAGACTTTATCACCGTAGGATTCCTAGGGTGCCTCAGACAAAGCTTGTCAATGGTCCCTTGGTCTACCGGTGAAGTTGAAAGGTTCTTAAAGAGCCCACCAGGGATCAAGGCTTGCTCAGTGTAAGGCTTCGACATCGAAAAGGGATGAGACCGAGATTGTGCCTCAGATGAATTCGGTGGAATAGATACCTTGTAGTCCTTGGCTCTTAACCAAAGTGGTTCAGCTGTTAGGCTCGTGCTCCTGTATTGAGTAGCTAAAAAGATTTCATCGAGGACTTCCATAAAAAAAAGATCTGTTACTCTCGTGGAGTCCTTGACAAGTAATACTCTGGTTTCTTTTTGATATATTGATTTCAGAATTTGAAGAAATATTTTGAGCCTTTATCACCACTGGGTTCCATTTTTCCTGGTTTGAACACTGGAGTCTTGAGTACTGTAAAGTTTTTGCTTTTTATGTCAGCCTTTAATAAATTGAAGACTTGGTATAAACTAGAGTCGAACAAAAAAATATCTTTTTGAAGTTTTGTTTTATTCTACTTGAGATAGAGCACTAATTCTTTCTTTCCTTTTTCTTTATTATTATCTTGTTCCAAACTCTCCAAAAACTGCAAACAATTTAGCTTTGGACAATACTGCACTTCCTTCTTACCAGTTCTTACTCACATTCTAGGAACGGGAAATTGTAGAACTGTATCCACTGGAGTTCCACAATCACTTCAAATCTCAATAGGGAGTGACCTAAATCTTTGTTTTCTATGATATTCCCAATAATAAGTTACTGTGTTTTTTGATTTTTGGTTTGCTTTGTTTTTGATAAAAATAAAATAACTGAAATAATATATATCTGGTGTTACAAACTGTACTCATTATGGGAACTGAGTTGACTAAAACACTGGTAAAGAAAACTGAAAAAGGAACCTGTTGCAATGTGTTAGTGTTTTGTAGCTGCGTGAGATATCATTCTCACCTGTTGATCATCTAAGAGTCACTGAGCTGCATTGACATGGATATTGCTGTTTTAAGAAGGAACTGTTAGTCTTTGAGGGTTCCATCCTTGGTGTGGGTGACTAACATTTTGAGAATATGAAACGGCTCTAGAGACATCTGCCATCATCGTCATGCACTTGGGAGTTAGTATGCTGGACGATGGTCATTCTTGTTTCTCTATTATTTCATGATTGGTAGCAATTCATGTGTAACATTTTTTCTGAGAAAAGGTGAGTTGTTTTTTATTGGAGATGAATAATTATTGTTCGCTGTGTAATACGAAGAGCTTTCTTTGTTGCCGTATGTAACTGTCATGGAAGCTTCATCTGGGTCTCCTGCCAGCATTGGGTTGGCGTATCTCCTCTTTGGGATATTGAACTGTGGTATATTATTCAGGAGATGCTTCCATTATAAGTGTTGTTGGAAATCATCGGGTTATTGTTGTTGTGTAACTGCCGTCTTCAAGTTGGCTCTTGCAATGAACGGTATCATGGCATTTTATATAGATTTTTTGGGATTGTAATTATTGTATGATGAAATTGTTACTCGTAGTGATGGTATTCAGGCGTGATAATTAGACAGTGATAGTATGAATAATATTTAAGCGGTATATCTTTCTCTTTGTATTTATTGTGTTATCAGTTTGTTTCATCTGATCAGTGATTCAAAAGGAGATGTCAATTTTTCTAGGTTATGTAATGTGATAACAATCGTGATGAAGTCTATCTGCAATCTAAGCTTGTGAAGCTTTGTATTAAAACTCTTGATTATCTATAAAGAATCAATTTTGAGTGTGACTGGGATTTTCCTTTGAGTAGGAGGGTTTTCCCAGAGTATCTCTGGTGTCATTGTGTTCCTTGCTTTATCTGTTGTTTGTTTATGTTATTCTCATTCGAAAGCTTAACACAATGTATCCAATATAAAGTCAGACCTGAGAAGTTCAGTATGTGTGCAATACAACCTGACACCTCTTCCAGACAATATTAGTTACAGCCCATTGTTCCAAGGGTACCATCTCCTAATAGCAGAAATTGATTGAGTGAAATGTCTTTCGCACCTGCCACATATTTTAGGTATGATTAAGCACCCTTCTTGACTTCCTAGAAAACTTGTTACTTACATATAGTCCCTTAGGATACCCTTTGTTGGCCACCAAGGTACATGGGCATAAATATTGCGGCTTAGTGTAAGGAGTGGTAGATCTGTAGTGTTATCAGGTGGATGTAGGTTGGCTCCTGCTTAAGTATAGATCTCTATCCCAGCTGGCAGTGGATTGTAATTAGCTTTGAACAGATGCCAAATTTGACCTTAGAATAAATCTCCAAACCTGTTCACAAAGCTTAGTCCAAGGTCCTGTAGAACTGCAAATTCACGAGTGGAAATTGCCAGGAAGAAGGTTTGGTTTCTGCCACAACCTCGAAAATGCTGTCAAGGGGTTCTGTTTGTGCAGGTGTGAGAGCTGGAATCTCAAACAACAAAATATGAATATGGAAAATTTGATGTTCAGGCTGAGCAAATGAAATTTGTAAATCTATCCTACACAATTGTGACTGATGGGCCCTATTTTTGGTGCTGCAATTTGAATTTTTACTTTTTATTGTTATTATTTTATTTTTTATTTTTATACTGATTTATTATATTAAGCTAGTGTTCAAAAAGACTATATTTTAATAGTATTCATATGATTCAACTTGGTAAAGAGTCATGACATTATATCATGGAAGTTCAAAACTTGATGCAGTCGTTATATATTAATAATTGATTAACATGTTCCTACGATTTAGTTTATGGTCATTTAGATATGAAGAAAGATGCTTCCTACTTGTATCATGGAAGATGATACCTACGTAATTAATATTGCTTCCTTTGACATGCCTCTAGCAATGCTATTTTAAACTGTAAATATATGTTTATTATATATTTCATCCAAACATTTTACAGTCTATTTTGATGACATTATCACTTAATCCTCATTTTACATTGTTGCAAACTTTAGCATTATCACAGCAGATTTCCAGAAAAATATATGATTCATTTATCATCATTTAAATGCAGAACAATATATGGTCACTGGTTTCTGTTCGAGGATTTTGCTCATTTATCTCAACAACACAAACAGATCTACAGATATCCCCATCAGAGTTACTGGCAGCACAGGCAGAATATGCTGTACAAAGGGTTCAAGGTACCCCAATGCATTCTCTAAGCTCTTCTGACATGAGTTTGTAATTTCCAAAATGTGTTACTCTATGGGGTGTGGCATCAGATCTATTTATGCTAACTTTGTAGCTACCTCTAACATGAGGAAATATATGTCATATTCCCTGACAACTTGATGTTTTCTTTTGGAGTAATAAACACTTAGTTGATTACTGGTGTAATCAGCTTAGTATTTGAATGATGTTTTGTTGTTTCTATATTTACATTTAATTGTGTTGTATATGGCTTTGACCTATGATGAATATTAGAATAATATTTTTGCAATATCTTTGTTATTATAATTTAATGGTCAATATTGTAAATCTTGTACAGATTAGAAAGTTCCTAATTCTAACGATTTTTTCATAATGGAAACATCATCATTCGTCTCTTTGTAAGTATAACAAATGTTTTGTTCAATCATTAATTCGTTCATTTTTTTATTATCAATTTCTCTCTTAATATGGTATTTGAGTGATGTTAATAATTTTTTTCTGAAAATTTAATTATTTCTGAGAGCCATGTTGATAATTTCTTTCCCAAACAATTTACAATTTCTTTCAAAAATTATTAGTTCAAAATTTTTCTTGAAGTTAATTTCTTGGCGTCTGGGATTTTTGGTTGTAGGTTTTTTGTGGCTTATTTTGATACCTTTCTTTGCAACATTCCCCCTTGATGATTGCCATCTCTGTAACGACGACTTATTTCTGTGTGTGTCTTGTTTTCTGGTCACCATTAATAAAGATGACCATTGTTTGGCTACCATCTTTGTAACCCATGATGTCTCAACTCAATGTTGTTTGCCAACATCCATTCCTATCAATTTTGTGCTGTAATGGAATTTATCATGTTGGTACTATTGACCATTTTTGTGGTCCGTTGCTATTTTCACCCAGTGCAAGCAACATCTGTTTGTTTTCTCTAAACATTTTGGCCATTATTTTGGTTGTTTCTGTTCACATTAGAATCTCTCCGACCTCCAACCTCTGCTCTCTCATTCTAACCACTACTAGGGCTTCATTTTTAAGTTATTTTTGATTATTTTCTCAGATGGCTAGGGTTTATTACAACTCACCAGCATTTTTTGGTCAGAATCTAGTCTTTATTATAGATTCCTTCTGAGTTTTTCAGAAAATTTCTAGGTCTTCCAAACTTCTTGCATTGGGATATGTGCCCAAATATTTATTGTTCTGCCTCCAAATTAGTACATTCTTTCTTTACGAGCATCCTTCCTTAACTGATGATGAAGAGCATCATTACGTAGACCTCTTGCATTTACACTCTTTGAACTCATCCGTAATCAAATCTTGCATAGCATCATCAGGAAAGAGTCTTCCAAGCACTGCCTTGTATCCATTAGACACTTTTAAATCTCTATAGGGTGGTAGCTTTCTTGGTAGATCAGTATTTTGGGCGCTATAGTATATGCACATCAATGCATAGGAAGCAAATGTAGAGGAGCATCATTAACTTAGACCTCTTGTGTTCACAAACTCTTTGAACTCATCCATAATCAAATCTCACATATGATCATCAGGAAAGAGTCTTTCAAATGTTGCCTTGTATCCATTAGACACTTCTTAATCTCTATAGGTTGGTAGCCTTTTTGGTAGATCAGTATATTGTGTGCTATAGTATTTGGGCATCAATGCATAGGAAGTGAATGTAGAGTAGTCATTTTGTTCCATTGTTCTACAAGAATTGCTTGCAATTATTTGAAGGTCTCTTGAGGATCTTCCTCTTTTTCATTTTACAATTTGCTTGATCTTTTCAAGCATTGAGTCTATGCCATCATATATCTCTCCAATGCAAGGCCTATCCATGTTAGTGCACCTAAGCATGCTCATAATGTGCTCGGTTAACTTAATGAGATATTCCACATGTTCCCACCATAAGTCATCCAATAACCTAAGCTTTATTTTGGCTGCTCTCTCACTGTTGCGTTGACCCTATATAGCCCATTTGTTGCTGATTACCATATTGGAAAGTGCCTCTTTCACTTGCAGAAATCATCTCAAGACAAATAAATTTGATGCAAAACATAGCAACCTGTAATATAAAATAGAGCAAAAAAAATACAACTACTAGATACATACTTTATAAAAAAATAGACATTACAAAATAAAAAATCAGAAATTCTAAGATAGTATTTATTTTTTAAATTAAATTACTAACTTTAGTTCACTTACCTTCATTTACTCCAAACGTGAGAACATACTGAATATTCTGTCATGTGGCGGTTTGTGATGAACATTTGGATGCCCTCAATCTTTGCATACATCTCCTTGATCCACTTGATATTGTTCCCAACCTTTTGTTGCATAAGATTGAGTGAATGGATGCACAAGGTGTCCAAAAAATATGCTGATATCTCTCTTCAAACAACAAACCAACAACTATACAATTCTTTGCATTGTTCATTGTGACTTGGACAACGTTTCTAGGACCCATTTGTTCAATGGCAGAGGTGAGAATATTAGCAATAAGTGGACCATCTTTTACTTACCCTTTACAATTCATTGCTTTCAAAAAAATTGCCCCTTTAAATTGATCAATGGATGATTTCTGGCATCTTTCCATCCATTTGAAACAGTGTAATTTGGAGACTCGGACCTCCCTCCCAAACCTTGTAGTCCCTATTTTCGAGACATCCCCACACTGAGTACATGAGTACCCAAGCACCCCCACCTTTGACATTCTGCAACCATGCCACCGTTGGGATGTGTATTTGAATTTCTATTTGTATTTTGATTTTTGAATATTACTATTGGGTATGTAATACATTACTATGTTGAATGCCAATGGTTCTAATTCATGTTGCAATTTTGCTATGTTCAAGTATTTTAATTTGGTATGTTCTAGTGAACTACTGAAACATCATTTCATAACTAGCATTTCAAGTTCAATATGTATACTATACAACACCCCTCTCTGGCCCATCCTCCCTTGCTGCCGTCCCCTGGCCGTCCCCCCTCCTTCCCAAAAATGAGTTCATTTTCCTTGCATCCCGGAAACTCGCTCCGGCATCCTGCCGTCCCAAATTATCCCTGTACTGGTATAACACTGATCTGAAACCTAAGTTACCTGTTCGAGTTTGGTTCAAATAGTTGGTTCGCTAGTACAACAAAATCTTGAAATGGGGTGTGGGTCCGTTAGTACAAAAACAAATATATACACACACATATATGTGCAGCCTAAAAAAATGAATTAAGATTAGAATCCTACATCATTTCATAAAAACAACAAAAGCACTATGAACTTGTGATCTTAGCATCATATCTATTATCAACAGCAAAATATTAAAATAATATTGGCTTCAAGTATCATTGTTTAGACTTTCAACAATTAGAACTTTATGCTAAGTTTCAAATATCTAGTGGATTATCTAAATCTTCATCTTCCTCTTGTTCATCAAAGGCATTAGTTGGTTCACAAACATTGTCAATGTTTTTGGGATCAACTGGACTAATAACATTCCTGCTTTCCAAGTTGTCCAAGCTTATTTCTTTTCATTGTACAAAGAACTTGTTTGTTTGTAATAACATCCTACTTGAAAAACTAACAAGTAGCTAGTAATTCCCTTCACTTATTGAAGATGTTATTTGATGTTTCAAATATAATTTATCACTATACAAAGCTCCCGATTATTTAGACAAGGGTCATTATCGGCAATTGGATATAAAAATTGCAGTAGAACAGATCTTGTGGGATAGTTTAATTTGATGTAATAAATATTTGAACTTCAGCAAATTTTGATTTGTAATGTTAAAAATCTTTATTCAGCTTCTGTAATAATTTTTTTTGCACTAAATTATAGAATATTCCTAATAGAATTGTACTGAGTTTGCACTCGGTCTAGTTGGGTCTGCCCTGGTTCGATCATGGTTTGACTAGGTTTGACTTGGAGGAACCAACCTACTTGGGTTCAAACCCAAGTGGAACCCAAAAAGGGATCCAGGACCAAGAACTGGTTTGAAATTCGCTTGGTTTGAAGGGCCAAGGGGAGAACTAGATAAGTTTGAAACAATTGTCACCTCTGTCTCAATCGATGAATCCTTTATGGGTTTCAATTGCTCATCAATTAACTTGACCTCTTTATCCAACTAGGTAGTTCATACTCGCTCAATACCTTGGCCTTCATACCCCGTAGGAGCTTTATTAGCACTCCTTAACATCTTCTTCCAGTGGGGAGAACAAGCAACATTAAAAGACAACGCATTGCCTTCAAGCTTCTTGCCACATAAATGTCAAAAATTTCCCTACTCTGATTTTGAAATGCATTTGCTAATGATTCCTTTCTTTTGTGTGTAAGGGGTGCTTCATTTTCAAAATCAAGGGCAGCTGAGATAGTATAAAAGGGGTAATCTTCTATCACAACATTTGTGGGGGGATTTCATTTCCTTACTCTTTTTTACTTTTATTGCTAGTGTCATCGATGGTATTTTGTCTACGTTCTTCTCTCTTTTGCTTCCTCATGCTCTTGAATATTTATTAATACTTTTTAATTTGGTATGAGTGCATTTTTTTTTTGTAGGACATTTCTTGACTCTTCTTCTAGGATATCCGCACAAATGGGTTACCGCATGAAAATATAAAGTATTCCTTTCTACATCACAACCTTGACATTTCCAACGGAATGCACCACCTCTTGGAAGGTGTCTTACAATATCCACAAAGGAAAATCAGATTGGGTTCTACTCTTTGTTCGGTATTGCCTATTGAAGAAGAGGTAGATGCCATTTTAGTTCCTTTTCCTACGGCAAGAAATTCTATACATATTCAATATAAAACTTAAAAGCTAGAGAATGAATTTTTTTAGAAAATAATGGCTAAATCTCCTGTATAATGAAAGATAAATGAAAAAAAGAAAAAGAAAATGAAACATAAACTTACCTCTTCCACTCATTGTAACCTTGCAAAGGTGTAGGAATGAGGCACAAACAGTTCAAGAAGGCTCTCAAACCAATCTTCTAACTCCTTGCACACAACCAAACTCTTGCTCAACCACCTATTTGCTCTTGCTCAAGACAAAATAACCTACACGAACACCCAAATGAGAATTAGAAGCCAACACGTATTTCATTTCCAACTTTTAGGGAGGATGTCAACACTTTATAAAATTTGCCTTAAAACTTCACTTAAATGACATTCGTGGGGTCTAGTTCGTCACAATTGGTGCATAGTTCAACTTGTTTGGAGATGGTCCACTTGGGTTCGCTTTTCTACCTTGCGAGTTAGTGGTCCGTGGTTTTTGAACCCTTCTCGGACAAGCAGGCAAACTAGACTAGGATTAGGTACTAGTTTGTACCTAGGCTGGTCCGGCAGGGTCAAGAGGCGAACTAGGGTAATTTAATCTTTAATCATCGAGTCACTATGAAATTTCCACTCAAGTCTTGTGAGTTTCCATTTCCAGTTCGTGTGAACATGTCATTGTTGGAGGGTTCAAATTGTTTGTTCTTTGTAACTATTGCCGTTTCATGTTGGGTAACGACAATGACTTTTGGTATTCAACAAAAAGATGCCTATTCATTCTTTTGAGTTCCATTGAATATTGTTTTTTTTAGTTGAGTATTGCAAGTGGACTTTAATTTGAGAATTGATGGTGACCTTTTGTATGAAGTTGTATTATTCTTGTGTTCGGAGAATAAGTCTTTTGCTATAATAAGTGAGTCACTTTTTCTAAGTGTAGGATCATTTCGATATATGATCTCAGAACAAAAGATTTATGTGTTGAGTCATCCTCATTGATTATATTATCTATGAGATGCCAAAGCGAGCAAACTCTGTATAAGGATAATTGTTGGGTTGTTAAGTGTTAACAATCAGAAGCTTGAGATCTCTATATTAAGTGTTTTCAGCCTCAAGTGGAGGGTTTTTCTAGGATAAGTTTTTGTGTCATTTGTTCTTATGCTTTTCTAAGTTTCTATATATTGTTCTATGCTATTTTGGTTCCTCAAAAACTTAACAATTTCTACCCATACACGTACACACACACACAAAAAGCAAGTGGTAAGAGATGTAAGGGGGTGGTCATTTTGTTCCAACATTTTGAAATATGTTAATGTTAGGTCATGCTCCTTGGCCTCTATTATTGCTCTTATCTTCTCCACCACACTAGTAATGCTATCATAAACTTCACCCAAACATTGGTGATCAGTATCAAGATGCCCAATCATGCTTATGATGGGTTTTATGAAAATCAAAACATATTCCGCAGAATCCCAGCACTCATCACCAAGGATCCGTGCTCTTACTTTCTGGGCTTCTCTTGTGTTTGACTGCTTCCATACACTCAACATAGTGGTGATGACCATAGCACTCAAGGTCTCTCATACCTTCGCATGCTGTCTTAAGACTTTTTGTGAGATGAAAATCATGTTTCACAAACCTAACATGCCACAGAAAATTACATGTCATATGTGAACAACTAATGTATATAATGTATGTATATCTGTAGTTTATGGTTTGTGACATAAATATACATGTTCAAAATTATGACAACTCCAACCTAGAGAAGGTCTTGCATATGGTTTGTGACATATGATGATTAGTCACAAATATTTGAATCTCCTTGGCCTCCAATGTTTTACATGAATAAATTAAGAGAGTGGGCTGTACGCGGTGTCCAAAAAATGTGATTATTCATAGCTTCTACTATAGATCCAGCTGCCCTACAATATTAAGCATTGTTCGTAATGATTTGAACAACATTTGGAGGCCACATCAACTCAATGGATTCTGAGGATATTGGCAATGAAATTTGTATCTTTCATTTGTCCCTCACAATCCACGATCTTCAAAAACATTGTCCCTTCGTTTAGGGGACACAACTATAACATTTTTCAATGGCCTTTTTTGCAACCTTTCCGACCTTGTATCTTGATCACTTTGAATGATTTCTCTATTGAAGCTTTCTTCTCCACCAATAAGGTGGTTCATATTTTTTTCATATTGGAGACTAACATAATAAGGAGGTGTATTGCAAAGGGTATTCACCGTTTCCCACCAATAAGGCGATGGAACATGTTGAAAAGAAGTCCATTGCCACAAATACAATGCGTAATGCTCTGATTTTACCTCTTCGATTTCATTTTTGAAGGCTCTATCAAATGGGTCTCTTTTTGGTATAACCGCAACATTCATTGGTTTAGAAGGTGGTGACATTGGCATGAAAGGATGTGGGCCAGCTGATTTTCTTCGAGCTTTTCTTGGCAAGAGGATAATCAGTCTTTGATTTGTTGCTTTTCATGTTAGCTTCCTTTTGTTCTATAACATATTCCAGAATTACACCTTTTGGCAGCCCTTTGTTATCTGCCTCCTTATGAGCTTTTATTGAGTGTTCTTGGATGGCACATAAGTGACCTTTCACTCGACAGTACGAGCTTGTATTTTCTATGCCGCAGTGGTTATGCACCAAAGAAAACTCCCACCATCGGACATTTTCTTGACCATGGATTCTGTATATAATCTTTCCGTCCTGTGTGGATGTTGTCATTCTATTTTATTTTTAATAGCTTCTTTATCTGTATAAGGTTCAAGTTTAGTTGGAGGATGCCTTTTGTTATTGGGAGGGAGGATGAACTGTAAATAATTCTCTTTGGCTGGAACAGATTATATGCTTCTTCCAGTTTTTTTCTGAGATCATTATGGAAGTGAGCATATAAATTGTATGGAATATAAAGTTTGTTCATTGATTTGTGTAGGAATATATAAAACACTTCGTTCTGGAGGCTTTTAAAATTTAACTAAACTGATATATTTTTTGTAAGAATAGAGAACTATCATGTTGTGATAATGGGAATATGGAGTGTTCCCATTTTGTGAACTTAGATACATGTCATTATTTTGACAGGCAAGAAAATGGACTTAATGCAAAGAGTAACAAACATGCATAATGAGGATAAAGGTATGATGGTGCTAGCTGGAGACGTATTTGATGTACCAATTCGGAAAGATATTGTTCATCGAGTTGTGCGTTGGCAGTTAGCAAAAAGACAACAGGTATTATGTGCAAGGAACTAACCAAATGTGCCAGTGATTGTATTATAAATTTTATGTTATAGTCGTACTGATTGATTATCATTTATTCATAAATAATTTGTATGATTAAATTTTCTATGGGGCAGAAGCAACTCTTCAACTATAGCGAAGCACTTATTTCAATTTTTTTATTTTGGAAGATTCATACTTAAATTTCCTGGCTAGGTTTTAGTTAAATGACTGCCTTCTGTTTTTATTAATTTGTGCTGCTTAATTTTGGTACTGGATGTTTTGGTTTTCTTTCCCTTTCTATCATTATCTGTGTTTGGTAATTTTCTTAAGTTTCCCCAACTGCTGACTTAATTCTGTGACTAATTTCTTCTTAGATTATATTTGTCTGATGTACTTTCTGTTGATTGCTCTTTTTTCTTTGGATGGTATATCTATTATTTACTCTATAACATTAACCTTCTTAACTTTTTCATGTATGATTCATCTTTGAGCATTGAGGACATATGGTCTTGATGAGTTAAAGGCGTTTTTAGTTGAGTGCTTGTGCTATCTGATTGCTAGAGATACGTATTTACACTACTGTTCTAATTTTTAATGGAATAATAAAAAGCAAATAGTCCGATGTATACTCTTTTGGATATCTGAGTCTCACATCTATTGTTGTTTATATAAATGGATGCAGTTATCTTGAACATATTGCCATACTGACAACTTGCATGCCCAGTCAAATTAATTAGAACAACTGGGGAAGCCAATGGGTAAAAGTTAGCTTGGCTCTAAGCAGAAACTTTACATGTATATGAAGTAAACATTTAAAAAGGCAAACCAAATAAAAAATTGCAAAGTGACATAAACCAAAAAAAGTCCTTTGATTAGCTGCTATAATAATGTAGAAATATCTCATTGGATCAATAAATTATCGTTTATGAAGAAATTCCTTGGTTTACATGTGCGAGAGTAGGTTGATTTAATGAAATGTTACAGGAAGTGGTACCCATTTAAATTGTAAGCTTTATATTACAAAGAAAGATGGTGACTAAAGGCATAACAGTTCATCACAGATTTGAATACCTGAAGTTTTGGCTTATTGGATTCTGATTTTCCAGGTTCTTACAAGTTAGCATTAAACTTATTTTCTTGAGAAAACCCATGAAATACTACTTAGAAGTATGAGGAATCCTCTAATCAGGGAAGATAACCTTTTTTATTAATCCCATTATTATTATGTTAAAATAATGAATGTGTTATTAAGTAGAGATCATAAATGATCTATATATACAAGTGTACAGAAGAATGTTTCTATAACGAACAAAGAGAGAGAAATAGAAACATTTTGAAGAGAGAGAGAGTTTCCATAATGAATTGAAGGAGTTTATGGAAACATTACAAAAAGAGTGACCATTAGAAAAAGACAGAAGAGAGTAAATATAAACTATCTAATCTCTTAATACTAAGAAAGATGGTGACTAAAGGGGTAACAGTTCATCACAGATTTGAATACCTGAAGTTTTGGCTTATTGGATTCTGATATTCCAGGTTCTTACAAGTTAGCATTAAATTTATGTTCTTGAGAAAACCCACAAAATACTACGTAGAAGCATGAAGAATCCTCTAATCAGGGAAGATAACCTTTTTTTAAATCCCATTATTACTATGGTAAATAATGATTTTGTTATTAAACAGAGATCATAAATGATTTATATTTACAAGTATACACAAGAATGTTTCTATAACGAACAAAGAGAGAGATATATAAACATTTTGAAGAGAGAAAGAGAGAGTCCATAATGAATCGATGGAGTTTATGGAAACATTACAAAAAGAGTGACCATTAGAAAAAGACGGAAGAGAGAGTAAATAGAAACTATCTAATATCACATACCCTTCCTTAATGGTCACTCTATTTTCAAAAAACAGAAATTTGCATGTCCTTAAAAAGCATAAAAGGCAGCCTTGGATTGATCAGAGAGGTTTGCATGTTTTGCAATGTTGGCTTGTGGTTGAAACCCGTCGTATTTTCGCTGGTCAAGTCTTGTATTCTTGGATCACATTACCAAATTTGTGGCAATAGTTGCACCAGATTTGCATCTTCTTGGAGCCATTCTAAGACTGATTAGATAATTGAGATGGGCCTTTATCCTTGTTAAAGGATTGGGCTTAAAAAGCTTGTTTAGAGGAGGATGAAGGAGCATTGTTGCCAAACTGTTGTTTCTAACGGTCCTGTTGCAGAAGTTTGGTGCACAAATTTGAAAATTTGAGGTCAACATTAGTTGTAGTAATGTTGAGTGTCTCAATAAAGTGCTCATAGGATGATGGTAGAATTTTCAGAGTAATGACCACCATATGCTTTTCCTCCATTCTATGGCCAATGGCCCCAAGCTGATCTCTGATGTCCTTAATCTTTAGAAGATGTTCCTGTAAGGACATGTGCTCATCCATAATAATAGAGAAAAGCTGATTCTTCAGAAAGAAGGCTCTTCTTTTATCTGATGCCTCGTGGAGATCCTTTAGTGTTGTCTAGATCTTTGCATCTTTCTTGCTAGACGACACTTGCAGTATAGTTGATCATCAGTAACTAAAAGCTTAATATAAGCATAATCGCTTCACAATTATGCTCATCAAACTTCTCTTGAGTAGCATCAATTGTGGTAGGAGAAGTCTTGGTAGCCAGAACAAGCACCTCAAGGCGATGATACTTGAAGATTGTCATCATTCTCTGCTTCCAAGTTTTGTAGTTCTTTTCGTTGAATTGCTAATTGCCTTCCAAGATAAGATTGGTGAGAGATGCCATAACACATTTTTCGACGCAAAAAAAAGTGAATATGAGAAATGACATGAACTTTGAGGCAGATTGACGGAAGATCCAAAAAAAATTGAAGAGACACCCGTAAATGAGCTCAAAAATTCCAGGTAGAATCTGCAGTCAAATTTTGATTCCATTGGCTCGAAAATCCAGGCACAAAAAATGATGCACCCAGAAAATGCGAGACTAACTCAATTGAGATCTACATAAACTGACTAGGAATATACAATTTTTTTGTTAATCCGACACAGGAATCTTGGGTTTTAAAAAAAAACCTTATATTTAAAAACTAGAATTTTTTTGCAGAATTCTTGGTTAGAGTGCGGATTTAAAAAAAAGGAAGATTTTAATCCATGTAGGGGTTCGTGTTAGTTGAAGATTGCAGACAACGGAGGCAGAAATTGTGAGAAAGGTCAGTGCAGTGTTGCATTTGAGTAGAAACATAGTAGAAAAAACACAAAAAATGGCGATGAAACTCACACATTTTGTACAAAAAGAGACCGTGGGTGAAAAAGATAAGGTTGTAGAAAACCAAAAGATGCCATAGCCATTGATAAGAAACAAGAAAAATGCAACCAGAAGTCAAAGTTGCCTCTAAAACAAGGAGGAACATGCCCATAATCTTGAGGAAAAGATGCGATTTTATGACCTGCAATTTTGCACAAAGAAAATTGCAAAAAAAAGTTGCACACAAAATCCCTAGTCAGGTCTGGAGGAAGAAAAAAGGATGCAAATTTTGAACATGCTAGGGCAAATATTTTGAAAATTTTGAACTAATAATTTCAAAATAGCGAAGATGCCAAGAATTTGCTTTGATACCGTATTATGTTAAAACAATGAATTTGTTATTAAATAGAGATCATATATATATATATATATATATCATATACAAGTATACACAAGAATGTTTGTATAACGAATAAAGAGAGAGATAGAAACATTCTGAAGAGAGAAAGAGAGAGTTTCCATAATGAACATAAGGCGTTTATGGAAACATTACAAAAAGAGTGACCATTAGAAAAAGACGAAAGAGAGAAAAAATAGAAACTATCTAATATCGTAATAATTATAACAACAAAGAACCCTAGTAGATTAACCAATCTTAAATAAGATGTGTGCTGTAGGATGCAGGAATATGAAAAAATTCTAAATCCTTGAAAATATACCATATAAGCTACTTTAAGCAACAATTTCAACACATTCTTCTTAGGTTCCACTTTGAATATGATATTATTTATTATGGGGTGCCCAAACTAAAGAGAAGATCTTTATTACATAATTTCATTGGGATGGATCATGCATGATCCAGATGATGTCTGGCAAGGAAACATCCTTGCACATTCCCAATTTTTTTATTTGGGATGTCCTTAAGATGCTTGTAGTGAGACGTGTCCTCAACCCCCTAGTATGTGTCTCGGGGACCAGAACATGTCTCCAATATCAGAGATACGGGTAGGTGACATCTTTGCTTGAGGAAACATCACTGCACATCGTGCCATCTCTATCAGAACAAACAAAAAAAACCTACAAATAAACCTCAAGGAAAGCAAAAACCAAGTCAAGAAAATGAAAAAAATGTCTGACACTATATTTTTTAGCATTTTTAGTCACCACAATGCCATGCAAGGTTGAGGGTTCAAAGCCTATGTGAGTTACAAGAATTATTTTCCTTGTGAATGAGACACATGTTTTTAAGGGTTTGTGGCATCAGTTTGATGTCTTTGGCATCAAGCATTGTAAAGGTTGTCCATATTTCAATGTTTGATGAAAATGTACATTGTTTTAAAATTTTTAATATATGGCTACAATATAAAATATGATAGCTTATTGGTTTGATGTTTCCTGCATTCTTCATATTCTTTAATCAGTGTAATCTACATTGAAATACATAAATGAAGTTCCACATTTTTTACCTTGGAATTGAACTGAAAAGTCTTATCATCTCGAGTAGTAGCCTAAATATTTTATTTGGTGGATTAATAGCTGCTACAAAGCAACACCCATTATATTATATTGGGAGAAAAATTACAGAGAATGTCAATAATAGTATAACTCCCAAAGAGTAGAGACATCACTGAGCAACACATAGTCTCCAACCATATGTATTTTCAAAATATAAAATGAGTAACACCCTGTACAAAATGGAGCCCTCAATGCACTGGAAATCACTTCAGTGCAGGAAACTATCTCTCAACTTGTGGTATAAGTGAACAAGTATCTACTATCCATATTTATATATATAATGCAAAAAAATTAGACATGTCAAAGGCCATTACTCACTTCATATCTTCTTCGTTCTCATGGGAGCTATTTGTGCCCTATTTTATACCATATTTTAGTGTTTTCCATAAAACTTCAATCCCATATTCATATCTTATCATAATATTTCACCTATACTAACACGGGGACGTGCCACTAACATTTTTGCCTACCGCACCCGAGATGGGGATACACCTTGGACAAGGGGAAGATGTTCTCGCATCCCCAGAGGTGCCACCAATTTGCCACCAGCAAGGGGATGTCCCTACGTCCCCTTCTAGGACAAGGGGACGGGAACATGCCCCTCAACATAGCTAGGGATGGCTAGGCATCCCCTGTTTTGGGACATTAAAAAATGCAAAAAAAAAGTCTTTTTATACTCTTTTTTATTGTTTGCTAACCCTAGGGTATGTGGGGCCCATTTAGAGGTTGAACTCCCATTAAATCTTTATGTTTTCTCATTTCTATTATTTTCATAGTTCTCCAATTTTTGCAACAACAACAAGAAGAGTGAAGAGCTCATAGAAGGGTCATTATTTGAGTGAAGAGTGTGTGAAAGGCAAAGAGTAGTAAGAAGGAGCAAGAAGAAGAGAAGGAAGATTTTTCATCTTGTTCAAGAGATTTGTGAAGCAAAAGGTAGGGTATTTCATTTTTATTAATTTTATTTTTTGATTTTTCAAGTCAAAATCATTGTTTTTTGTTTCTTGTTTGTAGTTATTAGTTCTCAGGTGAATTTCATTTCTAGATTTTAGTAGATTTTTTTGTTTCATTTACAAATTATTGTTGCTTAGATTTTTCTTTAAAAAATTGCGATTTTGAAGCATAACATAGACTGAAAGCATGTATTTAGTTTATATTTTTTTCATTTTGTGAAACACAGTGTGAAAATGAGTTCCTAAGGTCATGACTCAAGCGGGTCAAATCACAGTGATGATGAGATGGATTTAGTGGCCCATTCTCATAGCAGCCAAGAAGATTATAATTTTGAGCATTATGAAGAGAATGAGGATACAGATTCACAATCAGTAGATAATTGGCCACCCGGTCCACCAGCTACAAATTGCCCCTCCACTCTTTTGGCAAAGTGGGCTAGGAGTAATTATGACCTTAATCTCCTGCACAGTTTACAACAACGATAATTGCATAAACAACTACTAGAAATGTAACATTTGTGGGATAGAATGGTTTTGGGAGGATCAGTAGATTGAATGCACATTTCCTCTTTTGGATAGGAAAAGATGTGGGTGCATGCAAGTTCTTGATGAAGGTGAAAAATTTGCATTACAAAATTGAGTTCACCAAGCTTTGGGGTGTTCTAGATGACTTGGGAGTTTAGGTACCTACCATGTTGACTGGTAGGCAATAGGTTTAGAGTCTTCAATAGGCTTATAAGTAGGGGCAGCCATGTTTTTGTACTCCTAGACCACAACAGAGACCTACATCATTTGGAGGGGTAGCCTTGGGTCCTTCTACATCTAGCGCTATGCTTGAAGCACAATCCAACAAGGGAAAAATAAGGGTGTCATTTGAAAATAACCCCATTGCTGATTTATTTAATGCCCGCCTGAGAGAGGAGATAGAGGATGCCATTGTAGATATTGTTTTTCCAATGACAACCTCTTTACGTGACACAATCTCCTTATTATAAGGAGATGATGTAGCTGGTGGCAAGGGGAGGAGGACCGTCATTTGTACCAGCAGGTGAGCACAAATTGTGGACTACAATCTTGGATAAAGAGTATGCCAAGATTGCTTTAGAGAAGGAGAACTTGAGGCCTGTTTAGGAGGAGTATGGTTGCAACATCATTGTGGATGGGTGGACGGACATTAGGAACCGTCCACTCATCAATATCATCATTACATGCATAGAGGGGCTATTATATGCATCCTGCTTCATTCTTTTGGAGAGAATGATTGAGTTGTAGGAGCCATTGCAACTCATGGTTATGAGAAATGAGTGAAATAGGTGGGATGGGTCTAGGACATGAGCAGTGGATGAGGGTGAAGGAGATAGTGAAGAGCAAAATATTTTGGAGTGATGTAAAATACGTTATCTCTTTCATCACTTCAATTTTCCAGGTCATCAAATAGGGGTATGGGGATGCAACTATTCTTGGAGAGGTGTACGAGTGCATTGATGCTATGCTTGGCCAGATGAGGGCAATTGTGCAAGAGAGGGACCCCAGTTTAACATTTTATGTTGAGCCTATTCAGCCTGTTAATCAGCGTAGATAGGACAGCCTCAACACTCCCTTACACATGGCTTCTTATGCATTGAATCCGAAGTGCTACATGCCTAGGCCTAGGAGAGTTACACCACTGAATGATGACGAGGTAATCTATTATCAATTTAGTACACTTGCACTTATGAATATTTAATTTTTTCTTCTACTGATTTTAAAATTTGAATTTCAGGTGAAGAAAGGATTCTTCAAGTGCATTGATAAGATGTATGGCATTGAGACAACAGGGAAGGTTTGCACTGAGTGGACCAAATTTGCTACTCTTAGGGGCTATCCAGCTAGAGCAAAGGCCGACATAAAAATAATGACACAAAAGGATCCTATTTTGTGGTGGAATTGTCATGGACCCAAATCAACAGCTACCACACTAGCCATTTGTTTCCTTTTTCAAGTTTCTTGTTCTTCAACTTAAGAACCTTTACTTTTCACTTTCAATTCCACTTTTACTTTTAGTTATGAATTTCAATTTTCCGATTCTCATACTAGACATTTGATTGCTATCTTAGGTATCTAGTTCTTCAGTTTTTGAGAGAAATTGGTCTACTTATAGCTTCATCCACTCTTTTAAGAGGAACAAACTTACCTCTGAGAAAGCTAGTAGTTGTATATTGTGCCTTGTGTATCAAAGATCGAAAGATACATGTGTATAAGGAGAGCCTTGCAACACGATGGGATGTAGAGCCAAAAGAACCCTCACAGGTTGATGAGGATGGAAATACTTTTGATGTAGGATTGGTTGGTGTTCCTCTCATGGCTCTTACCCTTGAAGAGGCTAAGAGTTCGGAGGATGAGTTTGTTGAGCTTGAGCCTCAACTTGACATGGATGATTAGAGGCCTCTAGGCAGCCTCTACTGCATTGAAGCGGCCCTTGGGCCTTTGCTACTTGACATTTTGTCTGTTGATTTTATAGTTTGTACTGAAGACTTGGCTATTTGAAGTTTGAAATATCGAACATTGAACATTGAACACTGAATGTTGTGATCATATCGTGGGCGATGGTACATGATGTAATTAAGTTTATGATGCATAATGCCATTGAATGATTGATGAGATAATGGTACTCATACTTTTGCTAAATTGATTAAAGATATCTATGACTTTTGCATTTGAATCTTCAATATTTGATTATTTAATTTATTTGATAGGAGTCAGAACTTAGAACTTAGATCTCTTTAATTGTTCATTGTTCAATGCTCAATGCAATATAAGACTAAATTAGGAATAGCGATCTTGATGAACTTATACTTCATATTTATGTGTTATATTGTTATACATCTTATCATAATTAGCATTTTAAGTATCATATGTATAGTATATACTATATACCCCCTTTCCCCCTTTCTTGCCCCCATCGTGGTCCCCAAATTGAGGCCCCTTTGTCCCCTTGTCCCTGCGTCCCCAAGCTTGTGTAATTATGATTTCGCCACTTCATAGTGATACGATAAAATGTATGAGTGACATTTAATTTAGTTTTTGGGATAGAAATATGAAAAATAGTTATTGATTATCCTTACTAATATGTGCTTTCATTTAAAGCCTTTGAAAATGTAGCTCGCAATATGTGGACTTTTTGTCACTTGTTTTGCAAGAGCTTCCTGTCACCTTTCATACATACTTACTATTGCATTCTTCACATGAATCTTCACAAAGATATTCTTGTCACCTACAATTCTTGCCAACTCAGCTCCATTCATTGCCACATGAATTTATTTCTCCACGAATATCCACCTACTCTATTTCGGTGTTGCACTCAAAATTATCAAGAGCTCAAAATTATTAAGAAATACATCTCTTCTTCAAACATCTCATTAACGACATATCTTATGTTGTTTTGAGCTGGTGGTTGAGGGGATGCTCCCAAGATGCACAAAATCTACACCTGTTGGCTATTATAATAGAACTATTAAAAATTGACCTCCATATAAGAATTGACATTATTAGAGGACATTGCTTCCATCATCTAGTAAATGGATTGTTTTCCAAGTGTTTGATTATTGCCATTCTGGACAAGTCATTCGTATTTAATTAAGGGAAGACTCTATGGAGATATTGTGTACTGCATAATGGAGATAGTTGCACAACTGTTTATTCCTATTTTTGTCTTTCTCATGTAACCATCGAAACCTTTTTTTTGCATTTGTGGCTACCAGCCAAGTTATTGTAACCATGTTAAACATGGTCGAAAACAAATTATGTATTCTCACATGTAGTTGTTATAGGTTGCATATATATATATATATAAGCAACACTTGATAGATAGACTCGGGGGACAACAAATTTGTATAACAAGAAATTTTGTGCAAAGTCTATAATATCTTTGGTGAATATAATATTGTCATTCATGATTGAAGCAGTGCAAAAGACATTTGTGTTCTATTAAACTTCTAGAGTTGGAGGAAGGGCACACTCTTAGAATGCTTGGTGAAGTTTTATTACGTTTTTAATGTTTTAATGCGTTTGCAATAATTTATTCTGTTTGTTTAATTTTATTGTGTTTGTAATGTTTTAATATGTTTCCAATATTTTATTCTATTTGTAATGTTTTATGTACTATATTAATATGTAAATACTAGTTTGATACTATTGTCATTGAGATTCAAATTATAGTTTATTTGTTTGTGAGACTATAGGTTTGGGTATTGTTTCATTGCACAGACCATCATTAATTAATAATGTATTATCTATTCAATGTTCAAAGATCTTTGAAGTATGTGCAATGTTTTGATGTTTCTTAGTTTTAGTTTATATATTAGTTTTGGATCATCAACTCTAGTTTGTTCCTATAGTTAATTAGGATAGAATAGATCTTGCTGCCAAGAGGTGACAATTCCTATTGCCAAAATTGCTTTGGTTTGCTATAAGTTTATTTTTGTGTGTTTTGGTTGCATTCATAATCACTCAACTCATGACTAGCACCCCTTGATGGTATATTGCCTGGACACTGTTCACAAGCTCATGCCCCAGATTACATGTATAGTCCAAACTGAATTCATTATAGAGTATTAAATCTTTGTCATTATTTGTCGTAGTGTTGGCCTATCACCTTCCCTTGACCTTGGCTCTAACCAAACACTAAGCCCCACAATGCTCGTGGCCCTTCATCTCTGCTTCAAGAAAATGACCTACAACCAAGACCTATTCTAGCAGCTCTTCTTTGATGATTGCTCTAAATTCAGCTTCATCATCATTTTGTAATGCCCCCATCTTTTTAGCATCTTAGTGGAGTTCTTAGCCTTGACATTCTCTGAAGAAGAAATTAATTTCTTATAAATTCATTAAATAAATTAAAATAAAAAAGTGACTTTATATTTAATTAATTTAATTTTGTGCAGAGTGCATTGATTATTGAAAAGGGAGAAGCTTCTAGTGATTTAATATTCTAGAAGCACAATTAATTATTGTATTGCAAGGGAGAAGCTTCTAGAGAGTGCATTAATTATTGGAAAGGGGAAAGCTTCTAGAGAACGTAATTAAATAATATTTTATTTCCTTCTAGAAGGGTGAAGGAAAAGAATAAGAGTTCTAATTCCAGTCAGCCATTGGAGAACGTCAACTCTTTAGTGTTGCCATTTGAGGTGGTGAAATATCCACTGAATTTGGTATTCGGGAGAGCTTCATTCTGGAGTTCTATTTGTGCTTAAATTGGAGAATAGATTTGTGTTGCTACAGTACACATGCACGATGTCGCGCTACAGTATTTATGTTTGATTCATTTCCGTTCTTGGGCATCACTATTATCAAGTTCCTCTTGCAACTATAAGTAGTTATCATTGCAATTTCAAAGCATATGATTTTGCTGTGATAATTCAAAATCAGATTTTGGCATTCCTATAATCATTATTGTAAGCCCATGAGAATGAATTCAATAAAAGAGATACATGTTGCATACCATTAATTTGACGAAATGTCCATCTAATAACATATATGATTAGCATAATAGTTGTATGTCAATTGTTTGTTAAAATGTCAGTTGGCTGTAGATATGCATTTCATATCTAGTTTCCATGTATATGTATTGAAAATACCAAAATAACTGCACTTGCATATTAGTTCATTGTAAGAGGCATTGTAATATCATTCTAAATTTCTTAGCTTGGAGAAGCAACATACAAGAGTTTGACAATATTCCTTGAGCTAAATTTAGTCAGTTTGGGCACGGGATATTACATTGGTATCAGAACTAAATCCTGCCATCCTGAGGGATTAACAATCACAAGCCACCTAGGGTTGGCTCTCATAGATTTTTCACTATCAGGCGAGCTTTGTTTATAGGGAACACATTTGTATCAAGTAGCCAGACACCATGGGTGACAGGCAAGAGCGTAGCCCACCAAGAGACAATAGGAATGAGGATCAGGAAAATAGAGAATTTTTTAGGGCAATGGTTACAGAACAAGAGCGAATGGAACAGGCTTTGCAGGCTCTCACCACCATGGTTGAGTGCATGAACCCACAGGACAGATGGAATCAAGAACAATAGGATAACAAGAGTGCAGTGGGATCACCTAGAGCTCATAGAACTCTTTCCAGAACAGCAGATAGCCCCATGCGCCTTACCTTTGTTAGAGAGGAACTAGTACAGGAACTAGTGGAGGAAGTTGAGGATAAGACATTTGCAGATATCCTTATGGCTGCAAATGATGAATGAGAATTATTGGCACCATAGGTTCGGGAGAGGATGACCTTTGAATGCTTTGTAAATCAGAGGAGAGAACATTATAGGTCACTCAGACAGGATAGGAGGCCCATGGGTCAAAATAGTGAGTTGAAGAGGGCTATAGGCAAGTGTACTATGCCTACATTTGATGGGAGTGGTAAGATAACAGCCCAAGCTTGGATTCATAAGCTTGACACATTTTTGGCACTAAGGCCAATGACAAAGATCGAAGCTAACAAATACGCCACTTTGCATTTGGAGGGAGTAGCACATGATTGGTGGTACCATGGTATGGTAACACTTCAGCATAATCAGGTGATAGAGTACCAGGACTTTGTCGAAAGTTTGGTTGAAAGATTTGACAAAAAAGATCTAGAGGTTTATTTCTGGGAATTACCATAGCTGAAACAAACAGGCAACTTGGAGTATTTCATTGGTCAATTTTAGTGGTTGGCAGTAATGGTGCCAAATATTTTAGAGCGTAGATTGATAGTTCTTTTCATTGAAGGCCTATCTGAACCACTGAGAGATTGGATAAAGGCATTTGATCCCATTTCTTTACAAGAAGCTATGAAAAAGGCAAGAAGTATGGAACATGCAGTCCCAATAAGAAAATTTCAGTCCAAAGGAGCATCTTCTAGTAAGGATAACAAACCATTTTATCAAAAACCAGAGAGGATTGATTCTAAAGATAAAACTCCAACACCTTTTGACAGCGAAACATTAAATGATTTAAGGAAGAAAAAATTACGTTTCTACTGTAAGCAACCCTATGATGCAAACCATGACTGTCCTCTTAGACCAAAGGGCAAAGCTAACAGAGTTATGTGGGCATGCTATGAGGAATCAGAATCAAATAATCTAACCAGCAATCTGATATAGAGGAAATAGATGGTGAAAAAAAAAGAAGTCAAGGCTGAAAACTTGTCTAAAATGGAGTTCAAGGATGGGGAAGGAGATGGGCAACTTAGGGAAGCTCGTATCACTAGTATTAAGCAAGAAGGATCATTTCGAATGAGAGGAGTACTCGTTGGACAGAGAGTTATAACTTTGGTTGATACCGGTGCCACTCATAATTTCACTGATGCTAGGTTGGTGGAGAGGCGGGGCATACAAACAGAGGAGTTTGGGGGAATTAGAGTGAGGGTAGTTGATGACTATGTCCTCAATTGTGATCGTAAGATCACTGGACTCCCACTGGAAGTTAATAATTATGCCTTCAAGGCAGATTTCTATGTTGTGACTATGGGAGATACAAATATAGTCCTTGAGATGAGTTGGTTGCATGATATTGGTGAGTTCACTCTTAATCTCAAGGAGATGGAGATGAGGTTTAAAGTGAATGGGAAGACACAGATTCTGATTTCAAAATGGTCTCTTTTCGGAGGATGGCTAGATTGATTTGACATGATCAGGTAGAGTGGGTAGCAGAGTACATGTTAATGCCATCACAGGAGGGACAACAGAAGACTGAATATCCTCCTGATATTCAGAAGCTTAGAGTTAAACACTCTAAGGTGTCCAGTGACATTCCACTAGGTAGACCACTAGACAGGGGTATTGAGCACATCATTGAGTTAGAGGAGGTGGCTAAGCCCATCATGATTACACCTTATAGGCATTCAAAGAGGTTGAAGGATGAAATTGAAAAAACCATAAAGGAGTTACTTGCTATGGACCACATTAGACAAATTAGGTCTCTTTTTGCTTCTTCAGTGGTGTTGGTGAAGAAGAAGGATGAGAGATTAAGGATATGCATTGATTGCAGGGTGCTTAATAAGAAGACAATTAAAAACAGGTACCCATTCCCAGGATTGATGAGTTGATAGATGAGCTTCATGGAGCTTGCTTCTCAAAAAATAGATTTGAGATCAGGTTATCACCAGATCAAAGTTAGAGAGCAGGATAACAAGAAGACAACCTTTAGATGTCATTGTGACCATTTTGAGTTCGTAGTTATGCCTTTTGGGCTAACTAATGCACCTACTACTTTTCAGGCAATAATGAATAGGGTTTTCCATCCTCAGTTGAGGAAATTTGTACTTGTCTTCTTTGATGATATCTTGGTGTACAGTAGATCTTGGGAGGAGCACTTGGTTCACCTTGACACGGTGTTAGATATATTGGGTAGAGACTCTTTGTATGCAAAGGAGTCGAAATGTGATTTGGGTGTGACAGAGGAGTTGTATTTGGGTCACATCATCAGTGTAGAAGGCGTACACATGGATCCTGAAAAGATTCGTGCCATTGTGGAGTGGCTTTCACCGGTGAACCTTACACAGTTGAGGGGCTTTCTTGGATTATGTGGTTTCTACAGGAGGTTTGTGGATGGATATTCCAGGCATGCATCACTCTTGACAGATTTGATGAGAAAGGGAGCTTTCTTTGTGGACTCCTGAGGCACAGGAGTGTTTTGAGAAATTTAAGGAGTTGATGACTTCCTGTCCAGTGTTAGCGTTACTAGATTTTAGCAAACCTTTTGAGCTATACTTTGATGCTTTCGGAGAGGGCATTGGAGCGGTGTTTATGCAGGAGAAGCACCCTATTGCTTATGAGAGCAAGAAATTGAGAGGGCCTGAGCGGAGCTTCAACATATATGATAAGGAGATGTTAGCCATCATGCATGCTTTGGCTAAATCCAGGCAATATTTGGTAGGTAACAAATTTTGTATTAAAACTGACCATAATAGCCTAAAACACTTTTTGGGGCAGCAAAAGTGGGTGAGCAAGTTACAGTTCTATAACTTTGATATTACATATTTTAAGGGGACACAGAATGTAGTTGTTGATGCTTTATCACGTAGGCCCCATTTGAGCTTATTGACAGAAATATCGAAGGATTAGAGACACTTAATCCTTACAGAATATGCAAAGGATGTGTGAACAGCCAGATTCATAGATGGAACTATTTAGGACAGCAGATACACTCTTGTGAATGAGTTCATCATTTACAAAGGGCCAATATTTTTGGTTCTAGGCTCAATAGTGAGGAGGATGGTTCTGAAATCTTTTCACGATTCACCTATGGCAAGACATCCTGGTTTCTACAAGACATACCGGCAGATTAGAGAGCGCTTCACCTAGAAAGGGCTCAAAGTAGAGGTACTTTAGTATGTTAGGGAGTGTCCAACCTGCCAGTAGAATAAGTAGGAACACTCCTATCCAGCCGGTTTACTTCAGCCACTTCCGATTCTTGATAGGAAGTGGGAGTGTTTATTTATGGACTTCATCATGGGATTGCCTAGAGCCCAAGGCAGGGACTGCATATATGTGGTTGTTGATCACCTTACGAAGCTTGCATACTTCTTTCTGATCACTGCTACATACACTGCTACACAGGTGGCAGAGTTGTTCTTCAAGGAGTGCTTACCTTGGAGTATTGTGAGTGATAGAGACAATAGGTTTATGAGTCATTTTTGGCAAGAGCTATTTAGGTTGTGCGCGACAAAGCTCACTCCGAGTACTAGCTATCACCCTCAGACAAATGGTCAGATAGAGATAGTGAATAAATGGGTGGAGGGATATCTCAAAAATTATATAGTAGGGCAACATAAGGCATGGGTAAAGTGGATTTATCTCTATGAGTATTGCTACAATATCACTTATCACATGTCTATTCAAATGTCACCCTTTATGGCCCTATATGGGTATGACGCACCCAGTTTAATGGATCTGCTTTTGAGTGACAATAGAGTGCCCAGTGCGGGTGATTTGTTATAGGAGAGTCAAGACATTGTTAAGACTCTCAAAGATAATATAACCAAGGCACAAAATCAACAAAAGCAGTATGCATACTAGAAGATGACAAAGCGGACTTTTGAGGTTGGAGATATGGTGTATCTTATGTTGTAGCCTTATCATCAATCCACTCTCAAGAAGAGTGGTGCCGAGAAACTTAAGCTACCATACTACGGTCCATTCAGGATTATTAAGAAAGTGGTAGAGGTGGCTTATGAGTTAGATTTGCCGGCAGAGAGCAAGGTGCACAACGTTTTTCATGTGTCACGCCTCAAGAAGGTGCTAGGACATCATATTGTTCCTTCTATAGTGCTTCCACCCTTTAGATGATGAGGGAAAATTGATATTGATGCCATAGGCTATCATTGATTTCAGGGAAAGGAACTTGAGGTGGCGCACTATAAGGGAGTATTTGGTGAAATGGAAGGACTTGCCAGTGGAGGATGCGACATGGGAGAATGAGGAGATTTTTCAGCATCCAGACTTGAAGTTGCTAGAGGATAAGCAATTTCAGGGAGGGTGCACTGTAATGCTCTCATCTTTTTAGCATCTCAATGGAGTTCTTAGCCTTGACATTCTCCGCAGGCTAAGTGGAGAAATAAGGAGAAATTGATTAAATTAATTTCTTACAAAGTCATTAAATAAATTAAAATTAAAAAGTGACTTTATATTCAATTAATTTAGTTTTCTAGAGAGTGCATTAATTATTGGAAATGGGGAAGCTTCTAGTAATTTAATTTTCTAGAAGCATAATTAATTGTTGTATTGCAAGGGAGAAGCTTCTAGAGAGTGCATTAATTATTGGAAAGGGGAAAGCTTCTAGAGAAAGCAATTAAATAATATTTTATTTCCTTCTAGAAGGGTGAAGGAAAAGAATAAATAGAGTTGAGAGCTTCATTGGTTATCATCTGATTATTATGAATTGCATTTGATAAGAACTTGGGAGAAGAAACTAAGGTTTCTAATTTCAGTCAGCCATTGGAGAACGTCAACTCTTCAGTGTTGCAACCATTTGAGGTGGTGAAATATCCACTGAATTTGGTATTCAGGAGAGCTTCATTCTGGAGTTCTATTTGTGCCTAAATTGGAGAATAGATTTTGGCTGCTACAATACACATGCATGATGCCGCGCTAAAGTATTTATGTTTGATTCATTTCCATTCTTGGGCATCATTATTATCAAGTTCCTCTTGCAACTATTAGTAGTTATCATTGTAATTTCTAAGCATATGATTTTGCTGTGATATTTCAGAATCAGATTTCGGCATTACTGTAGTTATTATTGTAAGCCCATGAGAATGAATTCAATAAAGGAGATACATGTTGCATACCATTGATTTGACGAAATGTCCATCTAATAGCATATGTGATCAGCATAATAGTTGTATGTCAAAATGTCAGTTGGCTGTAGGTATGGATTTCATATCTAGTTTCCATGTATATGCATTGAAAATACCAAAAGAATTGCACTTGCATATTAGTTCATTGTAAGAGGCATTGTAATATCATTCAAAATTTCTTAGCTTGGAGAAGCAACATACAAGTGTTTGACAATATTCCTTGATCTAAATTCAGTCAGTTTGGCCAAGGGATATTACACATTTCTATCTAGTCCTTTTGCCTTCAAGTAATTTTTCATCCAATCACCTCTTTCATTCAACATGATCCCCTACAGTTTTTTAGGAAAAATAATATTACTTCAATAATTGGCTTACAACTTTCAAAAACCTTCGGTTCAAAGGTAATGAGCACTTCCTTCCCACAAGGGTACTACAAAGTAATGCTGCTGGAGAGGAGCTCTCATCTCATCATCCACTTCCTCCAAGATAATCTCCATTTAACCAAGAAATGAGCTTTGGAAAACCTTTAAGCATAAGAGCTTCACCCCTTTTGATGCCCCTATTTTCAGCACTATCAACAAGAACGTGGTGAAGATTTTGATATTAACATGATGCTTATGGCATGCATTGGGAAATTCCTCCCCTAAGATGGCCTTTGCCACATGAATAACCAAACCATGAGAAGATTATGGCTTTGAGTGTCTTCATTGAGACCTCACCTTAATAAGACATTTGTTGCTTGTTAGAGATCAATCTAATGGGTGCATCCATTTTTATCCTTGCTAACTATAGAATTTTTATGAACTACTAAAGGTTGCTAGGCCATTGTTAATTGAGCCATAAATGACCACTTCATGACACTCGGCCACTTGCTTTGGTATTCAATTCAAATCTCCTCAAATTTGTACAGGGACTTGGAATTAAAGTTCTCAATTTGAAACTCACACATGATAAAAGATGACAATTCTTTGTAGAGGTGCCTGTCATGCAGTGGTGTTGTGATTAGATGATTCCTCATCATCAACCACAAATAACTCCTAGATATGAGTTGTAGACATGACAATTACTTAAGATTGAGCATATAGGGTATGTTGGCCAACTTGCGATAAAGCTATATCATATTAGTTTCACCGTCATCTTGTGGGGAAATTAAATGCCTTTGGCAATACCAATCTCCTATTTGTCTTATCAATACGATCAAGGTGCGCCACATGTTGTTCTTTACATATTCCACATCCCCTAAGCGCATTTCCAATTGGTGACTCATTGTAGAGGTGAGTGCCTTTTTCATGAATTGAGTGTCTCATGGTGATTCATCCTTAATTGTTCATTATTGGCTGACCGATGATTAGTCTCCAATGATAATCCTACTCCTTATTAGATTTTATTAATTGCCAATGATGTGCGATTGTTGCACCTTTCGGAAGAAAATTGATCCCTTAGAGGCCGACTCGTAGGATGAGTGATTCAAAGCATTAGAGCATACAAAATTTGAGATATATTTGTTAGATGTTAGTTATAGGTTCAATGCAAAATAAACATGTAAAATGTGGAATCGTAGGAAAAATAGTTCAATTATTTGAAAAAACATGTCAAAGAGAATTCATCTCACGGTACACATTAATTGCAAGCATATGGAGGAATCCTAGCTCAAGAATTGAATTCAATTAATTATTTTTTCTCCTTGAGCTTCACGCGTCTTAAGAAATCTCTATAGTTTACAAAAATATCATTAGACAATCTTGATAGTGAAGGACATTAAATTAACATTGACACACACTAGAAACAAATTTACAAACATATTGAATTTCTCAGACTCCATGATGGATTTGGAGCAATAGAAAGATGAGGCACAAAAGGAATTGGAGAACTTAAGTAGTCAAATTGATCCAATATCAAGTCCAATTACTATATTTAATGAAGAAGTGAAGAAGATCTTAACCAAAATGAGACAGCTATAGGTAGAGAAAGATAATAGAATAATGAATATACTTGAACTTTAGGCACATCTATCCCCTACCTTGGAGGCTACGCAGAGGAACTTAAAGACAAATAAGGAAGCATTGGTATACCAAGTGCAGATTCAATTGATAGATTGGATAAGATAGCCACTAATATGCAGAAATAAGTTATTGCCTTAATTAACTTGAAGAAGATATGGGAGACATCACTAGAGTCAGCAAAGGATACTTACAAGTTTATCTTTAATAGATTGTAAATTAATGGTTATATATTGTTAAAGATTGCACCTTTGACATTGTTGTCAAAGGGGGAGGATAATAACAAAGATAACACATAGGATGTGAAGAGAAAGCAAAGAATAGAAAATCAAGATTCAAAGGTTAGCATCAAGATCGGATTTGGGAGAATCTGAGATTAGAGGATAAATTTAAAGGTCATAAAGAAAATGAAGAAAAAATAGACTAGCGAGTATGAACTTAGTGGGAGTTCAATCTCGGTAATCTCAAATGTATTCCCATCAATGCCAATGGGGGTTGAGATTATTGGTATTGGGAGACGATTAGGTGATTATTGGTATTACCTATTAGAGGAGTCCTCAAAATCAATCGCTTCTTGCTGAGAATATCCTTTACAAACTAGTCTTGCTTTGTTTCTCACAACTTCACCTTGTTCATTCATCTTGTTTCTAAATACCCATTTAGTTCCGATAACATTCTTATCTTTAGGTCTAGGAATCAATTCCCAAGTCTTGTTTTTTTCAATCTACTCCAATTCCTTTTCATGGCTTTTATCCAATGTCATCTTAACAAGGTTTATCGGCATTCTTAGAATGAACTTGAGAAATTAAACACTATTCTTCACTAACCTTGTTTCTTGTCATAACTCCTTTGTTCACACTTCCAATAATCTTTTCAATAGGGCGATTCATTGCCGCATGTCTGTTAGTTGTTGCTCAATTGTGATATCTACACTAGGTTCAGATTTAGGTTCTTCTCTCTGCACTTCTCCTTGTAATTCAGTCTAAAAATCAATGTCAGTTTCATAAAATAGTTTCTGCCCAACACTCTAATTGTTAGTCTTATCATTAGTTTTTTCATCAAAATTATAATCGAGTATCCTTGAATTCTAAATCTTTCATCAACTCTAACTTTAGCACTTTCAACAATAGTCTTCAATCTCTCTGTAAAACATCTACATGCTTTTCTTTTCAATGAATAAGAAACATTCCTTCATCGCTTCTAGAATCAAACTTCTCAATATCATCCTCCCTCTTGATATGGCATTTACTTCCAAATATTCTAAAGTATTTCAAAGTAGGTGTATGTCCAAACCAAAGTTCATAGGGTGTCTTACCAGTACCTTGTTTGATCTGTACTTTGTTCATAGTGTATATTGTTGTGTTCACTGCTTCTCTCCAAAATATATGTGCTACATTGTTCTCAAACATCATTGCTCTAGCTACCTCTATTAGTGATCTATTTCTTCTTTTTATTACCCGATTCAGCTGCAGAGTTTTAGGGGTTAAAAGTTGTCCCTTTATAACATTATCGTCACAGAAGTTGTAAAATTCATTTGAAGTTAATTCTCCTTCTCTATCAAATCTCAAGCATTTAATCTTCAAACCATATTCATTCTCAACTCTCTTAAATATCTTGAATTTCTCAAAACCTTCAAATTTCTCCAAGCCCTACTAGAGCCTAAGCCCCAACAAAAATTATTTTGTTCCATCCAACTTCTAGAGTAATCCAAGTCAACACAATCCCGAGGGTTGTTGGGAAGATCAGCCTTCTTAGTTTGATTAACAGGGAGCACTTTGAGACCATAAAAGAAATTTGGCATGTCATCATCCCAATTTGTACATACATTTTCTCACAATGACATATTCCAAGCAACATTATTAACAAGTTCAAGCAGGTAACTCTCAATTTTCTTGATTAGATTTTCATGGGCCATAGGTTTATCTTGGAAATTTTGTCGGTTGTACTCCTTTCATAATTCTCAACTATAATGAAGGGGAGGATTTGCCATTTACACTCAAATTGTCCTTTTATAGCCTTCTTGGGCCATATACCATAACACGTGTCAAGTTCCTTTGGAAGTAGACTCTAGATGTTCAACTTTGCCATTAAATGTTTCCAGCAAACCTCTACATATAGGCAAGTCAGTAATAAGTAGTTTACTGTCTTCTTTGATTTGCACAAATTGCGTCTTGTTGGTCCATGAATTCCCATTTCTTGAGTCTGTCCTAGGTCAACATTCTTTATTGAGTGGCCTTCCATGCTAAGAACCCTGCCATAGGAAAACAATATTTGCCCCATGGTGATTTGTTTGCCAATTTTGTTTAGCCTTGACCACCCCTTGCACTTTATTTCCACTTTCACCTTATACTCCCCTGAAGCCAAACTACACTACCTTATAATATCTTGCTTTGTTGGAAGGGGAAAAACTTTTGTTGTTTAGAATTTCCGAGAAGGCATCTTTTTACTCTTTAGGATTACTCAAATGTTTAAAGGAGCGCTAGCTCCACCACAAGAATTCACTTTCAATAATTTGTTCCCCAAAATTGTTTGATTCACCAAACTCTAGTGGTATCCATTCTTACACCATCTAGATTTGGGTTGTTTTTTAGCGGATCACGCTTTCCCACAAATTTGACCAAAAGGAAGTGCTTCTTCCATTTCCAATTTCCCATGTTATGTGCTTTTTTATTATATCTCAGCACTTCAGAATATTGTTCCATATTGCAAAGCTTGCGACAAGTTTCTACTAGTTAGGATGGAAATGGGCTCATCCAAATTTAAAAATTCCCTTATGAGAATACATACCCAATCTTGTTCTTCTTTGGTGTATAAATTCCAAACTAACTTAGCACCCATTGCTAAATTCATGATGCTCAATTTGTCCAATTCCTTCCTTGGGCTTCTTGCAGTATGCATATCTTGTCCCAATTAATGAGTGGGAACTTTTTGATGGTCTTTTGTTCCAATCCAAAAAACTGTTCTCAAGCACCATTTCCAAGATGAAATATTATTTTGTCCACCTCCTTTGGGATATTAATGCAAGTTTTAAAATAAACAAATATTGTAGATAGCACTGATTCTAACATCATGATTCTAACTGCTGAAGTGTGCCTTTTTCCTAGGATGTTGGTTTGGGTTTGGGTTCAAGTTTGTGTTCAAAGGACCTATTTGCCAAAATGGAAAATAATTTGAAAAAAGTTTTGGGTTAGTTTGGGTTTGTTAGTACAAAAGCATGCATATATATATGTATTTATGATGCCTAGCATGAGTATCATAAAAACATTTTGAAAAAAACACCATAAACTTGTAATCATAACATCATATGTTAATATTGTTATGCCCAAAAATAATGATAAACAACAATAAAGAAGAACAAAATAGGAACAAAAGACACATATATTTAACCTGAGAAAACTGTTCAACTTGAAGGAAAAAATGCAACCACACCACAAAAGTCTCTCTTTTATTGACAATAAATATTCAGGTACAATGCTTTCCACTTGGTACCATACATTAACACATAAAGCAATCATGTCTATATAGAATTGAGAGAATCTTCATATCACAACTGAAGGTCTCTTCAATTTCCAAAATTAAGTCTCTTCATATTTCCAAATGCATGACTGTTTCCATGTCACATGCCTTTTCATATAATATTACCTTAAATATTATCATAAATATCTTCTCCAATTGTTGACACAATATAAAGGTATTTTCTCAATAGCAAAATTAGAGATGAAGAACTTTATTGCTACTACAATCTTCAACACTCCCTCTTAGAGAGAGATCTTTAGTATGACAATCACACATAGCTGCAACCAAAGATGTCAATGATAAATTCTCATCACATAGATTCTCAGTGAAACATGTTATCAGATCATAACATAATTCACCATAATTACTTCATAAGCACATAAAATTAAAGTTATGGAGTCACGCACATGACTTCCACCATGCCTACTCATTGAGGGTAGAATGGGGGCTTTCACCTCAGACTTCTCCTTGAGAAGAATGTATTTCCACTATGCCTCATTGAGAGGGTGGATCCACTGTACCTACTCGCAGAGGGTGGTGATGGAGCCTTACTTTCAGAGTCTCCATTTTCATTTTGGGAGGAATTGCAAATAAGAATGGCTTAAATGATAATCCTAGACATGATACTTTTGTGGCAAGAGTTTTATATACATCTTGGTCTTTGGATGCTTCTAACCATGAAAATACAATTGGTATAAACTTGTTGAACCTGAGCATTGGAGGGCCTAAAGACCTAGGCTTTCTATTAATGGAGAAGATTTGAGAAACAACTACAAACAAGATTATTAGGGTATCAATAATCCAACAAATCAAAATAATATTGGATTAACGGGATCAATTGTGATGACTATATTGTTCTCATGGGATCAACAGATATGTGTTCAAACAAAGGAAGACAAAGGGATGTACCTGCAAAAAGAGCAAATTTTGATGTAATTATTCGAATAAGTTTTCAAAATCAATAATGTGTAGCCAACCAAAAAAGATGGATGAATAGAAACAACAATTACAAAAGAATGATACCCATGTGACCTTTGTGCTTCATCTGTGCAGAAACTTGATTTTCGTCCAAACCATTGAAGTATCAAACAAAGCAGAGATGTCACATATTGGTAATAAATTGATCCTCAAGAACTCACTATGTTAATTGCTCACGCAAAAATGTCAAGCAATTATTTCATAGATTGATGCCGTTTTGAACGATAGTCGTAAACACATCATCAAGAATCACTGCATTCAGAGGTTTTCAAGGAGAAGGCCACAACACAACTACACAATTCATATTGAACAAGATTATTGAAGTTCGAACATGACCAACACCATCAAAACAGATGTACATGAATACTAAAGGATACATACATTAGAGATATATCAAAGTCCATGACATGCTCGAGGAAAATATATAGGCACCAGGGATACAATGAATATTGAAGTTGCCATCAATAATTAAAAGATATCAGTGACGATACTCAAGATGATAAAAACAAAAGGTGGAACCAATTAAAATGAAAAGGTCTGATATGAATAATCATAAGTCTTGGAAACAATTTGTGTAGTGTGCTAAAACTAATCCAAAAGTGGTGTTAAACAAATTGGTGCGATTAGAATCAAGAGGTATAATTTATTCCTAAAGAGACATCACCTTTCTTTTAAGAAGTCACATCTTCAAGGAGGAGGGACATACATAGAGATATCTTTTGTCAAAGAAGAAACAAGACACAAATGAGGAAGAAAATATATTATAAAAGGAGCAATGAAGGAGATGTCAAAGAAAGTGGAGGAATAAAATATTATTTGCAATTTGAATATGTTGATTATTATAAATAAGTAAAGACCATTTGTACTCATTTTTACAAATTTAATACAAGAGCCATGTTCTTATTTGTCTTGAAAATTGAACTTCAAAACATTTCATTTGGATTTATCTCTAGTGATATTGATTTTAAATCAATTACTGTTATCAACGAAGAATTCAATTTAAATACAAGTCTTTGATTATCAAAATTTACTTATGAAAACATTGTCTATGCTAATTTTGTCTAATTTATTTTCTAAAAAAATTGAATTCCATTAGACTAAGGTTTGTGTTGCCAATTGAAGCTTCAGTCTATAAAGTATTAAATGGTATAAGTACTACCTCTTAGGGTTGTATATAAGGGTCTGGGGAAGTTTGACTCCATTTGCCCAAAGATTGGATAAGGGACTGATTTGCAATTTATTTTGTAAAAATGGGTGACGTCTAAAGTCTTGTAGTTCAATATTCCATCATATCCATAATTCATAATCATTATTCCTTTCATTCAAATAACATTCATTTCACAAACAAATATTAAAGCACTCATATAATTTTATTTTGAATGAGTTTAAAAGATTTTGCCAACTAAGAACTCACAAGCTTAAAGTCGCTATAGAAAAGCCTCAAATCAGGTGATCATGATTTGAGGTAAAGGTCTACTTGCCTAGGTCTAGTGAAGCCTAAAGTGCAGGGGAATTGAAGTCATTTCCGTTCGTTGGCTAGAACTAATTGAGCGATCCTATTAGAGAATTGGCAAAGCTCATGAATTTCCAATCTGTGGTTTTGGGAACCAATAGGTGGAACGACGACTTTCACCTCAGACTCCTCCTTGTGAAGAGTGCATTTCCACCATGTCTCATCACGAAGGGGGGATCCACCGTACCTATTTGTAGATGATGGAACTAGGGCTTTCACCCTAGACTTCTCCCTAAGAAGCATGTATTAGCACCATGCTTCATTGGAGAGGGTGGAACAAGGGATTTCACCTCAAACTTCTCTCACAAAGAAGAAATCATTAATAAGGGATTTTACCTCAAACTTCTCTTGCAAAGAACTCATTAACAACATGTATAAGAATGGCTGAGATTCTCTCCTAATAGAGACTCCCTCCTAGCATAGACAACATTGATTATTGCAATAAGATAACTGATTTCAGTTTGACCAAATAAGCTTGCAAAGAAATAGACATCTCCCTCTATCACGTAACCTTCCTCTGAAGCAGAATAGCCTAACTCTTAATATCATTTCCTGTATATAATCTTCCTCTTTAAATGAAGATATGTATCAACTATTCAGTCCCATGAGTACAAGCACCACCCTCATGCAGTGTACATAATCTCCAATTATCCTATTGCGTCCTATAACCATGAGAGATTAATAGTAACTCATAAAGTCAATCTATCATAGAGATCAATGAAAAACCATATACGATTTTTATATAAAAAAATTCATAGTCATGGAATACTTATCTCCTTGTAGTTTAATCTTCCTTGAGGAAAATCTCATCATGCATACAATATGGTTGAATACACAATAATCTCAATAATAAATGCAAGCCAACACATCCGACCATTTTCAAACACCCCCACAAATTCAGAGAAAGGTTTCTTCTCTTTTAAGTATCAATAGAAACTCTTGTTATCACGGACAAGCACACTAGGGCCGAGGTACTTTCGTGGTTCCACTAGTAACTAGGACAGGAAGTGTTGCAACAGGCCCAAAGAGTGCACTATACATGCCATCGGGCTTGGCCTTATCCTTCTTATTTTGCAGGTTCTCCTTTCGTTTCCCATCAAGCTTAGTTGGAGGCAAAGTTGTTTGCTTGAGCTAGGGCTTGATACTCTTGTACTGATTATAAAAATTTGTCATGTCTACAATGAGGTACTTCATCATGAACATGTGCTTCAACGACATAATGTTAGTAGCGGTGGCAACGACAATGTTGATCTTGGCGAGGCAGGTGAGGGTAAATTAGAGAGATTTTACTCTAATACCCTACATTAATGGTCAATCTAACTTAAAAACAAAAAACTTGTAGGAGAATCCTCAAAAAGAGTGAAAAGAGTACTCGGGCTGATCAACGATGCAATGTGAGTCTTGCATTCTTGGATCAAATGATCAAATTTGTGGCAATAGAAGTACCGGATTTTCTTCTTCTTGGACATATTCAGAGTCTGAGCAGATGACTGAGATGGGCCTTTATCCTTGTGATAGGATTGGGTTGAAAATGCTTGTTCAGAGGAGGATGGAGCATTGCTGCCAAACAATTGTTTCCAACAGTTTTGTTGTAGAAGTTTGGTGCACAAATATAGAAATTTGTGGTCAACATTAGTTGCAGTAATGTTTAGCATCTCAATAAAGTGCTCATAGGATGGTGGTAGATGTTTCAAAGTAATGTTCGCCATATCCTCTTCCTCCATTATACAACCAACAACCTTAAGCTGATCTCTAATGTCCTTAATCTTTAGAAGATGTTCCTGTAAGGACATGTGCTCATACATAATAATAGAGAATAGTTGATTCTTCAGAAAGAAGGCTTTGCTTTTATCTGATGTCTTGTGGAGATCCTTCAATGTTTTTCAGATCTCTCTAGTTGTCTTGCCAGACAACACTTAAGGTAGCTGATCATCAATAACCAAAATGTTAATAAGGATAACCGCTTCTCGATTATGTATATCAAACTTCTCTTGAGTAGCATCGACTATACTCGAAGATCATCATCATTCTTTGCTTCCAAGTGTTGTAGTTCTTTCTGTTGAATCATTGTCTGCTTTCTAAGAGAAGATTGGTGAGAGAAGCCATGACACATTTTTAATGCAAAAAAATGTGAATATCTGTTAAAGGGACTAGAACTAACTTCGAGGTAGATTGATGAAAGATCTAGAAAAAATGAAAAGACACCCAAAAGAGAGCCCGGAAAATCAGAATGAAACTACAAGTAGATTCTGGATTTGTAGGCTTGAAAATTGAGGTAGAAAATGATGCACCCAAAAAAAAATGAAGACCACTCTAGTTGAGATTTGCAAAAATCCATCAAGAATTTGTAAAAAGTTTTTTAAAATGACACAAAAAAAGATAGTTTCTAAAGAAACCATAGCTGTTTTTGAAAAAACCCAAAAAAAAGACAGATGTGACTATAAAAATGGTGGCAAAATGCAAGCCTTTGTTGTGAATTAGTTTAAAATGCCCTAGACGAAAACAAAAATGACAATTGTTGTATAAGAGAAATGCCCAGAAAGCCACAAATTTGTAGAAATAATAGAAAAACGCTTAGAGTAATAACGCCCAAAAGAAAAAAACTGTGCTAAGTAAAGAGCGAATTCCCTTCCAAAATAAATGCCGCTGAGAAACCCTACTTGGGTTTGAGAAAAAAAATTCCTGCAAAAAGAAAGTAAAAAAACCAAATGAACATACCTAGGCAAAGATTTTCAAAAATCTTGGAGTCGAAAAATTTCAAGTAGAAATTAAAGATTTTCAAAACCTAGTTCAAAAAATAACTTAGGAAATTTCAATAATGAAATTATTATTTTTGGAAAAAAAAGCTCTGATAGCATATTATGGTAAAATAATGAATATGTTATTAAACAAAGATCATAAATGATCTATATATACAAGTATACACAGAATGTTTCAATAACAAACAAAGAGAGGCAAAAAGAGACATTCTCAAGAGAGAAAGAGAAAGTTTCCATAATGAATAGAGAGAGAAAATAGAAACATAGAAGAAGAGTGACCATTAGAAATAGAAGTAAATCTACAGAAGAGAGAGAAACAAAATTAGAGAGATTTTTAGTCTAATGCATTTTGTTTCTCTCCCTTCCATAGATTACTTTTATTTCTAATGGTCACTCTTCTTCTATGTTTCCATTCTCTCTCCCTATTCATTATGGAAACTTTCTCGTTCTTTCTTTAGAATGTCTCTATTTTAGTCTTTTTTTGTTATAGAAACATTCTTGTATATACTTGTATATATAGATCATTTATGATCTCTATTTAATAACACATTCATTATTTTACCATAATAGACTATTGCACCCATTGATGTTCGTAGCATAGGACCCACAAATCCTCTCCCCGTAGGAGCGCTGAAAGGTCAAAAAGGGACCCATGTCTTTGTTTATTTTAATGAGCGTGTCGAACACCATCGATCCGCATTCCCTGTGTTTACGTTGTATTCTTGCAGTCGTGGCTTCTTTGCCTGGTTAGTATTCCATGATGCAATATGCATTCGCAAAACTAAATATATCGCCTGGTTCACACAGAAAGATAATAACCACAATGTTGCATACACCATTTTTAAAGAATGTATATTGAACTCTAATCGTTGTTGAGAAAATGAATAAACGCGACATCCAAGAGGAGGAAACATGGCATATGAAAAGACTTTGCCCTCGAGAAACTTTCATAAAGGCAAAGAAATGAGAAGCATCGCCCATATTAAAAGATCAATGCCTTATTAAGGGTGACTCCTGATAATAAAGAAACAACATATGAAATAAACAATTGTATATCTGGCACTAAAGGCACATCATCACTATTGCATATCAATATGAATGGGTAAGAAAATAATATATGAGCTAAAATTAATAGATACGATCATGACCATAGCTTGAACATCACACGAGCAATCATAAAATAAAATAGCAACAAAAACATAAACATCTAATGAAGACCAAAAATTGAAGGAGACAACCAAAAACTCAAGGAACGAGCAATAGATCCATCACGACAAACATTAGAGTTTAACTCCCTCTTTGCTGATATCAACCTGGCTTTGCTACCATGTTAATGTTATGCCCATAAATAATGATAAACAACAATAAAGAAGAACAAAATAGGAACAAAAGATACAAGAAATTGACATTAATCCTGGGAAAACCCTTCAGCTTGAAGGGAAAAACACAACCACACCAGAAAATATCTCTTTTATTGACAATAAATGTTCAAACACAATGCTTTCCACTTGATACCATGCATTAACACACAAAGCTATCACATATGTTTATAAGATTGAAAGATTCTTCATATCACAATCGAAGGTCTCTTCAATTTTAAAAAACAAGTCTGTTCATATATCCAAATGCACGACTCTTCACATGACACAAGTCTTTTCATATAATATTATCATAAATATCTTGTCCAGCTGTTGGCACAAGATAGAGGCATTTTCTCAATAGCAAAATCAAAGCTAAAGGTCTCTATCACAGCTACAACCTTCAACATCATATCCTTCAAGTTCAACATTGAAGATTCAAAACATTAAAATGTCAAGTGATAAATCATAACATCAAGTTCAAGTGTCATCGTTTCAAGTTCAACTAATGGATTAACAATTCTTTTATATTCTTCTTCTTCATAGTCATCATCTTCTTCTTCATTGGCATTAGTTGACTTGCAAACAGAGTTAAGGCCAGTGGGATCAGCTGAACCAATAATAGCATTGTTGTCAAAATTTTCAAATTCATCAAGTGCAAACGGAGAAGTGGAAACATCCAAGTCCACAAGCTCTAGATTTATACTCCACCACTTCATACCTCCTTCATTGTATTCTTTATTCTTGTGTGAGACAGGGCGCAAGTTGTAATGCACAAATACCAAGTTTTCCACTCTTTTTGATAGCAAACTATTGCGCTTTATTGAATGGATGAAATAATGTGTGCTCCAATTTTTTTTTTGGTGGAGATGAACTAGCAACCTATGAAGACAAGATAGAGTAAACAATTAAAATAAAATTACCCTTATATTTAAAAAACACTAGCAATTCATGAAGATAAACTAATTTTTTAAAATAAAACTTGTGACATTTTCTTGATTGTAAGGGGTTGCATCATTTGGAACCTTTGGCCATGGAGGTACCACCCATTATGAGCATCCTTCCTAAACCAATGACAAAGAGCATCATTACTTAGACCTCTTGCATTGACAAACTCTATGAACCCATCCGTAATCAAATCTTGCATTTCATTATCAAGACAAAGTCTTTCAAATGCTGCCTTGTACCCAGGAGACACTTCTAAATCTCTACATGGTGTCAGCCTTCCTAGTAGATCTATATATTGGGTGCAATAATACTTGGGCATCAATGCATAGGCAAACAAATGTAGAGGAATGGCCATTTTGTTCCATCATACTACAACAATTAATTGCCATTGTTTGAAGGCGGACTCCTCCAGATCTTGCTCTTTTCCATTTACAATTTTCTTGATATTTTCAAGTATTGAGTCTATGTCATCATTGATGTCTTCAAGACAAGGCCTATCCATGTCAGTGTACTGAAGCCTGCTCATAATGGGCTTTGGAGAATTTAATGCGATGATCTACATGACCCCACCATGAGTCATCCAATACATTTTGCTTTATTTTGCTCGCCTTCTCGGTGTTACTTTGCCTCCTTATAGATCAATAATTTCTGATTGCCATATTGCAAAGTGCAACTTTCACATGCCATATTTACCTCAAGATGATTAAATTTGATGCAAATTGGGTCTCAACAACTCATAACATAATTAGATGAAAAAAAAAAAAAAAAAACTAATAGATACATACTTTAAGAATTAATATACATTACTCAATCAATTTATGAAAATCAGAAATTACAAAAATCTAATTTATTTTTTAAATTAAATTGCTAACTTGAGTTCAAGTTCATTGACCTTCCATAGCTTCAAATGTGAGAATATTCCTTGAGTCATGTGGTGGTTTGTGACAAACATCTAGTTGTCCTTAGCCTCTTCATACACTCTTTGATCCACCCAATTTTGTTCCCAATCTTTTATAGCATAAGATCAAGTGAATGGATGGCACAAGGTGTCCACAAGATATGCTGATATTGTTCCTCAACCAAAAAACCAACAGCTCTACAATCTTGTGCATTATGCGTTATAACTTGGACACCCAAACTCTTGCTCAACCAACTATTTGCTTTAGCTTAATACAAAATAATCTATTTGCATACCACAAATGAGAATTAGAAGTCAACACAAGCCTTTCAAATCCACTTTTTTTGGGTTGGCTGCCATCCATGGGTCCTAGTTTGCGACAGGTTTAATGTCAGTTCACCATTTTTTGTCCTAGTCTGCTCAAGTCCAAATGGCCCAAGCTCATGTGTTGAACAGACCTTGTCTAGACCCATAGGCAGACCCAACCACTACCACAAACCAGTTCAAGTTGTAGCTGGTCCGGGGCCCAAACAGCCCAGCCGGCCATCCTATGCTTTTTCCCTTCCACATTCCATTTTACTCTTGCAGCTATTGTTCAAATTCTATGAATCACTATTTTTATTAATTCTCGCAAAGAGTGGCATCCCCAAAAAATCTTCCTGGGAAATTTGCCACATTTAGATCTAAGACTCTCTCTATTTCTCTCTATAATCTAGGACGACTGTTGAGGAAGAATGTCTTTGATTTTATCCAATTGATGCTTTGGCCCAAATCCTTGCGGTAGTTGTGCAATAGGGAGCAAATGACTTTTGCTTGAGATGTACTGGGATCACTGAAGAGCATGGTGTCCTCATCAAATTGTCAATGTGTCACATGGGTTGGGCTTGGAGTGACATCCATCCTTTTCCATTGCCCTCCAGCTCTGAGATGTCCAATACTCCCTAATGCCTCAGCCATAATGGTGAAGAGAAAGGGTGATAAATGATCACCCTATCTTATTTTTCTTGAGGAGGCAAAAAATTCTTTTCAGGCACCATTCATAAGAACAGGAAATTTTGGTGTATTAATGCAACTACCGATCCACTCTATCCACTTGCTATTGAAGCCAAATTGTTTTAGGACTCTTGCTACAAACTGCCTATCAATCAGATCATAAGCCTTCAGGATATCAGGGTTGATTACCAGACTTGTTGCCCTGGCCTTCCTTGTTGGGTGGTTTGCTTCATGCTCAACAGTTATGCCATCCACAATTGATCTCCGAGGAGAGAAGCCACTTTGTTCCTTCGATATGATGTTCTTGAACTCCCCTTTCTGCCTATTAGCTATTATCTTTGTGATAATTTTGTAGACAGTTGTGCACTGGCCCATCGGTTTGAACTCCATGCTTTGAGCATCTTTTCCCTTGTGGATGAGAGGAAAGTTGTGATTCAAGGGACCAAGCATAGCAATTCTCTTCATCGATTCCTCTGCAGTCCTGTATCTTTGAAAGGAACAAACCGAGAAACCATCTAACCCAGGAGCTTTGTCAGGATGGAGCTGGAATGTGGCTCTCCCGATCTCTTGCTTCATGATTTCTTTGTAAAGTCACGTATTCTCTTTATCTTTGATTAATGCTGGAATATTCTCCAAGATGCTATCTCTTTGTACTTTGTGTTTTTCATTTCCTCTATTTAGGGTTACATCATAATATGCAACTATCTCTTCTTTTACTTATTCTATGAATTGTGTCACATTGCCGCATTCTTTTTTGGTTTCCTCTTCCAATTCCTTTTGGCAACCGATGTTCTGGGAAACTACTGTTGTTTCTGTCTCCCTGCAACCAAAGTACCCACTGTTTTTGCTGCCAGTAGCATTCCTCTATAGTGGAGTTCAGAGTGCAGGTTTCCTTCCACATGTCCATTGTTTCCTTTTCTAGAATTTCTATTTCCTTTCCTAGGAGATTATTCTTTGGAATCCCTGTCTGATCTGCGAGTTTTTCCTCCTCTTACACCAGTTCAAGCGCCTCTTCATTCTTGTTGGAGGGCTCCCTAGTGGAGAATTTCCACCTCTTTTTAAAAATCCTGTTCCACTCTTATTTCATTGAATCTGCTTTGTTGGTGCCTGCTGTGATCCAGCATTCGACTTGTCCATGACCTTTTGATTTGCATTTGGGACACAAGACCAGTTGATACTCTGTCTCTACCTTTTGTCTCCACACTCCCCTGTCTGTATGGATTTTTCTTTAGTGGATAGGTGGAGGATAGGGCTTCAGTTTGAGGCATATCCTTGCATAAGTCCCAAAGCATATCTCCTTCATTTTTTTATCTACCTGGATAAATGGTCCAAGTTTTTGCTCAATGTCTGCTAGAATATTTTCCTACCAATATTGTGGGGAGATTGTATAGGCTTATTCAGACCAGCCCAACCTTAATCTCTTGTTTCCATGGATGGAAATTTGGGCTCTGTTCGTAAATTTCTGGTGCTATACATTAGAAAAGGCTCTTGATTCATTTCTCCATCTGTCCATGTTGAATGGGAATTCCACCAAAAGTATTAATTTGGTGATGCATGGAGCAGAATGTTCTTCCCCAATTTTTGTCACACCAGCTCCTCATTTCACTGAAGTCCAGCCAAGCATCCCTACATTGCTACATCTTGCTACTGAACTTTCTATTTGATTTCTCATTTGCTTTCTATTCAGTTTGTCCTTAATTTGCCAGTTTCTAGAGATTTCTGCCTTGCACCTCGTCTTTCAAAAACTGTCCATACTTGCAATCCACTTTTCATCCTGATGGAAGATCTCTCCAAGGTGTCGAAGTTCCCCATGATCTAGATTGGATTTGAGCATTCCATGTCCTCTTTTGGTCCCATGGGGATTTCAAAGTTTTAAATTGATGTTGCTTTTGTGAGGGTTTAAGATTCTTAATTTGTTTTGAATCCTTTTGCTGATGATAACTTGTTTCAAGTCTTATCAGATCATGTCTAGACTGCTCAGCCTACTACCTCTTTTTGTCCATTTCCCTTGATGGATGCCTTTGCCCTAGTGATATTTTATTGACCCCTGTTGAAAGTTCGGTCCTGACTGTGGCCTCCTACAACTCTCAAATCCTCTATTCACTCAAGCCTGAAGATCCTTCATTGGAAGTTTTCTATCTGCTCCATCTGCCCATCTGCTGGTTTCGTGCATCACCCATTGCTGCTCCTCGTGATCTTTCTCCTTGCTACAACCCTCTGGTTCTGTGCCTCGTGCATCCTTTTTTTACTATCAGTGGATACTTAGTATTTATGGAACATGGCTATATCATTACACTTATTAAATAGCTTAAATATTTTATTAACATAAATATATATAAATAAAGTGACGTGTTCATACTGTATAGAATATGTTATATTTTTACATATTTAATATAATAATATTATATTATGTTATAGTTAAGAGCCTCCAACACAACAGTAAATTGTGAGCCTCTTATCGAAGAGGTCTTGTGTTTGAATCTACCCGTGCTTAATAAAATAATAATTAATAACAATACATAATAATTAATCTTGGCTTCAGCCTCTTACTGATCAAAAATAAATAAATTATATTATGTTATATTTTTAATTTTAATTTTATTAGGTTCTCTACATTTTGATCATTATTTTTTATTTATAAATTTTTATATATTTTAAATATTATTTTATTATTTATATTATGACATATCAAAGTACCCCCTCTCTTATTTCAAAAAATAGGTGTACCAGTACTGGGTTTTTGGCAACGTAGCTAAACTATCTTTATCAAATGAGGACCTATCTGGAGAAGTTCCATGATTTTTAAAATTCTAGGGTATGCTAAGATGACCCTTGATTAGGTTAACAGCAACATATTCAGATACTCATATATTGTCAAAGCAAAATAGTATCATATAGATCCTCAAGCCATTGTTTTTTCTTGCCAACAACGGATCCCTTAACAGTATGGAGCAGAAAATTTGAAGTTTGTGGTTTATTGGACCTCAATCTGTGAAGATGTCTCCTATGAAGGGAAAATACCCATCTCCATTTAAGATAATAATATTTTATTTTTGGATTCTACATTGGTTTTTGTTTCGAATATGTCCACTGACTTAGCATGCCAATTTAAGTTCTTTCAGCATCTTGTGTACTCCATTTGTAGGTGTTAGGCTTTCTTATGTTCCATATTAGTATTTCATTCCCCCCATGTGAACTGTTTTCTTACATGCATGTTGTTGCAGTATGTTGGGAAATCTAAATTGTCATGACCCAGTTATTGTTCTACCCAGAATAATGGTAAACGACAATATGATTTTTTTATAAAAGGCAGAAAAAGAAAACTTATTTATCCTGGAAAAACCCTTCCACTTGAAGGGAAAAGCCCTGCCACACCAGCAAAATATATCTTTTATTGATAATAAAAAGGTTGGGGTACAAAGCTTCACGTGATTGCTTTATAATACACTAAGCAATCACATAAATAAATTGAATTGGGTCTCTTCATATTACACAGGAAGTCCTCTTTACATTCTAAATCAAGGACTCTTCATATTTCCAAATAGCCAATTCGCATGACACATGTTATAAAATATTATCTCAAATATTATTACAAATGTCTTCTTCAGCTGAAGATGACCATAATGATCATAACTGTCATGTTTATAATTCATAAAATTGGAGATAAAGATCTCTATCGCAACTACAATCTTCAACACTCCCTCTTAGCAAGAGAGAGATATTTAGTATGGTAGACACACAGCTACAACCAAAGATGTCAAATTTACATCACATAAAACATGTTGTCTCAGCATAACGTAATTCACCTTAGTTGCTTCATAAGGACATAAAATTATAGTCATAGAGTCACACACATGATGTCCACCATGCCTACTTGCAGAGGGTGGTTCACCTCAAACTTCTCCCAGAAAAGAATGCATTTCCACCATGCCCACTAGCAAAAGTTGGTCCACCATACCTACTCGCAGAGGGTGGAACAAGGGCTTTCACCACAAACTTCTCCTAGAGAAGAATGCATTTCCACAATGTCTACTTGTAGAGGGTGGAATGAGGGCTTTCACCTCAAACTTCTCCAAGAGAAGAATGCATTAATAGTATGCACGAATGGCCGAGATTCTCTCTCACTAGAGACTCCCTCTAGGCAAGGACAAAATGTACCAAAATAAGATGTTTATTACTTTCACATAAGCTTGCAAAGGGTAAATCATCTCCCTCTATCACGTAACCTCCCTTTGAAGTTGGATATGCTTCCTCTGAGTCATTTGTATCACTAATTCAGTCCAAGACTCTACATGATTTTGCACATAATCTCTCATTATCCCATTCATTTGTCTAACAACTAGGAGAGATCAAATATAGAAATTAATGCTATATTCTATTCTTAGTACTATAACAAAACGTTCGTTTGTGGTCCAATTTCCTAATGCAAATGGTTAAAGAAATAGAGAGTAATTTCCAAAATGCTAGCAAAAAAAAAAAGTAAAAAACATTCCCTCAGAATGTCAAGGAACCATAACGCCTGTAATATTAGCAGTGATTCCCTTGTTCTTCAGCATTGATGATAGCTAATACACAACATCTTCATGTACTGGACAAAACTTGCATATTGGATTTGTATACAGGAGTTGACTAATCAAGATTGGCACCTTAAATTGTCCCAGCTACACACTTCCAACAATATGTATGTGACATCCCAAATTTTGATCATTTAAAATAATCTTATAGCCGTTGTAGTGGTTAGTTGCAACTCTCGGATGTCATGATCTTGTGAAATGGAAGTTATGGTTAATTGTGTTGATTCATGTTAAAATGTCTTGTTAGTTATTCATTGCTATTTGAACTGAAAATGAATGCTTATATTTTAAGATAAATCTTAGTGGTGGTTAGTTGTCGTGACAGTTATTAGTTATTATTTTTTATTTTGATATTTTGATTTAAAATTGAGGAACATGTTAGTATTGTGGAAATATGCATTTTGGTTGAAGGAGCAAACGAAGGGGGAGAAGCATTGCTAAGCGAGATTCAAGGAATGGGGCACCAAAACAAAAAGGTCCATCAACAAATTATCAAGTATGAGCTCTAACCACCTTGATTAAGGATAACACATAATGTACCTTGGACAATCATGAGCTACCCAGTCAGTTCTTGAAACAAGTAAAAATTTAAATAACTATTGGGAAGAGAGATGTTACCTTCTTTTGATTTAGTTGTGACTTTAAGTTGTCATCAGTATGTGAATCTATATATTGACACAATGGTATTTTAATACCTATTATTGCACCAACATGTATGGCCATATATACCTACATATGTGTGTATAATTAATATATAGTGAACCACGTGATTTTACTTACACATATGTATATATACATAGGCATAGGTGTACATACAATCAAAGGTGACATCAAATAACATGATGTCAATATATAATTATATTTTGTATATGCATCAAACTTGAGTAATTATAGTTATATGTCTCTCATGGATTCCATAATGTTGAGATATTGCCACCACCATATCGGTTGCAATCTTCTTTTAAAATTTATTTTAAAGATTCATGAGGAGTTTTGCTCAATGAAAGATCATGTTACGCGACTCCCCTTTCTTGTAATGGAGGGAGCGTGCAATATTATATGGGAGCATTCTGCAACCAAAGTGTGCTTCCTTGTTTTCACACCTATCTTTTTCATAATCATAAGAACTTTGAATTCAAGCATAGATACATATTCAGCATTGATATTCCGTTCTTCTTGTTGTATATGCGGCATTGATAAACTATCATTCTTGTTGCACTTACGACACCATCAAACTACAAGTGATCAGCGTTTACTCAAAGTCCAATAAGCAAGCTTACGACTAAGCTCTTGGTGACGTGCTGCAATCACCATGTAAGAATCAATATCTAGGTCATGCTACCACTTGCCATTGTTTTTCTTTTTTTCTTCCAGACTTATCGACGTTAATGAATGTCCATACCGACATCCTGAATTCATGATCCATGAATTTAAAAACTCCAGTGTTATTCGCAGGCATGACTAAGGAATTAGAGTGAGCTATGCTATTTCTTTTCGTGCTCTGTTTTTGTATATAAGGTGATGGATGTCACACAGACCTGATCAATTGTCTTTTTTTTTCACCTATATTATTTTTGTTTAGCAATCACATCCAACTGTGTATGGTGGACAACAAATACATATATATATATATATATATATATATATATATATATATATATATATATATATATATATATATATAGAGGTTGTCCTAATATTACTCAGGAGGTTTGACTTATACAATGGTATAGTCTATATACAATGGAGATAAGAATCAAACTCTAGAAAAGAATTCTGGTCACTATAACAGAGATGCATTAGCATATGCTGAAACCTCCTCGGATACACCCTAGACTAGGAAGGTCAAGTAGGAATGGGTGAGGAGAAGTACCCCTGCAAAAAATAACTTAAACGTTAGAACAAGAACAATTAAACAAATCAAAATTGTACAAGTTGGGTCAGCTCATCATTGTCCAAATGTATGTATGTTCCAGTTGTCAAGTGGAGTGGTGGGTGATTGGGCTTATACACTGCCCATCTAAATCCTTGGCCAAGGTAGGTTAGAGGCATGCTTGCCTTATTTGATCACCAGAGGTCTGGGTGCTAGCTGACAGAGGGGAGGTTGATGGAGGATATCTATTGCCTTGTTTGGTGCTTAGCCGACACTCTAATACCTAGATGCTCGGATGGCAAGAACGTGGTGCCCCAAGCCTAACCCCAAGGTAGGGAGGGCCTTTCTTGTTAGAGATTGTGTGGGGATAAGTTAAGGTCCGCAGTTGGAAGGTTAAGCCTATGCCAATGCTTCTTCTCTTCACCATATGTCGAGGCTTGCACAACACATTATCAGATATCGATACTTGTATGATTCTTGAACTTGAGTATGTTCCCTTATCTTATGTTCGTGTTATCCCTTGAAGTGTATATTTATTTAGTTACTCTTATCATAGTATCAAAAGATTATGGTAGAAGTAGTGATGGAAATTATATTAATTTATTTTCATGTAAAAAGAAAAGGATTGTTTCTTAAGTGTTTTTTACATATCTTGTACATTGAACTTAGTTGTTATTTTCTTTTCTAAATGAAGTAACGAATATAACTGCTTTATGTCATTCTGTTATGAAGGATAGATTTTTATCAATAAATAATCTTTATTTTTCCAGCATATGAGAAATGGTATGTTACAGTATGTTATGAACAATATTCGGTCTTACAATACTGCGATTTACTGCAAAAGTGTCAACATTAAGTTCTAGGTGACACTACAATGCAGTTTTTCAGAATCAACTCTCCACAAAGGTAAAGGCAACATCACTAGTTAGGAAGCAATCTGATGTAGGATCCTTCGACTTGTTGGTTCCCAAAACCACAGATTGGAATCCTACGAATCTTGCCAACTCGATGATGTGATATCCAACTGGTTATGGCCAACTTGAGGGAACTGAATAACATAGTCAAAGTTCCCTGCACTCCTGGCTCTACAAGGCCAAGGCGGGTGCACCTGATCTTGAACAAATTACTTGAGTCCAAGATACTTATAGCAGATTGGTTAGAATACGAATGCAATGAAAGTTTTCCGAAATGGCAAGAGATTATAGAAAACGTGCAAACTTGCAAATTATGAACTAAGAATAATAAATGAATATGTGATTGTTTTAAAATAAGAATAAGTATGGATCAATGGAACAAATGAATGTATTAGTTCTTCAAAGGAAAGAGATTTTTTATATCGATTATCAATCATGAATGATATAAAGACTAGTGCTTAATTAAATGGGCAAACAAAGTCAATATTATAAGTTGAAATATACAACTTTATAAAATTCAATGTACTTAAACTATAAACAATTTTAGCAATTCAAACGCGACGGATCAATTATACGGATGCAATTTTAAACTAGTCTAGAATGTGCTTTAACTCCTATGATACGGAGACAAACTAGACATAAATACAGAAACAATTAAATATTTCACAATATTGATGTTTATCAAGTTTACAATGCAATAACGATGCAATCCACTTGTCCAAACATTAAAATATTTATAGAAATTAAAAAATATTTATAAAGGACAATCATTATTTATTCAACTTCAAAATTTAAAATAAATAATTTATGCCGGAAATAAAATCGCAATAAAGTCACTCCTTATAGACGATCCATCTACTGCGAATTTATTTGAACTGCACAAAATTCATCCAGTAATTCAAATCCATGAGCTTTGTTCAATGACTCAATCTTTGCCAATAGATAAATAATATATCAAGAGTGCATATCTCCTTAATATATAAAAATTTGTAAGAATGTACCTGAATATGAATTGCACATTGTGTCTTTTACATCCCTTATTTATAAACTACGGAGGGGAATTTACCCAACCATTACACCTTTTCAAAACAAATAACTAACCAATTGTTAAAAACTTTAATAGCTGAGTAAATATAACTGGCAGTTTAATGAGTAAATGCCTTTATGTTCAATGACTACAAAATTCGGTTTGAATAGGCCCATTTAAACATGTGAATCTTCCATCACATATGTTCTTCGTTCTCTAAGTGTGTTCCATCTGGCATATGGTCCTCCTCATATTTATTTGCTAGATGTAACAGGTGTCGGGATCAAACAGAGACATTGTTTCTTCAGTCTTTTATATGGCATTGCATGTGAATTCTCATTGCATAGGCAAACTCCCTCTGATGCATTACCAACCTGCATCAAACACAAACTACTGTTAGGTGTAAGATATTTAAAATGATTGAAAATAAATATTACCATTCCACCGTTTAGGAGGCTCTGTGAAGAGTGGGTGTTATATTCTCCATGACCACAAAAGTGAATGAGCGGCTGAGACGACATCACAGCTCTCCATTTCAACAGATTTTCCCTTATCAGTGGCACACCTTTATACTATCCTCTCGCTCCTATCATCAAGTTCGAATAGGGTCAGCATGAAACTGGTCACAAATCAATACTTGAACCAAGTGACTATAATAACTTATTGCGCTGAAGATGTATGCCATAAGTTTTTTGCCCGGTTCTTGATACATATGATTATTACTGGGCACACATATAAGATCATTGGTGCATGTATTTCCACACTCTACTCTCTCTTGTTGGGTCTGAAGATGAAATCAGAACCAAGTCGTGCCTTTCAGTGGGTTGTGGAAACAAGTTGACTCCCAATATACCACAACTAAAATCTGGCTTTGGTGTTGGATTTCAGTTTCCCTTCAAACAGCATATTTCATAATTGGGAGTGATGGAGACCAACAAAACTTACCACTTCTTTGCCAAGGCTCTGAATATAGGTAATGGCTCTTTTATAAAATATTTTCTTTAAGATTATTGTCATCATATCCACTGTATATTCAGTGTGGGAACGCTAAGGTAAGACTCAGCCAAACCAGCAATCTCCATATTCTAATTGTGGCTCTTTACTAACACGGTTTTAAAACCCAGGAATCTGCACTATCCAGTGATAAACATGTTTTCTCTTAATCTGTTGTCATGCCATGACTGCAACGTCACTTTGACAGACCTATGATGCACACTCCTGTATTTAATTCCTCATTGATGTTGCATAATGAATAAGACAAGGACAATATGTCTTTTAATCTCCCTTCATATTCAATGCTTCTTAGTTTCATACATTTTGGCCGAAAATGAAACATCTGCTGTCAATCTATATTCTCAATTTGATCTTCAACTGTATATACTCTAATTCTATAGTAGGTCTTAAATGCATCAAAAGAAACTTCTCATGGTCCATAACATAACCAAGTTTGTTTGCCTTGATTTTCTTCCTCCTTTTACACCTCCATGCTTTAATTTGAGATGAATAACATTTACAATAAGATATCAGCATCAGCAAGAGAAGCTATAAAATACATAAGCAAAGCAACTTAAAATAACAATGATCTTGAGATTGCCTGATGAAGTGAAACAACTCAAATGATGCTTAAGATGATGAACAATACTAATCAAAGATATGGATATCAAAAATATAAAACAGGGTAAAGGGTAAGAAGATTAATAAAGATACACAAATGGGGGATAACAAATATTCGAAATTTAGGCTCCATCATGATTCACCAAGGAATGATTTAAATTTCAGCCACTATGCAAGCTATTAACCCGATACCACTCAATAGAGGAGTACGACATTCATGGATCTGCAGATAATATAATAACTACAAAGATTGCAAACCCGGTCATATGCTAGAACACTTGAATTATGTTATTGCTATCAGGATTTAATTGTGTAGTTTTTTTGAGTCAAACTCATTGACCCATGTTTCAAGAGTAGTGATTCAGATGAATGAATCTCTCATGAGAATAAATTGAACACTTAGCACTCATTTGATCTAGGTGATGCTCACAGAGGTGAAGAATGGGGACTTCTCAAGAGGTCACCTGTCCCAAGTACTACTCTAGGTTGAGCACGCTTAACTACGAAGTTTCCTCTATGGTTAAACCCACTCTGGTTGCAGCCCCATTTACAAAACCTTCACCAAGTGTTGTGCCTTATGAACCATTCATTGGAAAGCCCCTTAAGCTCATCAATTGATAAGTAGGAGATATTTTCCACAGCAAGTCAAATTATGATATTGTTATCAGGATTTAACTGTGTAGTTTTTTTTTGAGTCAAACTCATTGACCCATGTTATATGAGCAGTGATTCACATGAATCAAATCTCTCATGAGAATAAATGAAACACTAAGCACTCATTGGATCTAGGTGATGCTCATAGAGACGAAGCACCGGGACTTGCTGTGGAAAATATCTCCTAGTTATCAAGAACACTTGAAATCAATCATTTTTCTCCACCACAAAAATCTCTAAACAAGCAATTAACTCTACGTGAATCTCTAAACAAGTATTTAGTAACATCCCCACATGAAATTTTTGGCGATGAATATTCTGCATCTCTGCAGGTGAAAGAGCAGGGGCCTTTTTGTCGCAGAGGAGAGTGCATCCCACTTCTGCTAACACTGCCAACATACATGCACGTCTGTTTGCTCCATGTGGTGGGAAGTTTTCTTTAATGGAGGAGTACCAGCTGAAAAAGGATGGAATGACTCTGCTGCCATTATTAGAGCACTTCTTTGGACTATTTCACTAGAGAATAACAATGGTTGCCATGAATTTGAAAAATCACCCATCTAACCATTAATGAGTATGCCCCTGGGAAAACCTGATGAGGGAGAACATGAAGAAGACGAGAAGACTTTGCCGTTATACTCAGTAAAAGTTACTAAAGAGATTGAAGATGACTCAAGACCAAAAACCTCTAGCTGACGGAAATGCACACAACAGACAAAGGAGAGTTGACAGAAAAATGTCTTCCTAAAAAAATAAGAAAAGGCATTAGTTACAGAATAAGATCCAATGAAACATAAAAAATAAAAATAGAGCTAGCAAACCACAATATGAGAATTTGAAGCAAATTGATAATCAGAGGAAGAATTTTCATCAAAGTAGGAAGACGAGGATAGAAAGCAATGTCAAAAGCAGTGGCAAGACAGAGAGAAGAGCCGTTATACAGGAGCTTCAGTATACTCGACGAACTATATATATTTATATAAAATTTCTGAAAGACAAATTGACCTTTTTTCATGATTAAACCCAATAAACAAAAACTTAAGATGCATCAGAACTGAAAATAGGAAAGTACCAAGTCAGAAGACAGTTTAGCATTCCCGAGAAAGAGATATTTGACGCCTAAAAAAACTTAGAAAGGAATTGCTGCCTAGTAAAAAAGATAGTTGCATTATAACAGTCCAAAGAATAAACAAAGGAACATAATAGGACACCGGTAAACAAAAATGCCCTACAGTAAGGAAAGAATAAATAATCATTTTAATCTCCCCTGATAATACTTGAAGACATGACACTTCTCACTAATATGAAAGAATAAATATCTAAGGTACCATAGTTCGTCCCTCCCCCCTGGACCAACAGAAGTTCGGACTGGTTTGAAGTTCTGGTCCGGTTCAAATCTTTGGTTTGGGTAGGGTGCTGTTTTTTGACTGCAGGTTCATTGGGTTCAAAACAAGTTCAAACCCAGGCGGACCAAGCTGGGAAAATTGAACCAAGTTCGAACCCGCCTGTTTGCTTGATCCCGTGGACAGTGAAAATCAGATTGTTTGCAAAATTTAATGATATTTTGGCAACCACAACTAATGTTACTGCTCCTGCTGATCCCATTGGCCCTAGCTCAACTAATGCCGGAGAAGAAGAAGAAGATGAATATGAAGATGAAGATGAATATTGAAGAACTTAGAATATTAATAGATTTTTATTCCATTAGTTGAAAAATGAACGTGAAACAATGATACTTGAACTTGATGCTATGATATATTTTTAATGTTTTGAATCTTTGATGTTGAATTATATGATGGTATGATCACTTTGATTACAAGGTTGTGCTGTTTTTGTGGTTTAAAAATGTGTTTATGCTATTTTGCTACTTTCTAATTTTAACTCATGCTATATATATATATTATTTTTACATATTTTTGTACTAATGAATCCAAATGAACCCAAATCCCTTTCCAAAATTTTGACGGACTTGCAAACTGGTTCTCAAACTTGGAACTTGGAAACGAACTTGAACCGGTAACTTAGATTAATATTATTGTATCTTCTTCAAAAGGCTAAGAACTCAAATGCAGCTATCAAATTCCAATATATACAGATAGCTTGATACACTTTTGAAATCTATATTAGAAAAAAAAACTAGCGAAAAAACAAATCTTCCTTAAATGCTGTTATTAAAGGAAGCTCTGATACCATGTTAATGTTTTGCCCAGAATAATGATAGACAACAATATGAAAAATTTAAAAAGGCACAAAAAGGAACTTTTTAATCCTGGGAAAAACCTTTCACTTGATTGCCTTACAATACATTAAGCAATCACATAAGTAGATTGAATTGAGACTCTTCATATTTTCAGATATACAACATTTCATATTTCCATATGCATGCCTCTTCACATGACACATGTTATTAAATATTACTGCAAATGTCTTCTTCAACTGAAGATGACCATAATGATCATAACTGTCATATTTATATTTTATAAAATCAGAGATAAAAATCTCTATCCTAGTTACAATCTTCAATAGACTCATTTACTCATGTTAAGTCCATCTGGTTCTATTGCTTGCATCTACTTGGAATACATATAACCCTTGATTGAAAGTCAGATGAATTATGTTGAAGGAGATAAGCTTCCATTTCACAAATTATTTTTTATTTTGTAGTTCTATATGTCTGTTTTTCCTAATCTCATAGCCTTAGCTTTTAGTATCCACTAAACATCAGTTTCTTTCTTTTCTTAGTTCTCTAAAGTGATCTTTTTCTAAGATGTTCTTTGTTCTTGTGGTTTCCTAGGGAACACACTCAACAAAGACAATAAGTGAAGTCAGCGGAACAGGGAAAAAACCATGGCAACAAAAAGGAACAGGGAGAGCACGCCATGGATCTCTGCGTGGCCCCCAGGTAGACTAATTGGAATTAGGAATTGTATTCATTCTATCATTTACTTGGTTATCTGTAATTTATCTTGTTTCTTTTTGTATTTGGACATTGTCTGGTTCCCTCTTGGATATTTTGAAAAACTTCCCATCAGGTCTTTTATATTCAGTGGTATCTGTTAAATTCGAACAGTGTAAGATTGTTGCAGCAGGTTGATGAGTTTGATTTAAATGCTGCAGTTCAGGCATGGAGCTACAATGCATGGCCCTAAGCCTCGAAGTCATGCAATCAAGCTACAAAAGAAAGTCCGCCGCTTGGGCCTAAAAGTAGCCTTGTCAGCTCGTGCAGCTGAAGGGAAGGTCAGTGTTGTTTGTTTCAACTACTCAAACAATTAAAATACAAAATGCAAGAATATTTCACATGATAAGTTTTCTTGTGTGAAGAGAAATGATTCTATTTTTTACTTGTGTATTTTTTGTTCATAAAGATGTGAGGCGTGTATGGCAGGTTCATTTTGTTATTCTATTCATTGATGAAATTATGCTGGCAGTCTATTACATATTAATATTTTGTTCTAATAATCACTTTGTTTTCCTTGCATTGATATGACTCCATAATAAAGCAAATGCCTGTCCAGTATTGGTTTGCAAGGTTCTTCTGCCCGTGGATCATAGGATTTTCCTTAGTTGTGGGAAATACATAGAGGGTTCCCATGTAGGTTTTGCTTTCAGAAGAGGACAGAGAAATTCTTTGGAAATATTTTGGAAATTTGAAATCTAACTAGAAACATTGCCTGAATGTCAAGACCATTTTAGCCATTTCCAGGATTTAAAATTTCTGTAGGCATGGAAAATAAAAAAATAGATGTATATTTTGTGTACATATATTTAATATTTTTTATGGATGTTCCTATATCTGTTTCATTTCCTGTGAGTACCAGAAAAGTGCCAATTCTGTGAAGATGCTTCTCTCTGATGTAATTCTTGAGAATCAATTGTGAACTTTTAATATCTCACGTAGGTGTGTCTATCCGTAACGCAGTAACTATGATGATTTAATTGAATCCTTGAATAGGACTTGGATGGCCTATTTTTTTGTTGATTCGTTGACTGATTTTGTTTAAAAGATTTTTCATCATCTTGCTTTGTTTCTTCTTCATATAGTATGCCTTCTCAATGATGTCATCACAGTGCTTTGGCTTGCTTCAAGTTGCTTGTTTGTTGTTTCCTTATGCGTCAATGGAAACCACCCATATACTTGGTAAAGGATTCCTATATTCAAATCCCAATCCTATCAACATAGCTTGTCTATGGAACTCCTTAGTATAGACTTGCACACTTTGACCATTATCATGTTAAAAATCTTACAACTTGAGAAGTCTTTGAATAACTTTTATGTGAAACTTATTTGAATTCTGCACACCTAGTTGCAAGTGGATTGCAATCGATTCATGAAGAAACTAAGTACCTTTCTGCTCTCACACCAAATTAGAGCATGCCGTCTCATTATGAGATGAGTAAAATAGATATTTTCTGCCACACTATCATAGTGCACGTTATGATTAAAGCATGGTTCCATTTTTTTGAACAGTTTCTCAGATATCTTCAATTTCACATCTACTTGCCTTTCAAAAACCTAAATTTTTAACTTATGTTTCAACTTTGAAAGGGTGTTCAAAAGAATCTGTATAGATTTGTCATTGAGCTACATAGACTTCTCCTATTCATCCAGGAGTTAATCTTTTGGATAGAGCATGAAAATCCATGTAAATGGATGCTTGGTCCTTCACCATGAATTCTTGTTTCATTGTGATGATATTTTGAGACTTGTTGGCATACTTCATCATGTTATATTGATGCTCTTAGCAATAAGTTCTTGTTAGCTTGTCCATTTTGCTCACTTTTTGATGACACCTCTTTGTTTCCAAATGTACAACTAGCACTACAAAATCACCAGCTGATGTTGTTGTAGCTTCCATGTCACATTCATAACCACCACTGGCAACAACACAATTACTATCCCTTACTGTGTGGTGGTTTTGACACTATGCAGAAAATACCACAGTTGAAAAACTTGGACTCGCAAAAATTCAGTAATCATGCAGCAAATCAAACATTTGAAAATACATACATTTTGATAAGTATCTAAGTTATTTGATAGAGACATAATCCTCAGAAAATGAAACAGGCTTATGATTTCCAAATACATGCTCAACCTATATGGTTAGAAAATGAATTAATAGCTTGAGTATTGACTGATGTGGACATTGTAGTTAAGAGTTTCATAATCAAGACCATATGAGGCATCTTATTATTGTTCATATGCAAGACACCTCCATTACCATGAATAGAGGACATTTTTTATAAAGGACATTAGTAGTACAAAATATCTATAGGAGATAGAGCTAGATATTCCAAGTATACTCACAACAATCTTGAACACTAAATTATACTCCCCATTAAGATACCACCAATCCATTATATTCCAGTTATTAGAATTTTCTATCAAGTAGACTTCAACTTTACAAAGTCATGACGACCATGTGAAATTTGTAAAAATGGACTCTAGAAAGTAGACACCTTCCTAATGGTGCACTATGAATTTTCCGGATGTACCTGGAAACTTGTTTCCACCCTGAATGCTCAAGCCCTCCAAATGGAAACATGTTTCCACCCTAAATGCCCTAGTACTTGAAACATAAACCATTTTGGGGACTTGGCGATGGCTGGAAATGTTTCCAAGTCGTCATTAGTCATGCAAAAAATTGGAAACCAATCTAGAAATTGGAAAATGGTTAGCTTTTGATTCAAAAACCGTTGACCCTCCCCCAAATTGTCAGGGATGGTCAAGTCAACCTCCCACTGTCCTAAGATAGGCAAACATTTTCGGCGACAACAACCATAAACCAAGTCATTTTTATAAAATCAATCTTCTTACATTTCCAAGGATGAGAAATTTCATTGCTTGTTAGACACAAAAATCAGAAAAATCAATGGAGATGAGATACTAACTGTCTCCAATCTAACTCCCACTTCATTCTATTTGTTAATCATCTTGCATGAACCGGTGGCTTCTCCACATGTGAAGAAACAGTTTACAATGCTCATAAACACTTAAAATTTCCCTTTTTGACTTTTGGCCAATACAAGTTTGTTTAGCCTACTGTAAATGATCGAAAGGCGAGGAGAATAAAAATTAAGTGAATTCCAAGATAATTTAACCTTCCAAGTGAACAAGCAGATTATTATTAGTAAACCAGAACTAACAAGTGCATTAGAGAGCTAATGAACGATTCCTTAGCTTTTAGGGACATTACATCGTTGTTTCTGGCTAGTTGTGTGCACATGAGGCCTAATTTTGTATTTTTCATTTTAGAAAGTAAATAAGTGGTTCATTTGCCTCACTTGTACTTCTTCATTTTGTACATTGATGCCCGCACATGATCAAATGTGAAAGATTTGTTACCTTTGCATAGAGACATTGATTTTAGCTTTATCAATGTTTTAGGTTGCTAGGATGATTTTTATTATGTTATTTTCCCTATGTATTTCAAATTTCTCCTTATATGTGTGTGTGTGTGTGTGTATACATACATACATACATACATATATATATATATATATATAGCTGCACCTTGCCACACCTTTCTCTAGGGGATAGAAAATGTCCCAGAAACTTGTTTCCTCATCCCCCTATTCCCTCGTTCCAAAAATTCGGGGTAATATAACTTTTCTTTGTAGAACACAGTTCTTGTGGAGGGAGGGGAGTGGCTGGATAAGTGAATCAGTAGAAGATATAAATTTTAGATCCTTAAAAACAAAATTAAAAGGAATGCAACCATACATAGAAGGGATAACACATGAAGTACATGGGAAACCTATGATGGGCGAAAACCATGATGAGAAATGCTGGGATAACACGTGTAGTACGTGGGAAACCTACGATGGGCAGAAAACCATGATGAGAAATGCTGCTAGGTATTAAAGTAATATTTAGTCATTAATTAATGGTCATCATGTAGTTTTTAGTATTAATAGTGGGGGGAGAGGTGAATCAGTAGAAGATATAAATTTTAGATCCTTGAAAACGTAGAAGGTATAACAAATGAAGTACGTGGAAGACCTAGGATGGGAGGAAAACCACAATGAGAAAATATTTAGTCATTAAAATAATGGTCATATAGTAGCTTTTTTTAGTATTATAGTGAGAATAGATTGTTTCTATGTCTGCTTCAATTTACAATTGTTTCTTATGGAAACATCATCTTTGTAATTGTCTATATGTACTTTGTCATTTCATTAATCAATCTTGCAATTACCATTATTGAAATTGTTAAAACTGGAATGATAATTCTATTGAGCTTCAAAAAATGCACTCTTAAATAGAATTTACAGATGCTAATAATTGCATGCACAAAAAGTAAAGTCTAAAAAATAACACTAAATAAGCAAAGTAAAAAGAAAGCTTGAATGACCATTAACTAGAATTAGCTAAAATATAGCAGAAGACTAAAAATATTCTAATACCCTTCCTTATCACCTAAACTTGATAATTTTTTTCCAATTGAGAGGCTTGGTGAGGATATCTGTAGTGCTGTGCTCAGTGCGTATGTACTGCAACATCATGCTTCCATCTTTGACTAGCTGGCAGAATAGTGACAATGAAGATCTACATGTTTTGTCTCATGGAAGACTGGGTTTTTGGCCAACTTCATAACTCCCTCATTATCACAAAACAAGTTAGTAGGACCTGCTTGAGGCATATGCAAGTCGGCAAGCATCTGGCAAAGCCAAATTGCCTCATAAGCTACCTTGACTGTTCCTCTATATTCAGCTTCAGTAGATGAGAGTGATACTGCCTGCTGCTTCTTGCTGGTCCACGTGACTGCACCTATGCCCAAACTGAAAACATACCTAGAAGCAAACTTCTGATCATCAATAAAACCTCTCCAATATGAGTCTGTATAACCAATGAGTCGAGGATCTTGACAACTGACTTATAAAATGCCAAAATCAGGATTGCCCTTCACATATCGCATACATGCTTCACGACAACTGAATGTTCTTCTTTTGTGGCTGCCATGAAGCAAGAAATATAATTGACAACATAGTTGGTGTCAGATTTAGTGGCAGTGAGATAGAAAGGCTGCCCACTAGTTGCTTGAATGCTGGCTCATTCACTATTGGTGAATCTGATCTAGCTTAAAGCTTCAGCCTTTTCTCCATAGGTGTAGAAATGGAATTGCAATCCTACATCCAAAAAATTTCCAACAAACTTTGGCATACTTAGACTGAGATATGAAAATGGAAATATTTGTTTGCCAAACTTCTACACCAAGACAATAATGCAGAAGGTCTAAATCTGTCATGTGAAATGTCTGGCACAGATTTTATTTGGCCTGCTCAACCAAATGTGTTGCACTACCAGTAATGATCAAATCATCAACATAAATGACAAGAACGAGATTCTTGTCACTATCATGCTTGACATACAAATTAGAAACTGAAGGACTACATTGAAACCACTAATCGATCAAGGGGTGCATGTTTGAGGCCATAGAGAGCTTTTACAAATTTGCAGACTTGATACTCTTCACTTGCACACTGAAAACCTGGAGACTGTCATGTAAACCTCTTTCTACAAATCACCATTCAGAAAAGCACTCTTGATATCCATTTGATGGATGTGCCAACCAAATTGTGCTAAAAGGGCTAGGATAAGAGGAATGGTACTCATTTTGGCAGTGGGAACAAATCTCTCATAGTCAACGCCCTCACTTGGTACGCTGGAGCAATCAACCATGCCTTATCAAGTGTGCCATCAACCTTATTCTTGACCTTATAGACCCATTTGCAACCAATGAGTTTCTTTCGTGTTGGAAGATTGGACAACACTGAAGGGTTGGTTTTCATTAGACTTTGATGTTCACCTACCATTGCCTATTGCCACTCCAGTATACCATTAGCCTCTGAATATGTCCGGGGCTCAAAAATTCTATGAATATTGGCCATAAGAGCAAAGTTGACTGTGGCATGCTACTTGTACTTACTTCGGGTTGATCTGCCCGCACTCATCATGATGAAGATCACCAATGGTCTTGGTCCACCACTTAGGTCGAAAAGACCAACATGTGTTGCAGTAGGAATGATAGGACCTGACATCACAAGATGTCAAGCTTGAATATCCTGCGGAGGACCTGGTGGCACAATGTCAAATGGATCCCTCCCATTAGGAGAACTGAATGGAAGATGGACATCCATCTCTATAGGTTGTGGAGGAAGTGAAGGCTGAAATGGACCTCAGACTTCATCAAACACCACAAAGGACCAACATCTGTTGCAGCAGGAACAATAGGACCTGAAATCACAAGATGTCGAGCCTGAATATCCTGCAGAGGACCTGGTGGCACAATGTCAAATGGATCCCTCCCATTAGGAGAACCGAATGGAAGAACATCCATCTCTATAGTTTGTGGAGCCTGCTCCTCAAGCAAAGGCTGAAATGGACCTCAGTCTTCATCAAACACCACATGTGATTGAACATGAGACAATCTGTATCAACATCAATCATCCGATAAGCCCTATGTATATCACTCTATCCAATGAACATTAATCTATAAGTCTTGGAATTCAATTTGGTACGCTTGGCATCTGGAATCCAGACATATGTTGCAAAGCTGAAAACCTTTAGATGACTGATTTTGGTCTTTCATCCAGACCAAGTTTCCTTTGGAGTCATCTTCTTAATGACCTGTAAAGACTGCTTCTGACCAAAACTTCTTTGGAACATTGCATGCTCTAATATCAATCAAGAAATCTCAGTGACTACGATTTGTATGCTCAACAACATCGTTCTATTGTGGGTTGTAAGATGTTGCTTAATCGCATGTGATCCACATAAGTCAGAGAATTCAAGTGAACAAAGTTCTCCACCATTGTCGGGCCTAAGAGTGATATTTTGACAACCAAACTCTTTTTCCACAAAGGCTTTGAACTTCTGAAACACAAAAAGACCTCTGATTTATGCTGAAGAAAATACACCCACATCTTCTTGCAAGAGAAAATACCCGCATCCTGTGACTGGTGGAGTGATCACAGGCCCACAAACATTTGCATGGACCAACTGCAAGGGTTGGGATGCCCTCCAAGTATCACCATTTGAAAACAGAGTTTGATGCTGCTTTGCAGTCTGTCATGCTCCGCAAACTCTCCAGTGATTCTGTATCTGAATTGTAGGTAAGCTAATTGAGAGAGAGAGAGTGGATATTTAGATGCCCATATCACTGATGCCAAAGATTGTTGATGGAAGAATTTTTTGCTGCCATGGCATGCTCAGGAGAATCACTGGTATCAATTTGTTTGTATAGAGTTAGACCATGATCCTTAAGACCAACTTCACCTGTAGTATGAGACTCCTTGTCAACAGTAGTATACTTGTGTGCACTAAAAACACCATCCAAATGAGGAGAATTAAGGATAATATGACTAACTGATAATAGATTTAGCTTCATGCTAGGTACAAAGTATACATTGAGAAATGTCAAATCCCTTCCGCAAAGTGAAATCTGTACATTTCCTTTACCAACAATTGTATACTCTTCTCCAAAAACAATTGAAGCAGAGAAAGGTGTGAATTCTATGAACCAATCTCGACAACGTTTGAAATTCTGAGAGGCATCAGAGTCAATGTACTAAGGATGTGTCATGATTTGATGGGCATGTAGCCATGAGCGCATAGGAGGTAAGCTCCTTCTGATTATAATGCATAGCAACTTTGTAATCTGTTGAGACCCTTTGAGTGAAGACTGCGCAATGATCAACCGCTTCTTGCAATCTACCTTTATGTAGCCATAATAGTGACAGTAATTACATTGAACACTCTTCTTCTTAGAACAAGTTGAAGGTTTATCTGACCCTTCCTACTGGGTGGACTGAGGTTTACCTTTATTCTTATCAGACGTTTTTGTTGTGTAGGCCGCCTATTTAGAAGAGGAGGAATTGGCTTGACTTCCATCTATCCTGCTGCAAAAGTTTGTTGCAGAGATTAGAGGATGTCAGGGAAACACCAGTAGAAGTGATATTGAGCGTCTCTATGAAGTGCTTGTAGGATCAGCGCAAGCTTTTTAGCATGACCACTACCATATATTCTTCCTCCATCTTGCAGTCAATAGCTTCTAATTTGTCACGTAGATCCTTGATTTTTAGCAGGCGTGCTTGGAGATTTGTCTTCTCATCCATAATGATAGAAAACAACAATTTCTTTAGAAATAAAGCGTGGCTCTTGTCAGATGTCTCATAAAGATTCTTCAAGATGTCCCAAATTTCCTTTAGTTGTTTTACTCAAAGGCATCTGAGGGTGCTGATCATTTGTAATTGAGAACAGCATGACAACTGCCCTGTTCCATTTATCCCATTTATCCTGATTTGTCTGAGCTTGAGTAGGATGTGCCTCTGTACCCCAAATGATATTTTCAAAACAATAATCAAATATTGTCATGATGCGCCACTTCTAGGTGTTGTAATTTTAGCCATTGAATCACTGTTTCCCTTCCAACATAATGTTGGTCAAAGAGGCCATCACTAAAATTGAGGTTGCTGGTCAATGTAGTTAAGACATGTAAATCCGGACAAAGAAAACAAGCTGGAAAAGAAAATGGATGAAACTGTGAAAAAATTGTCAGGAAAAAACCTTTTCTTTTTTTTTTCCTAGTCTTTTTGTGTTTTTATTTGTTTGCAGGAAATACTAAAAGTTTTGGAGGAATTTCAGCTGAAGATTATCACGTAGGCAGAAAGGTTCAAAACTGGTGGTCATAATTTCCAGGTGGCGTTGGAAAATTGAGGGTGGGTCGCAGGATAATCAGCCCAGAAAAAAATACAGAGCATGGTAACGGGGCTGATGCGGTGGAAAAATAGATCAGGTTTGAAGTGCAATTTTCATTTTTAGAGGGCCACAATTTCTAGCGCCAATACTGACCAAACAAAGACAACAATCGGCAGCTAAATATTGATGGTAGCAGACAAAAAGTGTGGGTTTTGTGTCTTCCGAGAAATCAAAACAAGTCGTCAGAAAATCAATCTATGCTGACTGGTTCTTGAGCTAGAAAAAAGAAAAGACAAAATGCAGTTGGGGGTTTGTCATTTCCTCTTGGTATGAAACTCCAAAGCTCCCTGTTGAGCTAGAAGGTTGTGTCAGAGTCTACTGCAGGTCAAAGATAGACTGGGCATTGGGTTTTGTTTGTTTCTACCAAAATTCCCGATAAAACCCACTGAAACAAAATCGCTGTTCTTGCCCTGCCATTGGACCTGTGATTTTGAACCCTGCAGAAGGAAAAATTTCTCTTCTGTTTGCAGTAAAGCCCTAGGTGGGTTTTGAGGCTATTATTTTGCCTTGGGATCCGTGTCAATTTTTTTTTCCTTTGATCAACTTCTACCTTGTCTATGAGCTGTCACAAGGTTGACTCAATTTAACCTTGGTATTCATTATGGAATCTTTTACCAACAGTATGTTGGAAAATAGCAAGTTCTAAAAACTGCAACTACCATACATGGAAACAACACATGTCAACAATCTTCATGTATTGATGTTTTGATAAGGTTATTCTAGATGCTACAACTCAACCTACAGCAGCAGGAAAAGACCAAAGACAAAATGATGAGTGAAATCGAGAAGCAGTAATGCTCACCTTTAAGTGTCGTCTGACAATACGGTGCAAAGATTTGGAAACTTTTAAAGGATCTCCATGAAACCTCAGATAAAAGCAGAGTGTTCTTTCTCAAGAATTAGCTGATTTTCATAATGATGGATGAGAGAGTGTCCCTGCAAGTGCATTGACAAAGATAAAACGGAGAAAGATATGGTGGTCATAACTCTGAAGATATGGTGGTTCTTCTGATTCACTAACTTGCAGATGTACAAATGTCCAATGGCACTCTTGCGTCATGTAGTTTGATTGACCTTCATGGACTTGTATTTGTTTTATAATCGTTTGATGTAGTTGTACTTGATGTTTGATAACTAGGTTGACATCCTTTATTTGTTGTTGTTGCAATGGTTTTATGCTAAGATATCGATTCTCTCCCAAAAACCCAGGGTGCTGATGCTGGTGCGTTAGGATGCACTGGTGCTTTGGATGCTGTACCAGTGCTTTCAGGAAGCATGCCCGACGTCTATGGATGTGCTTGGGATGCTTCCAAGAGAGCACCCAGACAACATCCGGGTGAATCTGGAGAGCATCCGTGACTTTTTCAATGCCCAGTCACTTAAGTGACTTTAAAAAGCATGTGTTAATTGAATTTTTTAATTCAATTTTTGCTCCTTTTTGCTTCTAAACCCTAAAACAGTCCTAAAAGAGGCCATTCATTGCTCACTCTTCTCATTTTGTTTGCAGCTAGGCTCTCTTCTTATTTCAATTTGAACTATCAATGGTGAAGTATCATGCTATGGAATGGTTTATTTTTGTATATTTCTTGCATTTCTTTGCATATATATATCCAAACGCATCCAAAATCCCCCCCAAAAAAGAATTCGTGCATCCACGCATCAGCACCCCGCATGCGCATCAGTGTCAGAACCAGCATCAGTAACTTAGTGTAAAACATATATCATTGAGCAATACATCATCAGTTCATGTTTTTTCTCCAAAATTGATTCCCCCTCCTTGCCCTATTCTATATGTTCCTAGGTTCCAAAATTATCTGTGTAAGTTGAGGTGCTCCTTTCCACAAAAGATATGCAAATTAACAATATAACTCTTCTTATTAACTACTCTCTTTATCCTTGCAACAAAGTTTTTTTTTTTGTTGAAAGTTGTATACACCGATGTTTTCTTTATTTGTGTCAATAGTTGCATAATCATAGAGAGTTCCCTAAACTTGAAACATTAGTTGGTTCCTATAAGGAAGATTCATCAATTCCTTGTAATGCAGATAGTTCCTATGTGGCCTACTACAGTCCAGATGATTGGTTCTTTTGCAAGATGTGGAGAAGTTTCTAGGTACCTGAGAGCCAAGGTCACAATAGATTCAGAAATTCTATCCAAACTTTTCCATCTTTCATTTGACAAAGCAATAGCTTCTGATTGTATAGTCTTTTAGTGCATTTGGCGTTGGATTAGAAGAATCCACTAGTTCACATTTTCATCAATACTCTACTTCCACTACTGTGGGTTTCTAGTGTAACTAGGTTTCTCATTTTGGATGATCAGTCAAGCACACCCCCACAAATGGAACCAAGTGTTGACATAAAATTGAGCGACTGAATTTAATGCCAAGACGTAACAGAATTAAATGTTCATTCTTAAGTTTTTGTGGTGGCCCTGTTACTCTCTTATAAACTGCATCATCATACTCTGAACAATCACTCAGAAATGGGGATGGCACTAAAAAAACAGGATATCATTGATGTGCAGTTTAATTGATGAAGACATTGAAGAATGAGAGTACATTCATCAGATCAAAGGCTTGCAAAACACACAGATTTATGCCTAAATCACAATTTTGTTTCTTGGTTTGGAAGTTTCTGATTCACATATCATACTCATTCAATCTACTTAATTCAACTCTGAACTGAAGTAAGCATTGGCAGATCCATACTGAACAGTGACTATTAATTTAAGTTGCCGGTTCAGATTCTGGTTTCTGATTGGGAAGTCACACAATGCATTGTTAAATAAATAACTGAACTATAACTATTATAATGCTCCAAATAATAAAAGGCTAAGCTATGAGAATCCTAACAGTTCAGTTCTGGTTATAGTCATCTTGCAAATTATAGACTGGTTACCACTAATAGAATCCTCATCTGATTATAGAATTAATAACAAATTCAGAACTTACTTTCAGGATCGATTATATTCAGTCCATAATATCTGAAGGTTAGTCTGAGCAAATTATAAGTACTTCATCAGCACTCTAATTATCAGAATTTGCAGAAACTTCACAGATATGTCCTAGTAAAACGAAGGATATTCACAGGCCCATCTTGAAAAACCTTGTCTTCAATATCAACAATTTCTGTCTGCAACAAGATTTTTTATAGCCATCTGGTCCTGGTGGTATCCATATCAATACTTATCTAGGTGTGGAGAGAACGTGTGGAGAGAACTTCAAAAAAAATCAGCTACTGTAGAAGTCTTGTGCTGCTTTCAGATTTGAGCATGTCATCTAGGAGGGACAGTCATAATTGGGATGTACATGGATTGTATTCATTGCATTTCATGATATTAGTTCATCCCCTAATCCGTAAATAGTCACCAGTTTTGTGTTGTCTGCAATGGTGTCAACATTAATCTTCACAATCCACTTGTTTTAAGCATTTTTTGTTGTACATTTTACTGTATTATGTTTTTACTGTGTTTGCAAGTTCTGATTTTTCTGGCAGTTAATTACATTTTACATCAATTTTTTTTATAGAATACACAAACAGTTACCAACTGCTTAGCAAAATCTTAACGAATTTGACACCTGTTGATAGTAACTTATTGACAGATGTAAATGACAATATTTGACAGATGTTGCACATAGACACTGACACATTGAAACCATTATTTCTACATATTATAAAATCTAACAATGTGGAATTTTAGTGTTGTTCTTTTATGAGGTGTCTGCACACGCGCACACATGCACGTAAGTAATGAGGGATGAAAGTAATGAATAGATCACTAGCTTTCCACTCCCTCTCTGAACAGCTAGTAATCTATATATCTATTGTTATGATCTAGACTGAAGTTGGAAGCTGTTGGGAAGGTATTTCAACAAGGCTGCTTAGATCTCTTTTGTTACTTTGCACATCGTTGTGGAAACTCTAGTATGAATTGGTAAATGTAGGACTCATATCAATGTTGGTGATGCAGTTGATGATTTTTGACAATTTGGACTTGCCTTCACATAAAACAAAGGAGGTAGTGAAGTATGTCTCAGAGTTGAACTGCAAGAAGATTTTATTAGTTGATGGGGGTCCAATAAATCAAAATCTTCGCTTGGCCACGCAGAATCTGCACTATGCGAATGTTCTGCCATCAATAGTAAGTACCTAATTCAGATCATAAAGCTTGTATTTCAAACAATTTGAACATGTTGGAGAACCTATGCACACATGTTGGCTGCTGATATATGCAATCTATCAATGTGCAGGGACTAAATGTTTACAGTATTTTGCAACATGATACGCTAGTGATGACAGTTGATGCAGTGAACCGAATTGTGAAACGAATGCATACTCCAATTAATCGTTGAGTGAAATAAAATCAGCCACTGCTACAACCTCATTGACATTTGTCTCACTCCAGCAATCAGTCTTCTGTTTGGTCAGCATGATCTATGGCAAAAGGCATTTTTTCCCTACTGTGCATAGGTTTTAACTGTATTATTCACTAGCATGGTATTTTCTTGGTCATGGACAAGTATGTTTATCACATGACACAGCTGGACTTTCTACATTTCTTTTGTCCTGAGAGTGTGGAAGCCAGTTTCTTTGAAGGTATGCTGTTCGGCAATTTTTTGGAACCCTGTCTCCAGGTGATGTTCATTCTTTACAAGCGTAGTGACATACAAATGTCCATCACTTTGTGAGTTTCTTTGAGCTCGATTTTTAGGTTTGCTATCAGAGCTGGGAGATGAACTTGCTTGGTGGCAAACTAAAGCAAGACTTCCGGTTTTTGGAATTATTCAAACGCAAAAACATACCATTCAACATGTTTTGCTATTTCAAGTAGACAAATTAAAATATACAAAATGAATTAAGTATTGAATAACTTCGTTAGAAAACTTTCATCAATATTGCAGTTCTCCAATTATTTTTATTATCAGGCTGGCATTTATGTTCCTTTCTGGCCCTTTTAGAACATGTGGAATTTTAATGACATTTGATGATTGATACTTATCTATGTTTTAAATATTGCAATTTAGTCTGACAATGTTTACCAATTGGACAAAGTAATGTCAATTATAATCTATAATCTACCTGTGAATCTCTCAATGAATGGCGATGAAAACATTTTTTGTCTGTTTACTATTAGAATGCAAAGTTGAAGGTGCAGGGGTCATCACGATATTTGCTACCCTTGATTTTCTATTTCTTATGTTAACATTCAGAATTCGTAGGGCTTTCAGAAGCCCATTCATGCTTACTGCTTGTGGCAAGTTGTCATCATGCACACATTGGAAGTTATTCAAGTAATATATGAAATAAAATATAATATTTAACCAAATGCCATATCCTGATGATCTGTTGTAAATTTGATCTAGTGACCCAATAAAACCTATTTATTCTTTATGAACACTATCATATGCTAATTGGAAATCTAAATCCTAACCATTTAGAATTATAAGGTGCTTCCAAACCAACGGTGGGTTTATTGGTGATAATGATATCTTATGAGCATTATATGAATCAGACATGCTCGTGGATACAAGCGGAGAGTGGCTAAAGAAATGCATTCCAAGAACTGTAAGTCTACTGGTGAATAAAAAGCTTCTCAAATCTTCCAATTTTGTTCAACTCTGGCGGAATTCTGGAAAAAATTAAATTGGTATAATTATTGTTGGGCATTGGCAAGAATAAATGGACATCTTATTACTCCTAATTCTTTTGTGTTATATCTCATAAATCTGTGACACAATAAATCATGAATCATGAATCTTATATCTAACTCATTGGCCGTGAATGGTTAAATTAGTTCTTTAGATTGCCACGGGTGATCTATTGCACAATTTGATGCATTTGTTGTCGAAGCCTTTTCAAATTGGGCTGGTCCATGCTTATCACATCTAGCAAAGTACACAAACAATGCTGAGAGAGGTTTTACATTTCTGAACTCTTTCTTGCACTTCAACAAGAGCAGGCTGTCTTTTAGATAAATAAGGACGATGCCTCAATCTGTTCTATGATTGGTATAGCTAGAAACTTCCAGTACCGGTGGGTTTGATGCATCATTACTGTGTTGATATTTCTTGGAACACGGATGTTTGAGGTCTAAGATGTTTTGTTGATTAGGTTTCGAGAAATATATTTTCATGGAATTGCACTTAAAAATAACTAGACCATAATGTTATAGAACTTTATGATAAGTACAAGTTCTCTATAAAGTGTAGTATAATCACTTAAAAATAGCTAAACGATAATGTTATAGAACTTAATGATAAGTACATGTTCTTTTTAAAGTGTATATTTAGTTATCTACGATTTATTAAATTATGTAAATGAGATCTTTTAGCTAATAGGCTATTTGTGAAATTGAATTTTTGATAGAAAAATTGTCACGGGGACGAAAAAGTTGTCAGTTTGGCCAAAACATTGTAATTCTTTCCCGTTAATTATGTACCAGCCAGTTTTTATCTCTCTTCTTTTAATTTTTGTTTTGATATTTATTTGTTATCCGCACTTTTAACTACTGTTTTTTTTCTATTTATGTAAAAATATAATTAGTTGTCACATTAACTCATGTTATCTAATTTATTTAAATTTTAATTTTTTAAATTGATTTAGATTTTAGTTTTTTAATTATTTAATTTTTTTAATATTAGTTTAGCTTTTTCATTTGTTACTGACTTTTTTTTTTGGTATTTCTTATTAATTTTTTATAATAGATTTTTTAATAGGTGTTTTTAAATGATTATTATTTAAATTAAAAATTATTAATAATCTAATTCACTCACATAAGATTATATTTTAAATATCTACTTTTAACTATTATTTTTTCTCTTTTTTATTTAAATAATTTAATTATTTGTGATCTCTGCATTAGCTCATGTTGTGATTTCTGTTTATTTAACTTTTAATTTTTAAAAATAATTTAGGTTTTAATTTTTAAATTATTTTTTTATATTAGTTTAGTTTTTTCTTTAAATGTTATTTTTCACTTTTTATAATTTTAGTCAATAGAATATTTGTTAGACATTTTTTCATTTTATTTTTTTGTAGTTCTCTTAGTAATTTTTTAAAATAGATTTCTTGATGGGGTTTTTTTAAATGATATTTTTTTCATATTTGATAAATTGAATTTAAATAAATAATATTTATTAATATATTTAAAAGATTTTAGGAAATGTTATGTTATTTAAATTGAAAATTATTAATAATCTAATTTGTTCACATTAGATTATATATTTTTAAATAAATTTATTATGGAGACCATATCGATTTATTGTTGTAAGCACAAAAGTGTGCAACTGCTAGTATGTATAATTTGATTTATGCTTTTAAATGGATAGAGCTACTTTCAAAAGGAAGTTAAATAATTTTTTTAATTTGAATGATCATTTTATATATATTATTTATTCCAAAATAAGGTTGACATTGTGCATTTATAATGATGACATAGTTGTTATGAAACATTTGTCAGTATACCATGGAAATAAATTTGCATTACTGAAGTGTTATCGAACAATTTAAGTCCATTTAGCGGTTAGGATATATTATCACTGAATCTAGGTGGCAATAGAGATGGATTTTAAGCGATATGTTTTACTTGTGATTCATTGGGATATTGTAAATATAATTGCCATTTGGGAGGAGTTTCTCATGGTGATTGTAGATGTTTGGTTTTAAAAGGAATTGAAGTTTATGCATTATAAGTAACAACTCAAAGAGAACACAACAATCTCTCAAATGAGAGTAAGATATGATTGTAGTAGCACAATCTAATACCATTGCATATAAGATGCATGAAACATAAGATTACTTTGGAAATACAACCCAAACAATATTAGCTTGAACTCTATTAAACTCAACTTTCACCCGAGTGGATTGAGATATAGATTTAGGAAGACCTTTCTACAACCTTTGTATAATTGTACATGAACTATTATTTTCCAAATCCTTATATCTAGGAGAATCAAGATGTGTTCCCCCTCAAAGGGCCCATCTACGAGCACAACAAAAATAGAGGGGTATAAAACTAGAGTAGTCAAACATTGAATAACTACCTTAAGAATAGGTGGAAATGAAGTTGAAACCAATCAAATATTCAAATAAGCATCTAGAGTAGAAGGGGGGTGGTTGGAAACACTAATAGGAGTGATCTTTGAGGTGTTTCTCCATATCATTCCACCCTTGTGTTGGGAGAGTGGACAATTAGACGCTAGGTGACCAATTGATAAGTAGGAGATAATTTCCATAGCAAGTCACATAGTGATATTGCAATCAGGATTTAACTATGTGATTTTGAGTCAAACTCATTGACCCATGTTTCATGAATAGTGATTCCACATGAATCGATCTCTCACGAGAATAAATGGAACACTTAGTGCTCATTAGATCTAGGTGATGTTCACAAGGGTGATGCAAATGGGGTTGCAAGCTTTGGGTTTAATTATGGAGGAAACTCCATAGTTAAGCGTACTCAGGCTGGAGTAGTACTGGGATGGGTGACCTCCCAGGAAGTCTCGATGCTTCACCCCTGTGAGCATCACCTAGATCCAATGAGTGCTCAGTGTTCCATTTATTCTCGTGAGAGATGGATTCATGTTGAATCACTATTCATGAAACATGGATCAATGAGTTTGACTCAAAAACACACATTTAAATCTTGATAGAAATATCACAACTAGGTGACCAATGTCAGAAATATCTATATATTAAGGGGAGACATTCATTGTCAAGTGATTGAATCCAAGGCCTAATCCCCCCCATCAAAACAATGTCCTTGTGAAAAGTCTTCAAGTTGCAAATCTCTAGTATAAAGTGGACAAAAAATAGAATGACTTGTGCCATAAGTAATATGGCCAACTTTCAGGAAATAGCTAATAACAATATTAATAACCTCATAGCAAGAATCTTCTTGGAATTAGAGTGTGAGTTTCAGAAGTTTAACCCGTCAAGAGATAGAGATTCATTTGCAGGTTTAAATTATATCCTTCATCAAGTATGTATTAGCATTACCATCGTGCATCTCTCGTCTCAAATTTCCAAGCCCTTTCTAGAAAAATAAACACTCCTGGGCATAATAACACACATTATTTTGTCATACTTTCCAATATTAAATTTGACCAAACATTGTGTCAAAACCTTCTTGTCATCTTGTAGCTAAGCTATCGTATATAGATGCAAGTATTTTTTTCCATCTCTAGCCATAATTTACTCATCATCTCTTTAGAAACGAGTTTGTTTGTGCTTTGATCATCTATAATAATATAATATCAAATACCCTCTCTTGACACTACATCTTGTTCTAAGTGGGTTTGTACAACATGACCTCAAATACCTTCTCTTGACACTACATCTTGTTCTCAGTGGGTTTGTACAACATGACTTCAAATACCTTCTCTTGACACTACATCTTGTTCTAAGTGGGTTTGTACAACATGACTCTTCTAGTGACTAGTGATTCTCCATTTTCAATGTCCTCTAATTGTGAAGATTCAACTTCTTCATTAGCATTTGCACCTCTTCTTTGCCTTCATCTCTTCCGTTTATGTTACCATGATTAGGACATCCATATACTTCTTTCTCTCCACATTCAAAATAAGTTATTTTGTAATTTCCTTTCTTAAACCCTTCACTCAAACCTACTCTTACTCTAGAATCTGGTTCACAATTGTATGAATAATTATTTCTTTGATTTTGTTACTACCATGGTCTTTATTTTTTGGATTTTTCCATATTAGAATCTTCATCCAAATCTACATATGATCTGCCCTCCTTTTTTTTCATCTTGGTCTCTTCCTCTCTGCTTGCTCTCAAATTTGTTATTTACTTTTTGTTTAATTTTCGAGCAAACTAGAATGCATCTTCCATGATATAATTCCTTATCAAACTGAACTCACTTTGAATATTTAGTCCTTGTCCATTAATGTAATGGGATATCTTCTCCTTGCCTGGTCCTAAATGGTCTGTTCATATTAGAATTTTGTGAAAATTACTCATATATTCTCACCTTCCTACATCCTTGTTTTTGGTTGTGTATTTTCTTCAATAAAACTTACTCATAATCAATATGAAGAAATTGTCTCTTCATCATTTCCATTATTTTATCCCATTTGCAAATCTTGCTTTTTCCTTTTCTTCATCTTCCAAATTGTACCTCTTGCCACTAGATTTTGACACGACCTTTCAATTTGATTTTATCAATCATTAATCTATTTGGATTGTCCACTTCTTTAAATTTGAATTATTCTTCCAAATCATATATTTAGTTCATTAGTTGCTTTAGATCCAAGTTCCCATTGATGGTAGGAATTTCAATCTTTTGTCTATTTCCCATCCTTGTCAATGCTTTAACAATATGGTCATTTAAAGTTATTGTTGTTTCTTTATCTTAAAGATTTTGTCCTAAAACTTCTCTAATTTCATCCTCTTCACTTTCATGTGCTTCTAGCAAGACAACTCTCTTATGATTCCGTATGGTGATGACCTATCTAATCACAACTCTAAAATCATCAATACAAATAACACCAAGATGATTCTTCCTCCACTTGTAACTCGACCTGGACTCTAACCACATGGAGCTCCTTTTGCATACATTTTCACCACTCATAAGCTCTATCCTGGTGTAAATTGTATCCCTCTGAAGAATCTACTTGCAAACTCACAATCAACAATCTTTGAGACCAATTATGTAATTAGGAAATCACACAAATCCTTTTGCAACAACAACACGAATTGCAATAAAAATGCAAAGAAATATAGTTAAAAATCTACAAGTGAATTTATATTCATCAGTCTTAGAAATGAAACATTATTTTTTAAAATATGCTATTGCTTTAATTTGTAGCCTTATGAGATGATAAATACAAATATAAATATGAAACTATAATGATCTAAAATAATAAACATAACAAGTAAGAGCTACAAAAGATGTATCTTCTTAATATGATCATCTTCTTTGCTCTTCAACTTGTCCATCTTCAAAAGTTACATCTTCCAATTACATTGGATTCATCAAATCATTTGTTGTTGCAATACAACCTACAAACCATTAAAAAAAAATTAGGTTAGGATATTTCCCCAAAAGCTATAGCCAAAATATTTTGCACCTCAAAAGTTGTCCAAATTAAAATTTTAAACATTTTTTTTAATCTATTAGATTCTTAGCAACTCCCCATGAGGAGTTACTTTTTAGAAAATGCATTAAATGTCCCAAAATTCATTTTCAAACTCTACACTAAAAAATTCTAAAACTAAATGTGCATTAAACTCTTACTTAGAAATATTGGCTCAAATTGGAAAAGGATGGTTAACATAACTTGGGTGTAAAAAATCTCAATTGCTACAATCAAGGAGCATTTTAGGATAAAAACATGGTCAGGCATCACATGTTTGGCTAACTTGAAAAACTCGACCGAGTCCATGCAAGCACTGTGTGGTGCCCAATGGTGCATATTGCTTGGCCAAGTAGGACTCAAGCGAGTCTTACTCGGTTGTTGAGTGGTACCAACAATTATATATACCCCAAAAGTGTGTTTAAGCACCTCATTTCACATTCAAGAGCTTGCAAAGTGTAGAAGAGGACTCAAGGGGTACTTGGCCGAGTGTGAGGTGGAAGTCCCACTTTTTTGTAATTTTTTTTTGCTTTTATTTATTTATTTATTTATTTCATACTTCAAAAAACCATTTTTTGAAGTGTTTTATTTGTATAAAATATATATTCTTTCATGTTTTGAAATGTAGTTTTAAGATTTTATTGTGAAAAAATGATTATTTTGAATTATCTTTTTGTAAAAAAATTTTTTTATATAGTATTTAGAATAGATATAAATGAGTAATTTAAATCATTAGATTGAAATGTGACTTCAACCATTATATTGAAATACAACTTAAACCTTCAAATCATTAAACCTAAAACAAAACTAAAACCATTACACTATTTTTCCTCACATAATTCCTTTTCTGTTCCCCCTATACTCTCCATGAACCCATTTACACTATGGTACTCATTTAAAACTAGATTCTTATTTGAGTGTATATTGTATGCACACTATTCTCTAACACTTGTATATTCTTAAATAATTATACCCTCTTGTTTGTACATGTCCTTTCACTCTATATTTGTATTCTTACATTATCCTAACCTATGATAGGTCCTCAACCCTTATAACCTATCTTTGATATACAAAAAATAATTATTTTGTAGTAGGGTGCAAATTCATATTGATTATGCCAAACCTTACATTTATGATCTTGAATCTTATGTGCAATCCTAAAATTACAAATAAAAGATTTCAAACCATGTGACTCGTTTTTCTAAAAACATATATATGTTTGTGTACAAATATAGGTAGATGAGATGGTATAGGTAGTCACAAAATTTAAGTGTACATTTGATGATTTGAATGTCTAAAGGGGATATAATATGCCATGATTTGAATGCCTTAGTGGGGTGTAATATGTAATTATTTGAATGTCTTGAGGGGATGTAATATAAATAGGGAAATCATTTTTGTTTAACTTACAAGATTTTTAATGTTTTTGGAAATGTATGTTATAAAATTGAAGTGTACATTTGATGATTCAAATTCCTTAAAGGGATGTAATATGTTTAATGATTTGAATGTCTTAAGGGGATGCAATATGTAATGATTTGAATACCTTAAGGAAATCAAGTTGTTTTTAATTTACAAAGTTGTAAATGCTTATAGACAATGCTTTTAATGTTTAATTTTTTATGACTCTGCATGTGAAATCTATATGATTAATGTTTTATTTTTAATTTGATTTGAATGTATCATTTACATGTACACAAATTTATGAACTATTTGGTTAATTTTATTTAATGTATGCAAAGATCTCAAGAGCTCCTCTGCAAGATCTTCCTTGTAGGGCAGCAACCATTGACAGATCCGTAGGAGCCCAAAGACAACCTTCTCCACACACACACACACACACACATACATTAGATCGTACATCATGGAATCTGGTGGTTCAGAGCTTAGTGTTCATCCTGATAGTGACCATACCTCACATTCCTCATCTCAAAGTACACCCCAGAGTAGGGATAGTCATAAACATGAGACTATAGATAGATTGCACGTTGATCTAACTCAACTAGAGAAGACGTTGCAGAATACCATTGTCCTTCCTAATAGGGAGAAGCTTACATATATTCACATTGAGCTTTTGAGTGTCATCCAGAAGGTTCAATCATACAACCCCTATAATGACACATTAATTGACATTTTATCAAAGTTTAGCTCATACAATCCATGGGACAATTGACGTGGATGTTTATGTGGTCAATGATAAGGCCATGATGTTTCCAGAAGAAGAATATTGTTAGAGCATATAGGGTGTCAAATTGTAGAGATGACCTTGTGGACCCTTTCATATATCCTAGATGGCTAGTGACCATCATATGTGGCCACAAAAGGATGACGTGTCACTATATATGTGAAAACGATTGTTTGGAGAATTCCATTTAGGTTATGATGTTGAATACATAGAATATCCATAATATGTTGGTTAGGTGTGGGGTAGATTTGTAGATAACTTCTGACGGCCCAATCTACCACAGTCCTCTAGTACGAGGGAATTGGTGGGTCAAAACCTTTTTGTTATGGTAAAGGTTTGGAGGCCCACATTGGTTCTAGAGAGTCTACAACCAAGGAGGTGTGTCTTGACATGTACTCTAGCATTGCCTCCATTGCGATGCAGGTTGACATTGTCATTTGATCACGTGGGTAGGTATATGCTACAATTTTGTACCAACCCTATTCTTGATCCCTTAGACCCATTTTATGATTTGTACATCCGTTATGAGCTCCCCATACCTAAGGATATAACACAACTACCCAAGGATTTTCTACATGCCATGAGCTCTATTTTAGTGAGGGATCTCGTTCATTATTATCAATGGTATTCTATATTGCATGGGGTCACTCTGAGTGAGATGTCAATGTTTATTCGATGATTCATTAAGAGATCCTCCATTGGTAGTGGTCATGGATGTGGAGATGTAGAGTCAAGTACATCCATACAAGAGTACATTATGATACATCCTACAACTTCATGATAGAGTGTGGTTTGTTATATACCTCCTCTAGAGAAAATACCTCCTCTACAACATACACCTTAGGCTTCATGATTTTGGACTAGTTTTTCATCTATACTTATGGATGGAGGAATTAATCCAAATGCAGAGTCATTACACTCTTCTGATTTATTAGACATTGTTCATACATTCTAGTAGAGACATAAATAACAATTACATGCAAATATATCCATGAACAGAAATAACAATTGCATGCAAAAATATAACCAATATCATAAAATAATAAATCACACTAGGAGAGTATAGACACAAAGATTTAATGTGGTTCACCTAATCTCTGGGCTACGTCCACCAACAACAAGTCCAATAATATTATTATCCATTGATTACAATCTACAATCCCTTACAACTCAATACTATCGTAAGAAGCTACAATCTCATCATACATCATAAAATCTCAAACCCTAAGCCATTTTATACAATCTTTTGTTGCTTAGAAAATTAGGGGTAGAATAAGTTGTCTAATAGAAACTAACAATCGATACCTTTTACAATAGTATATTCATTTTTGGCTAGAATAAGTCATCCAATAGGACCCTACAAGGGGTCGTGTCCCTTGACCCCATCTTGGGTGTGTTGCCCCCAAACCCCCATAGTAATAATGCAAGGGGAAACCATGCCAAATAAAGTGAGAGAAATTAGCCTCCAAGTGTAATTAGGCTCCACATCACAACAATTTACATAGGTGGGATAACACTGCGTGATATCGATCCCTTCCCACATTTTTTGACAATGGCACAATCTAATTTTTTGCATCCAAAGTACACTTCTAATGACGTTTCTTTATTGCCAAACGACTTTTGAGGCCTTTTCCTATGGTGCTAATGTATTCTTGTGCCTCTTTATTTCTTGTAAGGATATAATTTTTTAAGATTTGATCTTTCTATCAGTTTGGTACATTCTTTTGGTTCTTTCCTGTCACTTCATTGAGCAAGTTGTTTCAAGGACTAAATTTCTTTTTGGTATCCATTATTGCTTATCTCTATAACTTCAAGATTAGATTTGATTTATACGTGAACTATTTAAAATGCAAGTTTGTACATAATTTCAAGGTTCTTCTCTAGTTCATTATAGTAGCATTATGCTTTGTATTGTATTTTCTTTTTGCCTTCCATTAATGAAATACTTGTTTTACATGTTCTTCCATTGAGTTATCTTGTGCATATTTTTGCCTTGTGTTGGATGTTCTTGTTTGTTTTCTTAGTTTGCATGTTGTGTTTATTATGTTGGTATTTGTTGTGCAGTGAAAATCTATTTCATTTCAGCATTTGACCAATTCTAACCTACATAAAAGTTCTTTGGGGGTAGATTATAGTTTAGAACTATGTAGTTTATGTTTCATTGATGTGTAGTGCATTCATAGGTAGAGGTAATAATCATATTTCAATATGGTTCATCACCCCCTTTCATTTCAGTAATTTACTTTTATTTATTCCTTCTCCCTTTTCCCTCAAAGTTTTAGTTTGGATTATCCTAGTTGTAAGGAAGCCAAGCTTCTCCATAGATTCAACCTCACATTGCAAGTCCCACATTTGGAGGTTATTTCCACGTTACATGGGTTCGCTTGAGGGTCATACCCCAAGCAATGGTGTAGACTTTTGTTTCAATAGTTTACTGATAAGTTAATATTGTTATACATGTGGTGAATTATTTGGAAGGGCCTAAGGATAACAACTAATTCATTGAAGAAGATGACTACCTACTGGCAGAGAGCCCAAGAAACAAAAGGAGAGCGAACAAGAGGAAGAAGGAGAAGGAGGATTCTCTAGATGACATTCATTTGATGATTGTTGTGGCCAAGACCATGGGAAAGCTAAAGCTAAAGGCTATGGAGTTGGCCAAAGATACGGTGCGTTGGTCGACATTCTTGGTTTTTTGTCTTGCCCCTGGTTTTTTGCGGTTTAAGCCTACTTGTTTCTCTTTGTGGTTGTTTGTTCTGTAGTTTGGTTATGGTGGCCTGGTTTGGCTTGTTGTTAATTTTTGTTTGTAGCATGCTCTGAACTTTTTATTGCCTTTTGTTGCTACTTTTTGTTAAATTCATGGATCTTCTGCAAATGTTTACACTCCTATAGATGATTCTATTTGGGAAAATTTCTAGAAAAGAAGACTTATCGATTTTGATGTGTCTTTTAATCTGCAATCTAGCCCTCCCTTATACCTAACTCAAGGGGCATGTTCATTGAATGGACATGTCCCTCTCTAGGTTGGCCTACTTAACAACATAATTGTTTCCTCAAGATTGGTGCCCATTCCAAGAGTTACTAATGGTACACTAACTAACCACATTAGTAATTATGAAGGCTTATAAAAGCCACAAGGAAGATGTTGATTTGTCTAGAGGGGACAATGTGTTCTAGTGACCAATACTTAAGAGAACTCATGCATCCAGATTAGATTGATTTGAAAATCATAACACTTGTCTTGTCAAAGTTGCAAGGAATTAACACTCCCTCTTATCTTGATAAGTGATAGAGACATATCTAGCAACATCAATAGAGATGACTAAGCATAGATATACACTCTATACCTTTTTCAATTTCAAGCATCATTATACAAATGATACCTGAAAACACATCATATTACAAATCTTGTAATATAAGTTATCACCGGAGCTTGTGATCAAATCACTAAGCATCATTCGTAATACAAACTATCAAATCACCTAGGCTTGTAACATAGGGTGTTTGACAAGGCTTGTGACATGAAGTATTACCTGAGCAACAGTATTGCATAGAATGCAATACTCAGAATAAAGACTAGAGAATAGTTAAATTCTCCCTTTACCCGAGTTGTGATGTCTAGAGTTTTAGAAATGTCACTGTCACAACATGATCTTGATTTCGTCCAAGATCTAGATTCTACCATCAATCCATTACTAGAATCTCTTCCATAGGATAAAATTCAGAGAATAATTAAATTCTTCTTTTATCCAAGTTGTGACTCATAGGCACACAACATGACCCTGAATTAAGATATGCCAGTACACTGGATAAAATTCGGAGAATAATTAAATTCTTCCTTTATCCAAGTTGTGATTCATAGACATAGAAATGCCTCCATCACAACATGATCTTAAATTCATCCAAATCTGCCAGCAGTTCTCTACTGGTCAGAACATTATCTCGAAGATCATCACCTCTTATAATGTATTTATACAAGTGTTCATTATTTCGGAGATTGTCACCTCTTAAATAACAAACACAAATGGTGAAGCCCCATAATAGTCAATATCCTAACAATAATATAAATTATCATAAGAATACAAACAATTCAATCATACCTGGATCTTTCTTGAGATGATCACTCGCGAAGAGGTTTGATAAGAATACATGCTTTCTAATTTCTAGTACTTAAGGATAAAGTCTATAGAATAATTAAACTCTCTCTTTATCCAAGTTGTGATTCATAGACATTGAAATGTCTCTTTCACAACACAATCTTGAATCTATTTAAGATTTTCCAGTAGTTCTCTACTAATTTAAAACACCATAAGATCATTTGCTGTCACAGCAAATTCGTGCTAGAAGATTCTTTTCTATTACTATAATTGATGCTACAAGACTATTTGCTAAGATATGCTTCCACACCATGATGTTTATAAAGGTAGGCCCATCAGATGGTTGCTCACTTGAGATTTTCTAGACTCCTACTAGATATCAAATCTTCAACCGAGATCCTTATTCAAGGTTGCCTTGATGAGATGTCAGACTCCCTCTGAATCCAAAAATTCTTTCCTACAAGAACATTCTTTAGAAAACAAAAAAATTAAGGCATATACTCTTCTTATAAAAAAAATACACGTGAAAGATATTATAGACATAAGATAAAAGAAGAACACAAGTACAATAGATACTTATCTTTCCATCATAACCTTGATGAAAGCTTTTGTACTTTATGAGAATACACCATCTTGACATGGTACACTCATTTTGAGTTTGTATGACCTAGATCATGGGGAGTCAACTCGATCTTCTAGGTACTCTCTCTGACATATAACCTTCTTATAAGATGATACTTATGATTCTCTACTACAAATTCTTTATTACTTGGGAATTAATAAAGCATGGTCTACTCTCTCTGAGTCAAGATTCACCATTGCAGATCATTTAGCTTCTCTTTTTGTCAGGAAGGCATACCATGCTAATATACATGATCTTAGTGTCACAACATGATGTCATTTTATTCCCTCCTTTTTAAGAGAACCATAATCTAAGTAGTCATAAGATTATATAGAATGCACCTTTTCTAAGTCCACAATCATTAACACTCCCTCTTAGACTTGCGGGAAGATTAGAAATGCCTTGAGTAAAATGTTTATCTTAATGATCTATAGTCTCATGATGTAATCTTTATCCGTGTGCATCTCATTAGTGATTCTATCCACGAGTTATCTTCATTGATGAACTCCCTCTCAAACAAAATAATTGAGTTTGTCTAAGATGATAGAATCATTTGTTCTTATTCCAAGGTTCCCTTTTATAGTGGATCAAACTTACTCTAAAGAACTTATCATCATTTCATGTAAGATCCATATGTTACTTTTGAAAAATATATGGTGCCTTAATAAACTACATATTTTGTTTTACACCTATTGAAGATCATCTCAAATCTGTCTATAGACAATATTGATAATGGAGATATTATCGTTTTCAAGAAATATGTATAAAGGCAAGCTACAAGTGGGACAAAAGTCAAATCCATTGTGCACATCGATACTTCATATTTTGCCAAATGGTATTAGAAGTCAAACCGGTACACATGCATATCGAATAATTTTTCTCTCCCTTTTAAATTATAACTCGTAATTTAAACAAGGTCTCTAGTATGATTCGAACCCAAGACCTCTTTGATAAGAGGCTCACAATTTACTGTTGTGTTATAGGCTCTTCCCTTTGAAAAAGATTGTGTCTTCAAGACATCTATGAAGTGCCTTTTTCAATCAACTACCATCTCTACGATATTGTTCAACTTAGATGGGTACTTGATGGTATTGTCTACTTGTAATGTTATATGCTTGTATGCTCATGGCGGCTCCAATCTTTAAATAACTATTGAGATAATAAATGATTCTTGCAAACTAACAGTTGCAAAACTATTTTAAATATTAAAATTTTCAATATTATATAGTTTTCAATGCTAACCGCCTCCAAGGTATTTTCAAAGCACGGTGAGCTTAGTATCAGGAAGTTAGGGGAATATAAGTCTCACACTATGTTGGTTTGCATAATAGTCAATCTGCCAAGATTTCATGTGGACTTTAACATCGATTAAGTCTCGTTCTAATGCAATCATCTTCACTACTTTTGGCAATGTCATTCACTTTACTTGCAAGAGATGATTGACTTGCTGTGCCAACCAATTTCTATCACACAACCAATAAATTGGTCACTTATCTAGCATACCTTTCATAATGTCTATATGGGCTAATGAACAGGAACTCCATCTTCTATGGAACCTTCATGGCAGAATATATGCCTTAGATCATTCTGTTAATTTGGGGCTATCAAAATAGATGGAGCAGCCATTTTATTGTCATTCATGTCTAGATTGCAGCCACATGCTATTCCAGCAGATCGTCTAGTAATTTGGGAATGCCTTCCAAAAAATATAGAAGAGCTTGAATGGAATCATGATACGCTTCAATTTCACCTAACCCCTCACTCCATTGAAGATCCCACTCCCTCTATTATTTGTGAAATATGATTTCGCATGTGCCACATAAGCCCCCTGCACATTTATGTGGTCATAATCTCTCAAGTAAAAGTTGCATATACCTTTATATTGATCTCCTTGTTTGTCAAGGAAGTTCTGGATTAGAACATAGATCTCGACTTTATCTATACATGCTTTTGCAAGCGCCAGTGTAAAGCTTGATTCGATCATGTCTCTGACATCGAATGGTCAGTGTTAAATAATTAGTCATATAGACCACTACGTAAATCCAATGAAGGAATAAGAGCTCATACACATAGGATAGCATTGTGATCTTCTTCAGTTTACAAAACACAACAAAGGCTTCAAGAAGAAACAATATTCTACATGCAAATCCGACCAAGAATGTCCCTATTCATCATAAAGTCGATGCCACAATCCTGAAGCCTTGTAACGATGGATATCACTTCCTCCTAGACCACCTTGATCTCAATAAGTGACCTCTTTATTTTACAAGCTTTGTTGTGAATCCAACTTGGATATGTCCCAACATCACAAAGAATAAAGCCACCATGTGATGAGAGGAAAAGAACATGTAGCCTCTCATCTTATTTTGGCTCAGCCTCAGCCAAATTCTTGTCATAGACTACATGTGGCTCAAAATTATAGCCAATCGAAGGTCCATTTATGCAGTAAAGGAATCCAACACAATTTATTTGAAGCTCGACATTGGCTACACGTTAGTCTACTCATATTCACTGTAGATCACCTCCCACACAAATCCCATGGAAAATACTTGAGCATCCATGTGGACCTAAATAGAGGCATCAAAGACACGAAACCCAATTATGGACAAGGACACAGATCATCTAATAGAGGCGATTGCTCTATAAAAAAATCAATTATATAATCTTCAACACCACTCAGTCCACACTTAAACTTTAGAAATTACTGTGGAATTTAACAAATTCAACAACTTGCACAGAGACCTTGATCCACCATTGCATTCATATCTTTACACATTTGCAACTTGGCTCTGATACCATGTTAAACTCATGGATCTTCTGCAAATGTTTACACTCCTATAGATGATTCTATTTGGGCAGATTGCTAGAAGAATAGACTTATTGATTTTGGTGTGTCTTCTAATCTACAATCTAGCCCTCCCTTATACCTAACTCAAGGGGCATGTTCATTGAATGGAGATGTCCCTCTCTAGGTTGGCCTACTTAATAACATAATCATTTCCTCAAGATTGGTGCCCATTCCAAGAGTTACTAATGGTTAGTAACTAACTAACCACATTAGTAAATAAGAAGGCTTATAAAAGCCACAAGGAAGATGTTGATCCATCTAGAGGGAAGAATGTGTTCTAGTGACCAATACTTAAGGGAACTCCTGCATCCAGATCAGACTGGTCTGAAAATCAAAACATTTGTCTTGTCAAAGTTACAAGGAATTAACACTTTTAGGTTTCGGGCACCCCTCTAAAACCTATTTTACTTAATAAAAAACAACTGATTCACCACCCTCACCCCCCTCCCCCCCCTCGCCAGTAATCTAACACAACTATTTCAAGATGTACATGTGAAATAAAAATTTGAGAACCTACGGATTTCTAAAATGGTAAAATTGAAAGTTACTTGCACCAAGTGAATGAGGTAGTAAATAGAATTAGAGGTATTAGTGGAAATTTAGAGGAAAACAAATCTGTAAGAAAAGTGATGAGAACACTTCCAAGATCCTAGAGACATAAGCTATAGGCTATTGAAGAGGGTTATAACATGTATATAAACACATTGGATCAACTCTATCAAGCAATATCTACCTTTAAGATGTATGAATTTGAGGACAATGTACTTGGTAAGGAAGCTACATTAAAATCCACTACACAAATTGAAGATGTACTTGAAACAAGTAGTGTCTTAGATGTTGGAAAACAAAAATTTGTGATAAGACTAAAGAAAGGGTCTAAAAAATACAAAGCTATTTCCCCCTTTAAATGTTTAAATTATGGAAGAATTGGTTATTATGTTGCTAGGTGTATTCTTAAAGAAGATAATTTTAGAATATATGACATAAATAAAAGAGAAATGATATGGATAAGCCTAATAAGGCTTTTTTATTAAAAGGAAACTGACTCATCTAAGAACAAATATTTTGAGGAGTCAAATTATAAGACATTATTTTTAGCCATACTGAAATGAGATAGTAGAAATTCTAGTACTCTTCATTTTGAAAAAAATAAAATAGAGAAAGATCAATAGTTGTGTGGATTTCTCTACATACAAAAGAAGAACCTAAATCTTGGGTGATCGATAAAAAAAATTCAAGTCATATGACCACTGATATAAAGAAGTTCCTTGACTTTGAAAAATATGATGGTGGATCTATTAAGTTTGGTGGTGAAGTGGTTACACCTATATATGGTAAGGGAATAGTATCCATTTATGGTAAGAAAAATATTGACGATGTTTACTATATTAATAGTGTAAGACATAATCGTTTGAGTGTTATTCATATGTACAATATATGCTACAAGGTTAAATTTCACATTTTTTATTTGAGATCTAAAAAGGATATTATTGAAGATTAGTTTTAGAAGGTATAAGGACACATGGTAATGTCTATTGCCTAAAGAAAAATTGAGGAAATAGGAGTTGGTTAGAATTACACATTAAATTTTGGTTATTGCATAAGATGATGAGGCACATGGTAAATATAATTTATGCACAAGTTGTGATAAATCAGCCAACTATTATCAAAATTACATATACATTGTGGAAGGAATGTTAGATAGGGAAGTAAACAAGAACTAGATTCAAGAAAAGGGAGAATTCTACTACAAAACCTTTGGAGATAATTCATACAAACCTATATGGACCTACAAGGATGAGAAGAATGAATGGTAAAATACTATTTTATGTTTCTTATTGATGATTATTCTAAATGGCATGGGTTACTTTCTTCAGAGAAAATTAGAAGGCCTAGATAGATTTAATGCCAACAAGTTTATGGCTAAGAATGAAGTAGAAGGTAAGATCAAATGTTTATTTTATAATAGAGGTGGTAAAACTTAATCAAATAAATTTGAATGACTTTGTGAAGAGTGTTTCTTAAGGAGGAAAATTTTTACATTCTTAATAGGGTACAAGTGAGGTTTAATCACATAAAAATGCCTTATGAGCTAAGGTTTGGAAGTTCTCCTATTGTCAAATATTTCATATTTGGAAGGGGGTACTACATTAGTAGATGTGAAGAAGACTTAGGGAAATTTGATTCAAGATCTAATGAAGGAGTATTTTTAAGAAATTCAATGAAGAGAATGACATACAAGTTTTATAAAAGGAGGTTGAGGAGGATTGTGCAAATTAAAAATATTAGAGTTAGTGAAGAAAAAAATTATTTTTCCCCAAAAATTGGTATTTTACACATAAGATATCCTATGCTTTACAAAAGAGAAAGAAGATCCAAAATACAAAGAAGAATCGTAAATATAAGAAAAGTAATCAAAACTAACACATCAGAAACCTTCAAAATATGTTTATAAAAACCTTCTAGATGAATAGATCTTTGGACATAAAGAAAGAGGTATTCAAACAAGGAGAAGAATTGATAGGGAAATTGTATAAAAGTAATGGAAGAAGATTTTAATCATATTGAAAAAAACTAGACATGGAACTAGTTCCTAAACAAATAGATATGAATGTGATAGGAACAAAATGGGTATTTCAAAATAATTTGAATGAAGAAAGAGAAGTCATAAGAAACAAGGTGAAGACTATTCACAAGTTGAAGGCATAGAATTCAAGGAGAATTTCACTTTGAAAGCTAGGATGGAAGCTATTGAGATGATTCTTGTGGTTATTTCTAACAATAACTCTAAGATATATCAAATTGATGCTACAATCAATGTTGTGTCAACATTTTTAAATGGAGAACTTGAAGAAGAGGTTTACATTTAAAAACCATATGGTTTTACATGTCAAAATATGCTAACATGGTATTTATAATTAAGAAAAATCTTTATGGATCAAAGAAGGATCCTAGAGCTTGGTATGCAAGGTTGGATAGTATTTTTTACAACAAAATTTCAAGAAAAGTATCATAGATAGTAATCTCTATTTCAAAGTTGAAAGTGAAACTTTGGTGGTAGTTGTGTATGTTGATGGTGTCATTTTTGGTGGAGATGGTGATTTATGTAAGAGGTTTGTAGAAGAAATTCCTAAGGAATTTAAGATGTCAATGTTTAGTGAGTTGTCATTTTATTTTGGTCTTCAAGTTATTCAAATGGACAATGAAATCTTCATTTTGCAAACCAAGTATCAAAGAGATGTTGAAGGAGTTTAGTGTGGAGAATTCTAAATCACTTGACATCCCATGGTTACTAGTTTTCATTTGAGCGAGGATGATGAATTTTCAAAAATAGATTAGAAACTTTATAGATCTAAGATTGGTGGAATTCTTTTATTTGACTTCTTGAAGACCAAATGCATGTAGTTTGTTTGCTTACAATATATCAAACTAATCTAAGGTAGTCACATAAAAAGTAAATGAAAAAGATATTCAAATATTTCAAAGGAACTCTAAATTTTGGTTTATGGTATAAGCATAATGATGATTTATCTTTGAAGACTTGCAAAGATGCAAATTGTTCTAGATGTGTTAAGGATAGAAGTACAAGTGGTGGTAATTTTTCTTAAGAGACATATTGGCTAAGTAAGAAACAAGATTTGATATCATTATCACCAAAAGAGCAGAGTACATTGCAACAAAATCATGTTGCATTTGAGTGATGTGGATAACATGATATCTAAGACATATCAAATTAGTGTATGATGAGGCCATTCCTATTATCTATGATGATATATTAACATTTCAAAGAATCCAACAATGCATTCATTGAATAAACACATTTTTATTTGATATAATTTCTAGAGAGAAGGTTGTAAATAAGGAAGTAAAAGTAAAATGTGTGCCTAAAAAGGATCAAATAACAAATTATTTCACCAAGGCACTCTGAAAAGATATATTTGAGCATCTTTGGCATAAGTTAGGGGTATTTTCCCTCCTATTTCAAACTAGATGCATAAAGTGATGCATCTTTCCATGACTAGATTCAAAGTCTATCTTTTGTCTCTTGAACTAACTCGCTAACTTCTCTCTGGGGGAGCAATGAAGGTTTTGGATTCTTGGTTGCAAGAATTGTTTGCAAAAGAGAGACATCTATGATAGGTTGAGAGTAATGAAAATTATAAATGTATGTACAAGAGAGGGGGGAATTTTTTGAGTAATTTGGAGTTTTATACCCTCTTTTCTTTATGGCAAAAGGGGAGATATGTTGAGGTAGATGTATAAATTGCACAAGTATTGATAAAAATAAAAAGGAAGAGAATGTTTGTAATGTGTAGATATTCAAGTATGTTACAATTCATGTCAAACTTGTTTGTTTTAATGAAAAATTCGAAGAGTGTTATTGTATTATGTTATGCACAAATGGTATTTTTATTAGTGTTTTCATTAATAACATAGGGGGAGATTGTTAGCCATGTGAGTTTAGTATTGTCATTTATGTAAACTTGATGTATGTGGATGTCTCCTAAATGTATGTTGATTAATAGAAGATTAAAAATGAGAGATCAAATGTTCATATGTTCTTTAGTGATGATGACAAACTAACATGTATTGATTAGGAAAGGTGACAGTATTAGACATGGGAATGCATAGGAAAGGGTAATTGAAGTTTTTTTGAGAGGATGCTTTGTGAATTCCTCTACATTTGAATTTATGTCTTGTGGTTCTAGATATAAAACCTATATTTTTAAAACTTTATAGTATTACTTTTTAAGGTCCTCAATAGTTCAATTGATGTTGAGTTAACACATTTTACTAATAATGTGGATGTTTATCAAGATTTGTCTTAAAAATTCTTTCAAGTGTTGGTTTTCTTTGCAAGATAATTTATGGTGTTTGTTTTCTCATCATTTTTGTTTATATTTGCCTCTATCTGACTCAATTTATTATGATCAAATCATGTTCCTTTGGTCCTAATATAAATTGGAGGTTGATTTAAGATTTTTTTATTAGTATTACTGTGGCATGTGATGATCAATGTTGATTTATTTGCATTGGATGATTTGAGTGTTTCTCCTAATTAATGTACTACATTAATTATCTTGATGCAAACTTTGGAGAATGTGATATTGTCTACATGACAATTGAAATGAGATGAAGGGACATGTTTAGATAATATTTTTTCTTTTATTTCTTTAGATTTTTTTTTTTAGGTACAATGTATTAATCATGTACAGGATTCCAAGGATTTTTTTATGTTGAATATTCACTACATTTAATGTGTAGTTTGTATTCAATAGACATTTTCCACACCATCTTAGGAGATAAGGGCATAGCTATAATGAGAATATGTGACATAAAATAATTGAAGGGGTAACTTATGGTAATTTATGGTTTAAGAAATATGATATTACAAGGTTTGAAACAATTATAACTAGTTTAAAACCTTCATAGAAATTCATCACTTATGTTGTAAGAGGCCCCATCTACACTATCCAACCTTTACTCCCAACTCATTTCCTAATGGCCTATTGCATTCAAAATTGTTGGCAAAATCCACCATAAGTATTCACACTTCTAAAAATAATCAAAAATGTGTATTATGGTTCCCTTAAATTACTAATAATTCAACTTTCATGCTATATATCGGAAAGGCATAGAAATGTTAGAATTTATTAGTAAAATTTTGATATGTTATAACTGATAAGAGAATTTTAACTAATGTTAAATATAAATGTAATAGTAGAATCCATTTAATTATCTAATTTATTACAAAATCATTTTGTATTATCATATTATTTGCACAAGTAATGAAATTAATTGTCATGTCCAAAATAATGAGGCAAAAACACAATTTTTTTAACAGATGTTTAATCCACTAAATTAATACATGTCACCTAAGAAGGTTATGAGGAGATTAGAAATGAATTCCAATTGTGATTCAACATGATGCAGAGTCAACATCTTAGTTAGAGAGTGATATTATAAATTTGAGCAAGCGTTAGGTTTCTTAGTTCTCCGGTCACAATTGGATTGGTATGCTCAATTTATTACCTATGTCACACAAGTTTTGACATGATTCAATATATTCATTTTACAAGTTAAACAGTAGGTATGTTGAAATGCAAACATAGGTTTCCCTAGCAATACCTTAACACTTCATCTCAGTTTAAAACTAATTGTGCAGGATTAAATCATTATATTTAAACATTCATTGTTTAATTGATTTTGACATCTATTTATATTACATCAAACCCTATACCATTACCACTCATAAAATGCGACCCTTCAATACATTATTAATCTACCACTTTTATTTTATAAATAATTACGATATTTTAAAATAAAGTAAACATCAACATTTACAACTTAATTAAATAATCTACAATAATTAAATCTACAAACCTATTCTAATATTAAATATTTCTAAAACATTAATATAAAACAATTCAAAAAATAACGTTACTTTTCCCTAAACACCTAACCAATTTAATTACTTATATGATATAACCATATATTAACTAAATTACATTAAACTAAAACATTACTGATCAGATTTAATTTAAACTGATGCAATTTGAGACGGGGACAGAGATGGCATTCTGCAGGTCGACGATGAGCGCTAGGGCCCATGTGCCCTAGCTGTTGTTCCTTGTTGTGCATTGGTCGGAGGTGCAGGCATCTTCGTGCATGCAGGGGTGTCTATTTTTGTTGATCCACAAGGGCTGCAGGGGTCGGGTTTGTTGACTACGTGGGAGAACTTATAGCTGCATTTTGGGCGGTACTACAGGTTTATATTTTTTAATTGTGTTGATTGCAGGTGAGAGCACTTATCCGTGATTGTGCATAAGAACAGGTTCTTGGGCTACTGGTTGTGGGGGGATTGGAGATTGTAGGTTTCCTATCCCTTCCTCCTTTATTGGTGGATTTTTGGGTTGGCTTTATGGTGAATCAGGGCTCAGTACTATCGCAAATTGATTTTGAGGATATGGAGATGATTGAGCCATCTTTTTCAACGATGGTCAACGGTGTAGATCTGATAAGTAAATCTGCATTGGGAGATGGAGGTTCATCCTCAAAAGGAGTACCCCAAATTAAAAAAGTTAATGGATGTTTGGAAAGATTAGAAGATCGACCGGTCTTAGTCATCCAACCTGAACAGATTTTTGATGATGTTGAATATTGGAAAAATCATGCCCTCATTTGCAAATTTTTGGGCCCTCGTCTTTTCTTACCAGTGTTGGATTCTTGGGCTCTTCAGGTTTGGAATCTCGAAGGCGATATGGAGATTATTCTAGCTGCAAATAATAAATTTTATGGTTATCTTCTCATGCATGTCAGATAGGAATAGGGCATTTGAAGGCGGCCCTTATTTCTTTAATCAGGTGGGGCTTTTTATCAAGCCTTGGCACATGGGCTTTAATTCAGCTGAGGAGATCCCCTCGAGGGTACATGTGTGGGTGCGGTTGCTGAGACTGTTGCTGGAGTTTTGGAGGTAAGATATTCTTCATTCAATCTCATTACTGCTTGGAAAGCCTGTGGGAGCGGCTACACAAACTCAAGATCATAAGGTAATCTCTTATGCTTGTATTTGTGTAGAAGTTGATTTAACCAATCCATTACCAGATTCTATGGAAATTTTTATAAGGTCCTCTTCATGGATCCAACAGTTGGATTATGAGACCCTTCCTTTCAGATGTTGTATTTGCCATGAATATGGCCATTTACTCTGCAAGTGTCCCAGATTCAAGCCTGCTCCTTTGGATACTTTCGGACCTCTTAAGGGTGATAAGGGGAAGGCTCCAGTATCTACTGATCCTGTGGATAAGGAGGGTTTTACTTAGGTCAAATCTTGTAACAAAGGCAAAGGTAAGAAGATAACTTAGCTAGACAGACACAATGATGGTATGTTTAACAGATTTGATGTTCTTGAAGACCTGGTTTAGGAGGAAGGTATTCCGATTGAGCTTTCTTCTGGGGATAAGGGTCTGCATGTAGTTCAGGAAGAAGAGGAAAAGAAAAAGGATGAGTTACTACCTTCAGAGGACCCTCAGAATGTACAGATTGATATGGATTTACATCCTCGGGTTCAGAGTACCGGGGATCACCAGGGGTCATAGGTTATGATGAGTCCGATAGAGATGGTTCCAGCCCCCCCCCCCTCGCTCCTAAAGGGGCCTCAGATCTAGCCAAGGGAAATAAAGCCCATCCTACATTAGGCTTACAGCAGAATTTTTTTTTAAAGGGCCTCTTGATAAATCGTCAAGGAGTGGTAGGAAGACGGATCAAGAGAGGGTGAAGATTATGGGGGATACTTTAGTTGAATTTGGGTCTGTGAAACCCATTGATTCTCACTTCTCTCACCCCCATAAATGATTGTTCTATCATGGAATGTTAGGGGGTTGAACAGCATCCCTAGACAAAAGACTATTCGAAAATTAATTGATTCTCAATTACCTGATTTGGTTTTTATCCAGGAAACTAAGCTTGCAATGGATGGCTCAGCTAATTGTGCTCCTCACATCTAGCCCCAAGGAAACTAGCAAGGGGTGGGAGCTCGAAACAATTCAGGGGGGGTAGCTTATTTTTGGAACCCGAGAAAAGTTCTTCCCTTATGGTGGATTTCTAGTAGATCCTCTATTTCTTTGGTTGCTTCTTGTTTGGACACTGGTGAAAGATGCCTTCTCTCCAATATTTATGCTCCTACTAATATTTCAGGTAAGTCAAATCTTTCGGCTCATATTAGTTACATTCGAGCCTTAGATCCATTTCTCCCATGGGTTTTGGCTGGGGACTTTAACTCTATTACTAGTTTAGATGAAAAACAAGGTGGGATTGCCAGGCTGGACCCTTCTGCAAATCTTCTTAGAGATATGATAGATTCCTTGCAGCTCATTGATGTGAAGCTGAACAATGGTGTTTTCACATGGAATAACAGGAGATGTGGTGCTGAGGCTATCTCAAAAAGACTGGATAGATTTTTGGTTTCCTGTTACTGGATGAACAACAGATTGACGACCATCTCAGAAATTCTTGATTGGAGAGGCTCTGATCATTGGCCCATCAAGCTCTTAGTTACTACTAATGAAATCACCAAAAACACTTCTTTTAAGTTTCAATTAAGGTGGTTAAGAGACCAGTCTTTGCATGACTTAATGGTGGATTGGTGGTATGAGGGGATGCCTATGCATGGGATGGCAATGTACACTTTTTGCAAGAGACTCCAGCATGTTAAGTACAGACTTAAGAAGTGGAATAAACAATGTTTTGGGAACCTACAGGTGCAGAGAATTGCTTCTTAGTCTAAGTTAGACAACATTACTTGATTGATTTGGGATCAAGGGAGGACTGTTGACCTAAGTGAAGCTGAATCCTTGGCCCTTAAAGGACTAGAAGAGTGGGAGCTTCAGGAGGAGATTTTTTGGAAGCAAAAATCTCATGTTGACTGGCTTCAGGAGGGGGATAGAAACGCTGCATTCTTCCATAATTCGATCAAGGCTCGGAGACAGAGGAATTCTTTATCCTCTTTGATTTCACCTGAAGGGGATCACCTTTCTTTCAATATTGATATTTCTAGGGCTGCAATCAACTATTTTTTAAATCTGTTTTCTAAGGAGGATATTGATGCTAGGGAGGAGGAAAGGGAAATCTTGGATTGCATTCCTCACCTTGTTTCTGAGGAAAAGAATGAGGCTCTCTTACATCCTATTTTGTTGCCTGAACTGGAGAAAGTTGTGTTTAATATGAAGAAAGATAAGGCTCCCAACCTTGATGGATTTCCAATTGAGTTCTTCCAAGAGTTCTGGGAAATAGTAAAATTTGATCTCCTTGAGGTGGTTCAAGAATCTCATAGGAACAAGCAGATGCTCAGGTCCATGAATTCTACCTTCTTGGTTCTTATACCTAAATAGGAGGGGAGCTGACTCAATTTAGACCTATTGCTCTTTGTAATGTCACTAATAAGATTATCACCAAACTGATTGCTGAGAGACTTAAGCCTCTTCTCAGCTCTCTGATCTCTCCGGAGTAGGGGGGTTTTGTTGAAGGAAGACAGATTTTGGATGGGGTTGTGATTGCAATGGAAGTTATTCATTCTATGGCTAATTCTAAGGAAAGGGCTATGTTTATGAAGCTTGACATGGCTAAAGCTTATGATCGGGTGAGCTGGGAATTTTTACAGGATATTCTTTTGACGTTTGGTTTTGCTGAGGAGTGGGTGAACTGGGTTCTTAATTGTGTGACTTTTCCTTCCTACTCAGTTCTTGTTAATAGGGAACCATCTAATTTGTTTAGTGCTTCTTGAGGACTTCAACAAGGGGACCCTTTATCTCCTTATTTATTCATTATCATGGCAGAAGGTCTTGGAAGATTCATTAAGGCTCAAGTGGAGCAGGGTCTTATTCAAGGTTGGAGTTGGGACAACTCTCTCCCTTCCTACTCTCACCTTCAGTTTGTGGATGATACTGCATTGATGGGCATTGCCAGTATTAGTGAAGTTGCGAACTTCAGGCAGGCTCTAGATATCTACTTGAGGGCTTCAAGTTAGTGCATCAATGATGACAAATCTTCCATTTACTTCTTCAATACCCCTCAGCCTATTCAAAACAGGATTGCTAGGATCCTTAGATTTCATATTGGTTCTCTTCCTCTAATATACCTTAGGGTCCCTTTGGCTCTGGGATCGCAGTATCGGGTGTATTGGTAGGGGATCTTGGATAAGTTTTGGAGAAAAGTCAATCATTGGACTAACAAGTCGCTTTCTTTTGCTGGGAGAACGATTCTTCAAAAAATTGTGGTGCAAACTCTCCCTATTTACAGATGTTGTGTGCAAGTTCCCCCTTCCTCCTTTGTGAAGGATTTTGATGCTCTTTCTCGTCAGTTTCTTTGGTCGGGTACCCTCCTCTCTTCAAAGTGGAGCTTAGTTAAGTGGGAGTATGTTTGCAAGCCAAAGCATGCTGGGGGCCTTGGTCTCATGTCTATGGCACTTGTTGTTATGACACTGGCTACTAAGTTGTATTGGAGATGGTGCAACAATCAAAAATTAGATTGGACTAGGATTCTTACTCACAAGTATCTCCCTGGGGTTGATAGTTCAAATGTGTCGCGGATCGCTTTGGTGGGGAAAGGTTCTTATGTTTAGAATACCCTTAAGAGGGGAGACCAACTGATTAAGGAGGGTCTATTTTGGATTTGCAACAGTGGATCGGATGCTCTGTTTTGGCAGGACTCTTGGGATGGCCATCCACCTTTGATTACTAGCTTTCCCCAACTTCAGCCTCTTTGTCATGCGTTTACTAATGCTGGCTGGTTTAAGGTGGAGCACTTTAAAACTGTCAAGCATTTGGGCAAAGTGGAGGTGACTTGCTAGAAAGATTCTCAAGATTGGCCTATTGGTGGATATAAAGAGGATCACGCTCTTCTTTCTCATGTGTTGGAGGATAAGTTTTGTAGCTCCCTCAAGGAGAGGGATGTTTTGGCTTGGAGTCCTAGTCCAAAAGGAAAATTCTTCGTGGCTCAGGGCTATGCTACACTGGATAGTAACCTGCATGGTCTAGCGGAAGTGCACTGGTGGAAGAAGGTTTGGAATATTTTTTCTTGGCCCAAGTGTAAATTTTTCTTATGGTTGTTAGCTCAGAAGAAGTGTCTCACGTGGGAGAATATTTGCAAAAGAGCCTTCCAGGGTCCTTATGTTTGCTTCTTATGCACGCACAATGAAGAAAGTATCTCTCACATGTTTTTCCTATGCCCTTTTTTGAAGGAAATATGGCATAGATGGTGGGAATCCTAGCGCCATGGTTGTATCCATGCCACTTCTCTCATTGACTTTTGGGAAAGCTTGGGTAGACCTCCAACGAAGACCTCCTTTCTATAGGTTGCCTAGATGGTTGGACTAGCTCTTATTCTCTGGAACCTTTGGTTGGAAAGGAATCGTAGAATTTTTTGTCATTCTAAAATATATAGCCTTCAGTTGTGGACGAAGATTCTTGGTAGGCTTCAGGAGACTATTTTCGCAAAATGTGATATTTCTAAAAGCATAGAGCTAGGTGATCAAGCTACTATGAAGAATCTAAACCTGGATGGTATTAACCCCAAGCATACTTTTGGAAAAAGGCAGAGTTATGGTAAGCAACAAGTTTGTAGGGTTGGGAGATGGACCCCTCCCCTGGTTGGAATCTTGAAGATTAATATGGATGGTTCTTCTAGGGGGAATCCTGGCCATCCTGGCATTGGTGCTATAGGTAGAAATAATGAGGGTGGGGTGGTTTTTATTTTCTCTATCTATAAGGGTCAGCACTCTAATAATTTGATGGAGGCCCTCACCATTAAGTCTATTGTTGAGAGAGGATGCTCTTTAGGCTAGAAAAAGATCATTTGTGAGTTTGACTCTCAAATTGTTGTTGATATGCTAAATAACCAGAGGTTGGAGAATGTTAATCAGGAGCTAGCCTCTTTGGTAAGACAGATTTTATATCTGTGTTGTGCCTTGGAGTCTATCTCCTTTTTCCATATCCCTCATGAATGGAATAAAGTGGCAGATTGTTTGGCAAAGTGGGCTTCAGAGAATCTGGATAGTTGGGATATTAGTGGTAGGGATTGATTACCTCCTGATTATTGTGGGATTATTGACCAGCTTTTATTGGAGGATAGGCATATGTAGTGCTCCGTGGGCCTCAGGCCTTTGCTTTGTAATCTGATGGTGATTGAATAAATTTTCACCCCTTTTTCAAAAAAAAAAGATTTAATTTAAACTACAATTAATCAAATTTCAACTAAATTGATTTATCTAACTTACTTTCAACACCTAACTACCAACTAACTGTAACTAACTTCTAACTTCTAACTTACTAACCCTACCACCTAACTCTCTTCCTAACTCACTCAACCACCCACATGTCACCTCATCCAAGTGGAAGAGTGTGTTTTCCTACATTCTCTCACATTTCCCAAACCTAATTTCATTCATGTCTTGTCTCCCCACTAAAGAATTAATTACATGGATGATGGGAGTATTAATGCAAACACATTCCCATTGAATTTATTGTCCCCCCCCCCCCCCCCCCCTCCCAACAACTTAAATCAAAACCATCCCTCCCTTTCCACTTGCCATGGCGGCCTCCCACGTGGGCACATGATCCCAAACTAATTTTTACTTTGGCCAAGAAACCCCATCTCCAAAATGGTACGTATACTTCATGAGATGGGTTATTTGCAAGTGTGTAAACCTTCTTTGTTTTTTTATTGGAGGAAGGGGTCTTAACTCCATCTATGCATACAACTCCCTCCCTCTGTACCTATTAGAGGTCAACATACCAGCCCAAAATAGGATTTCATGGGGAGTAGCACGTACTTTCCAAGGCAAGGAATTTTGCATGTGACCCATCTCTCCAGCTCATGTGAAGAGTGGAGGAAGGAAGTGAAAGATGGGTGGTGATTTTAAATGTAAGTTGGATTAAACTTAATACTTTTAATAGTTCCTTTGACTTTGCTTGTTGTCCCAAGCCTACGTCCAATCTTGAAGAGAGGAAGTAATGTTATCATTTTGAGCGCTTAGACAATGGTGGTTTATGATTAAAAGTTTAGTGAGTGAGGGTAGAATAAGATAAGGATGAGATACAATAGACTTGTTTCAATTTCTTTATTCTATTTTATTTATTTTTAATTAATGTAATGTATTATATAATTACAAACTATTAATTGAATAATTGACAAGGATTTTTAAAAGGGAATCTTTGTGGGAATATGCTCTATTCCAAAGTGAATAAAAATTTCCCATACAAAAGGCAGAGAGCATTTTTGCTCAAGAAAGGTAAATTTCTTAAGGATCATGTGTTTTTACAAGTTTCAAATTTTCTCATGCAATTCATAAACATGGCATAAGGGGGATTTTTTTTTTCATTTTCTAGGATGAATTATAGCATAGACTTTTGATGTTATATTTATGCATTAAAGTAGGAGTATATATATTCTTTCAATAGTCACTACAATGCAAAATGAAATAACCACCATATAAATCGAATTTCCTCTAACACATGTTCATAATCAAATTGCATAACTTAATGTAACATCATTGTATCTAATCACCATTAATCATATGCATATGAAATGAATTATAAAGAATGTCATATGAAAGGAACTGCTCTTTTTTTTCAACACACATGGGCTCGCCACTTCATATTTATTTTATTCAAAATACCTGATTCAAGGATTCCATCGAGAAAGAATTGGGGAAAAAAACCTAATATCATTGTCATTTCAAAAGTAAGGTTAACAATGAATTTTACATTAGGATCATTATCCCAAGGAGAAGTCTCCAAAATATTTGAATCAAAACACCAAAACTTTGAATCCCGATTGGCTCCATATCAAGGTATTAATTATGCAAATCTGCAATTTACATCAAGGTAGCCATGGAGAACCAAAACTGACCAAGTGACAATCAGATTCAACACAAAGACGCATTAAACCAATTACCCCCATCCCAGGTTTGCACAACAGGTTACTTATCAAACCAAGATTGGGGAGAAGGTGGATTTTTCTAGGGTAGGAGAAGTCAATCACAACACCAAAACAGATGTCTCTTTCGACGCTAATAATCACAAGAACTTTCATTCTTACACTTCTTATCTCCCCAAACACAAAACGGTTTGTATTGATAAGTAGGGGCCCATAACACCCTACTTTTCTCCTTTTCCTCATCATGAGGAGAGGCTCTGCACTGACTCGAAGTCCAACTGAGGTCCTCCTCTTGTACATGGCCATGTCCACCCTATTTAAGGGTGAGTAATGCCAACACAACCCTTACTATTTCCCTCACAAAATAAAATGTAAAACATGAAAAGAAAATAATTAAGAAACTTGTGATAACCCATCCCTCACATGTTTCATCATACATACAAATACACACATGTGCAAAAGGTCTACTTAAGAAAATAAAACACAGTATGAAGAACAAGACCGTGAAGGATTCCTACCTTCACAAAGGGTTATGGAAATTGAAATTTTGAGAAGAACTAATTCTTCTTCCTCCTTCAATCCTAGCTTTACTCTCTCTAAAGGTAGAGATTGGGTGAGCACTCTTTCATCCTCAAATTTGCAACTAAATAGGCTTCTAAACTCACTCACCTGAAATTGCAATAACTCCAAACTTGACTAAGGCCTTCTACAGTCTTCCAACTTGATCCTACCATTAAGACAACCTTTTTGGTGGAGTGTAAACTTGGCAAACTCATAGAGAAGCTCAATTTTCGCACTAAAAGAAAAATGGGATATTTAGGAGGTTGTAAAAGTCAACAAAAGGGTCTACAGGGGTGGAAAATGTCCCCAACCCATACACATACCCCCTAGGCACTTGGATTGCATTAATTTTGGCCTCTAGGATCATTTTAGGACCTATTAATTGGCTTGAAATATTTGAACTTTCTAAAAACCCTGGGAATGCAAACTTACCACTAAACCCTAATTAGGGTAATTAATCTAGGTTACCAACAGTTACTAACTTAATCCATCTCAGATTATCAGGTTACTTAGCTAACCCTAGTTATCATGTTGATACACATATACGAATTACAAGTGTCAAGTGACACCATAAGATTCACTATTACATAACATTAAACACTTTATGATTATAGATTGATACACCATTCAAATTATGATACAAATAAAATATGAAACAATGGAGTCTACATCTTTTGTTAGACTCAACCCTGGGTTTCACAGATTGTATATAGGGTCGGTTACCAATTCTCCGTAAGATTTCCTGGCTACTAATCCTACACACTCAATTCACACATCAGTAGCTTGAGAAAATCACATGTATATATTTAAAACTCATCTAGATAATCACATTAATCAAAATATCAATCTTTAATTTAAATAATAGTTATCTCATTTTTGCACACATATTTGATCATTAACAATTGCATAATTAAAGTATTAATCATATTCCTAATCCTAAATTCATTTACTATACTACACCATCAATATGCATGCTCATAAAACATCAAATGACATGATTAAGCATCTTAAAGTAACGCAACATAAAATAACATAATAATGTCCAGTCCATCAGACAATGTCTCGGCATATTGAGTGATAATGTATCAAAATAAAAATGTATCAAATGTGCTATGATGGATCGTGGCGAGGCCTCACATTAATCCTAAAATTTTGACATTTAATATTGTCAATATTGTACCAAATCATATTACCTTATTGACTCCATGTGACACAACTTATATTTTTACAACAACTATTGATATTTAACCTTATCAATTATCTATGTATTCACACTTGTTTGTTTGGAGAATTTTATATAGATATTTTCTTAAGACTTTGTAGATGACTAATTATCAATTTAAAAAATATAGAGCTTCACACCTAGTTAAGTTTGTGAGAGTCACATACCTTAATAACTCTATAAACAGAGTATGGATGGATCACGTTTTAGTGCATTGGATTAATATTTTAAATAAATGTATATTTATATAAAAAATAGATGACTTATTATAACTAAATTAAGTCATTTCTAGTAGAAGACATTATCTACAATGTTGTATTTTATGCTTCTAGAACTTGATTGTGTGCATATTTTTTGAGTCAATGTTTTGGGACACACATTGTAAACCATCATCGAGATATGATAGATCTCAACAAGATTAAAAAAATTTAAAGAGATATTTTCATCTCCTTGAGCTCTCTCATGTTTTGATTATGGTTCACTTAGTGTGACCTCAAATATTGACTAAAAAAATTGCACCCAACTAAGTTTTGGGAGCATAGTATATAAAGTCAAGTGAATTATCAAAATTATCTATTTTATCAATTGGATTAGTTCCATTATAGGACCACCTACAAATATCTCAAAGTAAATTATGCAAAATTATTTACATAAAAAGAAATTAATATGATTTTTTTAAATTTACTACCATGCATATTATACATTGGCATGATTTTTAATAGATGTTTGATTATATTCTTAGATAACTACTTAAAGGCATAGCATAATGCACCTACTTAATGTTGTGATGTGGAGCCCAATCACACTTGGAGGTTAATATTTTCTCACTTTATTTAGCACATTTTCCTCTCTAGATTATTACTAGGGGGGTTTGGCAGGAACACCCCTTGTGGGGTCTTGGGGTAGTGCCCCAGGTGCGCTCCCTGTCACAATATAGGGTGGGGTCGAGGAGAAACTCCCCCACAGGGGTTTTCAAGGGAAGTGCCCCCAAAGCCAAAAATGAGTTGACTATTGTAAAGACATCAACTGTTATTTTTCTATTGGACAACTTACTCTTTCCCTAATTTTGTAAGTGGCGAAAGCTTGTATAAAATGGCTTGGTGTTAGGGTTTTCATAATGTATGATGAGATTGTAGCTTCTTGCAACAGTATTGAACTATAAGGGATTACGGATTGTAATCATTGGATAATAATAATATTGAACTTGTTGTTGGTGGTTGTAGCCCAGGAATTGAGTGAACCACATTAAATCTTTTTGTCTTGTATTCTCTTTTGTGCAATTTATTATTTTTTGATATTGGTTATATTTGCATATAATTATTATTTTTGTCTATGGTTAATCCTAACACTTAATTTTTTGAGAGTCGTATACCTCAATGATCTTGTAATATGAGGATTGACACATCATTATTATTTTAGGTGTATTCACATGAGATTTGATTAAAATTTATCACAAATAAATGACTTATTATAACTAAATTGATTCAATTATCAAACAAAATTCTTTTGATTATTTGGATCAACTATATTCTAGGTTCATTTCTTAATATCTTAAGGAAAAGTGTGAGAGATGAGTTACATAAACTATAATATGATCATTTTAAGTTAGTTATTATAATTTAAAATATTGGTGTTAATCATCATGAAAAATAAAAATTCTATATTCTAATAAATGTAAGGATATCCCTATCATTAATATATATGTACTAAGTTTCACACCCAGATTTTTATACGATTCTATAAAAACCACTAGTAAATGGTATTAAAATAGAGTTAGTTGTGGTCTTTATTTTTCTTTGATATTAATTTTACTTTTAATTATTATTTCACTATGTCAGTGATCCTATTAATTAGAAATATTTCTTGTGATATGCCTTCAAAATATGGTATAAAGCTATTGTATAGATGGGTTGTACTAAAGACAACTACTATCTATAACTTTTTAATCAAATTTCAACTCAAAAATTCATCAATCTAGCTTACAAGATTAGTGGGAGAGTTTCACTATACGCTAATAAAAGTCCAAATTTATTATATTATAACAAAAGCTATTTATTATTACTAAATAATGTTATTTAAAAAAATAAAGCACATTGAAATTCATGGGTATGGTTCTCTCAAGAGAAAGTTTTCCATCACAAAATTGCTCTCTTATTTTGATAGAATTAATACTAAGTGGAAGATATACCATGGTCAAGAAAAACAAGCATAAAATATTGGCAGTCGCATAATGAATATTTCTACAATAGCAAGTTCTTCCAAATGCATATCAGTGCTTAACCCTAAGGAGTTTCCTTTGATAGAGAGTATGTTTGTCAATGACACATCCTAGTGGTTAAAACCTAGATGTAATACCTAATAATAATAAATAAGATATTTTGGAATTATATGTAAGACCTATGAGCATGCTTTATTTATCCTCTTTGTAATTATTATACTTGTAAACTTTGTATTATATAATGAACCTATAAGTGGTTGGTTTGGGGAGTTTCAAGTTCCAAAAAATATTTATGAAGTTTTAAGACATAAATTATAGGTATTTCACTATTTAACCTATAAAAATAAAAAAATTATGTCATCTACCAAAATTAAGAGAGAGTGTGTTAGAGGAAAAATTGATGCTGCTCATGGGATGATTTTGAATACATCTTCAACAATTTCCTCTCCACCTCCTCTAGTATTTGTGGTTGATGTTGCTATGATTTTTTAGGTTTGGACTATTTGGTATGGGTATTGTGGTACATTTGGTAAGGTTAGACTATCATTCCTCAGGTTTTGTGGGTGATCCTTCTAACATGCATATATAGTAGCACTCATTGAGCATTCTCTTACTAGACCTTCTAATGTGTCTTTTGGTGTTTTTAGTGTTTATATACTATCCAAGTTGCTTAGACATCATCTATTGATTTCCTCAAATTAAAAAGGTCCAATTCCACTTCACAAAAGCTTATGGATCAGTAATCCTAACCCCAACCCTTACCCTCTATTAGGATAAGATTTATACAAGCCCCTCCTTGGTAACATCATACTCCTAATTACAAGTTTAATAGGATGTGCTAAGTTGAAAGGAGTGATAAATCTATTCGTACAAATAGATGACACAACATCTATTATTATTAAGTTGGTGTAATTCTAATTATTAATTTTGAGTTTATGAAGGAGGCTTTGGGTGTAATCAAGTTGTTTAGACACCAATCCTCAACAAGTGTCCCCTCAAAGTTGACAAATTCAAACCCTTAAACGTTTCTTAAGAGAATGCCTCAAGCTTCTCAAGGTCACTAGTCCCCACCCTATTTTGGGAACATGTAAATGGTTGGAATTTACTAGAGCTTCTCCTTGATTTCCTCTTAAACTCCCCTTCTTAAATACAAGGTAATGATGATATTGGAAACAAATAGTTATTCATAATAATGCTAATAATATTAGACATTATATTTAATAGATATTATTGATTCTATTCCCAAATTAATAACAAAAGGATTTCATTATATTCTTAATATTAGATGATATTATTAATGTGTTTCTCCTTCTATTATGTTTGATGTCCATGTATTATCTTGATCCACTTTTTGATATGATTAACATTGTTTGTTTCTTATTCAATGATAATTTTTAAATCTTGTTTTATTTTCCATCTATGTGTTTCTAAAAAATCACAACCCTTCATAATCACAATCCTTTCAAAAAATCACAACATTTCAAAAATACAACATTTTCAAAGAGTCATTAATATTTCAAAATTACAACCCTTTTGAGGAGTTGCATCCTTTCATCATCTATACCTTTTGAAAAAATCCCCTTCAAATTTTATTCTCATTCTTTTCCTCTTCCATTAATCCTTCTTTTACTCTTATTTAATCGTGGTCACCCATTTCTTTAAAATGAACTCTCATCCCTTTTATATCTTAATTCAAAGGGGTCACATCTCTCTAATACATATCTCTTTACTTTTTTTCATTGGATTTAGTTTATTTATATTATTTTCTATTTTATTATTTATTTACTTCTTTATAATATTTTTATTAGTATTTATTAATAAATCATATTTAGAAAGGTGACATGGTGTCTACAATATTCTCTCCTGTTGTTAATTGTATTTATTTATTCATTTATTATAACTTTATTTAATTATTTAATATCTTATTTTATTGATAAAAAATTATATATACATTATTATTTATTATTTATTCTTATTTTATATTTTCATATTAATTGTAATATATAATTTTATAATCATTTATTATTTAATAATATTTTATTATCTAATTATTATTTGAATTCTATCTTAAAATGAGAACATGACAATTTGTCCTTCCTCAAATTGTTTGCTCTCAAACAATTAGATAATTTCTTCTGTTGATTTGAAAGATGTCATCTTTTAATCCATATTCTTAGGTTGTTTTGTGACTATGATTGGACTTCTTCCAATATCCATTGGTTTTCCACATTAATCTTTTATATAAAATTTTTTCCTATATCCTATTTTGTCCTACGAAATGGCAAGATGATGTTGCAATACTGCTTGTAATATTCCCTTCTAGGGTCAGTCATGTTGATACTTATTTAATCAATCATAATATATACAAGTTTTAAGAATATATCCATAACAATAATTTAAATTCCCTATCATATTACGATTTAATTTATGAATGGAGGGTACAAATACTATGCGGCTTTCCTAGACACCAACTATGGATTCCTTCAAATTTTACATGTCCAAGTTTGTATCTTGTATTGCTTACAGATCATTGACCCCTACCCTTTGTTGGGATAAGATCGATTAGCTTAGATTTATACAAGCCCCTCCTTAGTAACCCCAACTCCTAATGATTTGTTCAAGTTTTATAGGATGCATTCAATTGGTATGAGTGAAAAGTAAATTCCTACAAATAGATATTGTGTAATGTATGAGTCTTAAGCTAGTGTAATTTTATTATTAATTTTGAGTTCAAGGAGGCTTTGGGTGCAATCAAGTTGTTTACACACCAATCCTCCATAAGTGTTCCCTCAAAGTTTATAGATCCATGTTCTTAAGTCTTTCTTAGTGCTTAGAGGTGCTTGGGATTGTTGATCCCCGTGTTATTTTGGGAATATTTGATTGGTTGGAATTTACTCAAGCCTCTCCTGGACTGCCGCCTAGACTTCCCTCTGTAAATACAAGGTAATAATGCTAAAAAAAATAGTTATTGACAATAATGATAATAATATCATACATTACATTTAATAGGTATTATTAATTCTTTTCTCAAATAAGTAACATAAGGATTTGATTATATTATTGATATTTGATGATATTATTAACATGTTCCTCCTTTTATTATGTTTAATGCCCATGCATTATCATAATCCTCCTTTTGATATGATTATCTTTGTTTGTTTCTTATTCAATGGTAATTTATAAATCTTGTTTTTTTCATCTATGTCCTTCCAAAAAGTCACAACCCTTTATAATCACAATCCTTTCAAAAAGCCACAACATTTCAAAAAATAAATGTTCATAGAGTCGCAACCATTCATAATTACAACCCTTTTGAAGAGTCGCATCCTTTCATCATTTAGACCTTTTGAAAAGGCCCCTTTTTAATTTTCTTCTCATTCTTTTTCTCTTTCATTAATCTATTTTTTTCTTTTATCTTCTCCCTTTTTCTTTGAAATGAACTCTCCTCCCTTTTATATCTTAATTCAAAGGAGTCACATCTCTTTATTACATATCTATATAATTTTGATTATATTTAGTTAATTTATTTTATTCTTTATTTTCTTATTTATTATTATTTATTATTAAATCTTATTTAGAAAGGTAATGTAGTTTCTACAATATTCTCTCTTGTAGTTAATATTATTTATTTAAATTTATTTATTCTTATTTTATTTAATTTTATATATATATATATATATATATATATATATATATATATATATATATATATATATATATATATATATATATATATATATTAGTAAAAGGCCGAAGCCATTTGCTTATATTAAAAAGAAGAATTTACAAAGTTTATGTTCAAACAGGCACTGGTAGGAAAGAATGGAGAAGAAAACTTCCAATCTTTCATGGGACTTCTGTCTAATACACTTTTACATATTTAAAAGGGGCATACCCCAGTTTACATAAATTTAATGATACCAACTACTAAGCTTAATTTAAATGCCAAGTTAGATCTTATAATTGCTAGTAAGTTTAGACAATCTTTCTTTTCATCAAATTCTGAAATGATATTGTGTGTATCTTGAGTTCTAAAAGAGTTTTGAAAGGAAGGAATGAATGTCATCTAACACTCAAGGAACTTTCATCCGATACACTTTTACATATTTAAAAGGGGCATACCCCAGTTTACATAAATTTAATTATACCTGCTACTAAGCTTAATTTAAATGCCAAGTTAGATCTTATAATTGCCAATAAGTTTTGACAATCTTTCTTTTCATCAAATTCTGAAATGATATTGTGTGTATCTTGAGTTCTAAAAGAGTTTTGAAAGGAAGGAATGAATGTCATCTGACACTCAAGGGACTTTCGTCCCATACACTTTTATATATTTAAAAGGGGCATACCCCAGTTTACATAAATTTAATGATACCTGCTACTAAGCTTAATTTAAATGCCAAGTTAGATCTTATAATTGCCAGTAAGTTTAGACAATCTTTCTTTTCATCAAATTCTGAAATGATATTGTGTGTATCTTGAGTTCTAAAAGAGTTTTGAAAGGAAGGAATGAATGTCATCTGACACTCAAGGTCCCGAGAGGTATGATAATAACTTTCCGCCTTGTGGGATGCTGCCATAAACTTCAAGCTCATTTAAATTGTTAGCAAGGTTACAAAATATAAAATATGTTATCATTCTTAGCAACATTGTTGTGACTATTTTATATGTAACCATTTACTTGCTAATTAATCTCTATTATAATGAAGATTTCAAGTAATGTGTTAAGGTTTCTTCATATGGGGAAAAAGGGCCTACTAGAAATTACAAATCCTTATTACCAACCCAGGTTTTAAGTCGTTATTGGCCATTGCTATTGAAATCCGACTGTTATTGTGGTTATTGCTTTAGCTCTTTTCTCATTTAAATAGCTAACTGTGATATACAAGAAATGGTTGATACAAGTATTTAATGTTATTTTCAAAGTGATATCTAATCAAGAAAAAGTTGAAATTAGACCAAGATGAATTAGATTAATGCAAATTTACATTCTATTGATGCTTAGAGGAAGTCTATTGTAGGAATTTTAAAAGAATAGTAAAACCCAGTTTGAGGCTAATCATAAGAGAGGGATAAAACTTGAGCGGAATGATTAAATTTTTATTGCTACCCCAAGATAAGTCATCTATAAAGAGATATCAGACCCATTTTACTCGTGAATTTATCAGAAGTTCCTTATTCTCATTGAAGAATTTCTGAAGCTTTTACTAGTGATAGTGGGAGTTTAGTTTCAGGCCTGGAATATGATATGATTTGTGAATTTGTTTCTATGCTAGTTTAAGGAGTTGATGTGAGCCTCCAATTTCCTTTATTGATTAGGGTGTAGATGTCGATCGAATGATACCTTAATCTAATTAGGTGATCCATATTTAATCATTTTACTAAATACTATAGTTATTCAGAGATATCAAAGAAATAAACACAAATTGTTCTAAATTACCTGAAATGTTGCAAGTCCTTTTACTCCAAGATTCATTTTATTTATATTATTTACAATATATAGGCTTAGTGAACGGAATGCTAAAATCATCAAGAAGGACAAAAATTAGAATATAAGAAGAAGCCTAAAAAATCAGGCCAAGCCAAAGAGTAGCTGAACTATGAAAGGGAAAACTATACAACACTATGAACAATAATACCAAAATATCAAGTTGAGACCAAGAGAACTGAAGGGTGGGCACTAAAAAGGAAAGATGTACTGGTCAAAGAAATTCATAACCAGAGCCCTACATACAAGCAAAAACAAAACAGACTAGGGACAAGAAGATGAATACAAAAACCAAAGTCAAGCCAAGACCCCATCGAGACCACTTACCTAGTAAGAATAGTAGGGGAACAAAAAGGAGGTATAACAAAAATAAAAAATGATAGAGAAAGAAAGACCAACCTCACCTTAGAGAGCTTGCTCCTTGGTCATCTAGAAAACCATGATGTGATCATTGAGTTTGTCGATATCCACTTGTTGGCAACCTGGAGATAGGACAAAAGTTGTCTTTTCTTAGATGGACTTGTTGAAGTTTGGCAATGAGAAGTCCAATTTATTTAGGTCCATAAAGTCCACCCTTGGTTCAATGTAGGCATCAAAGATGCTGAGATAATTGAGGAGCTACATTGTATTACAATCCTCAACAATGCCACTCCATTTGAGTAGAAAATCTATGCTTGCTTTCATCTTTGTCCATTCTTTGTTGAAAAGACCTTGATCACTGATACAAAAAATAGAGCATCTAGGCATAATAGCGTAGTCGATGCTACCAGGAGGGAGGTGTTGGTATGTTTTTCGTTATGCCAAAAGCTTGAGCTATCAACGAATGCCACAAACACCAAACTTACCCAGATCTACAAGAGGCATTTAAGCCATGTCGTGAACCTCGAAAGAGGTGCTCACCACCAAGTCAAAAATCTCCCCCTTGGCACCGAGGGTTCCGCACCGATGGAATAAAGGATGTCTCCCGAGATTCGAACCCGTGACCTAAGGCTCTAATACCAATTGTTGGTATGTCCATCATTGTGCCAATATCTTGAGCTATCAATGAATGTCACAAAAACCAAACTTGCCCAGATCTACCAAAGCCATGTCACAAAACCCAAAGGAGGTGTTGACCGCCAAGTCAACAAGAGGGACATATAGTCATTCGGATAAGGGATTTTAATATTCTTTAAATCTTATTTTCTTGATAATATATCATATGTGTTATTATTTATTATTTATTATTATTTTATAATTTAATTTTAATCTTAATATATAAATTTATTATCATTTATTATTTAATAATATTTTATGATCTAATTATTCTTAAAAAATTATCTTAAAATGGGTACATGATAGTTCGTCCTTCCTCAAATATCTTGTCCTCAAGTAATTAGAATATTTCTTCTATTGATTTGAAAGATTTCATCTTTTAGTTCATGTTCTTAGGTTATTTTTGTGCTATGATTTGACCTCTTCCAATATTGATTGATTTTCCACAATAGTTTTTTATATGAATTTTTTCCTCTATCCTCTTTTATCCTATAGGATGGCAAGATCATGCTCTAATACCACTTGAAACATCCCTCTTTAGGGTTAGTCATGATTGATACTTATTTAATCAATTGTAATGTATATAAGTCTTAAGAATATATCCATAACAATAATTCAAATTCTCAATCATATAATAATTTGTTTTATGAATGGAGGGTATAGATTCTATACAAGATTTCTAGACACAAGCTATGGATTCCCTCAAAGTTTACAAGTCTAATTTTGCATCATGAAGGCTTACAAGTCATTGACCCCTACCCTCTATTGGGATAAGATTGATTAGCTTAGATTTATACAAGCCCCTCCTTGGTAACATCATAATCCTAATGATTTTTTCAAGTATAATAGGATCTGTTGAATTGATATGAATGAGAAATCCATTCCTATAAATTGATATCGTATCATCTATGATTATTAAGTTGGTGTAATCTTCATTATTACTTTTGAGTTTAAGGAAGTTTTGGGTGCAATCAATTTTATTAGACACCAATTTTCAGTAGCTGTTCCCTCAATGTTTATAGATCCAATCCCTTAAGCCTCTCTTGGTACAATGCCTCAAGGTGTTTGGGGTCACTAATCCCCAGCGTATTTTGGGAAAATCTAAATGGTTGGAATTTACTCAAGCCTCCCTTTGATTTCCTCCTAGAGTCCCCTCATTAAATGCAAGGTAATAATTATATTTGAAACGAATAGTTATTCACAATAATGATAAAAATATTAGACACTACATTTAATAGATATTGTTGATTCTATTCTCAAATTATAACATAGGGATTTAATTATATTCATAATATTGTATGATGTTATTAATGTGTTCCTTCTTTTCTATTGTTTGATGCCGATGTATTATCTTAGTCCTCCTTTTGACATCATTATCCTTATTTTTTTATAATTCAATGGTAATTTGTAAAACTTGTTATATTTTTCATCTACATCCTTTTAAAAAGTTAAAACCCCTCATAATCACAATCCTTTCAAAAAAGTCACACTATTTCAAAAATACAACATTTTTGAAGAGTCACAACCATTCATTGTTACAAACCTTTCAAAGAGTCACACTCATTCGTCATTTGAACCTTTTGAAAAAAAATCCCTTTTTAATTTTCTTCTCAGTCTTTTCCTCTTCCATTAATCCTTATTTTACTCCTATATTCTCCTTGTCTAATCTTTTCATTTAAATTAACCCTCTATTGGACTTAAAATTCTCATTGTCGTGAAGTTTGTAAATTAGTGTTGTCATTGATTGGAAATTGGTCAATGAAGAAGAAGACGTTACAAGTTAACACTACCACTAGTAGAAGAATGGACTAGTACACATGTGTATAGTAATGTGGATAGACCCCCCATGGGAAGACATACATTAAGGAAAGTTGACCATCGATCAACTATAGGAAGAGTCACCATGGATGTGACAAGACACAAAATCAATCAGAGTTGATGTGAGGGGAGAAAAGGTCAAAGTGGAAAAAGAAAGTAAGGAAAGAGGCTACACATAGGATCACAAATGGATTGACATGGATACTAGTCTAGACCCTAGGAGTAGGGGTCACTAGTTTTCTTTGAACATCTTGGACATGGATTTAAAATTTGAAATCAAGTGGGATTTTTTGTATGGGTACCTATTCCATGACATTGTAGAGTGCATAAAGGCACTCAAACTTCATTTGTGAAGTTTATGGTTGATTATTCAAGGAAGTCTAAGTTCATAGTTGTTTGAAGTGGGAGATAGTAAAGAATGCGGTTGCAAAAGGAACTGTCAAAGAAGACAAGTTGTTTTGAACAACAAAAGAAAAAGGTGAGACTGAAGAGCTCATGGGGTAAGTAGAGGAAAGAGAAAGATCAAAGCATCTTCTAGGATACACAATGAAGATCTATCAGGGAAGATAGTGTTATCTATAGATCACACAGTTATATTTATTTCTCACGATTGCATCTATTTATAGCTCTTAACAGGGAAAGCTACAATAGTAAGCTTTTTTAAATCCTCTAAAAAGGTATCTCTTAGAAAAATATTTTTAAATCCTCTAACTAGGTATATTTCTAGGCTCTTGTAACCCTAGCAATATATATACATTACTAACAGGATGTGTTCCCAGAAGGAATAGTTGTAGCTCTTAACTGGGCAACCCTTTACTTGTATTATAAGGTCTAGTGGGTATATTACTCTCATCAAGGTTTGTATCCTCCCATTAAGGGTTTCAACATATAAATATATGTGTCACTTGATGCGTGCTTTTGTGTGTGTGATTATATATATATGATTTTACTTTACTACATTTACCATTGTTATAGTAGTCAAGTGGTTATTGTTTAGTTTTATTAGAATAATAGCTTTAAAGACCAGTTGGAGATTTCATACTGATTCACCCCTCAGTTGGGACCAACAATTGGTATTTGAGCCTTAACCCTAGCAGTAAAAATCTTGACAATTTGAGTAGATCTAATGATAGCTTACAGATTGTAAAAGTAGCTCAATGAAGTACTTGACACGAACAAAGATTTGAACAACTAATTGAAAAATTACCTAACCAAAAGAAAGAAAATATGAAAAGGCTAAGTAAGAGATCAAAGGTCATAGAATGGCTGGAATATCATAGTGGTTCTGAAGAGTCAAAAGAAGCCATATTAGATCTAATGGTTGAGAATGATATGTTGAAAGAAACAACTGCTCAAATGAGAAGAGAGAAAGAAGAGCCAACAAGAGAGGTGAGAAAATCTCCAGATGAACGAGATAGTGCAATCTTGGCCAGAAATGAAGTTGAAGTAGCAGCAAGAAGAAAGGATGCACATCTCGTGTAGAAGAGAGAGGAAAATAGCCATCCTCACATAGAACAGTTCATGTAAATGACTAAAAAATTACTCAAGCTAACTGGAGAGATGAGGATTACAAATGAGAAGAATGAGAAGTTGATAAAGTTCAATGAGAGCTTAGAGAAAATAGATGAACAACTAAGATCCTAGAGAATAAACAAGAGTACAACTAGTCTTGGTTGCGTAAGTGATAGCAAGACTAAAGAAGGTGAAACCTCAAGATGAGAGAACCTAGATAACAAAAGGCCAATATGCACATCTCCAAAAGGAAAGAAAACTAGTAAACCTACCTATTATTATTGTGGTGAGAAAGGACATACATCTAGCATGTGTTAGATTAAGCAGATAACACCTATTGAGCATTGTACCTTTGATGGGTACTACAATAATTGTCATCTCTATGGTCATACAACACAATAGTTCATGTTTCATTTTAATGAGAAGAAAATAGATGGATATTGCTACTATTACAATGAGTATGGGCATAAATCAGAGAACTGCATAGTGAGAGAAAGATCTAACTAGACATCTATAAAGCCAATGAATCCCACTAGGAAGGATAGGTACTCTACACCAATCTACACAACATGTGGGAATGATGCTCATCCAGAAACACGTTGTAGCCTGAGGATGAACCAAAGGAGCAATACCAAACCATGGAAAGGTACCAAAGTGACATTCTATAAGTTCCATAAGATTGGTCATCTCATAAGAGATTATAGAAGTAGTAGAAGACCAAACAACAAGTCTCTTGTTGGAAAAGAAAAGAGTAAGATTGTAGAGCAAAATGAGAAGGAATTTACCAAGATGTGGATGAAGAAGAGTAAATCGGTAAAGGTAGTCAATCCTTATGAGGTCATAAGCTCATTGATCATTGGTGAGACCTCACAAAAAAATTAATCTTACCAAAGCTTAAGGGGGTTAGAAAAGAAAAGAAAAATCTTTAAATTGGTCCCCTAGTCTAAATCAGTCCCCTAGTCTTAACCATTAAGTCACATTGTGATGATTAATGATGTTGAGAAATCATTCCACTAGCTGGTAAGCACAACTTGTTGATCACATAAAAAATGATGAAAAGTGAATATTGCACAATAAATTAAAAGCATTAATGAATCGTGGCTTATGGAAGGTGAAGCTTTTTCTAACTGTTGTAACCATAATGTTACAATTCTAGGACATAAATAGATACATTGTGAGTCATTTTTTACTTTGCAAGAGTGAGATCACTTGTGTGTTCAAGACTATGAAACCCTAACTATTTGAGTGAACTTGTGGAAGGATTGTGAGTAAGCTAATAGAAAAGTGCAAGAAGAAAATCATGTAACCTAGTCTAGCAACAGATCAAGAAAAATGTAGGAACACAATAGCTAAGGAGATTAACAAAATAATATTTGATCGATAGCAAAGAACATGGCCATCCTAGATATAAGGGCATACTATTTAAAGGAAAGGATGTGGAAGGGGTAGGATTTTCATCCCTATATGATGATGTTTTACTTATAGAGGATGTAGGTGCATAACTAGATCTTGATATATAAGAACTAGGTGACAAAGAAATACACAAGTTGTACGATGCATTCTTCTCAGAATGAGTCTTAAAAGATGAACATAAATAGCTAGAAATTTCTACCTTGAGTAGAGAGATAGATATAGCTAATTTCTTCCACGAAGAATGGGTAAGAGATCCTTTGAGATGAATCCATGAACAATACATGTGGCTAGATAAGCACTATATGATTACAAAATCTTTAACACAAAAGGTGGCTAGATTCAGTGCAAATGGAATTGATCTATCCATGAATGTTATATCGGTGAGACAAGCAACAAAAGTCACAAAAGGGCCTATGGAGCATATCAATCCATTCACAAAAAATCAATTATTGACCTATGCAGATGTCTACATAATCAAATTATGGAGAACCTAGGTAAGTTCATGAAGGATTACAAAGGTAATATTCTAAATTTTGGTTCAATACTAGTTTACATACTCTTCTACCTGAGAGAAGAATTCCCAAGGTTCCCACTCTATAAGTGGAGAGAAGATCAACCTATCACCATATAGATAAGTGAGATTTAGAGGAAGTTAGAAGGAAGAATTAATGTTATTCTATGGGAATATTTCAATAATTTTTAGAAGGAGATGCATTAGCAAGAGAGGATACTCACTAGTCTATTTGAAAGATACAAAAATCACATATATTTTCTAGCAAGTACAAACAAGTGCATTATTTGTGCAATAAAACCAAGGACCCACTTGTTGACACCTTTCATGTACGAGGTAAGTGAAGATGAAGAAAATCCATATGTAGAAATGATATTAGCAATGGAAGAAAGGTCAATTTTCCAAGATTTGGCACCTGTTGAGAGATAAAGAACAAAATTCTTAGACAAAGAAGAAGAAAAAAGGAAAGCATGCCACAAAGGGTAATGAGAAGCCAAGTCACAAAGCCATCTAAGGATGTGTTGGCTAAAGTAATGAGTAGTGAAGAAATGGAAGAAGAATGTGCAAAGAGTTCCCCACACAAGTCTCAAGCACGAGAGGATGAGAGAGGACCACCACTGGTGCAACCAAAAAAAAGATCATTAGAAACTAAGATTGACATAGAGGTAGCTAAAGTTGAAAAGAAAGGTAAGAATAAATATACCACACTCTCAATTAATGATAGTGTAGATATAATTGAGATATAATTGTCAAGAAACATAATTATTCTATTTTGAAGAATATACTTGCCAAGTTTTCTAAGGATAAAAACAACAAATCCATAAGGATGTTCTTACAAGTATGAAAGAAACTAGAAGACATTGGAGTATGGATACCCAAGAAACTAAGGAAACTACTTTTTGAAAAGTGGAGCATAGGTACACAAAACTATGGAAAAGTGTTGTATGAATCCTTATACAAAATGAGACCAAAGATGATGGATGAATCACACAAGAGGATGTGTAAAGAAGTATATAGAAGTAAGTTTAGTATGTACAAGAACATGATTGATATACTAACTAGTCATGTTAGAGAAATTGAAGTGGGTATAGCTAAACACTGGGAAGAACTATCTCATGAGATAGATGAGTGAATTGAAAAGAACAAACCATAGGAAGGCATCAAATAACCATCAAGTTCAAGAAGTAAATGAGCACATAAAGAGAAATAAAGAGATGAAGAAAAAAATGAAAGACCTGAGACAGGAACAAATGAAGTAGGAGACAAGGAGGAAACACCTAGTCTTCAACAAGAGATGGGGCCAAAAATAGAAAGCATGCAAAGGGAAATATAAGCAACTCAATAGAATTTTGCAAGACCTCAATTATAGAAGAGCACACCTAGAGTTCAAATTGTCAATATTGAACAATGAGACAACACCCCACCATTCACACATGATAGTGTACATGCTACTGGAGATAGGTTAAAGTCACCAATGGACATGACTCAACAAAATACTTATGAGACCCTCAAGTTTGTAACTATTGCAATTGAATCATCATAAAAACATGAAGAGGAGAATGATAAAGAACCTAATATTATACAAGTACAAGAGGAGGAACCCCAAGAGGTAAAGTCTCTAGAAAGGGATAAAGTGCAACAAAGGTCATAAGAGAAAGATAAATATAATTATTTAGTATAAGAATCCTAGCATAAAGAGGAAGAGATAGCGGCATTATAGCCAACATCTTCAAGATCTAAGATGTCATAAAGTAAGACACTTGGACAGAAGAAAAATAAAAGTGCAAGAAAATTTTCTATAACTAAAGGAGGAAAACAATAAAAGAAGATAGATGAACAAGAAGATATATGAAAACAACTTTTTCATCATCATCTTCAAGCTCTAAAGATGAAGGAGAACTCTTCAGAAAAAAAAAAGATACAGAAGAGGAAAATAAAACTCTAGATACCATTATTTTTGAAAAGAAATAAATGATAAAACAAATGGATCTAGATGAATTTAGTGAGTATCAAAAACTCCTGACGAGATGCAAGAAGCTCGATGTAGTGAGAAAAAGATAGCAAAGGTCAAGAACACTAGTCGTCACCAGAGATCATTTTAGAACTAGCCTATGATGCATCATATGATCTAGATACATATCTAATGATTCAACATATTTTTCTAGGTGACAATTTCAAGGAAGAACTAGGAAGTGTTGAGGATCTAGTTGAGAAGAAGATAGAAGAAAGATGAATGGAGAAGCTCATAAACCTAGTAGAGCTCAAGAAGGATGCACTATAGGAAGTGAAAGATAACATGATCAAGACACTCAATGGTACCACACTGGTACTACAAAAGGTGTATGATCCAAGCTCACTCACATTGAAATTAGAATAGACTATATAGAAAGCTCAACAAGAGCTTCGATCAATGAAGGATACATAAAATTCAGTTGCTAATTGTGAATCTAATTATCTATCTAACACCTAGGTAATAATGCATCTAACTCAACAAACAAGGGTAGCGAAAGAGAAGAAAATTATATGAATGATGGAAGTGCAATGCATATTTTCACCCTAGAAAAGCATCATACAAGGACATATTAAGGATTTAAAAGCACTTATTAGCAAAGCACCAGTCACTACACTACATGGAATTGAAGGTCTCTTGGAAGACATAAGAAGTGATACCATTTCTCTCACTAATCTAAAGGTGTCATGGGAAGCCCATCTTGCTAGCATTTAGATTCAATACAAGGATGTATTTGACAATATGTAAGACCCTTTGTCATTAATGACAAAAAGGGGATAGTATAAATAACAAGGGAGAATATAAATATAAAGGAGTAAAGGGGGAGACCATATAGAGAGACAAAGGAGAAAGGAGACATGCAAAGAATAAATTGAAGGGGAGAATATTGAAGAAGAATAGACAGGTAAGATGAGTAAGAACAAGGTGAAGACATCCCAAGCAAGGGAGAATAGTATTAAGACAAAGTATAGGTCGAGAAAAATAAAGAAAAAGAAGATTCAAGAGAAGGAATGTAGAATGATAAAGGTAGCACACCCTTAAGAAAAAAATTAAAGAAGAGAATCATGAGATTTTGACTAAGTCGACACATCAGTGTAAAGATCACTATCGGTACAAAGAATTGAATGTGGACAGAATGAGATTATGACAAAGACAAACAAGTGTGATTTATAAGATGGCATAGAAAGGTTTTTCCATCAATGCTAAAAGGGGATATTTTTGGACTTACAAATATCATTACATGAAGTTTGTAAATCAGTGTTTTCATTTATTAGAAACCATTCAAGGAAGAAGAAGATGTTACAAGTAATACTACTATTGCTAGAAGAATGAAATGGTACAAATGTGTATAGTAATTCAAATAGAGCCCCCACCGGAAGACATATATGAAGTATAGTTAATCATCAATCAATTGCAAGATGAGTCGCCATGAATGTGACAAGACACAAAGTTAGTCAGAGTCAATGTGATAGGAGAAAAGGTCACAGTGATAGAAGCAAGAAAGGATAGAGGCTACAGATAGGCTCACAAATGGATTGACAGGGCTCTCAATCTAGACTCTAGGAGTAGGAGTCACAAGTTTTCTATGAACAACTTGGACATGGATTTTAAATTTGAAATCAAGTGGGATTTTTTAATGGTATATTGTGACCTGACATTGTAGAGTGCATGAAGGCACTTAGACTTCATTTGTGAATTTTTTGGTTGATTTTTCAAGGAAATTTAAGTTGATAGTTGTTAAAAGTGCAAGCTATAAAAGAGCATAGTTGTAGAAGGAAGTGTTACACTAGAAAGTGTGTTCTAAACAACAACAACAAAAAAGATGAGATTGAAGATCTCATCTTCTAGGATATACGACGAAGGTCTAAAAGGCAAGATATTACTATCTATAGATCACACACTTAGTTTTATTTCTCACCATTTCATATATCTGTAGCTCTTAATAGGGAAAGCTTCATAGTAAGATTTTATTAATCCTCCAATAAGATATCATTGAGAAAGAGATTTTTAAATCCTCTAATCATCTAGCTTTTATAGGATCTTGTAACCCTATCTGGTTATACACATTCATAATAGGATGTGTTCCAAAAATGAATAGTTGTAGCTCTTAACTAGGCAACCCTTTGCATGCATCATAAGGGCTAGTGGGTGTATTACTCCCACTATAGTTTTCATCCTCTCATCGAGGGTTTTCAAGTATAAATTTGTATATCAACATATATATACTTTTGTGTATGATATTATATGATTTTACTTTACTGCATTTACCATTATTATAGTAGTCAAGTGATTATTGTTTAGTTTTATTATAACGATGGCTAAACAGATCGGTTGGAGAGTTTGTAATAATTCACTCCCCTCACAGTATTGGTTGGGACCAACACTCTCCTCCCTTTTATATCTTAATTCAAAGAAGTCAATTCTCTTTATTACATAGCTTTTTACTTTTCATTAGATTTAGTTAATTTATATTATTCTCTATTTTATCATTTATTTACTTGTTTATTTTATGTTTATTATTACTTAGGATTAAATCCCATTTATAAAGGTAATATAGTTTCTACAATATTATTTATTATACTTAATTTTATTTATTTATTCATTTTTTATAATTTTATTTAATAATTCTAAATCTTATTTTATTGATAATAGATTATATACATGATTGTAACATCTCATTTTCCTAGGTATAAATTAACAACTAACATTCTCATAGAATATAGTTATTACTTCAATTTCATAAGAAGATAGTTATATTAGTCATGTTCATGTGAAAGTGATTTACTATTAAAAAAAATAGTTAAACAAAATTGATTAACTTAAAACATCATCAATGAATTTACTATAGAAAATAAAATCCTCATGCCATGGAATTTGAACCAAGAAATCATTGTAGGGATGCTTCTACAACCACCCAAGCTAGTCCACATATACCACTATAATAATATCAAGCAACAAATACCATCCAATATTGCTACATCAAATTTAAATGATGATTACCATTAAATACCACTATATAAAATTAGGGCCTCACATACCATTGTATCAATTAGGACATCAATTACCATTGGTTCATTTAGGGCTTTTGATACCACTGTATCAATTTTGGGCCATTGATACCACTGTATCATTTAGGGTTCTAGATACCACTAAATCAATTAGGGCTTTAGATAGCACCATATCATTCCTTTCCTTCTGATTACTTTAACTGTGGCAATAACTCAAGATTAGAAAATATGCTCATATTTATTATTCAAAAGATTGATATAGAAATCCATAAGATAAAATCTATCTCTCGTAACTAAAAGAAAATAACTGTAATGATGAAATAACTCTATTAATCTTACCATCTTGCATATACATCGTAAAAGTGATAATACCTATTTTCGACAAACAATTGAATGTATAGCTTATCTTGTCTGATGCACGTCTAGCAACTTATGGAGAGGTGAAACATTGTCAAGGTCTTAACCACCCAACCTCAGACCTCAAGTTTATCCCCACACAATCTCTAACGAGAAAGGCCCTCCCTACCCAGAATAGATAGGGACCACCTAGTCATCAATTGAGCAACCTGGTATCTAACCATACCCCTCAACTTGACAGCAAGAGATTACATTAAATGGAATCATGCATGAGCTATTAAATAATTCATATTAAAATGATAAACATTGATATGTCATAACTAATTGTTGTTTCATGTTATTGCAGATTCCTTTCTCTCACCTCATCACCCATCTCCTTAGCTACATAGCTGGGTGAGTCCCAAGTGTTCAGAATTCTCAGAATAACCAATTCTGCCAATTATACAAAAAGATTACATGCATCTAGCATTTCACAATCTATGATTACATGATCATGTTCTTTAAAGATTCGAGAATTTTTTATTGTTTAATTCTAATATCCATCGGTAAATGATTATGGATTCATACTATGTTATTCTTGGCTTCAACAAAAGATTCATAATACTTTTCTTTCATAAGAGTACAAAAATATTTATATTCACAGCCAATGCAGTGTGCCCGACATGGGTCTAGATTAGCAAAGATTAAAATTTCTTTGAAAAATATTTACTGGTTCTTCCTAAGAGTACTATCCCTTATCTCAAAGGCATATGAGAAATACTTTTGTATAAGCTTGCACTGATATGATTTTCTCTTAAACAAAGTTGTGATATAAAATCTATATTCTATTATGGAATCAATATTTTGATTTATAACTTGTTATTCAATACTTAAGCTTATGTACAGCCATCATGAGGAACAAAAGATACTTCTACAGAATGCATGGAGTGAAACAAGTACTATAGTTAATGGTGATAACACAGGAATGATTATTGATTCATGGATTTCATTATATTTTCCAGGTTACATATCCTTAACTGAGACAATCTCATGGTTATTTGGTAGTAAAATAGGAGACACGATATCAGTCCCTAAGAAGTTTCGACTAAGGATGGAAGCTATTTTTTTTACATTCTCCATTCGGACTGTATATAAATTTGGCAACAATATTATGTAAAGAGGAACATAATAGGACCGACTAGTATGGCAGTAAGAAATAAAAGAAAAGATAGACCAATGGGTTTTAAATTGGGCATTGCATATCTTATGTGACCTATACAATTTGTTCCCTATGGTTGGAAATAATGATCTCCTGCACTTCTCTGGTTGTGATCCCACGAATGGAAAGAAATGTAAAGGTGAAAGAAATAGGTTGGCAAGCTTATGAGATCAAAAATTATCTCAGTATTATCTTGACACTGCTTAAATCGCAATAGCAGGTGATTAGAAGGGTCATGAAAATGTAGAGAGTAAAGAATTATATCCAAAATGATCATCGATACTCTTATTTAATGGCCAGCTTGGCTATTCAGCTACCTTCAATTATTAAGAAGGCCATTTTGAATGCCTCATAATTCGAATTATAAAAAGAAAGAAAATAAAGAGGGAAAGAGTTGAAGAGTTTTTAATTTTTAATTTATTATTAATATGTACTCTTATATATGTTCATGTATATATATCGATGAAATGGCATCATTAGATTATAAAGTTATAATTTATTGGTGTCACTTCATTTTTATATATAGATGTTTGTATTTAAGGGTTTATAATAATGATAAGATAAAATTTAATAAACAATATTTAAAGGTATTTATTATATTTTTATTTTTATTATTTTATGTTTTTATTATATTGTTTCCTTAATAACTCATGCAGGTCCCACAAATGTATCATGTTTCAAATCGCCAGGTCCTCAACCCATTTGCTCGACGATGGTGATGCTCCTGCCTAATTCTTTTCTGACAATGCTTCCACCCCTTCGACGTGTTTCCTACAAGAAAATTCTTTGTAATTAAATTATAACTTATTTAATCATAAATAATCATAAAGGTTAACCTTCATCTCAATTCCATGAATTCATGATTAACGATCAACTAGCATGTTATCTTCACTTGAAATCATAACGACTATCTATCTTCAAATTAGGTCAAAAATTGGGATGTAACAATGATATAATTTATTAGAGTTCTAATTTAATTTTTGAATATATAATTCTATTATCATTAACTATTGAATAATATTTTATTATAGAATTAATCTTAAAATTTTATCTTAAAATGGGAACATTACATTCTATCCTTCTTCAAATTGCTTGTCCTTGATTAATTAGATATATAATTCTATTGATTTGAAAGATGTCATATTTAGTCTATGTTCTTAGGTTGTTTTCATGGCCATGATTGGAGCTCTTCTAATATCCATTTGTTTTCCACATTAGTCTTTGTAGAATTTGATCAAAACAAATTCACAGAACCCATAGAATACCTGTATGCAAAAACTTGTCATAGAGAAGGAGAGAGAAGACAAATACAAAGGTTTCTCTTTGATAATATGCAAGATAGTATTATCAGCCAAAAAGAATGAGTAAAATATACAATGGATCAATCCTTATAGAAGGATATCATAAAACCTAAAAGGGAAACCCTAACAGGTAAACATCATTTAATAATTAAATAGAAATACATGTGCATAAAGTGAAATCTTAAGAAGGGAGTAAAGGTAATTTAATAAATGTAATTAAGTTAATCCTTTACTCTTAACACCCCCTGATGATGATCAATAATGAAACTACAAAAAATTCATGACAAAGCAATAAAACTATAATGTTGAAAGCATAAATCGGTCTTGACAACATGACCTAATGAGGTACCCAACACAACCAAATCTCTGAATATTGGAGAAATAGGAAAAATCACATGGGAAAAAACCCTACCCCAAAAAGACATGAAACAAAATGAAAAAGAAAGTACAAATGATATGTCTCAAGAGACTCTCACAAATCCATAAGTACAATGAAACCCCCCATGATAGAGGCTCGAGACTTCATAGCTCCCCATGAATGGTGGAACTCTTGTTTTGTTTATCAGACCAATTTGGCTCCAATATGGAAGAAACAATGGCAGTGGACAAGGAAGATGAAATCCCTAAATGTAAGGTGAAGTCAAAAGTCCTAGTTGATGCTCAAAAAAGAATGTGTGAGAATCCTATAATGGAATCTCCAATGGAGGTGGGATAATAGGTGTATTGAATCTGTCATCTGAGAGGAGATGAATGTCCTCTGATATATCCTCAACAACTGCACTAGGTGGCTTGATGAATGGAGATTAAATGTCAGTCAATGTTGAGGGTTAATCATGGGCAACATATGGAATATGAACATGAGGTGGAGGTGTAGAAGTCACAACACTAGGTTCAAGAACAATACATAAGTTCAAGTGACCTGACTTCACATCGATAGGCTGTCATGAAGAAAGAGAGTGATTCTTTGATAGTGGAGATGGTGGACCAACATGAGAGAATGAGTACAAGTAGGAAGAATGATAAACAATCCCTGTAGTAAGAATATTGCTTGTCTCATTATCTTTGATGTGCATTGAACGTGTCAACTCAACTGTCCTCCCTATCTCACTATGAGTATTCTAATAAATAGAGATAAGGTTAGAGGACAAGGATGGAATACATAGTACATCATGAAATGTACCATCATCAGTGTCAATAGAAACTTTCCCACATACAGTCATAACAGTGTTTTCCCCCATCAAAATGTGTGGAGTAGGAGAAGCCTCAGAAGTAGAGAACAAATCCTGAGAAGATGTCATATGGTGTGAAGCACCTGAATCCAATAGTCATCTAAAAAAATGTGGAGCAATAGTTACACATAATGCATGACCCTTTCCTGTGTCTTTCTCATCTGTCTGAAATGATGATGATGAAGACATGTGAGAAGTAGAGTAAGGAATGCCAGTATTTCTCTTCTAAAGAAGAGAAGTCAAATCTTAAACATGTTTTACATATCCATCTATCTGAAACATGACTCATCGTGATTGGAATTTTGACAATACAAACATTTCAGTCTTTCTCTATTTGATTTTTTTTATTAAGAGGTGTGCTCGAGGAGATCTGAGTAATAGAATCCATCTAAGGCTTTGTAGGTTGTGACTTCTATTTCTTTTCCTTCTTCCCAAAGATGTGTGAGCTACCAATGTATGATTTTGTGATCCTATGAGAGAGTCCAGTTGAGAGAGCTTTGCTTCCTCTTGAGTCAAATGATCACAAAAAACCTCAAAGGATGGCATGGTAAATTGAGGACCCAAAGCATCCATTATGGAATGAAATGTAGAAGAAAAGAATCTAAAAGTTCCCATGAAGCTTAGAAAAAATAAGGTAAATGCACTCAGTATCAGTTGTGTTCTTCCCACAACCCTACAAAAAAGATCTATGTTGTTTAAATATCATCAAAAATTCTTCATCAGAGGGAAAAGCATCAGGTACAAGTGATGTAATCTCTTCCTCAATTTGAAGTGCTCTGAATTCATTGATGCTACCAAACAAGTTCTTGAACTTAACCCACATCTCTCAAGGAGCATCACACCCATCAAGATGAAACTACAAGCTATCTGAAACATTCAAATAAATCAAACCCATGGCCTTGTACATCTTATTCCTATGTTGCAAGGTCTAAAAGGTACTCTAGAAAACTGGTTTCACTTCATCTAAACAAGACCACAACCCTTTTGAACAGAGAAGTCGTATCATTAGGGTTTTCCATGTGTGCTAGTTATGTGGCATCAAAATTTATAGACAAGAAGAGGTCTTGGCCATTTTTTATTAGAATGTATTTTTTATATAATTATAGTTTACTAATGTAAATGACATAAACAAGAATTAAAAACAACCCCACAATGCAAAAAAAATTGAACCTCGGCAACTAGATATAAAGTGTATAAAAGAAAAGAGAAATAAATATTCGGTTGAGTATCATGTGTAACTTTTGAAAAATCTAATAAAATAATAGAGAATTTGGAAAGTGTTTGAGAAGATCTTTCTGGTGCTTCTTCTGGATCAAAAATTAGAGCTAATTTGAGAAAATTAGGTTCCTCAGAATGCAAGAAGATCAACTAGATTTGACTGCAAAAACAAGTACCAAAATGGGAAAAAAAAATTGCCTAAATAAACCCCATGAGAGTGTCGAGCTCAGAATTAACTTTCTAATGGTATCTCATTTGCCCAATTTTGACATCGTATGCTCAAGATATGATCAAACTGTAGACACCTAAAAACCTTTAGAAAATAAAGTATTTTTATTTTCTGAAAAAGTCCTGATGACATCATCATTTATGAATTAATTAATTAATTAATTTTCATGCCATTAAATCCCTTTATCTTAATTAAAAATATTTAATTAAGGAATCCCTCCCAAAAATGTTTAAATCTTATTTAAACATTATTTCCTTATTTATTAATTATTTAATTAATAAATTGACCAAAAATCCTAAAATAAATTAAAAAAATATTTTTTGCCCAAAACTTGGCCAATTTCCTTATGACCAGTAACCTCTTCCAAAATCTTCTAATCCTTCTTTAAATTCGATTAAAGGCTAATCTCATCATTTCCTACCCCTAACCCCAACTCAAAATATTTAATTAAAATTAAATATTAATCCTCATGTTTATTAAAAAAGTTTTAATAAATATCTCCTCAACCCAAACCCTTGAAATAAATAAAACTTTATTTATTTTCTAAAAATCTAATTTATCCTCATCCTAGGAAATTCTAGACTATTCTAGAAAGTCTTTATCCTCATCCAAAATCTAGACTCTTCTAGAAGATGTCTTTAAACCTAATCCTAATCCCCTCCTAACCTTGTCACATTCCCTAAACATGGGTTAAAACTTACTAACCCAAGCCAAAGTTAACAAATATCTCCTCCTTCACCCACCCTCATTAAATGCCATCCACTTGCCTATCCCTAAGCTAATCCTAAACCATCCTAATCCATCCTCTAATCATTTGCACAAGCCTAAACAAGTTTAAAACCTTCTGAATCAAGTCCAAGTCGAAATTGCTCTCATCACCCTCAAAATATCTCAACCATAAAACTTTATGAAGTCCACTAGGTCATAAATGACTCTTACAAGCCCTTTTATTGCTCTTACAAGTCATTATGAGGGTCTTTATGAAGATTTTATCCCTTGAGCCTCCTTTGTTGACTCATCCTTCCCCTTTCCTCCATCCTCTCACCATGTGACATGTGTCACTCCTTGATTGGCTATAAGGAAGCACAATCCATGTGCTCTCCTCTCATGCAATCTGAGCCCTCCATAAGCTTTTTCCCATCCTTGCATCTTAGCCCTCAAACCCTCAAGCCTCTTGCCTATAAATTGGATCCTTCCCCTTTGCAAAATAACACAATCCATGAAGTAAAGTCATAATGCCATTTTGAGAAGCCATTTTACATCCAAACCATACACTCACATCCAAATTCCAACTCCATTTGAAGCCCTTTTTGAAGCATAAGCTTGAGCATACATCCTATCTATTTAGACAAAGCCACTCAACAAGAGAGCTTCTCATTGAGAGAGTCCATTAATGGCTCATATTCTCAATTGAGAGTTCATCTTAGTCTATCTTGAAGTTTATGAATTTTTTTAGTTTGTAGAAGCTTTATTTAAATTTGGTTTCTATTAGCATACTAACATTGCTCATATACATTTTGGCACGCCCGGTGGGACCCCGCATGGGTCATCTTCATTAGCTTTTTTAGTCAAGTTTTGTATGTTATTTGCTGATTTTGGCTAATTTTTCTTGTTTTTTTGATTGCTAGGATTGTATAAATTAGTTTTGTAGGTCCACATGAGCATGAAGAAAACAAAAGAACTCATAATCTATCTCATAGTGTTTGCAGATTTTTCAAGCTTATAGGTGGACAAAGAACTTGAAATTCTTCTTCCTCTTCTTGTCTATATTCTTCTTATTCCATCTACTTCTTCTTCTTCTTCTTGTGGGAGATCTTGGCCATTTTTTTTAAGGAAGAAAAATCATACACACTTCTTTTTAGTGCTTAAAATGAACCCCCAAATCATACTTAAATCCATTGAAAAATTAAAAATTTGCAAGAAAGAAAAAATCTTTTAACAAGTGAAACTAAACCAATCTAATCATTTGCATCCTTGCAATATCAAGGTTTTAGATGCATTCATGCAAAATTAGGAACACTTCATTTTTGGAAATTTAAAAAGAACTTCAAGTTTCCATTTCAAAAGGTTCAAAATAAACACTAAGTGCACACTAAAGTTCTTTTAAAAAATCTCATGAAAACTAAGAGTCCTAAATGGTTGCCAAAAATTGTCCTAAAAGATTTGTTATTTGTTCCAAACAAATGTCTTATTGCAAAATCTTGAATGTTTCTTAGGATTTTCATGCATCAAAACAATCTAGGAATATCATTTTTGGGCTTAAAATATGCAAACTAGAACACAAAATCTTGAATGAAAACCAAAGTCCAAAGAGTCATTTTCACTTTTGAGTCCAAAACAATCTTGAATGATCTAAGGTTAAAACAAAGCACTTCAAAGTTCTTAAAACAACACACAAAATCTCAATCTTGAATGCTCAAAAGAAAACACTTGAATGTTTAACCACTTTTCTTTGAATGCATGTTGCTAAAATCACTCTTGAATGCCATGGATTAAAATCAAATTTTCTTTGAATGCATGATTAAAACAACAAATCCAATCTTGAATTCTAAGGATCAATTAACCATTGCAATATCAAACACTTCATTTGGAGCTTCTAAAAATTGAACAAAACAAATCTCTTTTCCACATGCAATCTAGGTAAAGTTTGATTTTTGGACATTTAAGAAACCTTGTTAAGTTAAAATACAAATTTGCAAAAATCAATTTGAGTAGTTCCTTGGACTCACCTCTTTTCTAATCACCCATCAAATATTAACCATTGGTTGCAATCTCAGCGCCATTTATGGGGATGGGTCTACTTGAAAAAGGTGTTAAATGTTCCACAATCTAACTCACTCACTTGGTCTTTGAATGTTTGCTTTAACTTTATCAAAATTCTTAAATGATCAAAACTCTAGATTAAATCGATCACACTTCAAGTTTGGGCACTAAAATTGAACAACAACTGACGTGGAGAGCCTCCGAGCGCGCTTGAAATCGAATCTCACACACTTTTGTTTTGGGCTTAAAACAAACTCACACTCAATCTTGAATGCCTTAAAGAAAATTAATCGATACTTGACGTGGAGGGCCTCTGGGTGCGCGAGTTTGCTTTTGTTGACCCTAACTCTTCATATTGTTTGCATTCTTCGATCGATTTACTTTTGTTGGCGCTTCAAGTTGGAATTGAACATTGTCTCTTAAACATGAGTGCTTGCAAAGTCTAGATTAGCACACATAAGAGTCAGTTGGTAAAAGAACAAGCGTGTTTTTTAGCCCAAGGTCATCCAAGTCTTCTCTCCCCTTGTCGTCTTTCGAGGTCATCTTGGGTGCATAAGATTAGGATCCAAAACCTTGTTTCTTTTTAGGAGGCCTGCTTGGGGATTTCATCACCCCTTGGACGACCTCAACTCCAGCGTTCTGGCAGAGTATAAGAATTGGGAGGTGAATCGAAAGACACCTCTCTTGGGATCAAGATTTTGTCACTCGGGCTAAGCCTCAAGGAACTTTATACCCTTGAGAAGTGAAAGAGGAGAAGTGGGTTACCGCTCCTCTCGGCTGTGTGACATCTTTTTGGTCTCATCTACGGATTTGGGCCTCACGTACCTTGGGTATATCGAGGACTCCTTAGCTAAACCAACTGTCAACCTTGTAGACAACCATCTAGGATGTTAATGTGTTTGAGGTGACTGATCGAAACATTTGTAGAACATACACACTCCTTGGCGCAAGTATCACTTTCTGAGAATCAAAAACATCTATCTGGTTGTTTCTATCTATTGCTTGATCTTTTATTTGTTGAATGAATGTTTGCCAAACTTGGTCAATCCTAGCTTAGGGCATACTTAGCGTAGTCACTGCCTATTCCATAAGTTGAACGAGTTGAAGCAAAACAACCAAGATCTCTCAAAGCCAAGCAGATTCAGAAATTGATGTCAGAGCAACCCAAACCCAAATAAAAGTTCCACAAAGTTAAACTCAAACCATCTCTAGCATACCAAGAACTTTCAGCCAAGAGAAAAGAAATAACACCAAGCCCACGAATTTCCAAACTCCACAAAGCAGAGGACAAAGCTACCGACGAAGCACTTCAAGAGGCCTGGTTAGAGCGCACAATCAAATTTAGCCAACATCTAGGAGTTAATCCTGCTTATGCCTTACCAACTAGGCATGATTTCTATGATTAGACACCCTTGTTTCTCCACATCTTCTTGGATTAGCTTCACTTTAGAGTCATCTTTGTAGAAAAGCCAGCCATCTTAGGTTATCCCCTTAAGCATTATTAGCTCATCCATCTCATTTAGAATCAAACCATCTAGCCAGCAATCAAAACCTCACATCCAAGCCTTCAAAATTGTTGTCACTTTTTCCAAAAGTTTGCCACTCCTAAAATCTTCCAAATCCATCAATCTCACCAAAGTTATCCCTTTGACAAAGCTTTGTCTAGGGTAATCCAGCTTTGTCACTTGTTATCCCTCATCACCTTGAGCTAAAGGTTGGGATCCACAAGTGGTCAATCTCGTGTTCTTTCTAAAGGATCATCAGTCTATCCTTAAGTTGACACAATCACCACCAAGCTTGCACATAGGAAAGCAGACCTTTCGTGCTTTGGCAACATATCTTTGAAGTTAGAATCTCCAACCCAATCCTCCTTAGGTTTTGTCATATAGCTTTGCCTTAACCTAGGAAATCATTTGCATAGAGAAGCCTTCCCCCTTTTGCATCCATCAGCATCATTGCATCTCATCCCTAGGAGCATTTTTCATGCCACCCGTCACTCGCTTAGCCAAGAAGAAAGAAACAATGGAGCCCTATCATTTGGATCGAACAACCTCACCCCCCTTGAGCACTCAGCCATCCTTCAGCCCAGAGAAAGCTATGCCATCATATACTGACATTGAAGCTTTCATGAACCAACCAGGAAATGTAGTATTGGTAAATGCCATTATAGACAAGAACAAAGAGACAATCATGGCTAATTTTCGAAGGGAAAATGTAGGAACCTTTGACTTTGGAAGACCCCCTCCATTATCAAATCCATCTCACCCATTTTTTGGGCAGCTACCACCACCCATAGGCTCTTATGATCCAAATTATCCTCAATATATGCCAAAAGAAGAGCCTCCAGCCAATCCATATGATCCAACAGACCCAAACATACCATCATCCACCCAAGTTGAAATCTCCATGCCGCAAGCCAACCCATCCACCACCACTCCATCCTTGGTTCATACCTCTCCGCTCCAAACCCCCTTTACCCAAAATAGCTCACCGTTCACCCCCTTCACTATTGCTGCTGCTGCTCCCCAACCCAGCCTTCCAAATCCACCCATCTCCCAAATCAGTGCTAGCATCTTTGGCCAACCTCAGCAATATACAACAGGGATGCCACCCATGGGGCCAATTAATCAACCTTTCATCACCCCCAGCTTGTTCACTACAGCCCAAAGCACAATCCCATCATTTCCATTAGGTCTTGGGAGCTCAATACCATTAGCCACAAATCTACAAGCTACTACCCTCACTCCACAAAGCTATCAAATCCCACAAGCTACTACCAATTTTCTACCAAACTCCCAAGTGACCCCAGCCCCTGCCACCACTCTACCAAGCTTCCAAATCCAACCACAAAGCTATCAAACCCCATCAGTTCCATTCCCAAGCTTTCAATTCCCACCACCTCCACCACCAACTAATCCATTACCTCCAATTACCAACTACTTTTCAATGCCACTTCTAGGAGGTAATCCACCACCCCAGCCAACCACCAATTATTTGCAGATACCATCCCAAATGGGGGCACAACCCACATATATTGGTCAAACCCCACAAGCCCCCCAATCCTTTCCCCAAGCCTCTCAACCATCTTATACCTTACCTCCACAAAGCAATCCATTTATCCCACAGCAAGCTTATGTTCCTCAATCCCAACCTCAAAACCCATATCAACAGCAAGCCTCGCAGCACATGCAGCAATATGCGCCACCTCCCCCTCAGCAACCTGTCATCCACCATGCAGCTGCCCAAACAATGTACAATCCCTATCAGTAAATCCCTCATAGCCATCCATATTCAGTGGCCCCATCCAGCACATACCTACCTCAAGGCACTCCTACATTGGGGGCACCCCAACCATCACCTATCAATTCAGAATGGGAGCAAATGAAGATAGCTCTGAAAGCCATCCAAGAAGGGAATGATCCGAAGACATTCAAGTTTGATAATGTGTGTCCTTACCCATTTGACAGAGCCATTACCATGACACCATTTCCCAAACACTTTGAGGTACCCAAATTTGACAAATTCAGAGGAAAAGGAGACCCTGTCACACATATCAAAGAATTTTACATGCACTGCCAAGACGTAGCATACAATGATGTCTTCCTCTTGCGCCTTTTTCCCAAAAGCTTAGCTGGACCAGCTCTTGAATGGTTTTATAGAATCCCCTATGGCACAATTAAAAACTTTGCTGAATTATCTGGGGCATTTGTAGCCCAATATGCCCATCTTGTTGAAACAGAGGTATCAATAGTTGATCTTGTCCGCACCAAGAAAAAAGGTGGAGAAAGCCTTGCCGAATACCTGCAAAGATGGAAAACCCTTACCACCCGCATATCCTGCACCTTGCCAGAACGCCATGTGGTGAAAATGTTTATTGATAATGCCCATCCTAGCTTGGCTCACCACATGACCATGAACTGTTTGCAAACCTACAAAGATATCAAAGAGAAAGGAATGATCCTTGAGCAAGGACTCATTAAAGATGGTGTGGTCAAGCTTTACAAATAAGCCAACCAAAATCAATCACATTCCAATGACAAGTCTAGGTATTGGAACAAAAACAAGCACGTTGCAACAGATGGCGTCACTGACACTAGACATGTGAATATTGTTGGTCCTTCTCATAACCAGTCCAACCCACCATATCAACCAAAAAATCAACAAGCTATCAACTACCAACAACAGAATAACCAAAGCTATCAAAACCACAATCCAAGACCCAACTTCCAAGGGTCTAGCAATCAAGCTAATGCCATCAATGTAGCTGCAGGACAAAAGCCTAGATTCCAACCTACACCTAGAAACTATACACCCCTTGGTGAGCCATTGGATGTCATTTTTGAGAAATTAGTCAAAGAAAACCTCATCAAATTTCCTCCTACCCAGCAAATTGACCCAAGCCAATCCAAAGCTGCATGGTACAAAGATAATGAGTACTGCAAATTTCATAGGGTAAAAGGTCACACTAGCCTCAGATGCATGAAACTGAAAGACTATGTGCAGGACCTCATTGATCAGAAGGAAATCACTGTTGGTGCCCAAACCTCTCCCAATGTAGGCTTACAGATCTATCAAAATGCTTTTCCTCCACACCACAACCAAAATCCTGGAAAAGCACCTATCCAAACCAACAACAACAACACCAACAACCGTCAGCCAAACCAACAGCATGGGAAGAACAATGACCACACTTCATCCTATATAGACTATGGTAGCCTTATAGGTTGTATATCTGAGAAAGAGCCTTCCGTCAATGTTGTCAATATCCAAGGACCAAACAATGAGTGTGCAGTCACCACTCGAAGAGCACGATTTAACATCGCAGGCCCACCTGTTACACCAACACCATCAGCTCCATCAAAAAGCTAGTACAATATCTTGGAACACCTTGGGAACATGCCAGCCCAAATCTCCATTTTAGACCTTCTTCGCACTAGTCCTGTGTACAAGAACATCCTTGACAGTGCTCTCATAGAATCTCGTGTCCCTTCTGATATCAATGCTGCTAATTTTTGTAATCTTGTTGGACACCTCTCATCCTCATGTGCCCTATCATTCAAACCCACCGACATACCCGTAGTCGAGCCAGATCACACCCTTCCGCTTCGCATAGCCATCATGGTATCCAACTTTGATGTAAAAAGAGTAATGATAGATAATGGATCAGCCTTGAATATTTGCACCCTAAAATTTATAAAACAAGCTGGGTATACTGAGGCAGATATCATCAGTGAGGTTATCACCATCAAAGCTTATGACAACTTGGAAAGAACCACAAAAGGAACTATTTTGCTGCCAATCAAGGTTGGGCCAGTCATCCAAGAGACACTCTGCCATGTTATTGATCTAAACCTACCATTTAACATCCTCCTCGGTCTCCCATGGATTCATGCCATGAAAGCCATTCCATCCACTTACCATCAGTGCATCAAATTTTTGCATCAAGGCACTAAGGTAACCATCCATGCTGATCCAGAACCCTTTGCTTACTGCAATGTGGTTGAAGCTTCATATACAAACCATTGCCCTGGAATTGATATCGGCACATCCATCGCCAGCTCATCCCACACTTATAATGACCCAGAAACCATCCTCGTCTCTACCCTGTCTACCGTGAAGATCAATAACAAAGGTTGTGGAGAGTATAGTCTGTCAGATGCATTTGTTGTCGGGGCACTCCCACTTGATCCACATGCCCATGGACGACCAACATATCACAAAGCTAAGGAGGTTCCACCTCCTCGATACAAACAGTTTGGCCCAACAACCTTTGTATCCTCAAAAATCCCTCTTCATGAGGAGCTCACTCCAGATATCAACAAATGGTTACATAAGGATGCACCTCAAAGAAATCAAGCACGCCTTGATCACTTCAGCCAAAAGTATCCCCAAGAACATAAGCTCATCACTGACAAATGGAACTATCAAGGTGGTGGTCTAGGACCAGAAGAAAGAGGCATGCAGTGCCCCATCAACGCACACAAGTGGGAATCGAAGTCAAGTCTTGGCTTTGGCATACCCACAATTGGGGGCACCAATGAGAACGGTCATGCTTTTTTAAACATTCACCGCAACCTTGTCGAAATCGAAGACATTCCTGAGGAAGTTGAAAAGAGAGCCTACGACGATATCCTAGACCAAATCTCCCTCGGAGACTCTGTTCTCCAAGAACTATCCATCCACCTCATTGACCTACCACTCGCCCATCCACAACTCATAGATTGGGACCAACCAAGTGTCATACACATCGATGAGTTCACATCAGAAGAGGCACTTCTAAGATTCATGGGAGCTGAAACTCCTCACAAGAAAACAAAGCCAGATTCTGCCTATATCTACAAGCTAGATCCCAAGGGGTATTTTGGAGAAAATCCCCAACCTAGTTCCGATACACCCAAAACTAGAACTAAGGTGAATCTAAGACTAGCTAAGGCAACGAAGAGAACCCCTCAGCAAGAAAATCCAGAAGAACATGAGGATTTAGCATTGCCTCCTCAAGATAATCGACCAGAGGTGTCTTCTATTCTAATTGAGGATACTCAAGAAGTCAACATTGGTTCATCAGAGATCCCCAGACATGTTCACACTGCTGCATCCCTATCACAAGACCAAGCTAACCTCCTCTTTGAGGTCTTAAGAGAGAACATTGGCTGATTTGCATGGTCATATAAGGACATGCCAGGACTTGATCCAAAGATTGTAGTTCATCATCTTGCAGTTGATCCAAAGATCAAGCCTGTTAGACAAAAGCTTAGAAAAATGCACCCCAAGGTGGCATTATTGGTCAAAGCTGAATTAGAAAGAATGTTAGCTGCTAAAGTTATCCGACCTATCGACTACTCAGAGTGGATCTCCAACATGGTCCCTGTCACTAAACCTTCCGGTGACATCAGAATCTACACTGATTTTAGAGATCTTAACAAAGCTTGTCCAAAAGATGATTTTCCCTTGCCCAACATAGATATGATTGTAGATCTTACAGCTGGACATGAAATTTTGTCCCTCATGGATGGATTTTCTGGGTATAATCAAATCAAGATTGCAGAAGAGGATCAACATAAGACAACATTCACTACCCCTTGGGGAACCTTTTGCTACAACATGATGCCTTTTGGCCTAAAGAATGCTGGGGCTACCTATCAAAGAGCTATGACAGCCATTTTTCATGATCTCATCCATAGCATTTTGGAGGATTATGTGGATGATATCTTGGTCAAGTCTCATACCTTCATGGATCATCTTGCTGACCTGGAGAAAGTCTTTGATAGGTTAGCCAAATATCATCTCATGCTGAATCCCAAGAAATGTGTCTTTGGGGTCACATCTGGCAAGCTTCTAGGTTTCATAGTTTCTAAACGAGGTATAGAGATCGACCCCAAGAAGGTCAAGGCTATCTTAGACATGCCTCCTCCCCAGACACTACGACAGCTTTTCTCTCTTCAAGGAAAGCTCCAATCTGTTTGGCGCTTCATCTCCCAGCTTGCAGATAAGTGTACACCATTTTCACATTTACTGAAGAAGGATGAGAACTTCAGGTGGGATCCTTTATGTCAGCGCAACTTCGACCATCTCAAGCAGTATCTCATCAATCCCCCTATCTTGGTTCCACCAGTTCCTGGTCGTCCCCTGATTTTGTACATATCAGCAACACCTACTGCTCTAGGGGCACTTCTAGTACAGCTTGATGACTACAATAGAGAAAGATCCATCTACTACATCAGTAGAACCCTAGTTGGTTATGAACTCAATTACACTCCTATGGAAAAAGCTTGTTTGGCAGTTGTTTTCTCAACTCAAAAGCTTCTCCATTACATGCTAAGTCATACCATCCAACTAGTCTCCAAGATTGACCCTCTCAAGTATATGCTCTCTAGAACAGCACTTACAGGCCGTTTGGCCAAATGGGTTATGCTCCTTAGTGAATTTGACATCCAGTATGTGGATAGAAAGGCAATCAAAGGGCAAGCTATAGCAGATCACCTAGCTGATGCACCTCTAATAGATGCTTATCCATTGATCACAGAATTTCCAGATGAGCATATCTGTCTAATTGAAGAACAACCCCCATGGAAACTTTATTTTGATGGCTCATACACATCTCATGGATCAGGGGCAGGAATATTGTTGGTCACACCTCAAGGAGATTACATTCCAAAAGCCTTCAAGCTACAATTCCCTAGCACCAACAATATAGCTGAATATGAGGCCCTCATAGCAGGATTAAAGATAGTTGCAGAATGGAACATTGTTGAGCTACAAATCTTTGGCGATTCTCAGCTCATCATCAAGCAAGCCCTAAATGAATATCAAACCAAAGATGAAAAGCTATTACCCTACAAAGAGCTGGTTGATCAGCTAACCCAACATTTTACAAAGCTTCAGTTTACACAAGTGCCTCGAATACAAAACAAAGCAGCAGATGCTATGGCTACTATAGGCTCGCTCTTGGAAATTCCCCAAGAAGCTACACAGTATGAGTTTTTAGTGGAGCAGCTCCTCACACCCGCCTATGCGAATGAGGATTCAAACCGTGTTTGTATCTTGGTTGGTCCCCAATCCCCTTGGTACCATGAGATTCACGCTTACCTTAATGATGGTATCATATCCCCTCACCTCACACGTACCCAATGCCAGAACCTCATCCGAAAATCATCCCGCTATGTTATCATAGCCAATACCCTATATCGTCGGGGTTATCACGATACTCTCTCTCGATGTTTAGATCAAAATGAGGCCGCGATGGTGTTAAAGGAAGTACACTCTGGACTTTGCGGTGCCCACACGAGTGGTATTGTCCTAGCATGAAAAATCCTTAGAGCAAGCTACTATTGGCCTACCATTGAAGAAGACTCCTGTGACTTTGTCAGAAAGTGTCTCCCATGTCAGCAGCATGCAAATCTTGTGCACGCTCTGGCACAGGATCTATAGCCTATTGCACCACCTTGGCCTTTCGCTTGTTGGGGCCTTGATCTAGTTGGAACTATCACACCCCTCTCATCTGATGGACATAAATGGATAATAATAGCTACAGACTATTTCACTAAATGGGTGGAAGCAGTCCCCCTAGTCTCAGCTACAGGAGTTCAGGTCTCCAAGTTCATCTTGTACCACATTGTTTGTCGCTTCGGCATCCCATCCACCATCTTCACCGACCACGGAGGTAACTTTGAAAATCTCAACATGGAAGAATTATGCACTTCCCTCTGCATCCATCACCACTTTTCTAGCCCATATTTCCCACAAGGTAACAGCCAGGCAGAGGCAACTAACAAAACCCTCCTCAAAATTCTAAAGAAAGTTGTCAATGATTTCGGCCGTGATTGGCACCTACAAATAAATCCAGCCCTATGGGCCTATCGAACTTCCTTCCGTACATCCACAGGCACAACTCCATACTCCCTAGTCTATGGTGCCGAAGTGGTACTACCTATAGAGGTTGAACTTCCCTCCTTGCGCATATCTTTGCAAGGGCAAATATCAGATGAAGAATATAGAGTAGCTCGACTCACCCAGCTAGATCTCTTAGACGAGAAGCGGCAACAAGCCTATGATCATCTCACAGTCTATCAAACTTGTCTCAAAAGACATTTCAACAAGAAGGTGCTTCCACGACACTTTCAGCCAGGTGACATGGTCCTCAAAGAAAACATGAAAGTCCAAGTAGATCGAGAAAAGAAAGGCAAGTTTGAACCTACATGGCTTGGTCCTTATGTTGTCACTGCTTCCTTTAGCTCTGGAGCTTATCAGCTATCTACACCAGAAGGAGAACTCTTGAATGATCCTACTAACATCATTCATCTCAAGAAGTTCTATGCTTGAAGATGCTTGGTATACCAGGCTTTTGAAAAATACAAAAGAAAAAAATAGTAAAAAGGAATAAGCGTCCAATGGTGAAAACTTGGCAATTCAAGCACCTTGGATAGGTACCTTGGTGAAAACCTAGTAATTCAGGGGCCTGGTGTACTAAAGACTAATCCATTATCTATCACTATCCTATCCCTCATCCATTTACCCACCATCCCATAAGACACACTTGCTTGTTCCCTTGGTGTTCCAACCAAATATCCAAAATCTGATGAAGCTTGTAAATACCTCCTGTACAGCTTGTAAATCTTGTACCAAAGCTTGTATTATACCTTGTAAATCTTGTACCATACCTTGTCTATCCGAATCTTGTCCAAGGTTTGTACCATATTCCAGCCTATAAATAATCTTGTATCCTAGCTTGTATACTATCACGTGCACACACAAAACCCCATTTTCACTTAATCTTTTTGCAAACCATCTACCTATCCACCTATCACCTATTATAGACATCCCATCCTTCACAAACATTTCCATCTCACAAAAACCAAAACATGAAAAAACTTGTACATTTGTAACATATCTTGGTCCATCAGCTTGTACATTATCTTTAGCTTAGTACCATTGTATCTATCTAGCATTCGTGTCAGTTCGTCCTTGGTCAACATCTTGCACACATCGCACACTTTGGTTAGATATTCCAATGCATCTTTTAGCTAGATTTCCTTTCACCAAAGTGTTATCTTTCTTAGTTCAGCTTGCCAGACGCATCACTCATCCAAATCCACCAGCTTAGGTGCTCTCCGATAGGTCCTTGCAGGATATAGCTTTCCTCATGTCTGATCTTGGTCCGTTAGTACCTCGTCCTACCCATCTCGTTGGCAAACGGTTCTCTTTTGGATTTTCACTTTCTTTTGATTTGGGATCTTCCCTTTTGGGTCTTGAAGTATCTTTTCCAAGCAATCTCCTTGTTCCCTCCTCAAGGTTGCCACGATCTTCCATATCATGGTATGCTGCGAATGGGGCAATTAGAGCGTAAGGTCTTGATCAGGTCTTTCATTTGTTTTTCTTTTCTCCTTGTGGGTTCTCCAATGTCATTTCCACGTTGCTTCCTCTAGGATTCATGTGTGATGTTGGGGCAATCCTTGCGTGATTTTTTTGAGTTAGTTTGTCAATCCTTTGGACGGTTGGTGAAAAGGCCTTGATGTTCTTGGTAACCTTGGCAATTAACCAATAGTCCTATAGAAAATCTAGTGCTCAACTACATGGTGGTACTTCTCTTTGAAGTATCCCCCCGCTCAAAAAGCTTAAATGGGTTTCCTTCATCTCCATTATCCCCCATCCATATCCAGCATCCGTCTCTCTTACCCCAGCTGATGCATCAATATCTCTTTGAATCACTCATCACTCTTAGCTTTAGGGATCCACAATCCTAGTCTTAGGGATCCACCAATCCAAATCAACCCACCAAGCCTCATCTTTCGAGATCCACAATCCTAGTCCTAGGGATCTTCGAAACCCATCTTCCGCCAATCTAACTCTTTGAAATCCTGGTGCATCAGCTTTATAATCCCCTCATCCATCTCCCTATCCTGGATTCCTTTCTATAGCGCCCTGCTCCTTCATCCTCCACCTTCCCTAAGGTCTTAAGCTTGCTTCCTCTTGTGCATCTGATTCTCCTTTATCATTCTCCCATAGTGAGAGTTTGAGCTAATTCAGCCCCTTCTCTTTTCCAATCTGAGTCTCCTTGCTCATCTCGGATTCTTGTACTTTTCAAGAAGCCATCGAGCCTCGCTTTCTCTCCTCGCTACCTTCTTGAGGGGGCATCTCACAGTCCATTCTCTCCTCTTCTGCTCTAGCCTTGGGCATCTTATTTTCTTATCTTTGATGCCATGCCACTTGCGGCATCACATCAAAGAGGGGCAAAATGTAGACACCTAAAAATCTTTAGAAAATAAAGTATTTTTATTTTCTGAAAAAATTCTGATGACATCATCATTAATTAATTAATTAATTATTTAATTAATTAATTAATTTTCATGCCATTAAATCCCTTTATCTTAATTAAAAATATTTAATTAAGGAATCCCTCCCAAAAATGTTTAAATCTTATTTAAACATTATTTCCTTATTTATTAATTATTTAATTAATAAATTGACCAAAAATCCTAAAATAAATTAAAAAATTTATTTTTTGCCCAAAACTTGGCCAATTTCCTTATGACCAGTAACCTCTTCCAAAATCTTCTAATCCTTCTTTAAATTCGATTAAAGGCTAATCTCATCATTTCCTACCCCTAACCCCAACTCAAAATATTTAATTAAAATTAAATATTAATCCTCATGTTTATTAAAAAAGTTTTAATAAATATCTCCTCAACCCAAACCCTTGAAATAAATAAAACTTTATTTATTTTCTAAAAATCTAATTTATCCTCATCCTAGGAAATTCTAGACTATTCTAGAAAGTCTTTATCCTCATCCAAAATCTAGACTCTTCTAGAAGATGTCTTTAAACCTAATCCTAATCCCCTCCTAACCTTGTCACATTCCCTAAACATGGGTTAAAACTTACTAACCCAAGCCAAAGTTAACAAATATCTCCTCCTTCACCCACCCTCATTAAATGCCATCCACTTGCCTATCCATAAGCTAATCCTAAACCATCCTAATCCATCCTCTAATCATTTGCACAAGCCTAAACAAGCTTAAAACCTTCTTAATCAAGTCCAAGTCGAAATTGCTCTCATCACCCTCAAAATATCTCAACCATAAAACTTTATGAAGTCCACTAGGTCATAAATGACTCTTACAAGCCCTTTTATTGCTCTTACAAGTCATTATGAGGGTCTTTATGAAGATTTTATCCCTTGAGCCTCCTTTTTTGACTCATCCTTCCCCTTTCCTCCATCCTCTCACCATGTGACATGTGTCACTCCTTGATTGGCTATAAGGAAGCACAATCCATGTGCTCTCCTCTCATGCAATCTGAGCCCTCCATAAGCTTTTTCCCATCCTTGCATCTTAGCCCTCAAACCCTCAAGCCTCTTGCCTATAAATTGGATCCTTCCCCTTTGCAAAATAACACAATCCATGAAGTAAAGTCATAATGCCATTTTTAGAAGCCATTTTACATCCAAACCATACACTCACATCCAAATTCCAACTCCATTTGAAGCCCTTTTTGAAGCATAAGCTTGAGCATACATCCTATCTATTTAGACAAAGCCACTCAACAAGAGAGCTTCTCATTGAGAGAGTCCATTAATGGCTCATATTCTCAATTGAGAGTTCATCTTAGTCTATCTTGAAGTTTATGAATTTTGTTTAGTTTGTAGAAGCTTTATTTAAATTTGGTTTCTATTAGCATACTAACATTGCTCATACACACAAACCACCATCAACTATTTTTATGATAAATCCTATCAAATTGATGAAGATTCGAAGGTTGTCAAGTTTTAGTTAGTGTGTGATGGTGTCATACCTATGCTTTGTACTGTTGATGTAAGTGACTATACCGCCAATGTCAGCAATGGTACACTTATGGAGGCACTTTTGAAAGGGTATGCACTTTTTATTTTTAAAGTATTTTTTGAAACTTCTTTAAACCCATGAGTTTACAAAAATATTGTATTTTTTGTCAAGCATTTTTTTAATTTAATTTTTTTGAATAAAATAATAAATCTCTTCCTTGGGATGTATGCAGAGGCCATAAGGTTGTGTTAGCAAAAATAATTTGCCACAGGATGACCTGTCTCCAAAATCAAAGTGCCTTATATGGAAATAGGGACTTTTAGGTGTTGTGAGCTAAACGGTAAGACGGTGAGGTCCATTTTTTTCTCAAAGTGCACCAAAACTAAGTGACCCCCTATTTCAATAGAAAATACTTGAAAAATACCAGATCTGATCTAACAAACCCTTGTTCTATTTTCTTTAATAAAATTGAACAATTTACAATAGATTTGGCTCTGATACTATGTAGAATTTTCCTCAAAACAAATTCATAGAATCCATAGAATACCTACATGCAAAAACTTGTAACACAGAAGGAGAGAGAAGAAAAATACAAGGGTTTTTCTTTGACAATATGCAATATTGTATTATCAGCCAAAAAGAATGAGTAAAATATAAAATGGATCAATCCTTATAGAAGGAGATCATAAAACCTAAAAGGGAAACCCTAAGAGATAAATGAAATTTAATGATTATTATTTAATAAATTTAATTAAATTAATCATTTACTCTAGCAATTTTTTATGTGATTTTTTTGGTATCCTCCTTTACCCTATAGTATGGAAAGACTATGTTCTAATACCACTTGTAATGTCCCCTTTTACATCTAATCATGATTGATACTTATATAATCAATTGTAATGTATATGTCTTAAGAATATATATAACAATAATTCAAATTTTCAATCATATTAAGATTTTGTTTAGAAATGGAGGGTATAGATGTTATACAAGTTTCCTGGACACCAGCCATGGATTCCCTCAAATTTTATAGGTCCAATTCTAAATCTTGAAGGCTTACAAATTGCTAACCCCTATCCTTTATTAGGATAAGATCGATTAGATTGGATTTCTACAAGCCCCTCCTTAGTAACATCATACTCCTACTGATTTGTTCAAGTTTAATATGATGTTTTCAATTGATATGATTGAGAAATCTATTCCTACAAATAGATATCATATCATCTATGATTATTAAGTTGGTGTAATCCTTATTATTACTTTGACTTTAAGAAGGAGGCTTTGGGTGTATTCAAGTTTCTTTGACACTAATCCTAAATAGGTTTTTCCAAAAAAATTATAGATCCAAGCCCTTAAGCATTTCTTGGTAAAATGCCTCAAGGTATTTAAGGTTGCTAATCCGCACCCTATTTTGAGAACATCTGATTGCTTGGAATTCACTCAAGCCTCTCGTTGATTGCCTCCTAGACTCCCCTTCTTAAATACAAGGTAATAATGATATTGGAAATAAATATTTATTCATAATAATGATAATAATATTAGACATTACATTTAATACATATTATTAATTCTATTCTCAAATTAATAGCATAAGGATTTAATTATATTCTTAATACTTGATGATATTATCAATATGTTCCCCCTTTTATCATGTTTGATGTTCATGTATTATCTTAGTCCTCCTTTTAATATTATTATCCTTTTTTTTTTCTTATTCAATGGTAATTTACAAATCTTGTTTTATTTTCCATCCACGTCCTTCCAAAAAGTCGCAACCCTTCATAACTGCAATCCTTTCAAGAAGTCGTTGCATTTCAAAATTACAACATTTTCAAAGAGTTACAGCCATTCATAATTACAACCCTTTCAGAGAGGTGCATCATTTCAACCTTTAGAAAAAGTCCCTTTTCAATTTTCTTCTCATTCTTTTTCTCTTCCATTAATCCTTCTTTTACTCCTATCTTTGTCTCTTCTCTCATTTTCTTTTAAGCCATCTCACTTCTATTTTATTACATACCTCTTGACTTTTCATTAGATTTAATTAATTTATATTATTATTTATTTTATTATTTATTTACTTATTTAATTTATGTTTATTATTATTTATTATTAAATCCTATTTAGAAGATAACACAATTTTAATAATATTCTCTCATGTAGTTAATTTTATCTATTTATTCAAGCAAGAGCCTACAATACAACGGTAAATTGTGACCCTCTCATCAGAGAAGTCTTTGGTTCAAATCTACTCAATCTTAACACATAATAATAATTAATCTAAACAAATTAACAATAAATAGATAAATGATCAAAATAGTCTCTAGGTTTCAGCCCATTACCTATCAAAACAAAAAAAATGATCTATTTATTCATTTATTATAATCTTATGTTATAATTTTATATGTTTTATTGATAATAGATTATATATATTATACATAATATATTGAAAATGGTCTTGGCTTCGGTTATGTGAGCTGAACAAGTAGCTTTGCGCATGGCAGGTCAACTTTTTGGGGTATTAGTATGGTTCATGAGGATTTTCATTTTGTTAAAAAATCCAAGGACCCCTATATGATGATCAAATTAGATATAAATAAAGTGTATCATAATGTTAATAGAGGCTTCCTTATAGCAGTCTTGGAAAGGTTTCATTTTGCGAAGGCTTTATGTAATTGGATCTATAGTTGTATTTCTATTCCAAGATCTTTTGTATTGGTGAATGGGAGTCCTCAAGGATGTTTTGATTCTATCATGGGTATTTGGAAGAGTGGGGAGGGAGCTCTATTCCCCTTGCAGAGGTGTTAAGAAGATCCATTAAGAGGGATAGATGTGATGATTTGTGGAATGGCATCAAAATCTCTATTGGAATTGACTCGGTCTCACATCTACAGTTTGTAGATGATACTTACTTGATGGGTGAGGCATCATTGTTGGAAGAAAAAATTATTCAATCTAGTCTTGATAATTATAGCAAGGTGTCAGGGTGATTTATCACTTGACTAAATTGGATATTTTTTCTGTAATATTTATCGATCTATGCAAAGAAATATTTGTAATGTGTTGGGCATGTAAGCGATGAAAATATCCACCAAGTATTTGGGTGTCCCTTTGTTTGAAGGTGCTTGTAGGAAAAATCTTTGGAAAGATCTTGTAGATAGCTTTGTTAAAAGGTTTGAGGTATGGAAAGGTAAGTGGTTGTCTTATGTTGGTCACATTTTATTATTGCAATCAATCATCTCTTCTATACATGTTGATTCTATGAGTTGTATGAAGATCCCTATAAAAGTGTTGAGATATATTGAGCAGAGAATGTGAAAGTTGTGCTAGAATGGGAGTTGAGAGGAGGATAAAATTTTGTCAATGGCGCGGGAATCTATTTGTAAAGGTAAGAAAAATGGAGTTGTTGGCCTTAGGAAATGGCAATTGATGAATAAAGCATTAGGAGCCAAGCTTTTATGGGAACTTGAAACCCAATAGATTGTGGGTGAAAGTTCTAAAAGCTAAATACTTAGATTCCTAGGAGTTTGAAAGGATTTTCATAGTCCAAAACCTCCCAAAAGGTTCAACAATCTAGGAAATTATACTGAAATGTAGCAAAATCACATTATGCCTTCTGTCATTACAGGTTGGGGATGGTTGCTCTGCTAGTGTTTGGTCCAATTTGTGGAATGGGTGGCCAGCTTTGTCACAAGATGACCAATTTCTAGATCTAAGGATTTAATGACTAACATGTTTTGGGATAAGGTAAAGGGTTACATGGTAAGGAGTGCTACTCCTTTAGGTGATGTTTGGGTATGGAAATATGTGTCTACTGTGGGGCTTCGTGAAAGAAAGAAAGCATTGATGCGAGATATTTTTAATAAAAGAGAGGTGGCCTTGTATGGCTCAAGTGATAGATTAATTTGGTATACTGCAAAAAGTGGCAAGTATTAAATTAAATTGGGATACAATATGATAGTTTACGATGAGATTGATATCAACTGGCCCCACAATTATGTTGGATCATGATTGTTTACGAAAGGTTGTAGCTTTTGCATGGATTTATATTCAAGGAAAGATCTTAACTGAAGAAAGGAGGAAGAATTATGGATTTATACTATCTATGTGTTATGTAGGATTTGTTGTGAGGAGGTAGATCATTTATCATCCCAATGTGAATTCCCAAAGGAATATTGGGAGGCTTTAAATCTAAATTGGCATTTATTGGACCCCTACCATGTAGAATTCTTGACATCTTTAAGTATCAGTGGGTTAGTGTTCATAAACAATCAATGTCAAAAATATAGCCTATTGGTCCATCAATTGTCATTTCGGAGATATGGAAGGAGATATAGGCCTATTTTCCTAACAAGCAGTAATCCTTAGAGAAGGTGATATAGAGAATCGACTCTTCAATTGAGGAGGTGACTATTTTCTCTACTCACCCTAAACCAAGCACTATTTGTTTTGCTTGGGATAGGGGAACGCATAAGCAATGGCATGGTATTAAGGTGAGATACTCTAATTTTGGTGGAAGTTTGGTGTGTGTCCTTGCAGATATCAGTAAGGTCTCATAGATTCCTCCGAAAAAGGGACAGGTTAAAATTAATTTTGATGCGGCCTCAAAAGGCAACACAGGGAGATCTGGTATTGAGGCGATTACAAGGGATATGAATGAAGATGTATTTATTGTCATTGCAAAAGGGATCCTTAATGGAACAAATAATCAAGAGGAGGCACATGCAACTTTGCTAGCAATTGAATTAGGAAAATTCCTTAACATTATGGAGGTTTTTTTTGAAGGTGACTCAAAGTTTGCAATAGAAGCTTTAAATTTTAATAATTCACATGCATGGAATTTACATGGTAACGTTTATGAGGTTCAAAGGATTGTAAATTAATCCATACGATGTGGGAAGGAAATAAAGAAATAGATCAATTAGAAAATTGGGTAACATCCTTTAGCAATTATGGTGACACTAAGTTAGAATACTTTTAGGACGGTTTCTTGGATCTTATATCGAATAATGTTGTCTTACCATAAAAAAAGGAATTTATTTTAAACAAGGCAATTGGGGGATCCTCTCTTAATAATTAGTCTATAGGGTTGGTGCATGAGGAATGACGATATGATTTTGTAGGCAAAATTTAAAATTAAAGAATGAAAGGGACATTTTATGATAGAATTGGGTGAAACAATGATTTGTGGTGAATCCCTAACATGAAGTGCATTTGGTGTGTGGGGGGGATACGATGTGAAGGATTGAAGAGTAATGAGCAAGGGTCAATTTTTAAAGAATCCTCTTGTGCGAAAAATTCAAGCACTGGTGTAATGCCTACCCCTAGTTGACATTTCATGTCGTATTGTCGAATTCTTTTAGGCTAGTTTTATGATTAGCGATACTTAGTTACCAGATTTGATTAGATGTATTTCATGTTTAGTTGATATATGTGTTGAGTTACTTAGTTATTTCATGTGTTCATGTATTTCGATAATGATATGTATATGTTCAATAAGTGATTTTCAATTACCTCATGATGATAGGTAGATGGATTATTGATATGCAATTCTATGGTTACTTACCCCATACTTGCATGTGTATGGTGTACTTGACTATTTTACTTTATGTTTGACCTTTCTGATATGGTTAAGGGAGGGAGTCATAGTCACCTGCTAGTCAGGATCTACACAGTGTACCACTTCCCACCATTGTCTATTTAGTTTAGATTATATGTGTATGTACATTCTTGGATTTTATGCAGATTATAAGTATTGGGCATCAACTTCCCTAAATTGCCAGGATGAGCGTGCCCTATTGCAGTATCTCAATGGTAAAAGTGGGGAGATAATTCTTGATTCCAAACCCTAACCTAAGCCTATTATCCTAGAAAGTAGGACAAGTATCTGAGTTCTTTACCCGTCTGAATTCATCAAGTGATGTGAATTCGTGATTTTGACCCTAGAATTTAATTATGTTCTTTGTCTTCGATTGAGTTGTCGTATTTAGTCTTGTGGGTCTGTTGCAATTTTCAATTGTAATTAAATCAAATTAAAAGATAATTTAATGATTTAATTTAATAGAAATTTTATAAATAAAATTCAATATTTAATTATATTTAATTAATTGAGAAATTAATTAAATAAAAAAATTAAATTTAAAAGATTTAATTTAAAGTTTTAATTTTGGATTATTTATATTTATTTTATTTAATAATAATTTATTTAGGAGTTTCATTTTAATAATAAACTCTAAATAATATTATTAGTTGAATTAATAAATTTATTTTTAAAACGTCTCATGATTTAATAAGAGAGAGAAAGAAATTGATTTATAAAGATATTTTAATTAAATTCCAAAAAGGTTTCACATGAAAATTAAAATATAATAAAATAATAAAGGAAAAGGGTTCGTGAATGCACAATCGAAGCCCTAAATTGGGGGAAAACATTTTATTAGGAAATTAGAGTTCATTTCTCGAGACGGAGATTTGGAGGAGCCAATTTCTGAGAAGAGGTTTTTCGAAGGAAGAGAACATTGCTTGCGAGCTTCGTGCATTTGTTGTTTTAGCATCAGATACAGGTAGGATATTGTGATTTTTGCGCAATAGTTATCATTCTTTAATTTCTCTATCTTCTCTGTGGTTGTGGTGGATCTATTTTCTTGAATTTCAATTGGGTTGAAACTGTTGCTTGTGAAATCTATTGGTCTTTGTTTTCGAATATGTTTGTGAATGAATTTCATCTTTTTGAAACCCTTGTTTGTTAAATTGAGGATTTGTATATGGATTGTTAAAATTTTGGTTATGGTGTTAGAAAAGAAAACCCAAATTTGTTAATTTATTTCAATTATCTATCCCAAGTTTCTATATCAGGTCTTATTGGGAGGATCTTAAATATATATGATTATCACAGAAAATAAATTTACCGTGATAACTTTATATACATATATATACATACATACATACATACATACATACATACATATATATGTATATGTATAATAAAAAAATAAAAAAAAGATGATGAAAATTACCATTGAGTACGGATTGTGCAATTTGTTTTCTAAGAGAGGGCTTTTTTTTAATATATAATATAATTTTATGGTGGGTAGGGACCACCACCTTCGACCTCATATCCTCTCTCCTTCTCCTACGGTTGCAAGACGAGTTTGTCAAGGATAGTCGCAATTGTTGTAGTACCTCTCATGTTTGTATTTTGTACCTTGTTGTTTATTTTGATTCGAGAGATACTTGTTACTCTTTTTATTTGTACCTTGATTTGACCTAAGGGTCAGATGTTATACTTTGATTCAGTACCATAGATGCTATATTGCTATGTTGTTCAGTTTATCATATTTGCATGTTGATGCTATTTTGAAATGAAGTAGATCTATGGTGATATCTGGTTATATGGTCTATTGGACATATTTGTGGATTATGTTATGAGATGGATTCTATGCTATGGTTATTTACTTCATTCTTGTTCTTTAAGCTTTATGCGAACATGAGTGGTGTAAATAGATTAATTAGTTATCTAATGCATTAATTGCTTTGGCTATTATATTTTATGCAATTGTACTTGATCGTGTGTTTTAGTGTGCAAGATTTATATCCATGGTAGTGGCCTATAGAGTTAGTGATTCAACTATTCATATTTTATCAATGTCCTACATGTATGGTCGACGTATCCTTATTTTAATTGTTTAAATTAAAACCTTTTAGTGATTAGTAAATATGAACTCATCTGCATTATGTGATTAGACCAGTGAGCGTGTATGTGCATTTAGAAGTTCACGTTGACGCGAAAGTGTTAAGTAATTTTTTGTGATTTTGGGTTTTCGGGCTTTAAATCTTTTTGGTTTTAATTTATGGTAGCTTTTCCTTAGGTGAATTTTAATTACAAAGAATAACCTATTTTTGTTTGGGTTGATTCAGAGTTTAACTAGTCTAACTGGTTATTTGCCCTAATCAACTATTCTCTCGAAAAGTGAATAAGTACCGAAAAGAGATTTTTATTATTCACTTCTCACTTTTTGAAATAGAAAATTTGAAAGCTTTTTAAGAATCCTCTTCTAAAGGATTCAAATTCTATTCATTCTAGGCTATGAGCATGGGTTTTTCGTGAGATCAGTCTCATTGGATATGGCTCAGGGAGTTCTTGCTTTGCCATCACTTTCAGCAGTTTCGACGGGATATTTATTTTATTCTATGGGTTTCAATTTCTGTCGCTTTTGCTGTCAAGTAGGACCTTCCCATTTTGTTGTTTTTTCTCCATTTCAGCTTTCGTTTCTTGTAGTAGTATGTTAGGAGGCTCAGAACTAGCATTCCCCTCCATTTATGTTTGCTAGTTTTGCCCGGTTGGTTAGGTATGAACGTTTTCCCTATTTTCGAGATGAGGGTTTAGGGTTTTGACCCGTTATGCTGGCCATTTTTGCATATGGTGTATGAACTCATTTATTATTGGATTTTTGGGGTTTTTGTACCCAAAGGCCAAATGGGTTTTAATTTTAGAATTTTCCAATTTTTGGGGTTTTTACTTCATTTTGTGTATTGCCTAGTTTTCTCGAGTTTTCTTGGCATGAGTTGGGTCGTGGACTTGGATTATCCATCTGTATATCAGTTGGAGCTTTATTGCACTTTTATGATACATTGGGATGCATCTTGCGTCCATCCTCCCGAGTCTATTTTCTGTTGAGTGACTTTTTGATTGTGTTATCATCCAGTCCTTGTATTATGATCTTCATGATGGTGGTGCACCACACACGAGTACATATGCGTACATTTGTCGGGTGACTTGCGGGCCCGATCTTCCATGGTATTTCTAGAAGTTGTGATCATTAGGGTTGGGTTGGGAATTTGCATGCCTATGGGCACTCATCATTGGATAAACATGGGTAGGGTAGGGTAGGGTAGCATATGGAGGGGGCTTCTACCTCACAGCCTAGTGATCATTGTGCCCAGAGGGTTGGCAAAGGAAGTTCTAATTAAGTGATAACTAAATGAAAATACTAGGTGGTAATAAACTTAAGATAATTAAAACTAGACTGTGTGCCTTTCGTTGGGGAGAGCAGCTGCCAATACTAGCTTGGGCTTGTCGATGCCAAGCGACTCTCCATGATGTCAGCCCCTACTTAGTAGCCCATTGAGTTGTCTAACCAGGACCTATTGTTTATGTATTGTCCGTCTTGGTTTTAGTCATCATACTGTCTGGGGTGAGTATTAGCTATGGATGTTTGTTTTGCATGTGATTGTGGTTGGATCATTATCTCCATCAACACGGCGGGTGTGGACCTACGAGTGCCACATGGTTGGGAGGCATAGCTACCCATACCACTGCTAGGGATCGGTGTACAGAGATCGTCTATTGCTCTAGCATGACCGTTGCTAGATATTTTCACTTGGTGCTTTGGGTTCCAAAGTATGCTTTCTTATGATTTATGCTTTCATTGGGATACTTGCATATCATGTTTTAATGATGTTAGTTACTAACGCATTTCCTTATTATGATGATTAACATGTGATAGGTGATGTTATCTACTTGTAGGATTATCTTATGCTTATTCCTAGCCTGTTAGATTTCCTTATGCTTATGTTGTAGCATGTTTAGTAGTGATGTCGCTATTACAATAGTACCGATGATCTGATCAGTGACATGGGATGTTACGTGCAGGGGATGGCTAGGGCCCATGATGGTCTTATGATGCCATTGACAGTTGGGAGGAACCGCATACTTTGTTTGTATTGCTCATTGCAATGTCATTTCCATTTACTGTGGTGTTGCTTTCAATACACTGTGATGTTACCTTCTATACTTTCCCTTTTACTGCTTATTAGATGGTTAGATGTTGTTTCCTTCCTTCAGTATAGTATTTGAGTGTTCATGCCTCAAATTGTGGATCTGGTACTCCCTGATGTGGAGATTTTGAACTCTATTTAACCATTTTTGGTTGTCCTTAAGTGTCTTCTTGCTTTTCCTGGGTGATCGTGTGTTCACATGGTGTGATACAATAAAGTGTCACACGCCCATTAGGATTCTGTCGTGCGTTCCCTGATTGTGTCACACACCTCTTGGAGTTTTTTGTGCGATACTTTCTAGTTCACACCCCCTATGAAGAAGTGTCGTACAATACTTGAAAAGTATCACACACCCTTGAGAGAAGTATCGCTCAATCCTTGAAAGTGTCACCCTTCTTTAGAAATGTCGTGCAATACTAGAAAGTATCACCCAGTGTTGATTTAAAGTATCACCTAGGTTTTGTAAAAAAAACCTACCCAGGCAGACAACAGACACTTTTCAGTAAGACCCAAACTTTTTGGGAAGTGTTTAGGGTACCCTCTTAGGTGTTCTTCAATCCCTTGGTATTGCATTTTGGAATTCGGTTGTGTGTCTTCCGCAATCAGTCCTTTGGGGTTTAAAATATATCATTTAAGTATAAGCAATGACTATAGAAGACACACAATATATTTTAAATGATATTGTGTGTCTTCTGTAGTCAGTGCTTATACTTAGGATATATTTTAATATATACGACAATTCATTTGAGATAGGTTCCAAACCTCTACGAGCTAAGATAAAGATTCTAAGAAATTTCAAGGCTTCATGATTTCAGACTTAGCCAATTTTCAGAAGTCAGCTTTTGTCTTTCAGCTTGGGTGATCTCTTTTGTTTTCTTGTTATGTTTTGGTTAGTAGTGGCATTTGGAGATCCATTGATCTTGGATGATTGCCAGTCTTTTGTTGTGATCTTTATGATATGTGTATGTTGTTGTCATGTGCACTTACACTTGTAAAAAAAAAATCTTGCTTCTACTTCATTCTTGTTTCCAAGGATCTCCAAGAGAGGCATTACAGCTGCCTTCACAGTACTACAACTACCTTAGGCAGCGTAGCGGCTGCCTTGGAAACTATTGTTGTCCTGGCAAGCCATTGGCTACCGAAACCTTTTAGGCTTAAAGTTTCTTTTTTTTTAAAAAAATCTTTAAAATATATATATATTATATACATTTTTTTGTTTTATTATAATTTGTTTTTAAATAAATGTTTTATTATTAAATATTATTAATAGTTTTAATAAATTTTATTATATTATTTAAATTAGTAAGCATGGTTATTAGGAGTTAGTAATTTTTATTGATAAATTAATATGTTATTATTTTAATAATTTAAGAATTATTATTTTAATTTTTTTACTAAAAGATTGGTTACAAGGTTATCCTTAAAATTCAAAAATATAATAACATTTTTAATTAGAGAATTTGAACAGATATTGGTGTTATTAAATTTATAGTTTTTTTTTTTAATAAAATGGGGTGTCATATTTAAACGACTTTACCTGACCATGGTGATGTGTCACATGTTTTCTATGATGAGATTTGATATGTTGGTTGTTAATGCTTTCCAGTTGCTTGTATATAACTGAGGTGATAATTGGAACTTCTTGTTGAAACCTTTGAGTTTTTTATCGGTTATCTTCTAGTGCTTTCTAGTTGCTTGTATAGGACTAAGGTGATTATTGTGATTTGTCTTGTGGTGTTTTCTAGTTGCTTGCAAATAACTGAGGTGAATGTTATGATTGGTCTGTAGGCGCTTTCTAGTTGCTTGTAAAGGACTGAGGTGAATACTTTGTTTTATCTATACGTGCTTTCCAATTGCTTGTAAAGGAATGAGGTGAAAATTGTGATTTTATGATTTGTACTTTTTATGAGCATAGGGTAGGTACTCTATGTGTACGTTGGGAAGTGACTTGCAATGGAGGCTAGAGCCCTAAGTGGCTGCCAGGGTAACCCATTGTAAGTTGTTTTAATAAGTGATAACATTTCATTAAATGGGAATAAAATAAATTAATAAGAGTCAGTGTTTTTCCTTGCTCATGCCTTGAGTGCTAGTACAGGCTAGGATGGGATCGTTAGTATGTCTTGTCTATACGAAAGGATACTAGTGTCACATAGAAACACTAGGGAGGCAGATTCTAGAGAGGCTACTAGTGTAACCTTAGAGTTGGATCATGCAATGACACTTGTCCACTTACATAGTAGATTTCCTATGTGCCTTTGTTGCCTCTAGGATTAGATGATACTTGTGTTCTTGGTACCCTTTGAGATAGTTTACTTTCAGGTGCTTCCTTGACCTAGATGTTGGTTATGACTTGTGTTTTGATATCTATTTGAGACTTAAGACAATCTCCTCATCACGGTGGGATCAGACCATTTAGGTTCCACGAGGTCATGTGGTAGTGCATTTTTCTTATATCATTGAGACTCGACAATTGGATGTCATTGTTGGATGTCCTTGTGCAGATGATCCTCTCTTTTTTATCTTGTATTAATCTAATGGATGATTAAACTTTGTAGTACTGTACTTGATTATCAAAGATCTTATGACATGATTTATTTATTTATGATGTATATTCTTTGAGCTTTTCATACCCCGTGACTTGTACAATGGATGATTATGCATTTTGATTAGGCCAATTGGCATCCTATGTAATTGTATATTATTTATATGGATTCACACTTGTAGTTATTCTTTGATGTGGATTTTTTATCTTTTGGATTTAGTATTAATAAAACTTAAATGTGATTCAATGTCATGGAACCCTTAGGAGATGTAATTTGTTTTTGATGGTTGTATGTATGTGAGCTATTTCTTCTACTATATTATATCTGTTGTTGTTATTAACTTTAAAAAATTGTTTGACAAACTTAGTGAAACTTAAGATTAATTTATTTTGGGTTCCTTGGTAGGGTGTTACAACTGGCTATTCATGTTCTACATCAAATAAGAAATCAATGAGCTTGGCAAGATGGAAGAGATGGGGAGGCCTGATCAAGGCATGTTTCAATGATCAATAACCTTTTTTTTGTTTCTTTTTGGAAAATAAAATGGTGAACATGATGGTTATGATGGGGTGGTTCAAAGACATCAATGAGAAGGGGGTTTTTTTAATGAATGTTGTGATGAATGATCGATGCTGGTTATGTGCAGTTTCAGTAGAAAGACAACTTTATAGCCCTATATAGGAAGATAAAACAATGTCTATTTTGGAGAAGGTGAGGTGCCTAGCAATTAAGGACCGAGGATGGGTTTTTTGGGGTATCAGCATGACAAAATTGGAGCGAGGATGAAAAATATTATCGATGGATGATGTAACACTATTAGATTTACTTTATAGTGATTTCGTATTAGGGTAAATAGTTAGTCTTAATGTGTTAAATTATGCAATGTGAAATTTTTGATATAACCAAGTATAAAATGGCTAAGGATATTATATTGATAGAAATGGATGACGCTATTAGGATGTTCTTATATTGATGTTGCATGTATTATTTTATAGATATTAATAAAATATAACTATTACTGACCAAAAAAAGAAAACTATCTTGCATGCATTTGATTGAAGTTGGCATCTCCATACCTCTTCCCAAGGACATGGTTCTCATAGTTATGGATGGGCCTTGGACTTAATCATTGGATAATGAGGGTCTCCCATTTTGGTGTTGTTTATGCTTCAATATTGTTCACTTGGCCACATATTGTTCCCTTGCATCATAAATGCTCTACTACCTAGTGGAAGTATACTAATGGTGATCACTTAACTATCCTAGATTTTGATTCTTCATTTGATGACTTTACAAGCTAATTTTGATTCCTCTTAGAATTAATTTTTTGCCTCCTACTAGTGGTATGCCCTCCTCATGCTCCATGAATCTTACTTTACCTCTTATAGCTAGTGTATCACCCTCTGGCTTAGTGGACCCTTCTCCACAAGTTTCTCCTTCTCTTCTCCAACCTTTAGCTCTTGGCATGTCACCTTATCAGCATTCTACTCCTTGTGATGATAATCTTAGTAGTGTAATAAAATTGCACCTTATTTACATTTTCATTTTGTGATTCTCCTACCTTATCCAAAAAATAATCTATATAATTTTACATCTCCTTTATCCTCTTTACCAATATTCTTAACCAAGGAACTTGGTCACCATAGTACATATGTGCATTGTGGAGATGTTTGTGTATTGTGCACTCATCCCAAAAATTTGCAAACATGTAGTGAGCTATTGAAATGTTAAATCTTCCACCCCTATAATTTTAGTGCCTCTTATCATTATCCACAAATGTTGAGAATTTTCCTACCAATTTTTTATTTTATTTTTTTTAAAATCTTTATTTCACTTGCTTCCACACATTTTTACTCTCTCTTCACAACTTGATTCTCTTCTACTACATTTTTACATTTCCATAAGCCCGTGTTTGCTTCCTCAGACAAATATTTTGTAGTATCTTGGTATTTACAATACACGAATTTCTCACCATACTCAGTTTTCCTTTACTCCATTGAGCTCCAACTACATGGCTTTCAAGGGGCGTCCCTCACTACATTTCAATCCATTGATTTTAGCATATCATACAATCTTAATCACTTTCTTGTTTTTTTATTTTCTATTACTTTTTAATTGTATTTTTTTTTTATCTGTCACTAATTAATTGTCTATCTACTTTTTTTGTAGGTGAAAACACCAAAGGAGAGACTTGACTAAGGCAAGTCTTTAAACAATGCCAACTTTTTAACATTTTTCGTGTGTGTGCATTTCAGAAAAGAAGAAACAAGAGGAGCTATTGGGAGTCTTCAGCCTCCTTCATTGCAATATTATTCATTTTTTTGAATATTTTTTAATTTGCATTGCTTTCTACCATATAAAGTTTGCATTTCTTACTTCCATTTACTAGTGTAGCTTGTTTTGTTAATATTAGTTCTTATCTCATTTTTTTGTCTTGTTCCCTATGCATTGTCTATATAGAATAAAATGGTGTTGTTTAGATGTCCTACATTCACTTTTCCATCCCGAACTTGTGGAGGTGTCCAAGGAAGTTATCTTGCAAAGTTTGGCAGTTAATCTTGATAGTTGTCTCTCTAATTTTTTTTTAAAATTGATCTGTTATACTTATTTGGTTAAAAAAAATTGTGATTCACTTATTATTTCATTTAAACCTTAAAACTCATCTTACGTCAATTTATGTGTCTGTCACTATATCTCACTAGAGCACTAGTAGAAATAAGGTGGCATTAGAATCAAATTTTCTCATTGCGGATTTCTATCAATTTCAAGGATGTTGAACCCCTTCTCCACATTTTGGTGGCCCTGATGTGAACTAGGGTCTTCTACATCATCCTTATTGTTGATTGATGGTGCCTTCATCAAAATGGTGATGATCATTACCATATTGCCACCTAATCTGAGTGTATGTACTAAGAACATAATATTCAGTCATCTTGATGCCCCTTATAGCAAAGAATATTCTCTTGTATATATCCTAGTGTTAGTCAGCAGGATTTTTGTTAGGGGTGTGAAGGTTAATCCTACTGTTGTATGGATCTTATCAAAGAGGGTACTTTTTGTAAACAGGTTGCATCATGTACAATATGATGGGTTCTTGGAAACCAATAGAACTCAAGAAAGACTATTATTTCCTTCTTTAGGGTCAAACACCTTTATGATTTAGGTGAGATCCATATGAAAAATTAATCTTCATTATCATATGTAAGTTTGATCTCTTTCATGTCAAGCTAGGAATCCCTTAGATAGTCTCCATAGGAATCATTTTCAATGTATAACATAAGTGCCTTAATATTTCTCATGGAGGTATCATACATATGATCTAGGACATTGGTTATCAACCCCTAGTATCTCATGGGAGATTCTTATTGAATCACTTATGGTCTACTCTAATCGGGTCTCTTCATTCTCACCAAAAAAAGATATTTCTTACTTACAATAAGTACAATGTAAAGGAATTTTCTTTCAAATTTATAGCATGTATCCCCCATCTTGTGTTTGTTCCTTTCATTCAACCCTCTCAGTTGGCTCTTTATACTATGTTTTTTATCCCTATTTTTAAGGGGCACAAGGAAAACTCGTGTCTCAAGAAAAGTCTCCTTTACCACCATGTATTTTGTAGCCTCCACTTATGTCTTGTGTTCATTCATATGTTCCTAGCATAGATGAATAAAAGACACCCATGTAGTCCAAGTCTAAGGTCCACCCTGATTGCCCATTCCTTATCCTCATATACATTCCTTTCCCTATCGTTTAGGGTAGGGGTAAGAGATCAATAAAGACTTATCCATCTCCTTTATCCTTCAAGGTATCCCTCTATTTCTCCTTCTACTGGCAAGGAAAAAAGGGGGAGGTTGCCCATGGTTGACCTCATAGTCTCTTCTTTGATGACACCTCATGTTGTCTCAATAGGCCCTCTTATTTTCTAATTATGACATCTATTTTCGATGGGCTAGGGCTCTAGAGCATAATACCACTACAAAGGCAGAGACTAAGTCTTTTGTTTTAGTTCATTCATTTATCCTATTCAAGAGCCTACCCCATATCTTACTACTCTAATCTCTCAACTGGCCACTTCCTTTATCTCTCTTCCTACTACTCTAAGAGTAACTATTGTACCCCACACCAAGTGGGTCCAATTTTTCACTTTCCTTTCTCGAGAACATCTTCTAAACACTTATTTTCTCAATAATCCACCATTTCCTAGACCTCTAAACATGTTGCATAGAAAAATCAAGGCTAGTGTGGTTATGTCTACTGATCCTGCACCATATGTTAATTACCATCATGAAATTTTTGGGATGTTTGGGCCAATTATAATGGATCAAAGGGTCTCCCCTCCTTCCTTTATAAGGAAGTTTAAGAAAGGCCACATGTCTAAGTTTTTATATACAATTTCACAACAGAAAATGCCCATTTTGTTTAGTTTATTATAGTGAAGAATGTTCCAACTTCTCTTGATTTCATCAATGCCCCTTTTACTATGGTTGGAAATGCACTTTCTTCATTGTTGTCTTAAATTGAATTTCATGTGTTCTATTAGGTATGTCCATTTCACTTGCTTGAGATTTTTTTTGCATTAATGATGATCTTTATAAGATCCCTCAAACTTTCATTGGTTGGGCTATTAGATAAGGATGTTGAAGGGGTGTCATCCTTAGCCTTGGTTGTGAGTGAGATTCCTAGCGCTATCATAACAATTGTACCATTATGTTCTCGACCTTCCTTCATGTATGATCAATATTGAGAGGACAATAATTTATTAGTTGAAAAATTATGGATGTAGTACCCACTTCAATATTTTCACATTTATGTTCCCTCATGCTTGTCTTTTAATGTTCTTCCTCTCTAAATGAACCTTGTATTGTCTTGGTGTACTTGGAAACAAATCTCCTAGTTATCTATCATAAAACTTATTCTATTTTTCATCATGTTTTGTTATTTTTTGTCTATTAACTTTTGATATTTGATAACAATGCAAAGTGTTGGGGGAATTTAGGCCATATTAACCCAAAAAAAAACTCTTTGCCTTCTTATGCACTTCTTCGGATCTAAAACATGTCAACCCTGAGAAATACCCAAAAGAATTCTTATATCATTTACCTTTTTCACTCTTGTGGGTTATAATGTTAAACAATCAAATTTCCTTATTTTTACTTTCTTGTTTGGATTTTTGGATATCATGTGTCACCTATTGTGGAGTGACATTTATTTGAAAATTCACATATTAACATTAACAAGATATAATATATTAGAATGTCTTGTGTTCCCCTTTGATAAACATGGTCCATTCTCGGAGGGGTATAGTGCCTTATTATTTGATTGTCTCTATATTATAAGTTTTCTAAAAATTTCAAAAATTTGATCTATTTGTTTTCCTTTGTAGGGTCTCCTCCACTTATAAAATATTTTCACCCTATAGTGTACAACCATATAGATAGTCTACTTGTACTGATGTACATTTCACCCTTTTGTTTGACTATGTAGTAATACTACTTGTACTTGCATTATCATCATTTATCTCCCTATCATATGACTATTTAGCATTTTCTACTCATACTAGTATGATCAAGTTTTTCCTATCATACAACTATCTATCTTGTACTACTTGTATCAGTGCATGTCTAAAGTTACCCTATCTTGTGACTATCCAGCTTTTAGTTTCTCATATTGGCACATGAGTAAATTTGTCCTATCATGCAACTATCTAGATTTTGTTACTCACATTGATGCACTTAAAATTTCCCTTTCATATGGCTATACAACATAACAAGACTTCCTCCTCATATTTGCATGTTATTTGTAACCTTTCTATGTCTCTTATAAGTATATCTCTTTCATATAGCATTCATGTCTACAACATACAATTTAGATATGATCTCACAATAATTTAGGGTTTCTCTTGGTGGACACATTATGTGGATGAAAGACTCTAAGGTGAGTGTTCTCTATTTTTTTCTTTCTTCTTCGATTATGGTATCCTTGCTAAAGTGGGTGGGGGGGTTCAAGGTCTTAAACTTGCACCATGAGTAATTTTTCATTTTGTGATGCTCCTACAACTTGCAAGTTAGATGTGGTTTCACAATAATTTATGGATTTCCCTTTAGGAGAGATCTTATGTGAATGAGAGACCTTTAGGTAATTGTTCTCTACTTTAGTTCTATCCTTAGATTATGATATGCTTGCTAAATTAGGTGGAAATTCTAGTGTCCTAAAAGTGTACCCTGAGTAATTTTCCATTATGTGATGCACATACCTTATTAAAAAAATTCTACATAAGTTTGTACATCCTTTCATCTCCCTTGTCATTTTTTGAAAAGATTATTGACCCATCCCTTGGTCGAGACAACAATTGTCCCACAGATATACAAACATGTAATGAGTTGTTGAGATGTTACAACTCCCACCCTTGTGGTCCACCCACCGACACCAAGAGCATCCTACCATTTTAGAATTATATCTTTTTTCTTCAATTGGCCTACTTCTACATATTTTCAATCTCTCTTGACAAATTTTTTCCCTTCTCTAGCATTTCTACATTTTCTTGAGCTAACATTTGCATCATGAGACAAATGTTTGACAACTTTCTGGTTTTGATAACACATTGGCTTTGTGTCGTCATCATTTTTCCTTTTACTCCATTGAGGTTCAGCTTTATGGCTTTGAAGGGGAGCCTCTCACTACATTTCACTCCATTATTTTTAGCATATCATACTATCTTAATCATTTTCTTGTTATTTTTATTTACAATTATTCATCTATTATCTTTTTTATTAGCTACCAATAGTTATTTATCTATTTGGTTGTTGTGGAGGTGGACACACTAAAGAAAGGACTTGACTGAGGCAAGACTCAAAACATCCCCAATATTTTTCCTTTTTTCATGTATGTAGGTTTTGAAGAAGAAAAGAGAGGAGTTCTTGGGATTCTTCTACCTCCTTTATTACTATATCATTTCTTCCATCCTTTTTTAATTTTGGTTTTCTCATATAAAAACAATTCTTACTTCCAATTACTAGCATAACATGTTTTATGTTATATTAGTTATTATCTCATTTTTTGTCTTGTTCCATGTACTCTATTAGTATAGAAAGAAAGTGCATCGTATATATATCATACATCTTTGTTGTAATCCTAGATGTACATGGGTGTTCGAGGTAGTGAACCCTCATTTTTTGGTAATTAATCTTGATAGATATCTCTTCATATTTATATGTTAGTCGTGTTTAGTTATTATAGCTCTTGTAATTCATGTAGTATTTTATTTAGATCTTAAAGAACATCTCGCGTCATTCTAGTCATCTTAATCAAAAGATATTTCATATTTAGGAGGATGAGCTCATTTGATCCATTAGAAGGTTGGTGTGAAATGATGGAATAATGGACATTTGCATGATAATGAGGTTAACAATATCTTCTTTTTCTTCTTTTCATTTTTAGGTCACATTCGAGAAGGACAAGTGAAGCTCTTGTATTCTTTCTTTTTGTTTCAAATTTTTTAATGTGGATTAAAATAACATAAAGCCTTAAAATGAATCTGGCTATGTTTGAATTTCATTGGAGGGTGTTGTAGACCCCTCATATTGTTGTTCAAGATCTTAGTGTTTTAATGTAGTCAAGATTTTAAGTTGTGATTTTTCAAGGCATTCTTGGTATGAATTAGCATGACTTGTCAAGGCTTGTAATTGTGATGTAACAATTTTTTTATGCATTTATGTGTGTACTTTCCTAGGGAAGGATATTTAGAGGTGGGTGAGCTCATTGTGCATATCCCCATCTTCTACATGTTCTTTTATTTAGAGGTGGGTGAGGTCAATATGCATCTCCACATTCTCTTTATAGTATCATGGTTGAGCGTAAAATCATCATGTGGGAAAAAATAAAAGGGAAAAGTGTTAAGGTGTGGGTAGATTTCAAATCAAAATATTCTATTATTAATCATGGTGTTACTATTAGATTGTTGGTTGAAAAAATATGAAATATTCAAGTTGATAAGACCCTTTACTGTTTTGTAGAATTTAAAAAGGCCTTTGACACAGCACCACACAAAAAAAATTGGGATAGAATGGAAGAAATGAAAATCCCTATTGAGATTAAAGTTGTGGTATATAGGCTTTATGAGCAAGTCGAGGCTAAAAAAGAGTCATACATGGGGTGTAAAGTGCTTTTGTAGTGATATTGGTGTTGAACAAGGGTGCTCTCTTTCGCCAACTTTATTTGAGCTATTTATTGATAAGTTAGGAGAATGGTTGTTCAAGCCTACCAGTGAGGGAGTTCAATTAGCTAAATATGTGATAAAGCTACTTCTCTATGTGGATTGCTATAAATGGTTGATGGATTAAGGGAACACTTCAATGTGCTTGAAACCTTTTTGTTCATGAGGTGGAGATGCAAGTGGATATCAGAAAAACCAAGGTGGTGACTTTCTCTTTGAAAAGAAATAAGATGTAAAATAGTTTTCTATTCAAAGCCAACTCTTTAATGATAGTGAAGGAAAAAATATATATTGAGATCATTTTTTACAACAAGCGCATTTGGGAAGTATTTAAAACAAAAAATAATTTAGGGAGACTAAAAAGAGTTATATTGCTTGCCAAATAAATGCTAAAATGTTAGATAAGAGATGGAGGCAAGTACAAAGAATTCAAAACATATCATCATCAACAATCTCAAAAACAAAATTTTTGTTCCTTATGAGATCTTATTGGTGGAAATAGGCATCTTCCCTTTAGAGGCTTTGACAATGGTTTGATTGTTAAGCTTCCTAGAGAAAACTCAAAATATGGAAAAATATTATTGGTCTAAGTTGAACATGTAGAAAAAACTAGATGGAAAAAGAGCATGTGGATGAAGTAAAATGACAAATGGATTAAAAAATGATATGCTAATATACAATAATGTTTGGATAACAATGAAGAAATAAAGGAATTTTTAGGGAAAAAAATTAGGAGTATCATATGGTCAAAACAAAATGGACATTAAATTTTTTTGATGCTCTGCAACCCGTTACTGCTCAGATTTTAATTTTGAATTTGTTCATGGCGGGCCCTAGGCCTCCGGATCCTCCTTCCTGCCCGGATCTACAAATGGTGCTAGCATTACACAGGGATTTGGAGGACATGACGGATGGAGGTGGGTCCATGGGTGAAGCTGGAAAAACATTTTCCAACACTGTGGTTTTGGGTAGTGGGGGACCTACTAGTTGTCCACTGGAATGTGGTCAAAAGTTAAAAGATGGGACCCTGAGAGGTTGGAAGAATGCACTAGTGGGTTCTTCAGTGGCTAATGTTTCAACAGAGGATCCCAAGATTACTCATGGCATAGATGGGCTAGTTATCTCCCTCCTCGATACTTTGGTGGATAGTGTTACCTCTGGCCTTAAACTTTCTGTTGTGGGCAAATTCATTGCCTTCAAACCTATAATCGAGATGGTTCGTAAATGAGTGAGTCAGAAACAAAAAATTAGGGGTAGTGTGGGTGTTTTAGCAATGCCAAGTGGCCTCTTCTATTTTAAATTCACGTTAGAGGAGGATATCAACCTCATACTTTTGGAAACTTGGTACTATGGGAAGCATTGTCTTGCCTTAACAAGGTGGCACTTGGGCTTTGATGCTAGTGCAAAGCTAGAAAAGCTAGCTCCAGTCTGGGTAAGGTTACCTAGACTACCCTTTGAATTTTGGGATGAGAAGATCCTAAGATGGGTGGGGAATTCTTTTGGACACTTTGTTACTATGGACAAAGTGACTATGCAAACATCATGACTAGTATACGTCAAATTCTGTGTGAATGTGACATTGAACCGAGCCATCACGACTGTGGTCACACTCAAAACCAAATGGGGAGAGAAAGTTCAACCCATTGAATATGAGAATGTGGGCCTATTCTATCATAAATGTGGTCAATTTGGACACCTTATTGTAGACTGTAAGGCCCAAGTGGAGAAGGATATACAAAAGGAAGGTTCCCCAAGAATTGTAATGGAAGCTATGGGGGAACCCTCGGAAGCCCCAAGATTGGAGAATACTAATGCACACAAAATGGAGGATAATCTGGTGCAGACCACCCCGAAGTAAAGGACCAAGGGGGCATATTGATCTTGAGGAGGGGGAAACTTTGGAGGATAAGAAGAAAATGGATGATTATCCCTTTAGACGTGAGCTAGAGGAACTATTGTGTTCACCAATGGGGGAACTTAAGGAAGGAGAAATGATGGAGGAAGGCGAAATAGTGGCTAGCCACACTCTTCCTCACTCTACATTAAAATAGGGAGGAGAGGACCTCCAAGAACTAATGGCCACTGAAGGTGCTACCCAAGAGAAGGTATGTACCCCCATAAGGATGATAAATGCCTCTCCGGCGGAGATAGCAGCTAAAGTAATGGAAAGCATTGAAAAGGCTAAAAAAGAACTAAGCCCCACTTCACCAAAAGAGGGGGATAATGGAGAATGGGAGGTTCAAAAAAGGAAGAAAAGGGGGGGGGGGGAACCATATGTAGGGGCATGTGGGACAGTTGGAAGACCGACTAGTAGAGCAACCAGGACCAAGCAAGCAGCAAGGGACGTGGCCAGCTTACACTGGAGACTGTAACTAGAGGTAAGAAATGAAATTCCTCTATTGGAATCTAAGGGGATTAAATAATCCCTAGAAGCAATATGCTCTAAAACAGTGCATATTTCAGGAAAAGATAGATTATGTGTTAATACAAGAAACTAAAATGTCTAAAGCTAATTTTGATAGAATTGCTAGTCATGTTTGGTCGAGTGCTACTTACATGCATATGGATGTTGAAGGAGCCTCGGGGGGCATTGCTACCCTATGGAACTCGTGCTCTATGACGGGGGTTGAAGTATGGAAGGATAGAAATTTCTTAATAACAGAATTCCAAACTAGTATTCAACATTGGGGGTTTATAAATATATATGCTTCTAATAGTAAGGTAGGGAGAAAGGAAACATATGACAAGTTGGTAAAGATTCTGGAAAATATGAAAGATAAACAATTAATGTGTATGGGAGTTTTTAATACCCCCCTTTTTCACTTGGAGAAATTAGGAGGAAACAGAGATTTCCTTGAAAGTTTGCAACATCTTAATGATTTTATGAGAAAAATGGATTTTATTGATGTGGAATTGAAAGGGAACCCATTTACTTGGACCAATAATAGAAAAGGGAGTGATCTTATCTAGGTTAGACTAGATAGGCTGATGGTGACAAGGAACTGGAATCGACTAGACAATTCCTTGTTGGAGAACCTTACTAGAACTATTTCAGATCATTCCCCTTTAATCTTTCAGTGGGAGGATGGTTTAAAAGATGGACCGAAACCTTTCAGGTATGAAATTATGTGGCAATCTCACCTAGAATTCAAAGATCGAATTCAGAAATTATGGAATATAAGGTTAGATGGCACTGCAATGTATAGACTGACCCAAAAGCTTGATAATATAAGGAGAAATGTTAAGGGTTGGGCTAAAAGTCCCTTTGGAGACTTGTTCAAAATCAAAGGAGAAGTCAAGGAAAAACTTAAAAAGCTCCAAGGGGAGATTGCTGAAGGAAATAACCTTGAAAGTGCAACTCAGGAAGAAGAGGAATATTAAAAAAAATGGAAGGATATTATGTTGAGGGAGGAATTTTTTTTGGAAACAAAGATTAAGAGTCCAATGGTTAACTGAGGATGACAAAAACACTACTTTCTTTCACAGGTCAACCTCCAATCATAAAAGAAGAAACACAATCAGCAGATTGGAAGGAGAAGGAGGAAGGGTTTATAAAGACCAAGAGGAGATGGGAAGACATGCGGTGGAATATTTTAGTAAGGCTTTTATTGCTTTAGTCCCCAAAACTCCGACACCCTTGAGCCTAATGGATTTTAAGCCTAATGGATTTTAGGCCTATAAGTCTGTGCAATATAGTATATAAGATCTTTGCCAAATTTCTGGTCAACAAGATAAAGCCATTTCTAGAAAAATTATTGGTACTCCAAAGAAGGGATTTGTTCCGAGAAGACAAATACTGGTTGTAGCAATAACCACACATGAGATCATTCATTCAATGGAAAAAATAGAAGACCTAGAATGGCCTTCAAGTTGGACATCTCCAAGGCTTATGATAAGGTGAAGTGGGACTTCCTCTATGATGTACTTGAAAGAGTGGGGTTCAATGACAAAGTTATAAATCTTATTAAAATGATGGTAGGCTCAGTTCAATTTTCTATTCTTTTAAATGGCTCCCCTTGGGGCAATTTGGAGCGGAAAAGGGACTAAGATAGGGTGACCCACTATTGCCCTACCTTTTTATTATGGTTGCTAAGGTTTTGGGGAGGTCTTTCTCTAAATTGGTTAATAAAGGATGTGTTAGAGGGATTAAGCCTACTACCATTGCTGATACCGAAGTGTTGCAACAATTTGTTGATGATACTTTCCTTTTTGGAGAATCCTCGATTATGGAAGCTGAAGCTTGGAAGGCTATTCTCTTTAATTATGAAGAAAGTTCAAGTCAACAAGTTAATTACTATAAAAGTAAGATCTATTTCTTTAATACTGATGCCTCATTACAAAGGAAGATAAGAAACATTTTAGGTTACAGTCAGTCTACCAACCTCTCGGATACTTATCTTGGCCTACCGTTAACCACTAAGGAGGTAACTAATGGCTTTTGGAGTACTATAGTGGAAAGAATTCAAAAGAAGCTGGCAGGATGGAAAGGGAAAATTTTAAGCAATGCTAGTAAATTACAATTTCTCTCGGTGGCTCTACAGGGCATTCCAATTTACTTCCTGTCCCTTTTTAAAATTAACCAAAATATGGTAGACAGAATTGAGAGAATACGAATGAATTTCCTATGGTCAGGGACGGAGGAGAAGAATAAATTGAGCCTGGTTAACTAGGAGGAAGTTTGTAAGGCAAAGGAGAAAGGGGGGTTGGGAGTAAGAAGACTTTGTGATCTGAATAAAGCCCTCCTTATGAAGATAGGCTAGAGACTGGGAGTAGATAAGATAGACTGGGGTAATATAATGAAAGCTAAATATTTGTCAAATTCCCTTTTCACTTGGAATCTCTTCAATAATGATCTCCTAGGAGGCTCCAAAATCTGGATGAATATTGTCAAGAGTAGAATCTTACTGAGGGAAGGGACAAGGTGGATTGTGGGGAATGGGCATAGTATCAAATTCTGGGAGGATAATTGGATGGGGGGGAAATCGCTAGTCTACAGCAAATTCAAAAGACTAATGGAGTTACTAAAGGAAGACATGGGAAGGAAGGTGGAGGACTATATTGACCAAGGGAGGAAGTGGAAGAAACTATGTAAAGACACTTACTCCCAAGAGGATATTCAGCTTCTTAAGGAATTGGAAATGTTGTTAGGAGCACAAAGACCCCCAATTTTGATCCAGAAGGATACTAGAGTTTGGGACTTAACTCCTAGTGGCAAATTTACAATCAAATCAGCTTACAAACACCTCTTTAGTAAGGATTTATGCCCACCATTATGGAGTAAAGTTTGGATTAGTAATCTACTCCCTAAAAAAAAGAAATTCTGGTGGGCTATTTAGCATGGTAAAATTTTAACTCTTGACAATCTGAAAAGAAGGGGTTTTATATCACAAACCCATGCTATCTCTACAAAGAAAAGGAGGAAAGTATCTCTCACATGTTCCTTAAATGTTAGTACACCTTAAGGATTTGACCTACGATGTGGGAGAAATTTGGTTTGAATTGGGTTCTAAAGGACAACTTATGTCAATTCGTGGAGAACTAGAGTTGTCCCTTCTACCCCCCAAAATTGGTTTTTCTGTGGAGAATTGTTCCACCATATATTTGTTGGCATATATGGAAAGAAAGAAACAATAGAATATTTGAGGAGGTGGGAAAACCTGTGGAGGTGGTTATGGGAATCATGGAGAAATTGTTGAAGGAAAATATAAGGGTAGCCAAATGTAAATTACCGAAGGAAGAACCAAGTAGGCAAAAAGGTCAGATTGCTAAAAAATGGGGTTTTCAAAAGGATTTTTATCTTTTTGATAACTCAGAAGTGTTAAAGAGACAACAAACGAGATGGAAACCACCAACACTAACTCAATTTAAACTAAACTTTGATGGTGCTGCTAGAGGGGGTATAGGAGTGGTAGGCGGAGTGCTGAGAAATGGGAATGGTGATGTGTTGTTAGTCTACTCTAGGAAGGTGGGGGTGGAAGTAATAATTTGGTTGAAGCTATGGCTTTACTTTGGGGGTCTTCAACTAATTAGTAATATGCAAGTTAAGGAAATAACTATAGAAGGGGACTCCAAATTAATTATTGATATGGTGAATGGAGTGTCCCAACCAGGATGGAATATTTGAACTATCATCACGGACATTAGGCAAGAGAATGTCCACCTACAGCACATCTATAGAGAAGGAAATAAGGTGGCCAATGCGGCAGCTGCCGTGGGTTTTGAATTAACAGCAGTCACGTGCTGGAGAAATATGGAAAATCTAAATGAGGATATTAAGTCCTTTATACGTAAGGAAAGAGGGGGCAATATTAATTAATTATGACTACAAAATTTAAGGCTAGGGCCAAATTTGGCAATTTCTTCCTTAGAAAGTCGAAATTCACTAAATTTAATAAAAGTTTTAGGGAAATGAGGAGAAGACGTGGTCGTACAAATGGAAGAATGAATTAATGCAAATTAAGGAAAGTGTCATTTCACCATTATGGTAACATACTGCAGAATTCAAATCACTTCCCCTTTGAAAGTACGAATAATATCATTATTCAGATTGTTAGAGATTTTAGGGGTGTAAAATTATGATGTTAAACATGCACGATTCTCATAATGAATTTGCATGGGATTTTGAAGTGTCTCAAAAACATGCTTGTAAGATTATTTCACTCTTTGCAGAGAGGCCCACGGCTAATAGTATTAACAGTGATATTGAAGACAAGGATATTCATGTGCGCATCACTAAGGTGGGGGAATCGGAAGAAGACGGGGAAGATATGGGTGGAGACTTGAATAGGTTGGAGCCTACAAAAATTGAGAATTCCAAAGACAGGATGGCTATCTGGTTCCTATTAAAGGAGGGGGGATTTCTGCCTTACATGTAGGCAATGGTGGGGTATGACGAGAATTGTGCCCTCCAATTCATTAATGGGTGGAACGATTACAAGGTAACCATAAATGGTATTACTTTTCAAGTAAATGAGGAAGTGATTGCCATAGCCACCGAGCTGTCTATGAAAGGGGGAAAAAATGGAGAAAGGTCACGAAAATGGTAGATGAGGCCAGTATGAGCAATTTTTTTGCGGATGACGAAGAACCAGTGCACTACAGAGGAGGATTTAAGAGGGATAAGTTGCTAGTTCCGTGGGGTGATGTCTACCTGGTGCTCATGAAATACCTTACGCTAGAGGGCAGGTTTGGTGTTTACTACTATTACCACTTTCCCCTCTTGAATCATTTTAGAAATAGGGATTTTATTTCTATCTCATTTTTTCTGCTACATTCTCTAGAGGATATGGTCAGTGATGTTAGGGAGAAGAGGAACAAGGGGCATAACTTCACCATTATTCACCAAGGCCTGATTTTTCGCCTATATCAATTCCATCTTGCCCTTTGCCCCCCTAGGGTGGTGGTGGTTGACAACCAGCACCACCGTCAGAGTTCTCCCCCGAGTACTAGCATTGGTACCATAATTCATACCCCACGACCTTCCCCTAGCCGTGAAAATAAGAAAAAGAAGAAATCTGAAGTGGTTGTGGAACAAAAGGGTAACAAAAAGATTAAAGTTGAAAAATCGGTGGAGGTGGAAGAGGAGGATAGGGAGGAGGAGGGAAGCAGTAAGGGTAGGAGAAGGTCAGGAAGACTTGCTCAATCCCAGGCAAGGCATAAGCAAAAATCTAATAGATTCAGGGTTGAAGAGGTGGAGGAGGAAAGCTCTGAGAATAATGAAAGGGAGAGGGAGGAGGAGAATAACTCTGACTCCAAGAGAGAAAAAGGGAAAGAGGAGGTAGAAAAAAAGTGAGAATTCTGCTGACAATTCTGTTGATAATGCCCAGATGTCTATTGGAAATACTCAGGTGTTGGCTGGAAATGCCATCACTATGGAGACTACCCATGTTTCAGCCAGCTTCACCTCGCAACACATTACCTTCTGTGAAGATAGTAGTAAAGTGGATACCTCCCTCATTACCATTTCCTCCCCAGTCAAGAAAAATACAAGGTTTTTACTAACCCAAAGGTTTTGCAGGATGATAACCAGGCAAAAAAAGCTAAAGAGGAAGTTAAAAAGGAGGGAACTAAAAACAAAGAGAAGGTCGAGGAGCAAAAGGAGGTGATTGCCCAATTGGATCAAAGGGTTAAAACTTTAGAGGAAGGATTCTTCACCTTCTCTAAATTTGCCCTAAAGGTCACTCATGTTGTAGCCACCACCCTCCAATTGCTGGCACAGGAGAAAGAAGAAACGGGGCTGGACATGGAGGATCATAAGCTCCTTTTTAAGTTTCTTGTTGATGATTGGGCTTGGGTTTTATTGGTTGGGAAGGGAAAGGAAAAAAAATTGAGAAATAAGTCTATAGTTTTAAGGGATCATAGGATCCTAGTTGTTTTATGTTATTACGTTGTTACTCGGTTTACTGGTATCTAGCTGTTACTTAGACTTGGGTTGGTCTGACTATGCCAACAGTTTTTATTATGAACTTCAGTAGTATGGTAAACTCTATAGAATTCTACTATAGATTAGTTGTTTCTATTCATAGTAGTATATTGGTTAGTAGTTTGGGTAGAAATATAGTGGTTAAGTTACTTCTTGTTTTGTTTTTGCTTCAGTAATGTTCTCTGTTGGTTTTTGCTAGTGATGTGTTGGTTACCAGCCTTTTGGTTGTAAGGACCAACCCCCTTGTCTTTGGTCGCTTTTATTTTCAAAAACAAAATGGACATTAAAAAGCCTATTATACCAAAGAATTCAACCCCACTATAGATCATGACGAAGAAGCACGCATAGAAGAAAATACTAGATGAGCAAAAATGCTAATAGATCAACTTGGGACTAGTTCTCTCCATTTGAGGTGTGAAACATGAGAATGGGAAAAATGAATGTGTGTATGTTGCAACATTGGAATGGTAGAGATTGGGTGACATTTTATCTTAAAGTGCCCAAAACACAATAAAATTTGTTCGAACTATGTGGATATTTTACAAGTACACAATTTAAGTACTCTATTTAAAGAAACATGGCTAGATAAAACAACAAACCTAGTGATCAAAATTCATTGCATAAGAGTTGATTAAAAGAAAAAGTTACAAAGTGTTTAATACCTTATTCTCATGGGGTGGGTGCTACGTAGTGGGTCCCATTGGCTATTTTGACCTCAAAAACATTATTAAAATCTTCCATTTATTCAATCAATAACATATAGCATCTAGGAAAATGTTACGTTATCTCCTTCATGTTATGGTGCCATGTCTCTATCTTTGGATCACTCACTAGTCATGATAGATGCATGTTTGACGTATAATGACATAAGTGCTAGTATAGCATCATGTGCTAGTATTCCTCAAGTATGATAGTGCCTTGGGTGAGGGTAGGGGTCTAAGTCCATCTAAGGCATCATAATTCTTACTTTTTTTTGGCTAGTGGACCCTCCTTGTGTTGAAAGTGTTTTGCTCAAATTGGTTCACCTTAGTTTGATATGGATTGGAAGCCAGTACTTCCAACTCATCCTAGTGTCTTTGGTAAGAGGATGCAATCTCAGTGTGTGTAAATCATCATCAAGGAATAATCCTCCCTCTCCCTCTTATGTCATTTCATCATGGTGACTTGTTCTACATATCTTAGACTTTTGTTGTAAACTTGCTTGTCCATTGATGAGGTTTTGTGTAGCTGTTCTACATGGTTGAAATTTCCCAATGTCCCTTATGAAGCATTAAATAGTGTGGTTCAAACTAATGATCGAATAGGTCGTTAACAATTTTGATTGGAAAATTATTATGACAAAAATGTAGATGAATAGTTGAGTTAAATTCTACTAATTATTTATTGTTTCAGTCTAATACACAAAAAAAATGTAATATTATTAAAATTTAAAGACATGTTTGGTTTTTAAATGAATAAGCACCTTTCAATCATTTTGGATACATATCACCTAAAACTAAGGTCAATTTCTAAGGACTTTAAGCATTAATCTTTTTCAATTGATCTTGTCAGATGAAGGGTGGCTAGAGCTTTTTTACTATGTCTTCAAAGGCTGGATATTCTTACACAAATGTAGTAGTGTCAAAAACAGACTTGGTTGATAAAAGTTAGAACTATGTTACCTTTTCTAAATAAATTTTCATCACTTTTATTTTGGAGTGTTAGGAGTGTTATTAGTAGTTGAATATTTTTAAGCATATTTAATATTGTCAAAAAGAGATTTGCTTAACAAAAGTTAAAACTATGTTGCCTTCTCTAAGAGCATAAATTTTCATCACTTTTTATTATTAAGAGTGTTCTTAATAGCAGAATATTCTTTTACAGTTCTGTAAGAAGATAAATCTTCATCCCTACTCTTTTATTAAGAGTGTTATTTATATCAAAGATATTATACTTGACAGTTCTGTAAGAAGATACATTTGTATCCCTATTCTTTTATTAAGAGTGTTATTTACAACTGTCCCTGGTATCAATGATGGTGTTTTGAGTAACAAGAAGGATTTTCCTTTTTTTTTAAATATATAATTTATAAGAGAAAAAGAACCCACATTAATAAATGTTATGATACATAAGAAAAGAACCTAGATTAATCATCAACGATGAATATGAATGTTCAATTGTAAAGCGGTGTCCGCGATTTAATAGTGAAGCATAGTGCTAGAGAATTCAAATTTTCTAAAGTCAAAATCCTCAAAACAATATATTACATTGTAATAGCACACCCATAAGCACATAAACGTGCTCAAGTTTTCGAAGTAAATATGATTAGTGATAGAAAGAGACACGGATTTTGTAGCTACCAACCTCAGTTGCTCATGTGGTAAGTAGACCATTCCCATCCACAATTCAATATAGATATTTTATATTTGAGAATCGAAAAATTAAGTGGGATTTCAGCACAATTTTGTAACGAAATGTGCCCATAATTCAATTATGGTCAAAGGGAGGAAGGCATGACCCTTAGAATGGCAGCAATACAAAATATGCCACCTACTAAATTGCATTAAGGTATTAAGGTATTTATTAACATAATCAGATTTCCACAATCCATTAGTATGTGAGCAATGTTTCTGGATTAGATTGTGTGAGCAATGTTTCTGGATTAAGGTATTGCTTTTGAGATCAAATAAACCCAACAACATAAGTAAATATAGAAGGGTTTCCTATGCTTATGTGCATATAACATGTATGTCATCAACGTCTAACTATTTGACTGGTCATCTATACTGATTTTGTTGAGTAAATATTTGTCGACTTTGAAGAAGACACGACCTTCCATAGTCTCACCCAAGGGTCTCTAATAATCTCAAAGAAATAAAATGTGACTATAGATTGATGTGAAATTTGCAATTTATAGATGACTCAAGACTACTATCTAGATTACAATTTCTATTCCAATTACAAATCTAGTACTTGAACAAAACAAGGTGTCCATGTACTTGTTCATAGGGGGGAATAATCCAAGTTGACGGCAGTATCTTGTTTTACAAGATATAATTAGTTATGACTAGTGTTAGCGTGCAAGAGAATTGAATTGAATTGAATTGAGACTATGTTGAATGAAGTGACACTGGGATAAGTTTGAATTGTCCACAAAAACCCCCAAAACAAACTAACAAAGAAAACAAGGACAATTCCATTACAGCCAAGATACCTAGATGAAGCAAGGAAACTAGAAAGGCAAGACAGAATTGTGAAGTAGATCTCAATCAAACAAATCGCCCAATTTCAAGCTTTTAGTTCAATGCCATGTTAGGCAGTCGTGGGACCGTTTCCTTTTAAGCTAGTGAATACATAGGGGCATCAAGCGAAGTCCACATTAGGGCGAAGTGACATGTAATCAAAATGTAATGAAAGACGTCAACAGACAACAGAGCAGGTGGAAAGATCTTTTCATCCAAGCCAGCTAATAAATATGAGAGATTTGATTATCCCTACCCTATGCTAGAGATACAAGTATGTGTCCTTTCATCGCAAAACATTTTTGCTCTAAGAACGCCTTCCTACAGTTTTGCTTCAATAATTTCAGAGATAAAGCTGCCAGAATATTTTGTTACAGAAAATAATTTGTTTATCAGAATGGTTGCTTGAAGAATTTCCTTCTTCCTACAGTTATGCTCCAATGATAGTTACTAGCAAAGGGGAAAAATCATTAGTGCAAAATTGCAAATTACTAGGTTAACAGGATAGTTAAGTGAATAAGTTCATTTCTTCCAATAAGAATATGATCTTTTCTTTAGAACACAACATTCAAATAATATGATTTTATTAATACAAATAAAATCTTGTGATTGGTTAGCCCTTTATTGGTATTTGAAAAATACATTTTCTGAAATTAAAAACATAACTGCTTTTTAACAACACGGAAACTAAATGTATGACAACAAAGTATACAAATGCTGGACTTTGTTCAATGACAAGAATTAAAACATACAAAAATATGAAATAGGTCCTGCCCTTTAATAGTTGCTAGACTTTGTTCAAGATGACAGAAATAAAAACATCAAAAATATCAATCTCCATTGCTTTGGCAGATACATTGCCTAAATTAATTAAATTGCATAGCATAGATAGCATAGGCCACAAATGTGCCCCAAAACGTTTCATCCACTTTTATAGTAGCACTGGTTGACATTCTTTTTGTCTATGTTGATTTCCATCAGAATCACAGAGAATTCAAACTAAGAATGTCAATCGGTGCTGCTAAACAGATAGATGCGATGGATCTTATTGAGTGTAAGTCTAGTTCTGCATGTTGGGCATTTCTTCTGAGACTTGATAGCACTTGTGATACACTTTTTACAGAAAATATGACCACATACAGTTGATGTCTCTTCCTTCATCGCAGACATGCAAATTGCACAGGTAAGTTTGGGTTCTTTTGATTGGATCGGTGCAGCAGCATTTCTCTGCAGATACAATGTTTCAAATGTTAAGTGTGGATTCTAAACTAAACTTCAATTTAATGTTAATATACATTTCTTGAACTGTCATGTCTTACGATTTTATATGAAGTTAATTTTTCTCCAACTCATTTTGTCCTAAATTGCATGTGAATCAAAAGAACATAGACCCGACCATGCAATTATGACTACAAATGGTGACAGTTTGCCTTTCACAAACATTTCAATGGATATGAGAGGGGAGTAAACAAAGAAAATGTAATCCGATGGTGTTTACTTACTGTTAAAGCACTAGGACACATCCACTGGTATTGCCATGATTAGCTCAACTACTGTAATGTGTGCAAGACGTACAGTAGCATCATGGTAAATGGTAAAACCCGTTTAAAACAGAGACGATGCAACATTAAACTAGAAAAGCATATGAGACAACGGTGTAGCTCATCCAGCAAAGAGAACCACCATTACGAGAATTTCAGAAATAGAAAAAGATCCTTGCATGTAATTGACATCTAACAAAAAAACAGTGAAAAACATCAAAAAAATGGAATGAGCAGTGGTCAACTATATACAACAAACCAATCATGGGAGAAACCAAGTAAACAATTTATGGTCTATGTAGATGTTGAACATCAAATCGCTACACAAACCAGAAAATTCACAGAAGACAAAAGTAGCAGAAAAAAGTTTTTTTTGACCTTTTTCCTTTATAGAAAAGCCCATATAGATTTATTTTAAAAAGGACTCTACACTTATATGCACAATGGTAGGCAGTATTCTAATAAATCCTCCAGACCAAATCTAAGATTATACAATATAAAAGCTTCGACTACGAAAATATGTTAGCTATTAATATAAATTATTATTCAATTCACACACTTTAATCTAAATCCTTATTTACACCTACCATATTAGATGTTAGTATTATATCCCATTACCTACTAATACAATACATACGAGACCTGTCCATAAATACAGTTTTATAAAAAGATCAAAATAGAATTTTCAATGACCTTAATCAATATGAATAAAAACTGTAAAACAGAAAACGTCCAAGTGACACTAATGACTGAATAAAAATTGTTAAACAACTGTAAAATGGAAGAAGTCCTCACTAATGACTAAAGAAAAATGGCTCTCAGAACATTGGATCCCTGTGGAAATACACAAACAGATACAAGGGTTCCTTTGTTTCTCATTTTAAATGTTTCCGTGCATTCTTCACTTCTATTTCGTAACAAACTTATATAGATTGCAACATATAGATTTAAGTCTATATATGTGCCAGCATGCTTACATTTAAGGCATAAACAAACAGTGTGGTGCACACATATACAAATTTATGCTTGGTTAAATAAGTTCTAGATGCATGCATATCTATCATTGACATCTCTCTCTCTCTCTCTCTCTCTGTGTATGTATATATATATATATATATATGTATGTATATGTATATGTATGTATGTTTGAAGTATGAATTTTTGGCATGATCTCTTCTTTGGTTAAAAACTGAAGTCTAAAATTGAAAGCAAGCAGAACAAAGTATTTAAATAGAATTTAAGTTTTAAGACAAACTAAGGGAGAGGGCCCAGTAGTTGAGCACCGTAACTACACACCTCAAAATCTCGTGTGGAAATTTCAAATCATTCCCCTTTTTTACACCAGCTTACTTGGCAAAGTCCCCTGCTTATAACTAAGGTTTCACGGCCACAGCAGCATGCCTTTTACCAGGGTGGTCCAAAACAGCCCAAGAATAAGTGAGATCAATGGTTGTACAAAAGGGACACCCATAGTTGTGCAGCTGATGTGGTATCAATAATGGTTGTTGTTTTAAAAATAATGGATACATTTCATTCAATTATGGGTAGTCATCATCATCAATTAACAACTTAAAAGTTGCAGTTATAGGTACAATGTTGGCAGAAAAAACTGAAGATTATGATGGAATCAAGTACTAAATCAATGCTGCTATCACAGGAATTGGACTGTGCTCAGGTGCTAGGTCCTCTCCCCTAGTTTGTTTTCCATTTAATTACTGTTGATAAGTAGAAACTGTTTGCCCGCACAGAATGTAGGCTTAACAAATATAAAATAAAATAAACATTTACAAACAATAATATTATTTACCTTGAAAAAATTTTGATTGTTGTCACCTTTTTCATCAGAAATATCTATTGTGTTGCTAGCAGGAAATCTAAAATGTTTGTGATGCAGACCACGATCTGTCGATGTCCTTTCTGTCCCAGTAGTGCCTGCATTTTGTGTGATTGCATAAAATACAATGTCCATTGATAGGAATAGCAAAAAATAGGATAATAAGCATACATATAAGAATTATAACATTAAAAATATTGTCCTAAAATATACAATAATTAAGCAGAACAGAAGACAAATGAAGATAGTTGAACTCCAGTAGCAAACAATTAGAACCATGCATTAGGACACAGAGAATAAGCTGCTCCACATGCAGAAGAGGAACAACAACAGAGAATAGATAGTACAATTTTTATCTTGATTCTTCAATAATTCTTGGCTGCTTTATACCAAATTCTATCATGATATCAAAGGCATACAACCTTGTCTCTCTCCCTCACCAAAAATTGTTATGGTTATTTTGCTGTTTCTGGTGCATATTGAGAAAAGCATAGTTGCCAATAATGCTTCGCTTTATACAGAAAGCCAATACTATTTGTCTCCATACCAACAATTATGATCAATACTGATGTTCCGAAAAGTAAATGTTTTGCCTTGGCCGACACTTTATTCTCACCATTTTTTCCCAAAAAAAAGTTCTCTTCTGATTTCCAAAATTCTCCTCTATGGAAAGGGTATCTAAATGCAAGGAAAGCAATAGAAGGTTGAGGGCAGCAAAATTGCTAAACTATAAAACGCAATGCCTCAATGGCATCAGTGAAAAAATGCATGCCTTTCTGACCATATAGAAAATTTGAATGTTGTCAAATAATACAACTTGCATGTGGCAAGAAAGATTTTCCTGAATGACATCACTTATCAAAGACAAAGCAATCAGCTGTCAGAAGGGAGTGCTAGACAGCAGAGTACAAAGACTGAGCTGAGTCTGGTCTCATGTCAGTTAAGGTCTTGGCAGCAGGTCTTAGCATGTTTTTGTCGCAAATTTCACTTGTCCCAAGCCATGAATAAGCCAAACATAAATAAATAAATAACAACTATTCTAAACCATACAAGTCAACCATAAACACATTAAAATAAAGTCAACCTTATTTACAACCATTCACAAAAAGAAAACAAACCAAAGAGGAAAAAAAAAAATTAATTGATTTTTTAGGCAAAAAACAGTAAGCATAATTGGCAGTAACTGTTGATTAAATAAAACATGTGGAGGTTTATCGCAGCCTACAGTGGGTCCAAAGGAGTCTACAGTACATTTGAAATATGCTGAGATTACCTATGTTATGTGAAGAGAATATATCATTGACATCTTTGGTTAGAGCTATGCGTGCCTGCCTCATTAAAGATCTCTCTTTTGCTAAGAGGGAGTGTTGAAGTTTGTAGCAGCGATAGAGATTCTTATTCTGCTCTTATAAAATAGAAATATGTTTGTTATAACCGTTATGGTCACCTTCATTTGAAAGAGACATTTGTGAGAATATTTGAGTTAATATTATATAAAAAGACGTGGCATACGCCATGCAAAGAGGCATGCATATGGAAATGTGAAGTGTTAATGTGTAGAAATATGAAGGGTCTTATTTTTGGGAATCAAAGAGACCACCGTGTGAAAGATGAAGAGACTTGTGCAATCTATATATGTTTTGCTTGGTATATTCTAAATCAATTAAGTGAAATTGTACTATTAACATTTCTTGATCAATAAAAGAGAGATTTTGCTGCTGTGGCTGGGTTTTTCCCTTCAAGTGGAAGGGTTTTCCCAAAGTAAATGTTTTGCATCTTTTGTGTATTGTTTATGCAGTTTTATTGCTGTTTAACTCTATTTTTGGGCTGAAACATTTTTTAAAACAGGATACAAACCAATATAGTATTAGAGTATTTGAACATCATGTATTTCTTACACAGCAATATGATCTGAATCAGTTTTTCAATTTTTATCTCTAATCTGTTGAGACAGTTTAGGAAAAGAGGGAGGAAGACGAATCACAAGAAGAGGGAGGATGAGGCAGCTAAGAACAGTTTCATAAGCCTTCAAAAAAATTATCTAGGTCCGAGGGAGTGGGTGCCTCCCTTGGAAAACAATGAAGATTGTTTCATGGAGTGTCGGGGAAATATTGTCCCCTGACAAGAGGTGCTTAATAAAGTGTGGTATGGAAATGACACAGGCAAATATTTTCATTTTTCAAGGAACAAAAATTCAATCAGAGTCTTCTGAAGGGGTAAGTAAATTTTTTATTCAATGGAAGTGCTCTTTTATGGATGTGGCTGGTCAGGCTGGAGGTTTGGCAGTATTTTGGAATCCAGATATGGTGGAAGTATAAGTGACTGAAACTAATCCACATTGGATGTTTTGTAGGGTGATACATAGAATAGAATTGTCTGTTTTTTCCCTTTTTAAAAATTTAAAGTTTATGGGGCAATTAAGAATGAAGACAAAAAGAGTGTTTGGAGTTGTATTTTGGATAGGAAACTTGTAGTTTGTGGCAATGTCATTCTGAGATTTCAATGCAGTTTAATGTCCATCAGAGAAAAAAGGAGGAATCGGTGCTAATATAAGAGCTATGAATGATTTTCGGAATTTCATAATAAGCATTGAAGTAGTGGACTGTACCCCTAAAAGTGGTGAATTTGCATGGACTATTAGAAGGGCAGGCTCCACCAATATTGCAGAAAGACTCGACAGTTTTCTCTTTGGCTTCGAATGGTTGAAGAGCTGAATAATCAGTAAATTTTTATTGATCAATTTTCAGCCTTGGATTTCCGCTAGTGCTGGATTTGAAGGAAGTACCACATTTGCTAGGCCCGTTAAAAGATTGGTGGAAGGAGAGTGATTCTTTCAAAGGCACTTCCTCGTTCTGCTTTGCTAAGAGACTTGGTGTACTGAAAGTGACGGGCTGGGAACAGAAATTAAAAATATGGAATGTCGAGGTTTTAAGAAAGTGTTTACAGAGGAGAGAATTGAAGATGAATTGGAATCATTGAATCTGTTGGTGATTGGGAGAGCAATTTTCAAAGAAGACTACCATAGGAAGGAGTTGAAACAGGAACACATGGAGATTCTAAAAGGACAAGATCTATTGGAAGGTAAAAGCATGTGAAAACTAATTGAAGGATGGTGATCTTAATACAAAAAATTCCATGCATCTGTGAAATGCACAAGGGATAGAAACTGGATTTCAAGAATAGAAGATATGGACAAGTCCTAAATGAGGAGGAGATAAAAGGGGAACCAGTATCCTTTATTCAATCTCTGTTGTCCTGCAACTCAAAAGTGGCAGATCCAAGATGTCAAAATCTGGCAGAACTGATTCCAATTTTGATCTCTCAGGAAGACAACAAATTCCTTCTTGGAGTTTTGCCTTCAAAAATTAAAGCAGCAACCTTTGCATTAGAGGAAGATAAGTCTACGTGCCTGGATGGCTTTCCAGCCAACTTTTACCAAAATTGCTGGCATTTTATGGGCAGAGACATCATGATGGTGGCGGAGGATTTTCAAGTCAAACAACGGTTTGTAAAAGCCATAGCTGCAAATCCCAAATAAGACTTCTGCAAAAACTTTGGTGATTATAGCCAAATTTCGTTGTGTAATGCCATCTAGAGAATCTTGGCTTAAGCATTAGCCAATAGAATGAAGAGTGCCCTGCACAAAATCATTTTGGATGAACAAGTGGCTTTGTACCTGGCAGAGAAATTATCAAAAGCATCATTTTAACCAATGAGGTGGCCCATTCAATGAGCTTGAGTAGACAAAAAGGTATGATCATCAAACTTGATGTAAGGTGTATGATAGAGTTGATTGGTCTTTCTGAAAGAGATAATGAGAAGATCTGGTTTCGCGGACAAATGGATAAAATTGATTAAGTGGTGCATTTAATAGGCAAGATTTTCTATAATAATCAATGTCTCTTTGTGTGGTTTTTTCAGAAGTCAAAATGGGATACGTAAGGGAGACCCTCTATCCACATTCATGTTTGTAATTGTGGCAGAGGCTTTGGGAAGGTGAATCAACTTAATGAGGAGAGATGGTAGATGGAAAGGGATTGAAGTGGCAGATGGAATCCATACCACTCACTCCCAATTTGCTGATGGCACTACGCTTTTTGCTAAAGCATTAGTGAGGGAGGTCAGGCTGGTCAAACAAGTTTTGGAGGAACATGAGGAGAGTTCTGGCGAATTTATAAATTTAGATAAATCATTTGTAATCTTTTTCAATGCGAGCAGAATGGAACAGCCATGTTTTATAGAGATCTAGGGCTTCAGTGTAGATAAAATCTTCCCTAAAAATATCTAGGAGTTACCTTTGTGGGAGGAGATTGTAAGACAATTCATTGGGAAAAGATTTTTTTTCACACTAGAGGAAAAATTGGTCTATGGAAGTTGTCTTGGGCTGGCAAGATTTCATTAATTAAATTGGTCCTGTCAGCAGTTCCCATTTACATTATGTCATGTTTCAGGCCACGGCAAAAGCAGCAGGGATTTTAGAGTTTGTAATGAAGCAGTTTCTGTGGGCTGACAGCGTAGTAGGGGAAAAGAAAAAGTTTCATTTAATTGGATGGGATAAGGTGGGTCTTCTAAGGTGTCTAGGAGAACAGGTATTAAAAGGATGGTGAAGCAAAACTTGGTTATGGGGGCAAAGCTGGTTTGGAAAACATAAAAAGAGACTAATAAATTATGGTCCAGAATCAGTAAGGGAAAATATCTGGATTTGGGAGAATGTGAGAGAATTTTGACTATAGCAAACCTAACGGGTGGCTCAGCAATTTGGAAATTAATGACAGATAACAAGAACATTATTACAGATAATTTGTCATGGAAGATTGGGTATCATTGGAAGGCAAAATGTGGACAAACTCCTGGAACAGGGAAAAACCATAGGAGAGATACGAGGCTTGCCGGAGTGGATTGAAGAATTAGAAAAAGTGGTGGCTTCCTTTGTGGCAGATTATGTGTCCAAGTAAATGATCTGTTTGACAAATGGTTGGATGTATCCACACACATCCGGGTACAACAAAGGGAAAGGGTGTTCTAGCTTGTCAATAACAAAAAATCGAATCGTCAGAAAAGGAAAATGAAGTGATTTGGACGGGCAGCATCTAGAGACTACTCAGCAAAAATGGTATATTGGATTCAAAATGAGCAACATGTGACCGGTGAGTGGCCTAGCAAGCTATGCTGGAATAAATTTGTCCTGCCTAAAGCAGGGGCATTTTTGTGGATTGTCTTGCATAACAAAATCTTCAAAGCTGACAAGCTGCAAAAGCTGGGTGTGGAGGGCCCTAGCACATGTCATCTTTGTAAAGAGGTGTGCGAAACAGCTAACCATATGCTTTATACTTGTGACTATGCGAATAAGGTTTGAAATTGGTTAATGGAATCTCTAGATTGTTATGATGTCAGACCAGCATCAATTCAAGACTTCCTTATCAGTTGCCAATGCAGAGGGAGCGGATGTACGATAAGTGACATTTGGATGTCTACCCCTTCATTACTGGTATGACATCTATGGAAAGAAAGAAATGGGAGGATATCTGAAAGGAAAGAATTGGGAAGCAAAGATTTGATTGAGATGATTATTGTGGCTATTTGTGAAGTGTCAAACACCAATCAGGTGGGGGAATAACAATAAGTTTTTCTCTTCTTGGGATCAAAACATTCCAAATAGATGGAAGCTTCTTCAATCCACGGGAAGCTTAGTTCCCAAAAGAGGAAATGAAAAGAAATTGGTGAACTGGTGTTTACCAGAGCAGGGGTTTGTAAAACTAAATTCTGACAGGACAGCAAAGGGTAATCCTGGACATGCTGGAGCAGGTTGTATCATTAGGGATGACAAGGGGTTATTTTTATGGGCGTTATCCAAGAGAATTGATCAAGCTTCTAATAATGATGCTGAGATGGGGGCATTGGCAAGCGGAATACACCTTTGTTTACAGAACCGATATAGGAGAGTCCAAATAGAAGAGGACTCGTTGGTTTGTATTAATGTTGTGAATAAAGACGAGGCACAGAGCTGGAAAATCAGAAGATGGGTCAAACAGATTATAATATTATTATCTGAGTTTGATGCATATAGATTAAGTCATTTCTACAGAGAGGCGAACAGAGTGCAGATAAATTGGCCAATATAGGAGTCTTTCAAATCGAGGAAACCAAAATTGTTGAAGGCAATTTTCTGACACAGGATGAGAAGCAGCAGCAAGGGTTTCAAATAAGCAACTAAAAGATAACCAGCAAGCAGAGGATAGAAGGAAAAGAGCTTTAATGCAGGGCAGTTTCATCCTTCCTTTTTTTTTCCAATATTTTTCAAAGTTTGAAGCATGAAATGTCTAAGAAAATTGTTTGTGTTTTTTCAGTTTAAAGTTGTATTCAATCTCGAATACACATGAACAGCGGTAAGGATGACAGTAGCAATCAGAATGAAGTGGAAGTAGGTGGTGGAAACGCAAGTGCAAGCATTGAGGCTGGCAGTGGACAGCAACCAAGCCCATATATGAACCTTCAACAATCATAGAAAAATATACAACAGGCCCTTTCAACAATAAAAAACATCTTCTCCAATATGTTACACCCAAGGATAAAAAGCAAAAATATCAGGTGGGAGATTACGTTGTGGGATTGTCATGTTTGTTTGATAGATTTTAGAGGCAGCTGTACTACAAGGGTGAACAATCATCTATGCCTATATCCACAATTGGTACTAGTCAAGTTGGCACAAAAGGAAAGGAGAAGATGAGTAGTGGTGACAAGGGAGCATTGATTGTAGCTATGTTTAATGTGCAAGCCAATGCAGCTGCAGATTTTTTTGGCCAATTGTGGTATTGATCAAGAAGCCTATTGGCACTTTCAATGGTCTCCTCAATGGTCTCCCCTCTTTATACGGTGGTAGTTTGACCTCGTCATAAAGAATCTTTATTTATATAACAATTGTGCAATGGTTTGACCACTTTGATCAATAATCTTCAGTCATATCAATGAGAGCAAATCTTTACAGTGGTGTTCCTTACTCTAGGATGGATCAAGCTCTTTTATATAAATCAATATTCTTGCTTGACAGCATAATTGGTGGAAATTTTTGCAGCATTTGGTTCCTTTATATTACAGCAGAAAGTACTATAGTGAGCTAATTTTCCAAGGCATAATGAAGTTATATTAATTTCATACATGTAAAGCCTTCTCAAATTTGCAATATGAGGTGGCTTTAGGTTACTGCATTGCATTGGTTGTAATGCCTTGTAAGTTGGTATTGCTGTGTGTTTGTGAGCATGTCATTGGGTTAGCTGGTTGGATCTCTGGCATGAAGGGACAATTAATATTGATATAAGACTTGAAACCCTTACATGGAGAGAGTTGCTTTCAAAAATTGTTTGCTTTCTGTTTTTACTTACAAAAACCCAACAACATTCAGGTTTCTTAGATCCATTTTACACAATAATAGTTTGGGGATATCAAGTCTGCCACACTCTAAAGTCTCCATCACAGAGGATTTCATCTCCAAATTACCACAAACTATCTCAGCTGCTGCAAAAGAGAATCTGGAAAATTCACTTGTTGTCTAGATAGTTTTGTAATATCATTAATCTGAACTAGAGTTGGAGAAAAGGATTAAAAGAGAAATCATGTTGGTGGGGCATGTTGTTCAATTGCATGAAAATGAGTTTCCAACTAGTTTGCCTAAATGTTTTTGAATTTTTTGTATTTCAAAATTTAAAATTTTCAAAAATCTAGTGTTCACTTAATTGCATTCGAGTCTTGAAGAATTTTGAATTTTTTTTCACAAATACACTTGCTCTTTCAACTCCCTCATTAATCAAGTGATTTGCTTTGATAATATTAACTCTCCAACTCTTGGAAGGACTTATAATACATATAAACAGCATGCTTGGCCAAATGATAGAGGTAATTCATAGTAGGGACCCTAGTATGGCATTTTTAGCGAGGAGCATATCCTAGTCATTTTAACACAATAGTAAAATAATATGACCACTACAATACAAACTCAGCAGTATGCTAGCCAAATAAGGGATGAAATTCATATTTGGACCTAAAATGGATTTTCTATGAGGAGCATACCTTGCAATTTTAACACAATGATGGAACACCATGAATATGCTTCTTTGTATGGAGGTCTGTGTTCTCAATCCCAAATGGTGTGCACCAAGGGCAAGGACAGTTCATCCCAAAGTTAAAGAGGTAAAAAAAGACTGTAGGAACTTCAGAACATATATAGCACTATGAAAGTGTCCAATCTTTTATAGAGCAGTGGATCATTTATTATTGTCATCAGGTGACACATTCACCAAACCAAAGGCCATGCCATATAGCACTACATTAGTTTAAATGACCCAATCAAATGGTGGGCATGGCACGAACAGGATGCGATGTATTTGTGTGGATACCATGAACACGCTTCTTTGTATGGAAGTCTGTGTACTCAATCCCAAATGGCGTGCACCAAGGGCAGGGGCAGTTCATCACAGAGTTAAAGAGGTAAAAAAGGACTGTGTAGGAACTTCGGAATATATATAGCACTAGGAAGGTGTCCAATCTTTTAGAGCAGTGGATCATTTATTTTTGTCATCAGGGTGACACATTCACCAAACCAAAGGCCATGCCAAATAGCACTACATTAGTTAAAAATGACCCAATCAAATGGTGGGCATGGCACAAGCAGGATGCAACATATTGGTGAATGCTTGCCACTCATCCACCTCCTTTCACAAGTTACCAATTCCTAAAAGACATTGTTCTACATAAAATTTCATTCAATTTGGTAAGAGGGGTGAGTTTGTCTACCAACATGCAAATAAGCTAATAATCATCATGCATATTTCATCATGACTTCTAGATCGACAAACACCTAAGAATCCTCAAACTCGAAAGGACCTGCCTAAAGAATATGACATTAAATACAAATATGATATGATACTCATATAAGAAGATAACCTTTCTTATAGCAAACTATGGTTGAAAATAAGTACAAAACAACATCATGCTATAGGCAAGGAGAGCACAAAAACTTCTCCAAAAAAGTCAAATGGTTGTGAAAAGATAATTAAAGGTTTTAAATTGACTGTATGAAAAAATAGCAAAGAATACAGTCCAAGAAAATATGATGTAATGGTAATGGATGCCTGACAAATAATTCTTTCCACAATAAGGAATCCTATTAATTTATTATTCCAGCAAACATGTAGCAAGGCTGTGTTGTGTTAATTAAATGCAAACCACAATCAAGAATCTTAGGAATTCAGTCCAAGCTAACTCTACACCATGTCAAAAACAGTCCGCAACTTAAAAATCTACCAAGGTAAAAATATTTAAAGAGCGCCTGAATCAGAAAGTAAACTAACCCTGTTCTAATGATTTTACAAGAATATATTAGATTTCACTCAAGAGGTCACACCAAAGTCATGATCTATAAGAATAAATGCTTGACAACATTAACTTGATTTCTGTTTGAAGGTAAGGAAGTACTAAAACAACATAACACAAGCACCATAATACTCTACAGATATGCTACAGCATTAATTCACTTTTGGTCAAAACTTAAACTCCTCTGAACAGCCAATAAAGTCTGCAACACCCTACAAGCCTTCAGGAACTTCATAGAAACAAGTAATAGAAAAGTTATCATAGAAGTACCGGCAAGGCCAAGTCGGAGCTCCAAATCTTCTTCCCTTATAACTGGTTCATGAACATTTTGCACAGAAATAGGATTTCTTGCCTGTTGATAATAAATTTGAGTAAATAACAGACTGTAATGTGATACTAATCAAAATCAACTTTGTATAATCTAAAACATACAAGATGTGATACTAGTCAAAATCAACTTTGCATAATCTAAAACATACAAGATGTTTATGCTAGAGTAACATGACACATAACAAATATCAGAAAAAAACATATCAATTAGACACGATAATTCATTACAATGATTACCTATCATTAGGATAAACCATGGTTAAATCTTAGTCAATACAGACTGATTTAACTTGCTACAGCTAACATCTATAGAATGTTGACTAAGATGGAGGCAAACTCCAATGACCAGATATGATAGAATTGAAGCAGTATAGAATCATAGATCTAACAAAGAAAGACTCCCCACATAAAAACAAGTAAACACAGACACACAATGCCATGTCACTTTGTTTTATCTTAAAACAAATAAATTTTGGGCCTACTAAAAAAAAATGCTTAGGTAGCATACCAGATTGAACGGCCTTGAAGTTGACATTACAACATCGTCGTCGTCGTCGTCATCATCATCCAAAACAAATATGGGGAGATTTGAGCCCATTCTCCAATTGATTGCCAATGTGGCTTAAGTGACTTTGACTGCCCCCAACCTCAATTCCACTATACAATTGTCCTTTGTCCTCAAATCATTCATGACAGTGTTGTTACTTGATCATTGCTACAGAGATTCAACCAAAAAAGTCTCAAATTTGTCTCCCATAAACTTGCAGAGCAATAAACATGAAAAACATGTGAACTCAAATAGCACAAAAATTGACAACAGAATCCACATTTCGAAACACCACTCAAAGCAAAATCAAAAAATAATCTCACAAATTAGAAACCTTGCAAGAAAGAGAATACCTAAGACAGCAAAAGAAATTCACCTGCCAACCTCAAAATATTGAACCATCTCAATGTATTCCTGATAATTTCTAATGGAAAATCAATAAACTTAGAAGGCTTGAAAATGTAAGAATTGTACACATGGTTTTCAAAATTCTTGCTGACATATCTGCATGTCATCTTTTAAATTACTTGGTGAGAGTTTGTTTTTGGGTCTGACATCCATTTACAAGTTACAACATGTCTGTTAATGTTCTTACAATTTCAACTTGCAGAGAAACTGCTCCAACTAAAGGAACTCCACTCCAATTGCACTAAATATCATAACACACACTGTGGACTGGAATGTCACCTGGGAGAATTAAACCTGTATCTCTGACATGAAAGCCCTATGGACCAACAAATTGAGCTCAACCTCCCAGATGGTAAAAGTGCACATCAATCACCAATTAATTTGATATTCAGCACTACTTCATCTCATTATCAATGTCCATAGTCTACTACTGTTAAAATTGGAATTTACAAAGCCACAAGGAAAATTTATTAATTTCTTTAAATTTGAAAAGAAACCCACTTATTAGATCACTGTCAAATATACACTGCCTTTTCCTGAGGCATTTGCATAAGATAAAAATGTGATTGATTTAGAAGTGCTCTAACGTACCACTAACTTGCAGCTCAATGGACCAAAGGACACAAAACTTGCATTGTAAGATATAATCTTCAAATAGAAATGCATAACAAATAAAGCATCCCCCCTGTAGAAATTTACAAACCTTGACAGTTTACTAGAGCTTTACTTGATGAGCTAATAGTAGTTTTGAGAGAAATTTCAAACCAAGATGCCTAACACCCCATTAGAGTGACCAAATCAGGTGATTCTAGTAAAACTTAAGGCAAGACGGAAGTTGTCTAAGAGTTCGAGCAGTAATAAATATGGGCAACACTCATTAGCATGATTTTGAAACTTCATAAATCCTCAAAAAGTACCCCAACTTCCAAGCTAAGTCAGACATAGTGAGTCCAGCATTGAGAATTCCTCAATAAAACACCAGAAATGAAAAGGAAAGTACAGGTATAATCTGTTAATCTTCTGCTCTTGTTCATTTAACATCTAAATTCTTACATACTCAGGGAAAATACAGAAAGTATTACTGCTTATTGGAATAATTTTACAAATTTATCTGATTCTAATAAACTTTTGTCTAATTTTGATTGAGTTTCAACAGACTTAATTCTACGAACACTATTACTAAAGTTTTGACAAATTCTGACCCCAAAATAAGTTTCCTGAGTTCAAGATGTTAGTCACCGCCTCAAAGCAAGCATGCCTAGTCCAAGTCGAATCAAAATCTTGATGCTATGCAACTTCAGAAGCGCGTATCTCGGATTTCAACCCGCCTCACAAGGTGTCAGCGCATAAAACTAGCAGAACAAAAGTTACCCCACACCATTTTTAAATGCATAAAAAACAAGAAAACCCACACTGGAAATGATTGACAGACAATTGAAGGGAAAAATAAGAGAATTAGGTGCGCAAAAATAGCTTGTCAAATAACAATATTGCCTGCATGATCCCGGACATAGTCAATACCAACCTGTAGTCGATAGTTTCACCCGAATAAATTCGCCAATGCAAACCCTAAGAACAAACCCTGAAATGACAGAAACAGAGGCTCATCGCAAACCCAATCAACCGAGAAAAAGAACACGAGATCAAGAAAAACATACAAAGTTGATTTCAGAAGCAATCTGTGTAAAACTTATGTCATCTATAACAAGCAAATCCTTTAACCAACAGCCGCATTAAGCATCCAATTTAAAGCACCGGTCTTAAACCCTTAAAAAAACGCAATGGGCTCGGGCATTGCAACTTACACCAAAGAAACGTGTTAGAAGCCATTATACCTGATGAGAAGAAGATTGAATTGATCAGAGAACAACATGAACATGATGAATGTAGGGCAAAGTAGAAATCTAGTAGCGCTCCATGGCAGAGCATATGCTGAACGACAAAAAGATTGTGTCCCTAAACGCCTTTTAAACTGTGGCCGTCCTCGCCCATCCGAGATTGGGAAGAGCAACGGATGTCCATTTCTCTGTTTTGATTTTCCAACGCCAATATCGCCAAGAAATTTTTTTATTTCTCGAGACTTAAAGTCAAATCGTGGCAGCTTTTTCTCTCTATTTTCGGGCCATGTACAAACACAATCTGGGATTCCACAATAATAATGTGATTGGGTCCATCCAAGAGAGCTTTGTGCGTGCTGGACTTTTAAAAAGCTTTTTCTTCCCTTTGTTACCCGCCAAAAAAAATAAAGTGATAATTTTAAAAATATTTTTTTACAAAAGTCTGGATTGGAAAAAAAAATTGCTCAAAGGAAGGCTAGAAAAGGAAAAAAAAATATTATTATTGATTTTTATTTTTTTAACAATTAAGATTTCAGGAATTTTTTAAGTTATGGAGGCATGATTTTGATCTTTTTTTAAAGTGTTTTATATTCATCAAGTTGTGATCTTTATTGGGTTCTTCTTAGTCAAGCATACTTCTTATTGAAGGTTGTCTCTATTTGTGATCTTTGGGGAGCTCTTAAGGGAGCTATACAACTGATCTTAACCTTTTGAAGTGTTATTATCTATATTCCCCAAGATGTGATCCTAGGTACCCTCTTAGTGAGCTATATAACTAATTCTTGTAAAGTGTTATCTCTATCACATGTGATGTTTAAAGACTTTTAATGAGTCATATAACTCAGAACAAGTAACTATCTACAAACTCTTTGCATTTTGGAGCAGACCATTACTCACCAAGTCGTGTGATAGCCTCGTACTAATTCATGTAACTAATTTCTTTTTTGTCTAAAGTGTTAAATCTATTTATTCACCAAGATGTGATCCATTGAACCATACACCTTTACTCATCGCTAACTCTCAACAAACAAAGAAGTTTGGATTGTATTATTTTAACGTAATAAGAGAAGCTTGCTAAATAAGAAAATATTGTTTTATTGATTGATTGTTATTGTGAGTAATTGTCTACATACTAATGAAATTAATATATTTTTATTTAAAATTCGAATTTAAGAAAAATATTATTTCTCAAAATAATTAAATAATTATCTCAATTTTAATCTTTTAGAATGTGAATCTTTAATAGACTCTTAATGAATTTCATCACTGACACAAATAATTATGACATTTTGAACTAATCGCTATAATCTTAATATAAATATTCTATATTTTCTTCTAATCAAATTGTTATGCTAATTAAGCCGAGAGGCTTTCCACAGTGACAACAATCTTCGATGTAAACATTGTGCCTTTTTCAAAAAAATGGTGGCCAGATAAATATTTAGTGTAGGAGTTGGAAAAATAAAAAATAATGCATCGAATAAGACACACAAAAGAATAATGCATCAAATAGGATAGGTGTTAGGAATAAGGTGTCTCAACCTTGTATAATTCCTATTCTTATTATTATTTGTTTTGTAAAATGTATTTTTGCAAATAATATGTAAATGTGAGTGTACATGTCTAGTTGGCATGTTGATCACTTACATGTGTCGGCATCTTCAAGTGTGTGAAGGAGATCATGGCTGAAATGGTTATGACGGATTCCTATGACGCGTAAGAGCTATTTAAGGAATGAGCTATGACAGGTGTAAGAGCATCTTATGACATGAGGCCTATTTGGGCACCCAAGAATGAGTGGTTGGTGTGTGTAAGAGAATATGCCAAAAATAGGTTGGTATGATGGATTCCCTTACACTTCTCTTGTGACCGCTATTTTTGGCGGATTCTATGACACGCTGTCATTGCCTATTCAAGGGATGGATGCCCTTTTCTTGGTATTGGATGTACATGTGGCATTGTGCATGTTTCTTGGTGGTTGAGCCATAAAAAATGCCCAACTCCATTATGGACATGTTGTTGGGTCTTAAGATGTTCATAAAATGGGTATTGCATGTTGTAATGCAATAGAGAGTGCAAGTGAGAGATGAGAAGTTATTTGTACAGGGTTATGCTGCCAGATTTTCTCTAGAATGGAGCAAGATGTAAATCTCCATGTGAAGGCTGAAAATGTATTGTAATTTGTTACTGAATAATACATTAGCTTGATGGTTTGGAGGGTGGGGTTTTTTACCTGGACAAGTTTTCCCCATGTATATCTGTGTTCCCTATTCTGTCTAATTCTTCTAGTTCTATGATTGTAGAGTAATAATATGTATGTCGTAATGCTGCTGAATTTTGTTTAGATAAGTAAATTGCAATCACTTTCCTTTAAGGTTTTAATTGTGGGAAATCAACTATGTTTGTTTCCGCTTTTATGACATAGTAGTATGCACTTGTATTTGCTGATTAGATGTTGTACAAGGAACTATTGCATACAGGATGTGCATACTGATATGGGATGCTCTCATTTCCCTTCAATAGGATGGGATAGGATAGGATAGATTTTTAACATTCACGAGGCTAAGAATAGCTTATGGGACAGCCTTTTGACTAAACCAACTTTAGTAATTCAAATCTTTTTTTGTGCAAGCTGATGATGAACCCCCCTAGCTTCTCAATGTACTCCTCGTTGAATAAATTGTGCCAAGAGCTTCCAGATATAATTTTGCAAACTTGAACCTAGTGTCCTTGTACGCATCACATTCTAACATAAAGTGTTGTTCTATTTCCACCTTTCCAGCATTGCAAAATTTACAAATTCTCTCTTCCCAAAACTCTTTTGGCCTCTTTCATCGACTGGTCTCACATTGTAGTTGATGAGAGTTGCTTTTGAGCTGTGCAATAAGACTATTAGCTCTCCAAGAAATGTTGGACCCTATGTATGCCTTTTGGAGTTGAACTCATTGATATGTGGGGTTGAACTCATTGGTATAATAAGCTTTTTTTCCTTCCAAATCTATTACCCCAAATCTTCTTATAGAATTTCTCCATAACAAAGAGCTTTATTTCTTTATTATTAGCAGGGCACATATTAAAATGGATATTCCATTTGCACATCTACTTGATGTTTTGTTGCATCTATGTCTTTTTTACGTTTGCACAATGTATCAGTAAAGACCATTTTAGGTCATCTATCTTCACACATATTTTCAGTTCTCTTTAGGTAGCTAATGAAGCGAGCCATAGCAATCATCTCATTAGGTGCAACACCCACTTCACTTAACATAATATCATATGAGACAGTGTTCTTGATTTTGAACTTGCTTCTGAATTCTCTCAATTTATGTCCACTATAAGGTTGAAGTGTTGTTGGCCCATATTTCACATATGGTAGCACAAGAAGACCAAACAAAGTAACCTCTACCTCCCGACACCTATTCTGAAGCGCATAAAATGTCTTCCACCCACCCAATAATCTTTTCTTTATACAACCTTCCCAACTTAGATTTTTTTTGAACTCTTTCCCAAGGTATTTATACTATGCAACCTCCTCGAGTGTGTTGCCTTCAAAATATAACTCATGCTGATGTTGCTTTCTATTTTTCGAAAAAAAAAACATGATTTTAGTCTTATTGATATTGACCTACATCCCAAGCATTTTGCAAAAGTGCTCAAGAGAAAGTAGTTGTTCTTGCAAAACCTGAGCAGATTTCACAACCAAAATGAGATCATCTACATAAAGGAGCATCTTTATTAAAAATTCACCTAATTGGATACCCTCACCATTTTGCATGTCTAACCATTCATCAAGTTTGTCAATATGTAGGCCAAACAAAGTAAGAGATAATGGACAACCCTGTTTGACCCCTATATCACTCCTAAAACACTCTGAAATGTTAATTTTGACTTTTACCTCTTTGTACATTCTATGAACAACATCTCTAAGATTCATAAGGATCCCCAATTCTTCCATCTTGAGCCAAAGATTGTCCCTAGGGACAGTGTCAAAAGCCTTTTTAAAATCAACAAAGCAATAAAAAACCTTGCACTTTCTCTCCTACATTTTTTCGATGCTATGCCTCAAGGTGATACAGTGATTGATTGTTGAGTGCTTTGGCCTAAACCAAGTTGCCCTTTTGCACGTTTATGATTTTCCTCAGCCCATTTGTTGATTCTATTTTCTAGCATGCCGCCAAAAAGTTTTGCAAGCAAGGGGTTGATCGTTATGGTTCTATAATTGGAGGGATTATTAAGATCTTCACTTTTGAAAAGGGGCATAGCAAGGCTAATGTCCAATCTTTAGAAAATCCATGTTGGCTAATATTATTGAAGATTTTTTAATGTGAGATGTAAGGGTTTTCATGCCCCACTTGAGATACTCTACTTGAAGTTCAACCAAGTCTTTTGCCTTGCCTATACCCAACTTCTTAATACTTAACTCAACCTCTTGCACAGTGAAAAGATCTATCATGTTGTTGATCAAGGTTGGCAGATCCACCTCAACCTCTTTTTCATAAAGTTTCTTAGCATACTTGAACCATTGATTGGTTGTAATAATATTTCTAGTTTGTTTGTTTCTTGGTTGTAATTCTCTCCAAAAAAAAATGGGGTTGTTTTTACCAAGAAAGATTAGCTCTTCTCTCCTTGTGATCATAAAGTTATTTTTTCTTCTTCTTTAGGATATGCTTGTACACTTTAATGTCAAGGCTTGTTTTGTTAGACTCTCTTAGCTTTCTCCTAGCTAATTTGCAATCTTTATCAAATCATGCATTGGCTGGAAAATAATTTGCTTCATATTTTCTTTGTTTTGATCTTTTGCACTTGGAAAGAACCCTATGAACGAGATTTACTAATACATGGCTATAAACATCATGTTTGTGCATGCTCTCGCCCTTATATATTCTCTCGAGTGTGGCGATGAAGATGTCCCTATTTTCTAAAGTCAATAGAATTATGCCCTGTGACAGAGATTGTTGAGGACATTGGCCTTTTGTCCCAAGCTGGTCATTTTCTACCCGCAACAATTTTATGTGCAACAGTCTATGATCTGATTTAATTTCCCATATGTGTTCCCCAATCATAACTTCTTTGATTCTCTCATGTAAGTTGTGTGAGCATAATGCATAATCAACCACGCTTGCACCATTGTAGGTGTTGCAAGTGAAATTGCCTGATTTTGCCCATCTAGTCACACCATTAAAAATAATTAAATCAAAAGTACCACATAAGGTGATTAATTTTTCCCCAAAATGATTGTAGCCTTTAGCATCGTCTAATATTCTTTCCCACTAGTGTTTATTCTTTTATGTGATCCACATAGGATTATCATTTGCTCCACATCAAATGAGCCACATTCTATGTCAAGCAAATGAGATGAAAAATATGTCAAGCAAGCAACATGCTTTCTTCTTCATGTAACAAACATTTATATTCCAAGAACATTGCTTGATATTCGAGGTTATTTTAGATGGACTCCAGCCTATGTCCATTAATTGCAAATGGCCATACATTGTTCTCATCTTTCTCTCATTGCCAAATTCTCTATAACAACACTCAAAACCCTTCCATTTCACAAACTTCCAAATTTGTTGCAGAAACTCTAAGGAAAGTAGGTATTTCCCTACAAGGTTAAAGATGTATTTGTTATTGCCTTGCTTTGGTCTGAGAAAGAGGGGTAGAGAGACAGAGGTTCGAAACTTTACATGAGGGTCTATGAAAGTACAAATCACAACAAGATGCATGCTAGAGAAGGCCTATGCAGTGGGGCTTGGTTGCACTGAGATGCTTAATCACAACAAAATATGTGACTCGGTCATATTTTCCATTGCATTACAGGTCAGTTCCTTGTACTACTCATAAAGTATGTTCATTTCTTTGTTTATCTTTCAAATTGTGCAAATTCATGCATATCCTTCTCCTTTATTGCACCACGTCCACTACAATTCTAAATGATTTGATGTTGAATTTGTAGATGGCAAAAAAAAGGGAGTAAGAAGAAGATGTCGATAACTAGGCTAAGACAAGGAAGGAGAAAATTGCAAGATGGCAATAATAAAATCAGACTCCACAAGAGTTACAAGCATTCCTCCCCTGTGTATGAAATTGGAACCTTTGAAATAGGGTATAGATATTCATCAAAGGAGAAGGATTATTAAAATAAATTGTCAGATCATAGAATATGGAAGCATAAACAAGACATGTATGACATAATGCATGAAAGAGATGTCATATCATGGAACATCATGATTGCAAGATGTGCAAAACTATGAAGGCATAAGCACAAGGTATGCAAATTGTATAATACAATTTCTTTAAGTTATGTGCAAATGTCTTGATTGCAGAATATTTACAAAGTGGATTTGTTAAGAAGGCTCTACAAACCGTCAAGCAAATCTAGATGATAGGTGTAAAACCAACGTTCTCTTTTCATATGTGAAAATGAGATATCTGGACAAAGCATAGAAATCCATTCAATTGATAATGAATATTTTGAGATGTTGTAGTTGTAATCCGTCTTGTAAAAATATATGAAAAAAATATAGAAGCAAAGATCATGTATGTGAAATGTTTGATGAAATGATTACGAGCTATCTTGAAATCGGATATTTCTTGACTTATTCGATACAAAATTTTATTTCAAATTTTAGATATGCTAATAACAAGACCATTACTATCATAACATTATCACTACGAATATAAATTTTATATCATATTATTATTACTTTATACCTTGTCTTGCCTTGATTATAACACTCCAAACATTTAAAAAATTGTTTAAAAAATATAGAATTTAAAAACTAATATATTTATGACCAGCAATCTTATTCCACTCTCACCACCTTTTTGCATAAACATCATGATAAAAGGCACTGGCTAAATAGCCACGAAAATGCACCCGGCTAATAGCCAATGCCGTTAACTCCGTCTACTGAAGAGACATTAATGATCGTCACGGACCTCAAACTAATTAACATTGCGTGTAAGACCATCTCTGATTTTGTCCGGCTGAATTTGTTAAACAGAGCATTTAAAATAGCCGGTGCATTCATTGTCAATTCAGACCAAACCGTTTGAATGAACCATGAAAGATTGTTGCTGCCTGTGCCGTTGCATTTATGTTGTGAACAATGAAAGGAAGACTTTATTTCATTAAAAAAATTTATATTTTTTATTACTTTTTAGACATAGAAAATATGTTTATCAACTTTATCATAAATTTAATAAAGTGGATAGCATGTAGAGATAATTTTTTCAAATATTAGTAAACAATTTTTAATTCTAAATAGAATGTTTAATTCTCAATCAAATATATGTTAATTTTATAACGAGTAATGCATGTTCTCATGTTTGATATTATTTTTTAATTTTCAATAAATTTACAATTAATATCTTTGTTACAACTTGAATTATTATTATTATTAAATAAAGTATTTATATAAATAATAATTAGTATAGATTTTAATTTTAAAAATTATATATTAGTATTTATATTTCAAAATATCATTTTCCTCCATACTATCCTCCTTCAATCCATAGACTTAAATTTTAAATTTTTTAATTTTCAATAAATTTACAATTAATATATTTGTTGAAACTTAAATTATTATTACTATTAAATAAAGTATTTATATAAATTATAATTAGTATATATTTAAATTAAGAATGTATATAGTAGTACTTATATTTTTAATTTAAAATGTATATATTAGTACTTCTATTTCAAAATGTCTTTTTCCTCCATACGATCCTCATTCAATTCATACTATCCTCATTTAATCCATATACTTAAAATTTATATACTAAGAAAATTTTTAATTTATGAAGAAAAATAATATCACATTGAAAAAATTAAATAGAAAAAGCTAGGTCCCCATACCTCCTACTTATTAAAAAATAGAAAAATTTAATTTAAATGTTCAAAATTTAATTTTTTTAAAATCTACTTATTTCTAAAATATTATCTCACTATATCAAATACTTCTATAAATTTATTTTATTTTGATTATATTTTGATAAAACTTTTAATCTTTGTTTAAAAGCACACCAATGCATTCCACTTCTAATCAAAAGAAAACTAGAAGAAAAAAACATCTTTAGAACCTTCTAGGTTTAATCAAATTATCTTTGGTCAAACCTAACCAACAACTGTGAGGTGTATTGAATGGACTATGTCATCAAAGTCTCTTTTATTCATTATAAAGGGTTGAGCATAAGTAGGTGGGGTTTGTCAATTCTATGTTCACATTTAATTCTAAACTTGATGATAAACTCACAAATCTAAAGAGGGTGTTTTGATTAGGTAAAAACAGGTTTTTAAAGGACCCGAAACCTTTTAACAAGAGGCAATAAAGATATAACACTGAAGATCAAATACAACTGTGGAGAACCACCCGACAGAGCAAAGGGACACACCAAAGATCCCAACAAAAGAGCATACAGACCAAGAAATAAAGCGACCAAGAAATCTAAAGAGGGTGTTCTTGTCCACCAAGTTTTTTTTTTTTTTGAAACATCCTTGTTTTTTATACTAAAGCAACAAAAAAATAAGGGGGGTGGCCCTTATAACAAAACAATGGTTAAACCATTCACTGCAGATAACCAGTAACTTAGAAACTACCAGTGCATTCACAAACCTGTCCCTTCATATCAAAAGCACGGGTCCCCAAAACTTACACAACTAGAACAAGTTATTATTTAACATAGTAGCAAAATTACTAGCAACCAGAGCAATGGTCTTCCAATTAATAGAAATGTATAAACATACCATCTATACCTACTTAAAACGTACCAACTGCAACTACTCAAAAAGTTATTAAAGTTTGTTAAGGTCATTGTCAGCCACTCTAGAAAGTTACCAACTAGAACATCAAGCACAACCAAAGCATAGTAAATAAAACATTTTATGATTATAGAATAATATTTTATATTTCTACATTTAAAATATATATATATATATATATATATATATATATATATATATATATATATATATATATATATATATATATATATATATATATATATATATATATATATATATATATATATATATATATATATATATATATATAGACTATATTTAGATAATATTAGATTATAACTAGATTAATAATTATCTTAGGTGGTTGGTTCAAATAGCTCTTCACATTTTGACCTTTCTTTGGTCGAGGATTCTGTTGTTGTTTCTAGTGATTTGTTGGTTGCCTCTACGTGGGGTACGCATCCGATTGATCTTGCTGACCCATTTCCTGTTGTTGTCTCTACGTTGGTTTCGAATCAGACTGTTGTCCTTGACTCGTTACTTGTTGTTGTCTCTGTTGATTTAACTGTTGTTCCTTTGTTGGCTCTTGATCGTAATGTTGTTGTTCCTTTTTCTGCTGCTAACTATATTGATGAGGGGGTGTTGGGGGTTAGTGGCAACTGGTAGAAGGCTGCTAGGATGGTTGAGGATGGCTGGACATCTGTTAAAGGAAAAAAGGGCAAAGGCAAATCCTCCTTTGCGATGTCTTTACGATCTCTAAAGACTGGACCGAAATGTAAATCTTGATGGTCCTTTATTTCTTGGGTTGTATGCTCTTTGGTTGGGATCTTTGGTGTGTCCCTTTGCTCTGTCGGATAGTTCTCCACAGTTGTATTTGATCTTCAGTGTTATATCTTTATTTCTTCTTGTTAAAAGGTTTCGAGTCCTTTCAAAACCTGTTTTTACCTAATCAGAACTATCTTATTAAATATGCTTATATTAGATTTTCTATTTTATAAATTCATATAAGAATAAAAAAAATTATAATACAAATGATTAAACTTTTTTATTTTTTATTTTTTAATAAATTGAAATTAATATATATTTTAATATCCTCAGATCTATATTTTTGTACCTCTTTAACATTATTCTTTATTCTTTGTGTTTAACATTAATTACTTTAATTTTATAATTTTTTAGTTAAAATTGAAAAATATAATATTCAAAATTTTACCATATATTTAATTTTTTTTAAAGATAGTATAAACCTTTAATATTATATAATAATAAATTTATGTAAGAATTAAGAATTTAAGTTGAAATTTTCATTTAAAACTTATTTTAATATTTCTTTTACTTAACCTAATTTTTTTTTAAAAATATTAATCTACATTTTATGATTATATAATAATATTTTATATTTCCACATTTTAAATAAAATATAAAAAATTGTTTAAAACAAAAATCTATTAAAATATTATTAAAAAAAAAGCAAGTCATTCTCATTAAAATTTAGTTGAATATGTGAAGGATAAAAACTAAGTGTTTGAGGGCCAGTAAGAAGAAAAGGTCAGTAAGAAAAAGTAATTGTACAAGCCATTGAATGCAACCGCTTCTGTGCACAAAGTTGCAAAGTATGTTCCACGTGTGCTACAATCTAGTTGTAGACGAAGTTAACGGCACTGGCTATTAGCCGGGTGCATTTTCGTGGCTATTTAGCCAGTGCCGTAAGTAAATACAGAATCACTTAATGCATCTAAAAGGTTTTATGAATAAAATACTGAATCACTTAATGCATCTAAAAGGTTTTATGAATAAAATACTGAATCACTTAATGCATCTATTTGTGTTTTGACAAAAATAGGCTATTTATTGCTCAAAATAGAGGAACTTGTTGATTCTAGGGTTCTCTCATCATGTGGTATTATCCATCAATCAATCAAGGTTGTGATTTCATTTGAATTCATGGAGATATTAGTATTTTAAGGTTATCGCTATAGCTACAACGATAAGAAATTAGATTTTAGGATGCATTGTAGCGATTGAGTTTCAATGGTGTGAAGTCCAACATGGTGTCGCTATAGGCAATAGTGATTGGGTTCATCATTGAGTGGAGAAGGTTTAATGTGTGTGTGAGAAATGTGGATGATGTATCTGCAAGACCAACATACTTCAATAAGACATTATATCATAGGGTTATCATATATAATAAATCAAAATTGAGCACAAAAGCTATGAAACCACCTATTGCTCTCTAACTAAGGAATGAGTATATAAATGGAATTAATTACTCTCAGAATTAAGACCGAATTAGTGACAATAACACCCCTAGAATGAGAGATTCAAGCTAGCATGAATGCAAAATTCAAATATAGAATTGAAATATTAAGCTAGCATGCAGTACAATCAAGCTAAGAAAAAAATCAATTAAGCTAGAATTGAAATAGAAAAGAAATGAAATGAATTCGAATTGAAATAAAGAGTTCTTAATTTAACAGAGTTTCTTTGCTCTAAAATTGCCTCCCTTAGCTCTTAGAATGCCTTGTATTTATAGATTTTTCCAAGGGCTTGGGGTAAAGTTTGATCAAACCATGGTGAGGTTGGGGGTTAATTATTTTATTCATGGTGAAAATCCCACTAGAATAAATAATGCAGAGTGGAGATCCCACTCAGAATAAACAATCTGAAGTGGAGATCCCACTCAGAATTGTTTAAGAACATCCTTGGACCCCATAAAGAATAAAATATTCATTTATGGATAGGGGGTCCCTTATAAATATTAAATTGATTTCCTAAATAATGACTCATTAATGCTTATTCTAAAATTAATATTCATGTGCTAAAATTCAAATGGGTTGTAATAGTTGATTTGAATCAATTCATTTATTCTTTGATTCAATTAATTCAATTTGAACCATCACCATGAGATATAATTCTTTAATTAAAGGATTGACCAATTTTGGGTGATTACATTTGCCCCTCTTTGAATTGATGTGTGAGTAGTGCATTGATTCAATGAATAGTTTGATTTGAAGTGTAGAATGAGAATTGAGATTGGTTCCAATTTTGATTGTATGAAGATCAATTGCTAAGATTTTTAGGACTATCTCGAGAACAAAGCTTAGTCCTCCAGAGTCTAGGTTAGAATGCCCCAATATCAGTCCATGAAATAGATGACAAGACCTATCAGGAGTCATAGGAATATCCCCAAAATGAGGCTTAATCCTCAAGAGTCAAGGTTAGAATGCCCCAATACTTGTCCATCGATCTATGATTAGAGTTGTCATAAGTTTGATTGAGATAACTGACATAAATTCAATTAGTAGATTTATTGATAGGATAGATAGAAGATGGTTATCTTTAATTCAATTTCATCAAAATCTTTAATAATTCAATAATTATATAATCCATTAATCAATTAATCTTAATTAAAATTATATTTAATTATATAATTAATCTTATTAATAAATTTACCACTTTAAACAAATTCTTCATTAACTAGATTTAATCAAACTCATTTTTAATTAACTAATGAATATCAACTACAAATTTATATTAATATCTCAATAAATATTAGTCATAAATAATTAATAAAATTGTCATTAATTTTATTAATTAAAAGTTAACTATATAAAACATTTTACCATTTTCATCAATAAATAATAATAACGCAACTTTATTAATAATTATTATTAGATAATAAAGAATCATTAAAATCTTTATTAATAATATTATTAACCATACTTAACAATAATATTAATTTATATTTATATATTTATATATTGATTGTTAAGCAAAACTCATTATTAAATTTTATAAGATTAAAATTAATATTAAAACTTTTATTAAAATTAATATTAAAATGAAACTTTATAATATTTAACAAAATCTTAAACTTAAACAAAATCTACCATGCGAATTTGGAAAATCGCAGGTTTTATATAGCCATGTGTTATAATAAGTTTGTCGACCTGTAGATAAATAGATAGATAAAATTTTAACGTCCACGAGGCTAAAAATAGCCCATGGGATGCAGCGCTGCAATACGGCAGCCCTGCACGCATGGGAGAGCCAATAAGGAAAATGTTAATGGTGGAAATAGACTGACGGAAATAAACGCCCGGTGCATTTTCGTGACTATTTAGCCAGTGCCATCATAAAAAGAGGTTCATGATTATTCTGAACGTACATGTCCACGTGGCAATAAATATAACGCGTTTGTAGATTTCGTTACGTCGTTTTCCAACGAATCTTTGCCGAACCTAATTTTTAAAGATTTTGTTACTAGGATTTGTCTTATTCACCTACAATTCTATACTTGGCGTAAAAAGGTCATGCAAAAGTGTGGATATCGTTATTTTAGGATTTTCTTTTCCTTTTCTTTATAATAAATTTGCAAGCAAATATGCGTGCCGTCCTTTAAAGCTGATTTTCAAAAGCATTATAACTATTAAATGGGTGGATACACTTGGTCAAAAAGCTTTTTGGTTGGAAACTTTGAAAAACGTTTTTGAATGAGAAAGTATTAAATATTAAATTAAATTTGTGAAAATTAAAGGTTATATTTGGTTTAAAATTTGATGATAATTTTGGTTGTGTATTTCTTTTTAAAAAATGACGATGATAATATGGTATATGATGTCAAAAATGGTTTGTTGAAGTGTCAGAATTTAAATATTTTTATAAATGATTATAAAAAAATAATTTGAATCTATTTTACTTTGTTGTATTTTAGATATTCATTTATTGATTGCTATAATCGATATAATTTATAAATTATTTCAAGGAATTAAAATTATCAAATTAAATCCAATAGACAGAGAATGTAATGGGGTCTTTCCCGCTGGTGGAAGGTTGTCGTCTCTTCATTTATTACAGCCATTGGAATTAAATGGGCTCCCTATCTCCAAGTAAAGGAGCAACAATGAGCAACCCATTTCTAGTTGATACTAGTAGTAATTCTAAACCAATGGAGGTGACTTCGAAATCGTTCAAGGATGCATTAGAGAACTTGTTGCCTATCCTAGACGGAGCAAGGTTTTACCAGCAAACCGCAAGGCCCAACCAAGCATCAAATGAAAGATATAAAGGTACGGAACCCTTTGTGAATGCTCTCATTCTTAAAGTTAATTTAAAGGATGGCTCTTGCAATTAAGACATAAAGAGAAGAAAAAAGAGAAAAAAAAAAGGTAGGTTAAGAAATAGTGCAATTTTCCTTGTAGTCTTAGATATTTCTAAGCTTCCATCTTGTAACATTTTGAATGAATGGTTGCATTCGGTTTGAGCAAGTCAATCTAGGGTTTCATTTTACTTAGTGTAGAATGCTTCAAAAATGATTGTTTGTTTTTTCCTTTCCAATCGTAATAGCCAGAAGGAGATTATTAAACATCAATTCTAGAGGGTTGGTTCTTGTAATTTTAGGGTGATAGTTTGGTCGCCAAAAGCCATCCAATATGAGATTCTTTCCCTCTCTAGCTCTTGTTGGCTTACCAATGTCAATATTCCCCCTTATATCTGGAACTTGGTTTCATATGCACTTAAACCCATTGAAAATGTGTTAAGGGTGGACAAAACATATCATCTCCTCCCTTGTATCGATCCCAGAGTTTTCACTTCTCTAAACCTAACCCTTAACATTATGAAAGAAATCTTCTTTGACCTCGATGACTAATTTGTTGTTTTCTATATCACCTTCCTAGATAAATGCATGTTACTTATGTAGGAAAGAGGGTTGTTTGAGAAACTTGCGTCCTCTACTCAAGAGGAAATCTATTCCTAATGCTAACCATCCTTTAGCTAATCCCAAAACAAGCAATTCTTCTTAGAAATGACTTCCTATTGATTTGTGGTGACTGCTCAGACAAGTATAGTACACTTTTACAAAAATGGTTAACTCTTCAAGCATTTTTTAGTTGACTCGTCAAGCATTTCCCAAGCTTGACTCGTCAAGAATGTTTAGGGCTAACTTGTTAAGATGATGTAAGTCATGTAATATTGGCTTAGGGTTTTTGAAAGAGAATATATAGCTTCTTGTAGTGGAATTGAACTATAAGGGAAATTGAAGATTGTAACAAGTTGAAGTTACTGGATAATAATATTGGACTCTTTGTTTGATGGACTTAGCCTAGGATTGGGTGAACCATATTTAAATCTTTTGCTCTATTTATGTGTGTTATATTCCTTTGTGATTTAGTTATATTTACATGTGACCATTATTTTATCTCTAAATAATCATAATAATCCCTCCTTCCATTTCCTACATACCTCATGTCCATAAAGACATCAATGATAAACTAGACCAACTTAAGAATGCCCTCTCCAAAACTAGTGAGGCCCATGTTTACTAAAAGGAAAAACCTCTCCTTGTTGCGTAGAAATTTCTTTGTTGTTTTTTCTCTTACTTTTGGCCTTGATCCTTAGGTTCCTCATCCCAAGCATGGGACCAAAAATGCTCAAAAACTTTCTTTGGAAAAAATCAGAAGGATCTCATATCCTAAGGCTACTTGCATCAGTTAGCCTAGTGAAGATGATCACTCTCTTCCTCAAATTCTCCCTATTGTTCAAACTACCCCTGGAGATGCTACTTTTTCTTCTTCCCTCATGAATGATGGGAAAAATGGGGGTGAGGGTGCCCCTATTGGCACATAATCATTGTGCAAATCTGGGGAAGGGTTGAGCTATAGAACAGTACTAGTGAGATTGATGGCATTGATAATGGCTTGGAAGTCCATCAAAATGCTTAATTTGATGAAGACAAGTTATCTACATGGTTAACTTTAGTGGAAAATATTTGCTAATTGGCAAAGTTTTATAATCGGCCTATGTTGATTTGGCAATTTTTTTCCACATATGTGGCAGCGTCGCCCTAACTTTACCAAAATTGGGTCACACCTGTGGGCCTATCACTGAGGAATTTATGCCATTGACTCTCCTTTTCACATGAGATGGCCAATCAAATTTTTTTTTTTCACATGAAAAATTAAACACATTTGCCTATGATTTTTGAAGGGAAATGTTTGGATGACCCAAATTTTCCTATGGTTTTTAAATTTTTTTAAGGAGAGTCATGATATTCGCCCCACAAATATGTGGACACGTGTCCCACACTAATTCAATTTTGTCAACTATATTATGCATGGCCATATAATGGACGAACCATATTCATTGTGGAAATTACATAAGATGAGTTTTTATTACGTGACCTTAACCAAATATTTTGTATATGCTATAATATTCTCATGGTATTTGCTAAAAAATATTGGTATAAATACATTCATAGATCAGTAAGTTCTCAAATTTTGATCGATAGCAAAGTCTCAACTTCTCAAACTACCAAGAGCATTAGCAAGCGATGACTGCAATTGAGGCAAAGGTGAGTAACTTAGACCCCTATCGGTCTAGACTCTACAATTTTAGTTTTCTCTTATTTAGTAGGTACAAGTTAGACTATTATGGTTAGTTATCACCTAGGACCAATGACCATTGAGTCACCTAGTAACTAAGGAGACCTAAGACATCTATGTTTTATAGTGTAGGTCATACAACCAATGAATTCTATTTAGATAAATATATGCAATGGTCGACTATCACTTTTTCAACAAGTTGATTTTTTTGGCAACCTAAATGTCTTTAGAGATGTCAAACGTGAACAAGGATAAGAGTCCTACATGTGGTGGAAGCCAAGAAAGGCCAACTAAGTGCACTCACAAAACCTTGTCATCATATTTTAGTGGTTAAAACAATATGATACCTAGAGTAACTAGAATAATATAATTGACTTGGATGAGAATTCCAAAGATGGTGATGGTGCATGGGCAAGAAAGGGATAAAGGAAATGCAAAACAAAAAATGATGCAAAAATCCACAAAAGAATGGAATTGAGATCTATCGATTAGGAATTCTCAAATAGAGTGTGCCTTAAAGTATCCATTCATTGAACCTATATGCAATCCAAATGAAGGTGAGCCTCTGGTAGAATGCAAATGTATGATATGCACAAGGATAAATAAAAAGGAAACGAGGTTGTAGCTAAAAATCAACACCATAGAAAAGCATGTGGATAAAGTTTATGAAAAGAAAATCGTAGATGGAGTGAAAAAATTAGTGGCAAGATGGAAAACCAAGGAGGAGTGTCAACATGTTAAGAATGTAGAAATCTTAGAATTTCAAGAGAAAATATAGACAAAGCCTACTAAAGTAAAAGGCTCAATTAAGTCTCTTCTTAGAAAAGCAATGGAAGTAGAAGAGATGGGTAAATCTCTTTAAAAAAGTGTTATCCTTTATATTTTGAGCAAAGGGCGTGCCATGCCAGACTACCCACCATAGAGTGCTTTATTACACTTTCTGAAATATTGTTATTATTCAAGGAGTCACTAGTTAGTAAAAAACATATGGGAATGGGCAAGTTTTCTTGTTGGGGTTGAAAAGGAAAATGTCAAGGCAAAAATTTAAGAGTCAAATGTTATTACATTATCTTTAGATGAGGTGATATAAATAGACAATACTTCCTAGGTATGCATGCATATCTATACTGTACACGATTTTGTCTATCATCCCAACCTACTATTGTTGTTAAAATGAAGGATAATTCAACAGTGGAAAACATATTTCAAATAGTAAAGAGTTCTCTAATTGAACATGGAGGTATAGATGGCATGATGATTTCCCAAAAGTTGGTGTGTGTTGGAGCAGATGGAGCTTCAATGATGTAAGGCCACAAGAGTGGTCTTGTCACAAAGTTAAAAGATTTTCTTGCACCTTGAATTGTTGGCATTCACTGCATTGCCCATCAAAGAGATCTATAGACACTTATGTCAAAGTCCTAAACGATTAAGGGAATTTCAACAGTCTATCAAGGGACTAACTAATGGGAGGAAGCTTCTTAAGGCTAATGATACCAGATGGATCTCTTTGGATGGACCAGTGCATCAATTTTTTTCTAAATATCCATCATTTCTTGGTATAATAGATTCAACTCACGATAATGGTAGCCAACAAAAATATGGTGAGCTACTTGAAAGGTTAAGTAATGTAGAGACACTCTTAACATCAATAGTCATTCTCCCCATGCTACAGGAAATGAGGAATATAATGAAGAAGATCCATCAAAGATTTATATTTATTGCATAATATAATATGCTACATATAATGACATGTGCGACCCTCAATAATCTCTATAGAAATATAGATTCATTTTATGTGGATGAAAAACATTCAGGGTGGATGAGAAACATAGATTTCGATAATCTTGATAGTTTTTTGAAGATTGATACAAAAGGGGAGTTATGTGCCAATATGTGAGGTGTTGAGATACCAATGCACTACCATGCAAGGCTTGTGTCCACGAGAAAAGGAAAAAAATCTATGCAACCAAATTAATTGTTACAAAGGAAGTGTTTGACAAGATTGTTGAGTCTATAATTGATTCTGTGAAGGAAATTACTTATAAGTTTTCCTAAAAAATTAGAGAAAGATTGCCTTGACATGAATTACTTGAAGCGATGTGTATTGTGTTTCCCCATTAGTGGAGTCTTAGATGTGTGAAAGATTTTAGAGATGAGTTATTTTTGCAAAACCAAAGATATCAATGAGGTAATTGTAAATGGAATTTTAGATGAATCTAATTTGAGAGAGAAATCACATCATTTTGTAGAGATGATGAAGGAACAATATGATATTATGTAGAACCCCAAAGAAGAGGGATCGAAAACCAAACTTTGGAGAAATCTAGCTCAAAGTGAAGTGTTGAGGGATTCAATATCAGAATATTTCAAACTTGTTGAATTATGTTTGACCATGATATTGGGGTTTGTTGAGGATGAGATATTTTTCTTATGAAAGGACACTAAAGTTGTGGAGGAAGAAATGTCAAAGAAGAGGGTTGGGCAACATTTGAAACAATTAAATCAGTAGCTAAAGTAATGGTATTAGTAGTGTTGATGTTGAAGTTGAGGATCAAGTAAGCGGAGGTATGCAAACTAGAGAAAATATGGAGCATAATGAATGACTCTTTGAACTTGATGGTGACAAATCCAAAGATTCAAATGAAGAGATGCAGTGGTAACTCTAACAGTTATGGTATGATGTGGCAATTTTGAATTGATTACTTATTAGTAATTACTACAGTCTACTTTTTGGATTCTAGACACTATTCTCTATATCCCACCATTTGTCATGCATAATAAGTTATATCATTTTCTAATTGTCTAATGTCAAACGAACATGTACATTGTATGTTAGATTACGCCATCAATTATTCAAGTTTTACCAATACTATTAATTTTTAATTGCATTATTACACTCATTGCTCATATGGTACATTGTTATGGTACAATCCTTGATTAATTTCATTAGTTTTATGAAAATATAGAAATTCATATTGATTCTCATTACTTTATTTATGAAGGATTTGAGCAATACAAATCCACAAAGCCCGAAGAATACCTCTATGTAAAAACCTATCACGGAGAAGAAAAAGACAAGAAGAGGCAACAATTTGCTCTAAAAATATGTATTCTGTATTCTCAAAATTGAAAAAGATAAGAGATAATTACAAAAGTTCAATCCTTATGGAAGGAGATCGAAACCCGAAAAAGGGTAACCTAAAAGGGAAAAGTCATTTAATAATTACTAATTCATTATTAAATGTGAATGCATAAGTGCATAAAGTGAAATCTTAAGAAGGGAGAAAAAGTAATTTAATAAACTAAATTAAATTAACCTTTTTCTCTAACAATATACACATGATAACTGATACAATTCAAAGAAATCATTTTACAAAAGTGAATTTCAAAACCCAATTTCATAATCATGAGTTATAAGTACTAAGTTTACAACCATTTGATTTAGTAAATGACCTTGAATTCCCTTATAGAGAAATAAGGGAGAAACAATAGCTTTAAGTTGATTTTACTCATGGGAAGAGTAACACCAAATTTAGTATCAAAAACATTTTTCACATTTGCATTTGATAAGCCTATTCAACGGAATAACATTTGGATTTTGCTATGTTTATCATGTTCAAGAAACAAAATTCAAACTTTAAACTTGTAACAAAATATTAGAAATAGAAATAAAATAAACACTATAAAGATGATTAAAAGTACTTTCCAAGTTTCACATACTGTGATTGATGTCTTATGAGATGATTGAAGATTCAATCATCTTTTTAAGGATGTTGAATTACACTTCATTTGGAATTTGAACACTTGTTATGTTATAGTAGATAACCTACAATTTCATCAAACATCCATATTTTGAATATTTACTTGAAAGCAATGCTACATCCAATAGTGCTTTCAGATTTGCCAATGGCTTGATACAATTCACAATGCCTTCAGAAGTTGTATCCTAAGAAAACTTTTGGCCTCCAATTATTCTTGGCAAGCTTCCCTTCCAACGAATTTTGTTGATGACTTAGTAGGGAAAGGATTAGGCGAACCAAAACTTATCATTAATTTTTCTGTTTCATTCATCTTGCCAAGCTTTCTCCCAAATGAGTTCAAATATTCCTCTCCTTCCCTTATACTCTAGCATTTTTTAATGATAGCTAATGTCTTTATTGATGCTTGAATGCTGCCATGAATTCTATTGCTTTCCAAAAGCCTATCATTGTTTGTGTTGATTATTTGTATAATCTGTCTTACAGTCTTCTCAAGGTTAAAAAGGTTTGTGTTATTCTCAACTTTCTTTTTGATACTCTGATAAATAGCTCGAAAACTTTGGTACAATTCAAACCAATCACACAACCTATCGTAGTCTCCCCCCCCCCCCCCTCGCCTTTTTTCTTTAAATTGCTTTATTGAGTTTTTAATTTTTTCATTTGACTCATTCATGCAATTTTCGTAGGTTGTGATTATTTTATTTGTCTTCTATACTCCTTGCACCATTTGTGACAATTGATTTCACTTAATTTATTTATTTTCTTTGCTTTCTCTTCACAAAGTTTTTATTTTTACCTCTCATTCTCCAATTCCTTATTTAATTGATTGATTGTATGTATAGCAAACTCCAAATTTTTAAAAATATCTACTGAAGATTCTCTTTCATTCTCAAGTTGTTTATTGCTTTCTTACAAATTTTCCTCGAGTTCTTTGAATTTCACATCTACATCCATATTAACACGAGTATCACTAAGTTTTTAATTACTTTCTTCCAATTATTCCTTCAACTTCTTGAGTTCTTTTCTCTCCATATTTACATTACATAGCTTTTTGTTGCTTTCTTCCAATTGTTTCTTTAGAATTTTCATTTTTGCCACCGTATTTTTTGGTTGTGCAGTTGCTTCTTGAGAGGAAGCATTTCTTATCCTTTTATCTATTTCTTTGCACCTGTTATCTGCTTCTTTCTCCTTTGCCTTTACATTCGCTAGGTCTTGGTGTAACTTTTCAATTGCCTTCTCCAACTTTTTTCTCTCTCTCTCTCTCTTCATCTTGAACAATTAACTATAAACCATAGAGTTGGCATTTTTTGTAGCGTTGACTTCGTCTACATTTTTTTATTTTGGAGAAATCCATTGATAGAGTGCTAACATGAAAATCTGGTGGATTTATCTCACTCTTTAGTGGATTATTATCTAGTTGTGGGGGTAATACAATCATGAAATCCAACATTTCTTTATTTGTGTTATATGTTGGAACTATCCTACTCGATGCAGGTTTTTGAAAATGTACCATGTCAAGTACATCCTTCTTGAATGTTTTGTTATTTTTTCTATTCATTTTTTGGGTTTGTTCAAAATTTGGGTTTGCTGACATAATACAATGTTTGAAAGGAGAAAGAACACTTAAAGGAGAAAGAATACTTACAACATTACACTTGTCTCCACCAATGCCCAAGGTCATAATAATTGCATTATGAGGATTAGTTATGACATCACCCCTTCCTAATCCTTCCTTGTTGTCACTAACAAGTGGATTGTGTGGACTATTCTAAGGGGTTTGTACTAAGGGAATTGTGACTAGGATTATATTGATATGAGTATCCATAACCTTTTTCTTCTTTGCACTGCTTTGTTGGTTACATTCATCTATAGTATTCACATCAAAGTGCAGTTGTAACATCCTTTTTATATATCTAGAACTACCCATATCATACCCATCAATGGTAGTTAGAATTGAAGCTGGGATGGACAATGTTGCATGGGTTCACCTTTTTTTGATGAACTTGATAGGTCATCTCCAATAACTCGATTATGACCATGTATTGGTGGCTTTTCTATGGGATGTGGATACCAAGATCCTTGACTTGTTGGGCCCAACCCATTGTCACTTGAATAAACTATTTTTCTATAATCGTTGACTCTTTGCTATAATTTTCCTTTGTCTATTGGTTGAGTGCAAGATATGGTCCAGGTGAAGGAACTCAAAATGTAGTAGTAGTAGTAGTTTGGAGAGTGGATTGAATGGAACTAGTATTGCTGGTGGTGGATGTAGGATCCTCAGAAACCTCATACTGATTGTCTTCATCCTCAACATCATGTTGTGCAATTGCTACATCTAGATGCTCATTATCCCATAATTTTCTAAATGCTTCATCCTCTGACAAGTCTTCAAAATTTGTAGTGGTCTTAGGGTCACCAAGATTCTTCCTTATTTCTCATAAATCATTAATTTTTCCTTGAGGCCAATGTGCAACTTCACAGTCTTCATTAATGGCACTTGGAATAGATTTCTTACTTGGATGATTTTCTTTCTGGTAGAAATTGTAGGATGTCACGTGCTGCACTTTTTCAATCTGTTTGTGCAATTGCTTTAATTTGTGTTAATAATTCCTCTATTGAAATATTGTTTTCATTGGCGCATTTCTCCATCTCTTTTTTTACTGCTTCCCAAGAGTCCATGTTTTTTAATTTTTCAATCAATGACATACTCTCATGTTGACATTTTCTTGCGGAGTTCCCATTGTATACAAGATTTGTACCAATTATCTTTAGTGGATCATACTGCTTGGCAACATCAAATTTAAAAACTATAAAAAAATCTTGTGCTAGTTTGAATTTTTTCTCTCAAATGTGAAGGCTCTGCATGAGAAAGACAAGGAAGGAAATATGGTTTTATTTTGCTAACCATGAAAGAGTACATCTATGCTTTCAATTTGTCATACATATTCTAATGCAAATACTCTCTCTTTCACGTGTATTATAAGTTTTTTAGGGTTCTGTCATTGAACCATATAACCTTAATATAGTGTACTCTTCCATATTACCAGTCAACTAATTGAATTTGACTTCCTAGTTGAATGTATTGTTTACAAGACACATGCAGTCTAGGCATTGTAGTGCCTATAATTTTATGATGCATAGGTACCAAAAACAATTCAACAAAGTGGTTGTTCTCCCTTTGGTTATCACTCATTCTTATCATAGGTCCATTCATTTATTGTTTTATCAAAATCAAGTTGAAGCTTGTTTATTTCAAATATTTGATGATGCTTTGATAAATAAGATACCATAAGTAGGTTGTGTATCTAAATGTCTTCTGTGGACCTCTTTTAATCATTGACAATTGTTCTTGCATGCAATGAACAATGTGCTCAATAAAATTATATCTTACTAGTAGATAATGAATATTGAAAATCATTTCTAGAATGTTGGCACCTACTTTCTCGTTACTTTCAAAACCCAAACATATTGATAGTAGGGATATATTATCCTAAACCCATTGTAAGAAATTATCAAATTAATAAGGTAATTTATTATCATGAGGCAGGTTGAATCTATCTACTAATCATCTGATTTATGAATATTTTTTATTTGGTTGTAAGTTCTCATATGTTTATGCTAGTTTTTCTTGGTCAATGTGGGTTGAGTTTTGTGCTTCATACACTAGGGCCAATACACTAGCAAATTCACTCTATGTTATTGATAGAATTACCTCCTGCATATTTCTATTGACAATTGTCTTTCTATTTTCATCATAGTTTTTGTCACAAAGCATTACAAATTATGGATAGGGTAATAATAAAGGTAACCCCAAGCAGGTCGTTCCCACAATCCACATTACAATTTTATTTACATTTAACATATTCTGACTCCTTTTGTGGATCATTCCACTTATTTTCAATTGCATATATGATTTCCTTCATACTCCTTCCATAGATAACAAGATCACAAATATTATGAATTCATCAGTGAAACCTGACATTTTAACTAGTTTGTAAAAGTCTAAAATTGGTTCCTTGTCCCCTGTATTTTATTTTGGATTGCACTTCCACTACTAGTGCCACTCCTCTTGTATGTTTTCATCATCATTGAAAATTTTAAAGAACTACACACAACCACAAATTAATATTATCCAGGCGTGATTAAAATTAATTCCTAAATTATAATTCTATTATTTTACTTTGCAAGTCAGCTAGCTGCTAGAATGTAAACAATTTAGGCTTAGAATGCACAATCAATTCAAAATTAAACCATAAATTCTACAAATGATACTACTCTTATAGTAAAAAAATGTGGTAAAAAAATGTGTTCAGGATTTTACCTAGAAAGTTGAAACTCAAATTGATAACTATAGTTTGTGAGTTGTCTTAGAATATTGAGACTATGTTGCAACTTGCAAATCATAACCCCTTTTCTAATAAGTGATGCTCTAATGTTTTTACTAAATCTTGGTAGTTTGTGCAGAGATCCAAGATTAAGCAATGAAAACTAAACCTTATGGTCTACACAAATTTTTTTTTTACAAATTGTAGAATCGAGAAAGTTGAGACTGTATTTGATATTAATTTGTGTTACGTACATTGTACATTGCACAACTAGTATTATAATTTGTTGTGAAATGTGCAACATTACAGTACAATTTGTGATTGACTTTACTAATTATTGCTAATATATGAAGAGTTAGAGACTTCTTTTTTGGGGGAATTTTGAAAAAAAAATCAACTATTGCAAAAATTGGTCTGAAATACATCTTGAGTCATTGATCTTTGAAGATCCAACGATGGTTAGTGCATCAATCGTTGCCTTTGTAGATATCACATCACCACACCATGTCATAATAAAATTATGAATAGTGATTTCGCACTTGACACATGTACGCCAAATCTTCTTTTTGGGGGAATTTGTGAAAACAAGTGGATTGTTGTTAAAATTAGACCAAAATACATCTGGAGTTGTTGATCTTTGTTGATCAAACGGTGGTTAGTGTGTCCCCTTTATGGTACAATGTAAATGATGTTGACATTGTTTCATTGTGTGCCACTTTGATATTTACCACGTCTAAATTAATAATGATTAGTCACATGTGATACGTGTATGCCACATGTCTCCTTTCTATGGTCATTTGGGAAAACAAGTCAAGCGCTACCAAAATAGGCCTAAAATACATCATGAGTCATTGATCTTTATCTATCCAATGGTGGTTAGTGTGTCCCCTTTCTGGTACGATTTAAATGATGGTGACATTGTGTCACTATGATATTTACAACATATAAATGAATACTGATTAGTCACATGTGATACGTGTATGCCATGTGTCTTCTTTTTGAGGTCATTTGGGAAAACAAGGTGAGTGTTGCCGAAGTCGGTCTGAAATACATCTTGAGCCATTGATCTTTGTTCATCCAACAGTAGTTGGGGCATCCCCTTTATAATATTAAAACTCGTCACGCAACATTATAATAATTATAATATTAATTATTATAATAATTATAATATTAATTATTATTATAATAATAACAAAATTGTATTTTATAGAACTATAAATAATTAAAATTGAATTAGATTGTTTCATTGATTAGGAGTTGGATACTAAGTTATGGTTAATGAATATATATATATATATATATATATATATATAAACTTTGATTGTTGTAGTTAGTAAGTTACAAGTAAAAGCATAATTGGTATTATTCACAAGATAAAATCATAATAATATATATATATATATATATATATATATATATATATATGGCAAATTTAAGATAATTAATTATCGTATTTTAAATCAAATTAATTTAAACTAAAAATAGCGGCATTTAATTTTTTAAAGATTAAACGACAATAACATGTTACATCTTCTTCGCTCTATGTTATTTAATTATATATATATATATATATATATATATATTGGTATAATAAATTAATAGAATAGTTCTTAAATAGATTAGAATGTTTATAACATTTAAAATAAAATTGTTTTCCAATGACACTTTCAACAAAAAAATAAAAATGTATAGAGCATTAATAAGCATTTCAATGATTCATTTTAAACCCATCTAATGGAGAAATAAATTTGATTGTCCAATGTCATTCACATTTATACACTTGAATTGGTCACACTAAAATAAATATGGTTTTTACATATATAATTTTCATTAAAATCTTAATATTATTATTATTAATTATTAATACGCATGATAAGAGAGGTAGCATAAGAGATAATCATGAATTCATACTTGACACTTGTATGGTAGTAATTATATATTTCATCTACTAATCTTTTTTTATCGACAAACGACCGAAGCCTCAATTAATTATTGTTATATATTGTAATTAATTATTTTTATGTGTTGGACAACAAAGTTATGAATGACATTCAAGATGAAAATGGAAATATAATATCTCAAAAGAAAAAGGAAAAAATGTTGCAATGAGGAGTGATGGAGGCGTACTAGGCTAGGGCTCAATCCCTAGAACATGTGGTTGTTGTTTGTTTTCCTTGCCGAAATTATTTTCTGTTCTTTTATGGATTGACAATGCTGGGAAAAGTTAGTGTGCATTCCAAAATTTGGAGAGCATTTGTAGACATTGTTGGATTGGGGTTTTTATTGTTTGCATGACAGGGCCTGTGATTTCTTCTGTGTTGGTGAGGACATATGGTTCTTCTCCGACTATACATGCAACAAGATTTGAATTGTTTTATTTAGGTGAGAGCTCCAAGTTGAAAAAAGTTGATGGTTGTTTTCTGCGTAGCCATGATCACCCTGTTCTAGTTATTCCTCTAGTGACAATGATGGAGGATATTGAATATTTGACTAAGCATCCTTTGATATGCAAATCTCTTGGAATCTGTATTTCCTTATTTTCTCTTGAGGCATAAATTTGTCACTCATGGTAGGTGAAAGGAGATATGGAGATCATGCTGGCTGGGAATAGTTTTTTTTTTTTTTTTTTGTATTCTCATACATGTCTGATCATGATTGTGTTTTTGAAGGATGACCTTATTTCTACAACCATGTGGAGTTATTTGTCAAACCCTAGCATTCAGGATTTAATTTTGCTATGGATCTCTCTTCAACAGTGCCAGTTTGGGTTTGCTTGCCTCACCTTCCCTTGGAATTCTAGCAAAGAGACATTCTCTGCCAAATTTTTTCTTTTCTAGGAAAGCCAATTGCGATTGCTTATCAATCCCTCAATAAAAAGGTTATTTATTTTGCTAGAATTTGTGTTGAAATTAATTTTAATAACCTATTACGAGATTCTTCAAAAAATTATCTTGGGGCTTCTTCTTGGGTGTAGTAGTTAGATTATGAATCCCTCCCTTTCTATTGCTGGATATGTCATGAATGTAAGAATTTGCCTTAGGGAAAAATCACCCAAGACCAAGAAGCTCAACAACTAGCACAAAATAGACCAATAGATTATGATTAGAATAACAATATGAAATCAATTGATGTTTGTATTGATGTTGATGTACACCAGGAGTGCCTATATATAAAGGCCTCTAGAATGCTTCTATAATGACTAGGAGTTAGCAATATGATAAGCCTCACAACTAAGCACATGTCTACTAAGAGTGGATTATCCTTCATTAAGCATAGGAGTTAGTGTGATGATGAGAGGATAAGCCTACAAAGGTGTGTCACATAAAATTATATTGTAGACATCATGTGCTTAATTAAGGGTATGAACAATTGTGTTGTCTACATGACAACTCAATTGATTATGCAAACTCCAGTGTTGTAGACACCATGTGCTTAATTAAGGGTATGAACAATTGTGTTGTCTACATGACAACTCAATTGATTATGCAAACTCCAGTGTTGTAGACACCATGTGCTAAATTAGAGTTGCTTACTCCTGTGTTTTCAATATGACAACTCATATGAGTATGCAAACTCCTAGGTGTCTAACCTAATAAATAATAAAATAATGCATTTATCCTAAGTAAACTTAAGTAAAATGTAAATAATAATTATTTACACTAAAACCCCCCTTAATTGCAACTTAGGGGAATGCACTTAAGCTCACAAAAGCTATGATGAAATGCATGATGGGTCTTGGCTACTAGGCAATGTTAGGTACCCATGTACAAATGCAATGTTGAAATGCAATGCAATGCAATCTCTCTGAAAACAGAGAAAGAGGGAAAACCTCATGGGAAAAACCCTCCCCCAAAAAAAGAGATAAGTACAATAAAGAAAGATGCATGTATGGATGGAGTAATCAAGACACCCCTATTATGACATACATCATGCATATACAATAGAGAATCCTTCCATGAAATCCCCCCCTTAGTGAAGGATATCATGATGATGAGTTCTTGAAGACAAAAGAAAATCCAATGCTTACAAACAACCTTTATCCCTTTAGGAAGAAGATACACCAAGTATAGGTGCAAATATTCTTACCACTGTGGATAGGAAGATGGAAGAGCGATCCAGATGTAGAATGGTGTTGATGCTACCTTTCAAGTTTGCTCGTATGTTGACAAGTCCTTGATGAATGTAGATGCCACAAACCAATCTAGTGAATTCTCAAAAGAAGGTGGTGAACAAGGTAATATGTCCATGTATAAAACTGAATTAACCTCCAATGAATCATCCATAGGAAGATGTAGGAAGAGAAGCAATGTCACCTCCCTTCAATAATAAATGCACACCCATGATAGAATCTCCTTGATGACTAAAGAAGTTTCACCATGAAAGTTGAATGATATTCCTCCTTATAGGAAGAAATGGTGTCATAGGTGTTCTAGAGAATGCTCCCCAACCAGTAGGAAGAATCCTCAGAAAATATGATGTCTAAGGAAACTGGAATACAATCTCCAAAAATGTCTCCTCTAAAGTGAAAGAGTCCTTCTCCATCTGCTGTAAAGAAGTGTCCACAAGTATGTTAGTCTTGAAAGAAAGCTCAAGTGGTTAAGGATCAGAGTGATCCCTTCGAACAAGTGAAGAAGAAGTCTCCTCAATAAAGAGAAGATTGATGTCATCAATGATGTCTCCCACATCTTCAATGTAAGAATCCACAAACAACCCTACAATGTTTGGAAGGAAGTCATCCCATGAAGCTAAAATAGGAAGACATGGTCTTTCCTACTACACTGAATTAAGAGCATTTGTGGTTGGATTTGGATCAGTGGAAGCTTGATAGGAGTATTAGGAGGTAGGATCTCATCTGGAGTTGAAGGTACCATAATTGGAGTGACTCAAGGTAGAATGTCCTCTGGAAATGGAGGAACTGTAGGATCTCCATATGCCTTCGAAATAGTCATCCAACTGTCATAAGGATCATTAAACTTGTTAATGATTTTAAAGCACTCAACATTGAAACTGAAATAAATGAGGTCCTTAATTATTTTGGCAGGTATATGATCATCAAAGGGCAGTTCTTTGGAACATAGATAAGAAAATACTTCCTTATGCTCTCTTCTTAGATGACCAATTATCAAGGCACTACATTTCTGATAGTTTCTTTTTGTCAACCTAGGTCTAACACCAAACTGACATGTGAAACAATAGCCACTTGCCAATTTTGGCATTAGTGATCTTCTGATTTTGATGTTTACAACCTCTGCTTATAGTTCAAATCTGGAACTTTACAATATAGCTCAAAATTACAAAAATTTTGAAGTTTGATTAAAGCATTACAATGCAAAAAAAAGACCTATTTTTGAAAGTGGTATTTCTATCTACACAAGCCTATAATCTGATTGCAGATCTAGAAAGTAGACAAAAAATTATACACTTTAAAAAAAATGGAAACTAATTATGTGTCTAGATGAGCTCGAACTAAGCCTTTGAAGTTGCAAAAATTGTGATTTGCAAGTTGCAAAAAAATTCAGGAACAAAGATCTCAAACAACTTGCACCAATGTGTAGATCATGAAATTCTACCCCAAAACAAAAAAAAATTACTTGAAAAAAGAAGTTTGTATGAGGGAGATGTCACTGTTTGAAAATCACCTCTATAATTATTTTTCCTGAATCGCCACTATCGCACCTCCAAAAATCAATTGAATCTAGATTTCACCTCAGATGTCTAATTTTGATGAAACAAAAGTCAATTTGGGGGTTTGTTGACCTTATGAATATGACGCCAATATCTAATTTGCACCAGTAAGCTCCAATCTTGTCTTGCAAAAAATCTCTCCTCTACAGGCTTGATGGCCAAAAAAAAATTGAACAAAATATGTAGATCCGAAAAATGATGCAGAGAAATTTTAGAAACTAAAATAATAAAATACAGATCTGAAAATTAATTGCACTGTTTTGATGAGATTATACCAATTTTGCAAATCGAGCCTTTGGGTTCTGGTTTGCAAATTTTTTTTGCCTCGAATCTAACTATAGCCTAGGGTAGGCAAAATTATAGTCAAAATTCACTGAATCAACACTCTAAACACAATGGTGAGGTTTGCTTTGGCTTTAGATGCTCACAATAGTTGTAGATTTTGGATTTGAATAGAGGTGTCCTTAGAGAGGTGAAGCAAGAATGGTCTCCAATGGCTATTAAATGACACTCCTATAGCTCTAATACCATGTAAGAATTTGGTATAGCTCTGATACCATGTAAGAATTTTCCTTCGGACAAAATCACCCAAGACCAAGAAGCTCAACAACTAGCACAAAATAGACTAATAGAGTATGATCAGAATAACAATATGATTGTCAATTGATGTTTGTATTGATGTTGATGTAGACTAGGAGTTCTTGTATATAAAGGCCTCTAGAATGCTTCTAGAATGACTAGGAGTTAGCAATATGATAAGCCTCACAACTAAGCACATGTCTACCAGGAGTGGATTAGCCTCCATTAAGCACATAAGTTAGTGCAATGATGAGAGAATAAGCCTACAAAGGTGCGTCACATAAAATTATGTTGTAGACACCATGTGCTTAATTAAGAGTGCGAACAATTGTGTTGTCTACATGACAACTCGGTTGGTTATGCAAACTCCAGTGTTGTAGACACCATGTGCTAAATTAGAGTTGCTTACTCTAGTGTTGTTAACATGACAACTCATATGAGTATGCAAACTCCTAAGTGTCTAATCTAATAAATAATAAAATAATGCATTTATCCTAAGTGAACTTAAGTAAAGTGTAAATAATAATTATTTACACTAACAATGAGTATGGTCATTTACAACGTCAATATCCTCACAACTTGACTTCCAAAGGAGTGGATGGTTCTACGATTGGAAATGGTCATGGTCTGGCAGATGTAGGAAAAGGACAAGCTCAGATGGATATTACAACTAAGGGGAAAAATCAACCAGATAATACAGGAAAAGGAAAGGCTCAAATGCAGGATAAGGATGGATTCACCCCTACTCACCCATGCACTAAGGGACATGGTCAGAAGAGGCCTTCGAAAGATCAACAATCTGATTTAGATTTTAATCACTTTGAGGTGCTGGATAGTATGGTTTTAGAGGAGGGTATTCCTCCTAGTATCACTTCTGATCTAATTTTCCTAGATGAGTGACTTTCACCTCATGACGCTTGTGGGGCATCCCAGGTTGTGGTTCACCAAAAGAGTGAGGTCCCTATAGGTCCTAAGCTAGCTGCTCTAGTGACACTTATGCTATCAGAGAATAATGACATTGTTATGGCCATCTTGTTTAAGGATGTGCTAGCATCTGGTAAGGGTAAGGGGTCTCCTCTCCCCTTGGGGTTGATGCATAGACCCTTTAAGTGGGTTTCCTTTACTCCTCCTCTAAGGTAGAATAGGAAAAGATTAAACTCACAAGAGATATATTGATAGAGTCTAGGTCAATGAAACCATTGGATGCTCATTTTCCCCATTCTACTCATTGATGATTATTCTCTCATAGAATGTTAGGGGGTTGAATAACACCCTAGACAAAAGGCTATTCATAATTTGGTGGTTGATCATTCTCCTAATTTTTTTTGTATCCAAGAGATTAAGATCTCTATGGAGTCTATGGTTTGATATGCCTCTAGTATTTGACATCGTGGGCAATTTTAGTGTGTTGGGGCTATGGGAAGTGCTAGTAGTTTGGCTATCTTTTAGGATCCATGAAAAATTTCTCCCCTTTGCTGGGTGTCTTCTCACTCATCTCTCTCTATTGTGACTTCTGCTTTGGACTAAGGAGAGGTAATCATGATTACTAATGTGTATGCACTTGTTGATTTTGTGGGAAATGAGGAACTTTGGAGGCACATTTAGTATGTTAGAAATTGTCACCCTTTTAATCCTTGGGTATTAGCAGGAAACTTCAATTCAGTTTTAAGTCTTGAGGAGAAGCAAGGTGGTTTGGCTAGATTGGGGCCTTCTTCTACTCTTCTTTTTTAGCACGTAGCTTTTTTGCACCTCTCTGATATTAAGCTTTCTAATGGTCTCTATACTTGGAATAATCCAAGGACTGGGGTTGATGCTATCTCAAAATGTTTGGATAGATTTCTTGTTTCTTGTTTCTAGGTTAGTGGCACCCTTATTCTCTCATCAAAAATTATGGATTGGAGGGGTTCTAATTATTGGCCAATCAAATTTTTTGCTATTAGGGCTATTGTTCCAAAGCATCCACCTTTTAAGTTCTAGTTGATGTGGCTTTGTGACTCCTCTCTTCATGATCTTGTATTATATTGGTGGAGAGATGGAGCTCTTGCACATGGTATTGCTATGTTTTGATTTTCTAAAAAGCTTCAATATGTTAAAAGGCAACTTAGGATATGGAATAGACAATTTTTTGGGAACCTTCACTCTATGAAGAGGCTTGCTCAAGAAGATCTTGATTTCATAACCAGGCAGATTAGAGATCATGGTTTCTCAAAGGATCTTGGAAGGGTTGAATCCCTAGCTTCTAGAGTTATAGAAGAATGGGAACTTCGAGAGGAATTTTTTTGGAAGCAAAAGGCTAGAGTTGATTGGTTCCAGGAAGGAGACAGGAACACTACTTTTTTCCATAAAACTATGTAATCTCACCAAAATCAGAGCAATATCTCTTCATTGGTTGATTCTCAAGGTATTCAACTATCTTCCTTGCCTACTTTTTTCTAGGAGGCCACTTGATACTTTTCTACCCTCTTCTTTGAGGACTCTCCTCCTTCTAATAATGAAGAAAATATTATTTTTTATTATATTCCTTCCCTTATTTTAGTATGCCTAAGGGAAAAGCTTCTATTCTTGATGGCTATCCACTTGAATTCTTTTAGGAATTTTGGGACATCATTAATCATGATTTTTTGGAGGTGGTTAAGGAATTCTATTCTAGCAAGCAGATGCTTCGGGCATTGAATTTTACTTTCTTGAATTGTATTCAAAAAAGAGAGGGGGATAATTAGCTGGAGTTTTTTAGACCAATTGCCTTATGTAATGTGGTTTAAAAAGTCATTACTAAGTTGAAGCTGATAGAATTAAAAAGTGTCTCCCCATTATTATCTCAGAGGAACAAGATGGTTTTTTTGTGGGAAGACAAATAGTGGATGGGGGGTTATTGCTATTGAGGCTATTTAGTCTATGGCTAGTTCAAGGGAGTGATCTATGTTTGTTAAGCTAGAAATGGCTAAGGCCTACAATAGAGTTAATTGGAGTTTTCTGAGGAATATTCTTCTTACCTTTGGCTTTAGCTATGACTGGGTGAGTTGGACTATGAGTTGTGTTACTTCTGCTTCTTTTTTTGTTCTTCTTAATGGTCAACCTTCCCAATTATTTGGTGCCTCAAGAGGTCTCCACTAGGGCTATCCTCTCTCCCCCTATCTTTTCATCATTATGGCTAAGGGCTTGGACAGATTCATTAAGTATTAGGTGTCCTAGAACTCTATTTAGGGGTGGTGGTGGGGTAATGGTTTACTTGCTCTTTCTCACCTTCAATTTGTTGATGATTTTGCTCTTACGAGACTTGCTAGGATCAAGGAAGTTGAAGTCTTTCAACATAATTTGGATATTTATTTGGTGGCTTTAGGACAAAAATTTAATGAGCACAAATCTTCCATTTACTTTTTTAACACTTGATTCTATTCAGCAAAGGATTGTTGATATCCTGTGGTTTCAGTTTGGGTCTCTTCCTTTAATTTATCTTGGCATCCCTATTGTTGTTTCTAGGAAGCCATGAATCTTCTATAAAAATTTGATTATAAAGCTTTAGGAAAAGGTAAATCATTGGACTCATAGATGGATTTCTACTATTGCTCAAGTTACCCTTCTTCAATCTATTATTCAAGTTCTTCCTAATTATAGAAGCATGGTTTAGGCTGCTCCAGTTTACTTTCTCAAGGAGTTTGATGCTCTTTCTTGGAAATTCCTTTGGAGTGGTAATTTTCATAGCTCTAAATGGAGTTTGATTAGTTGGGAGACTATTTGCAGGCCTAAAAAGGAGGGCAGTCTAGGTCTTCAATCAACTCTCTTGAGTAGTTAAGTGTTGGCTACTAAGCTTTATTGATGATGGTGCTTTGGACAACATCAACTTTGGTCTCATATTATCAGTCATAAATATTTTATATGTGTTGATCCTTGCTCTATTTCTATACTTCCTCTTGAAGGTCATGGCTCTATGGTTTGCCATACTCTATGCTCTGAGGCTTTGTTTTGGTTTGATGTTTGGGATGGATTCCCTTCCATATTATCCATGTACCCTCATCTTCAGACTCTATGTGATTCTTTTCATGCTATTGGATGGGATAAAGTGGCTCATTACAAGACTCCTTATCAATTGAGACCTGTTGTTGGTTACAGATGGAAGCACTCTTTTGATTGGCCTCCTAGAGGCATAGAGGGGCATCATCACGAGATCTCTCAGATCTTGGCCCCTAGGACATGTTGCTCTCTGCTAGGAGTAGATGTTTTGGCTTGGGGAGGTACCTTATCTAGAAAATATTATGTCTCTAATGGGTATCAGGAGATAACTAGACAATTGTTCAGGGATGCCAAGGTCCCTTGGTGGAAGCAAGTTTGGAATAAATTTTCTTGGTCCAAGTGCAATTTTTTCATGTGTCTAGTGGGTCATAACTACTATATTACGTGGGATAATATTTGTAAATGTGGATTTTAGGGCCCCTCATATTGTGTTTTGTGTGGTAACAGGGAGGAGTCTATCTCCCATCTATTCTTCCATTGCTCCTTTTCTACTCAGTTATGTCAAATTTGGTGGAGTGCTTTGGGTTTTTCTTATAGGCATGCTTCCTCTTTCCCTGAGTTTTGGGCTCACTTGGGAAGTGCTCTCTCCAAGTCTTCTCCTCTCCATGTTGCTTGGATTGCTGGCCCATCATTCATCTTTTGGCATATTTGGCTAGAGAGGAATCAACGAATCTTCCAAGATGTTTGAATTGGTGTTATGCATCTTTGGTGTAAGATCTCACATTATCTTTAGGAAACTATTCAAGTGAAGTGTGTACTAGATGGGGGTATGGATTCGGCTGATCTTTCTATATGCAATCACCTCAATTTTTATCTTTAGGATGGGGTTGCAGCTCAATGGTATCAAAGAGTGCCCAAATAACCTTGAAAATAGGAGAAAGGACAGGTGAATCAGGAGGGGCATTGGAGTCCTCCTCCTCATGAAGTTCTAAAAATTAACATAGATAGTTCTTCCCAGAGGAATCCAAGCTCTGCTACTGTTGGGGGAGTAGCTCATTGCAACTCTAGTGAAGTTAAATTCTTTTTCTCAGTGCATAAGGGTTACCATACTAACAATCTCATGGAGGCTTAAGCCATTTTATATGTTGTGGAACAATTTTGTTTATGGGGATGGTGCAAGATTATCTGTGAGTCTGACTTCCAAGTGGTGGTGAACTTGCTTACTTTGTAGGAGCTTGAGGATGTTAGTTAGTAGTTGGCTGCTATTGTTAATCATACTCTTCTCTTTTGTACCTCTCTTGAGTTCATTAGGTTTACTTACATTCCTCATGAATGGAATAGAGTTGTTGTTTGCTTGGCCAAATGGGCTTCTATTTATGCTTTGGGCTAGAATATTATGGATAGGGGGAAACTTCCCCTCAATCTGTTACAAGAATTTGATGAACTCATTGCTCAAGATAGAGCTCCTTGTTGAGCTCTCCTTGTTGTAATCCTTTTTGTCTTATCAAAAATTTACCCCCTTTTTTAAAAAAAAATTAATTTTTTCTTCTTTATGTGTTAAGCAAATTCAAACCCAAGACCTCCTACATGAGAGGGTCACAAGTTACCATTGTGCTATAGGCTCTTGCCTATTTCATTCACTAATCTTATACTTGATAGTTCCCCTTCTTTTAAAAAAAAAAATAATATATTAATATATTATAAAATTAAATATCATTATGTTACACATATTTTGTTCTAGTATAGTATCATTGTTAGAATAGTTAGAATAACTGGCCGGGGGGGGGTGAATCAGTTATCCTTGGGTCCAAATGTACCAATTTAGCTTTTAACAACTTCAAACAACTTAATCAAACTCATAAATCCACTCCACCAATATAGAAAATCATCAGTAATTCAACTTATTCATATCAACACTTAGCTCTCTAATTAGTCTATGTCAAATTACAAAAATATATAATAGTAAATAACATGAAACATGAAAACAACATTCACATAAGTGATGCAGGAGCATCCTGGGTTGCCTTGTTATCCTGCTCATTTTTGCTCATTTTGCAGTTGGTGTCGAGTTACTGTAGCACTCTTTAGGTGCCAAGTTCTTGTCGCACTCTTTAGGTGTCGAGTTACTCTTTAGGTACCGAGCTCCTGTCGCACTCTTCAGGTGTTGAGTTACTGAAGCCCTCTTCAGGTGCCGAGTTCCTGTCACACTCTTTAGGTGCCGAGTTACTCTTCAGGTGCCGAGTTACTGTAGCACTCTTCAGGTGCCGAGTTACTATAGCATTCCTTCAGGTGCCGAGTTACCTAGTGTATGCCGAGTGCTAGTATTTGGACGTGATTTCTACGAGCTAACTTGCAGGAATTATTTCATTTGCGACATTTAATTTAAGATCTTTTCTTGGGATGAGTCCGGACCGTTGTTGGGTTGGCCCTCCTCTTATGTAATGTTCTAGAATGTTCTGTAAGCCGTTTTGGCAAATATAAATAGAGAGTTTAGGCTTAGAGCTAGGTAAGTTTTAGTAGAGAAGAAGTTTTAGAAGAAGAAAAGTTTTGAGGGAGCAGAACTGAAAGTGTGAATTTTCTGTTGGATCATTGAATGTGAATGTATGGTAATTGGCCGACATGTATGAAGATATTTTGATGAATCAATAGAAGTATTTCCCTCTTCTCCTCCTTTGGTTGCTGTCCACTTGTGTTTGCTTCCATTGTGTTAACTCTTGCAGGGTGGTTTGGATAGTTGGGTGAGCCTTTGGCCCTAGTTATTCACCTTTTCTTGCGTCAGATGGTATCAGAGCTTGAGGTTCATCCTTGTGGAGATTGGATCGTGTAGAACCCTAATTTGGATTTGATTGTAGGGTGGTAGATCTGCAGATTTGACCTATAACTTGCAGAGGGTTATGATCTTGCAGGAACCTGATTTGTAAAGATGGTTCGTGGTAGAGGAAATAATATTGATAATGCTATATTGGATCAGTTGAGACAAATTGCAGCTAGATTAGATGCTGTGGAGACAACCTAGAGGAGAGGAGCACATCTTGATGATGTAAGTGATGATGAAGCAGTAGCACCAAACCATAATCTTGAACCTAAAGAAGACCAAGATGAAGCAAGATTGTTGAGAGTATTGTCTAGAGCGAATTCAAAGCCTACCGTAGAAGTTGTTCCTTATGATGGAAAATTGGACACCAATGCTGTGCTAGATTGGATGTCTGATATGGAGAAGTTCTTTGAGTATGAAAACACTCCTGATAATAGAAAGGTGAAGATTGTAGTCACTAGGTTGAAAGGTCATGCATCATTATGGTGGAAACACTTGCAAACTGATAGACAAAGGAGAGGAAAGGAGAAGATCAGAACTTGGCCAAAGATGGTGAACAAGGTAAAGAACAAATTCCTTCCTGCTGATTACCAAGTTAGCTTGTTGAGAAAGATGCAAAATTTGAAACAAAAAGACATGACTGTGAAAGAGTATACTGAGGAATTCTATAGACTGAACATTAGATCTAGACATGTGGATGATGATGTTGAGAAAATTGCAAGGTACATTAATGGATTGAGATCTGGAATACAAGATGAAATAAGTTTTGTGAAGTTGGAAAGTGTAGAAGAAGCATATCAATATGCCTTGAAAGCTGAGGAGATCTTGACAAAGAAGCATGAACAAAGACAGAGAGGCAGAGGTGGTAGATTCCAGAGAGGCAGAGGTAGATCTTACGGAGAAAGTGGTAGATCTGAAAGTTCTATGCAGGATAAAGGTAGATCTGAATGGAAGAATGATGACAAAGGCAAGACTGAATGGAAAGGTGGTAATTCTTGCCGAGGAGGCAATAATTATTACCAAGGAAGAGGTAATTCTTATTCTAGAGGTGGATTTCAAGGTAATTGTTTTAGATGTGGAAAAGAAGGGCATAGATCCTTTGAATGTAGATCTTCTTAAGGTGGGCAGAATAATAGAAATGTTGTGATTCAAGAAGAGGACGAGGGTTCACCAAGTGGACCTGAGGCTGGAGAAAATTTGATGGTGAGAAGAACCTTATGCAATAAGGGAAGTGATGAGGAACCTATTTTAAGGAGAAGTCTTTTCAAGACAAGATGTAAGATGGCTGGAAAATGTTTTAAAGTGATCATTGACAGTGGAAGTTCTACAAATCTAGCATCGGAAGAGTTGGTTACAAAGTTGCAGTTGCAGAGGCTGAAACATCCCAAACCTTATCATGTTTCATGGATCAAAGATGAGCATTAATATATTGGTAAGTGAGCAATGCCTTGTGAAATTCAAAATTGGACATTACTTTGATGAAGTTTTGTGTGATATTATGCCCATGGATTGTTGTCATATTTTGTTGGGTAGACCTTGGCAATATGATAGATATGTTGTATATGATGGAAGATTGAATCAATATACTCTTTGGGTAAATGGGAAGAAACAGACATTGTTGCCTTTGATTGAAGTTTCAGATGAGGTTAATTGTACTGCTATAAAAATTTGCATGGTTAATGGGAAACAATTTGAAAAAAAATCAAGTTTGTTTTGCTATAATTCCAAGAAAACCGAGTTTTGTCAATGGAGACCAAGTGCCAGAAAACAATGTTAACCGAGTGCCAGCTCGTGGTGACAGAGTGACAAATGGTAGTATTGACCAAGTGCCAGGAGAAATTGCAGAGTTTCTGAATGAGTATAAAGACATTATTGCTGAAGATATTCTTGATGGTTTACCTCCAGTAAGAAGTATAAGTCGTTGTATGGACCTGATCCCTAGAGCTAGTTTGCCAAACAAAGCACCATATAGATTGACACCTGTAGAGAATGAAGAACTTAATAGACAAGTGCATGAACTATTGCAGAAAGGTTTGATCAGAGAAAGCTTGAGTCCATGTGTTGTACCTACTGTATTAGCACCTAAAAAGAATGGAGAATGGAGAATGTGTATTGATTCCAGAGCCATTAACAAGATAATAGTGAAATATAGGTTTCCTATGCCAAGAATGGATGACATAATGGATTGTTTGAGTGGAGCAAAATATTTTACCAAGATTGATTTGAAGAGTGGCTATCATTAGATTAGAATCAGAGAAGGTGATGAAAGGAAGACTGCTTTCAAGACAAAAGATGGTTTGTATGAATGGTTGGTTATGCCTTTTGGTCTGACTAATGCACCTAGTACTTTCATGAGGTTGATGAATGAAGTTCTGAAAACATTCTTGGGTAAGTTTGTGATTGTTTATTTGGATAATATTCTGATATTCAACAAAACTAAGGAAGAACATCTTAAGCATATTAGACAAGTATTGCAGAGTTTGAAAGAGAAAAAGTTATTGATTAATCTGAAAAAGTGTTCTTTTATGCAAGAAGAGATTGTGTATTTGGGGTTTGTGATTTCAGCTGATGGTTTGAAGATGGATCCTGAAAAGGTTAAAGAAATTTTGGAATGGCCTACACCTGAGAATGTAAGTGAGGTAAGATCATTTCATGGTTTGGCTAGTTTTTACAGAAAGTTTATAAAGAATTTCAGTGCTGTTTGTAATGCTATGACTGAAACAATGAGGGGAGATAAAAAGGAATTCAAGTGGATGCATGGAGCTGATAAGAGTTTTGAGACTTTGAAACAAAAGGTTGCTGAGTTACCTGTATTGGCTTTACTTGATTTCAACAAAGTATTTCAAGTTGAATGTGATGCAAGTGGTAATGTAATAGGAGTTGTATTAAGTCAAGAAGGTAAGCCTGTTGCTTTCTTTAGTGAAAAGTTGAATGATGCTAAAAGGAAATTCTGTGTATGATCAAGAATTCTATGCCATTGTTCAAGCATTGAAGAAATGGAGACATTATTTAATGCCTAAGGAGTTTGTGTTGTATACTGATCATAAAGCTTTACAATACTTGGGAAGTCAACATAAATTGAATCAAAGACATATGAAGTGGGTTGAGTATTTGCAAAGTTTTACATTTGTGATCAAGCATAAGAGTGGAGTTACTAACAAAGTTGATGATGCATTGAGTAGAAGACGTTCTTTGTTGACTGAAATGAAGGTTGAAGTTCTTGGTTTTGATGAGATGAAAGAGTTATATGATGCTGATCCTGATTTTTCTGAGGCGTGGAGAGAGTGTAGAGCACCAAATCTGACAGATCACATAAGTAAGTATGATGAGTATTTCATTCAAGAAGGTATGTTGTTCAAAGGTATTCAGTTATGTATTCCTAGAAGTCCTATGAGGTTGAATTTGATTAAGGAAAAGCATAGTGGTGAATTAGTTGGACATTTTGGAATTGATAAAACATTGAGTTTGCTGAAAGAGAAATATTATTGGCCACAAATGTATAAGGATGTTCAGAAATTTGTAAAGAGCTGTGGAGTTTGTCAAGTTGCAAAGGGAGTGAGTCAAAATACTGGTTTGTATACACCTATTACTATTCCTAAGAAACCTTGGACTTATATCAGTATGGATTTTGTTCTTGGATTGCCTAAAACAGTGAAAGGGTATGATTCCATATTTGTTGTAGTGGATAGATTTTCTAAGATGGCTCATTTCATACCATGTAAGAAGACATCAGATGCAGAGGATGTTGCTGAACTTTTCTTTAAAGAGATTGTGAGATTGCATGGATTACCAAGAAGCATTATTTCAGATAGAGACAGTAAGTTAGTTGGTTATTTTTGGAAGACTTTGTGGAAGAAGATGGGTACTGAATTGAAGTTTAGTTCTACATTCCATCCACAAACAGATGGACAGACAGAGGTTGTGAATAGAAGCTTGGGTAATTTTTTGAGGTGTTTAGTTGGGAATAAGCCGAGTAATTGGGAGATGGTATTGGCACAAGCTGAATTTGCATATAATAATTCTGTGAATAGGAGTATAGGGAAGACACCTTTTGAGATTGTTACTAGAATGCATCCTAGAGGTATATCAGATTTGAGAGATGTTGTTGGTGAAGAAAAGAAAAGCGTTGCAGGAGAAGAATTTGATGACTTTATGGAGTCCTTGCATAAAGAAGTGAAGTTGAGGTTGGAACAAAGTAATCAGAAGTATAAGGAGAATGCTGATCAGTCTAGAAGACACCATGATTTTTAGGTTGGTGATGAGGTGATGGTTCATCTAAAGAAAGGAAGATTCCCAGTTGGAACATATAGCAAGCTGAAGATGAAGAAATTTGGACCTTGTAAGATTGTGAAGAAGTTTGATAGTGGTAATGCTTATGAAGTTGAGTTACCTGATGACATGGATATATCTCCTATATTTAACATTGCTGATTTGTATAAGTATCATGAGTCAGAGGATGAAGTTGTTATACCAAATGATTATCCTAAGAAACAGATTGAGGAAGTTGAACAGATATTGGATCAGAGAGTTGGCAAGAGTACAAGAGGAAAAGATTACTATGAATATTTGGTGAAGTGGAAGAACATACCTATTGAAGATGCTTCATGGATCTCTCAATTTGAGTTGGATTCAGCTTAGGTTGGGGCATCTCAATGATTCAGAAGAATCATTTCTTCCAACCCCGGTTGTTTGATGTAGGAGCATCCTGGGTTGCCTTGTTATCCTGCTCATTTTTGCTCATTTTGCAGTTGGTGCTGAGTTACTATAGCACTCTTTAGGTGCCGAGTTCCTATCACACTCTTTAGGTACCGAGTTACTCTTTAGGTATCGAGCTCCTATCGCACTCTTCAGGTGTCGAGTTACTAAAGCCCTCTTCAGGTGCCGAGTTCCTGTCACACTCTTTAGGTGTCAAGTTACTCTTTAGGTGCCGAGTTACTGTAGTACTCTTCAGGTGCCGAGTTACTGTAGCATTCCTTCAGGTGTCGAGTTACCCAGTGTATGCCAAGTGCTAGTATTTGGACATGATTTATGTGAGTCGACTTGTGAGAATTATTTCATTTACGATATTTAATTTAAGATCTTTTCTTGGGATGAGTCCAGATCGTTGTTAGGTCGGCCCTCCTCTTATGTAATGTTCTAGAATGTTCTGTAAGCCATTTTGGCAAGTATAAATAGAGAGTTTAGGCTTAGAGCTAGGTAATTTTTAGTAGAGAAGAAGTTTTAGAAGAAGAAAAGTTTTGAGGGAGCAGAACTGAAAGTGTGAATTTGCTGTTGGATCATTGAATGTGAATGTATGGTAATTGGCCGGCATGTATGAAGATATTTTGATGAATCAATAGAAGTATTTCCCTCTTCTCCTCCTTTGGTTGTTGTCCACTTGTGTTTGCTTCCATTGTGTTAACTCTTGTAGGGTGGGTGGTTTGGATAGCTGGGTGAGCCTTTGGCCCTAGTTATTCACCTTTTCTTGCATCAATAAGTATAACACCATGATTTAATGTGGAAACCCAATTTGGGAAAAACCACTGAGCAACATGATACCACATTTTTCACTCTTATGAAATGAGCTTAGTTAAGAGCAACCCCTATTAAAGGTTACAAAACACATTGTTAGGTGTGAGCTTGTGAAGGGATTTAATCACCCTATTAGGAGTGGCATTGTTAGAGGTCTTCAAAACATCCCATTATAATTTCACCTTGATTAAAGGATTTACAATATGATTTTTAGGTCAACTTTGATTAAGGGATTTTATTGCCACAATGGTTAGAAAGTAACAACTAGGTTGATCTGATAAAACACAACTCACTTTGCATATTTAGATCTTCATTCAAATCATTCTTGGTTTATTGACTGGACTTCATCACATTCTCCATATTTGATCTTTGATCTCGGATATGCTTGGCAATACTTCAAGCAATCTCACTTTCACCAACTTCTCACTTTCCTTTGCAACTCTTGTTCCCCACAAATTTGTTAGCCAACAACCAACTGTGAAACATATCACGTCTGCTTAAATAGATAGGTTTAATCTTTTTCCACTTAAACATAACCATATATCTTAAGGTTTTGATTAGATTCATTTAATATGTCCATCGTTATGTCCTTCTTTTCTTGAAACTTATTTAAACTTCTCATTAAATCTACGCCTTATATTTCTTAACAAACTCAATCCATGCATTAAATATGCTAGCTCATCAATCCTTATCATTTATGCATTTTGACCAATTCGTAAATTCAATTGTGTTAGCCTTAGGTCTTGATTCTTTCTTAAAGTATTAATTTTTTGACACTTGATCATCACTATGTTCTTTAGCTCGGTCATCACTAGGTAGCTCAGTCAATACTGATCTATCTCACTTGGTTTACACTGCCTTAGTTGACCATCATTATCCTCGGTCATTACTCTAGTTTACTTTCATGTTGCTCGGTCATTACCATCAATCAACTAATACTATTTTGTTTGGTTGATACTTAAGATCATTAATCTTCTATTGGGTAATGCTTAACTTCTTTATTGACCTACTAACCTATCACTTAGTCAAACTCGTGTTTTACTCAACTTCTTGACTTCTATCAATCATTTCTTCTACACTTCAACTCATCTTTCTTCTTTACTCAATACAATGATAATTTTTTAAAAATCTTTTCAGATACTAACTGATCAAGTGCCCTTTTTAGTTCCATTATAATTACTTCTCTTTACTCAACCAGTTCACTCGTTCATCTTGTTAACTCTATTTTTAAATCATCTTTATTGATTAAATAATATGGCAATCTACACTATTAGAAAATGTCTTACTAGTAAGGTTTGACATCAATGAAAATATAACAATTATTCTAATTGTAGTTCCAACAATATCCCTCTTTAGCATTGATGGCAAAACCTTTAGTTACCATACAATGGGGAAATATTCTCTAGATTTTCACTATCAACTCCGTTTATATTTAATATCAGATCCTCATTAATATCCTCAGTTTCATTCTTATTCTCCTCCATGTGATCTATCATATGCTCCCTTTTCTTCTTCTTAACTCTTCTCTGTAGATATTAGATGGTAACTTGATATTTATCTTATCCCTCTTAGACAAAAATGCCAAAGATGTCCATGTACTGCACACATTTCCCTCTTTATCTTCTATAGTAATTGATATTTGAATTATATTTTTCCTTGATTATATCACAATGTGTCTACTTGTAGCTTTATCAACTCATATTGCTATACTTCTATTCACAACTTTAGGTAGTTCCTAAAGTGTGACCTTTTGCATCAATCTATAAGATATTTTGATTATAAAAATTGATGCAATACTACATTTTTTCTTAGTTTGCTTCAGATAGGGGAACTGTGCTTGACTTACCTCTTAGATACATGAATGAATCCTTGTGTAGTGCCTTAGTGAATATATCAACTATATGTTCCTTTGTATTCACATATTCCAGTCTTACTTCTTTGTCTTGCACTAATTCCCTTAAGTAATGATACTTGAGTGCAATGTGCTTGGTCTTTTCATGCATCAAAGGATTCTTGGATATGTTTATAGCACTTGTGTTATCACAATGTATTACCATAGGTTAAGTAATCTCTTCCATCGTACCTTCCAACAATTGCCTTATCCACACTATGTTTGAGCAATTAACTTTTGTTGCAACATATTCAACTTTTTATGTGGATTGTGAAATACAAGTTTGCTTCTTACTTGTCCATGAAATCAACTTCTTGCCTAGGAAGAAAGTGTGTCCACTTGTACTTTCTATATCATCAATGTTTCCAGCCCAATGATCATTTGTGTAAACTTTTAGCTCAAACTTATCATTCTTCTTATACCATAAACCATAGTCTTATGTTCCTTTTAGATATCTTGATATCCTTTTGACAACCATCATGTGATTCTCCTTAGGATTAGTAGAAAATCTTGCAACAATACCAACAACTAATGTAATGTCAGGTTTGGTATGAATAGAATATTGTAATTTGCCAATCATTGACCTATACAATGTCTAATTTACATCAACAAAATCATCATTCTTTGATAGTTTATGTCTAGTAGTCAAAGGTGTTCTAATTGGTTTTGAATCTTCCATTCCAAAGGTTTTCAATATCTCCTTGATATACTTTTATTGTGTAATGTATATATCTCCTTTCATTTGATAGACTTGCAAACCAACAAGTAATTTTATCTCTCTAAACATTGACATCTCAAAAAATTTCCTTGTCTCATTAGAAAATTATTTGCACGATAAATTATGTCCTCCAAATATGATATCATCAACAAATATTTCAGCTAGAATTATCTTATCCTTAGATTCACTCTTCAAATATAGATTATTATTATCATTAGTTCTTGTAAAACTAATTTTCACCAAATATGTATGTAACTTTTCATACCATGCTCTAGGAGCTTGTTTCAAACCATACAATGCTTTGTGCAACTTACATACCATGTTTTTCTTACTAGGCTAAAAAAAAATTCAACTTGTTCAATGTAGACTTCTTCTTCCAAGATTCCATTAAACGACATAGATTTGACATCCATTTGACATACCTTAAAACCTTTATAAGTAGCATATGTGAGTAATGTTCTCACTCTTTCCAAACTTGCAACTAGGAAAATGTCTCTCCATAGTCAATTCCTTCCTCTTATGCATATCCCTTACAAACAAATCTTTCTGTGCTCCTTATAACTTTACCTTTCTCATTTATCTTGTTTTTGAATACCCACTTGGTTTCAATCACATTCTTATTCTTTGGCCTTGGTACTAATGTCCATGTTTTGTTCTTCTCAGTTTGATCAATCTCCTCATTCATTGCTCTAGCATAATCTTCATTCTCCAATACATCTTTAACTATTCTTGGCTCAAACTCACAAAGGAAACATGTATCATTCTTCAACTCTTTTTCCTTCCCATGCCTCCTAAATCTTTGTCTCCAAATACCACTTAAACATTTGAAAAGCATCAGATTGTTCTTTGAGAAACATCACAATCATCATTCTAGAGAAATTATCAACAAATAGGATAAAGTACTTGTCACCATAATAACTTTGCACTCTAATAGAACTACATAAATCAATACGAACTTACTCCAAAATATCATCAGAAGAATTGGTCTTCCTCTTGAAACTAGATTTTGTCATTATTTCCATTTGAAATTATTTGTACATCACTTTATCATGTTTTCTCAATCTAGGTAATCCTCTTATTCTTTCCATCTTACTAATTCTTAGCACATTATCAAAGTTTGCATGACATAGCATCTTATGTCATAAACCAAACATCTTTAATTTGTGCAAATAAACATGTATTTTCATATAGCTCTAATAGAACAAGTTACCTCTTGTTTTCTCTCCACTTCTAATTAGTTCACAAGTAGAATCATAAATTTTGCTTCTTTATTTTCAAATTCAACTCGATAGCCTGAACTATTCATCCAAGCCACACTCAACAGATTAATATTTCAATCCATCAACCCAATACACATTATCACATTTGATCTTGTCATTCAATATAATAGATCCTTTACCTTTCACATAACATGGTGCATCATTTCCAAACTTGACACAACTTCCATTATAGTGTTCTAGCTTTTCAAACTTATTTGTATTACTAGTCGTATGATGTGAGAAACCACTATCAATTATCTATTTATCATTCTTACTCACATGTGAAATAAGATCAATTTTCTCAAACTTTTCATCTTCATCAAGTTCATCTTTCATTGCAATATAAACAACTTCTTCATCATGTTCATCATAATCACTTTCAGAACAATCTTCTTCAACAATGTAACAAGATTTCTTACCTTTTCCCTTGTAGTCTTTGTTACATCAGTTGTCTTAATTGTCTCTCCTTCCTTGGCATCTATGGTCTTTCATTTCCTCCTTTTCGTCTCTACTAGGACATCTTGCAATAATATGACCAACTTCATTACATGTAAAATAGATTATAGGAATTTTACCTTTGTATTTGCCTTTTCCTCTTGGTAGCCTTCTTGCCAATAATGCTTCTAGATCATCAAGATCATCATCTAATTCACTATCATTGTTTACAGGCTTAATTTTTGAGCTTTTCTTTCTTTTAGATCCATCAAAGGTTAGTTGAGACTTGAAAGCACATTCAACACTAGAAGGTGTATAATTATCAAAATTTGACAATTCAAATGGAGTGAGTATACCAATTAGACTATCCAGGGTTAGATCATTACCAAGTGTACATCTCAATTCTTCTATTTCAAATACTCTAATGACATAAATAGGAAGTAAAGTTATTAATACCTTGTTGGCCACAGTCTCTTCATATATATCTTCTCTAACATCTATAATTACATTCACCACTTGTTTGATTTGGCCACAATACTGTGCAACAATTTTTCCTTCTTTCATTATCATGCCATCAAACTTGTCTCTCAACTTTTAGCTTTAGCCCTTAACACATTTTTGTCTCCTCCATGAATTTGTGCCAACTTATCCTACATTTTCTTATAGTGCATCCTTAATGTTATCAAATTCAGTATAACTTAGGGAAGATACCAGATCTATCATCATTTGATTGTGCTCCTACTTCTCTTTGGTTTTCTCAATTGTCATGGTTCTATTAGCTTCTATGTATTCATTGTTCAAGTAGTACAGTACAAAATCTCCAAATCCATATAGATTTAATATCATTAGATGTTTCATGCTAGGAAGTTCTCTTTGTCCATCTTGGGTACCTCTCTCTTTCACATCTTGATATTTTAGTTGAAGTCCTTTCAAAATTTCCTTAAAAGCACAAAAAATGTACCAATTTAAATTTTAACAACTTCAAACAACTTAATCAAACTCATAAATCCACTCCACCAATATAGTAAATCATCAACAGTTCAACTTATTCATATCAACATTTAGCTCATTGTTTAGTGTATGCTGAATTATAGAAACATATACTAGTAAATAACATGAAACATGAAAACAACATTCACATAGGTACGATTCTAGGATTTAACGTGAAAATCCAATTTGTAAAAAATCACCAAGTAACATGCTACCACTTTTTCACTCTTATAAAGTGAGTTAGGTTAAGAGCCAACCTATTAAAGGTTAAAAAATACATAGTTAGGTGTGACCCTGTTAATGGATTTAATTGCCCTGTTAGGAGCATTCACATAGGTATGACACTAGGATTTAATGTGGAAACCCAATTTGGAAAAAACCACCAAGTAACATGCTACCATTTTTTCACACTTATGGAGTGAGCTAGGTTAAGTGCCAACCCTACTAAAGGTTAAAAAATACACAGTTAGGTGTGACCCTATTAAAGAATTTAATCACCCTGTTAGGAGTGACCTTGTTGGAGGTTTTCAAAATATCCCATTAGAATGTCACCTTGAATCAAGGATTTACAATATAACTGTCAGGTCAACCTTGATTAAAGGATTTTATTGCAACAATGGTGAGAAAGTAACAACTAGGTTGATCTAATAAAATACAACTCATTTTGCATATTCAGATCTCCATTCAGATCATTCCTAGTTCATTGACTGGACTTCATCACATTCTCCTTCTTTTATCTTTGATCTTCTTGGAAACACTTCAAGAAATCTCATTTTCACCAATTTCTCACTTTCCTATGCAACTCTTGTTCTTCACTTTTTCTCCACAAATTTTCCAACCAACAACCAAATGTAAAACATCTCATGTGTCTCCTTAAATAGACAGGTTTAATCTTTTTTTGCTTAAACATAATTGTAGATCTTAGGGTTTGATCAAATTAACTGAATTTGTCCATCTTTATGTCCTTCTTCTTCTTCTCTTGAAGCTTTTGGAAAATTCTTGTTAAATCTATGCCTTAGATTTCTTAACAAACTCAATTCATGCATTAAATATGCCATCTCATCAATACTTATCTTTTACACATTTGAGTAATCTGTAAATTCAACTATGTCAGCCTCAGATCTTGATTCTTTCTCAAACTATTAACTTGCTCACACTTAGTCATCACTATGTTCTTCCGCTCGATCATCACTAAGTAGCTCAATCACTACTAATATGTCTTACTCAGTGTACACTGGCTTACTCAGCCATCACTATCCTTAGTCATTATTTAGTTTACCGTCATCTTGCTTGGTCATTACCATCAGTTGGATAATACTATTTTTTTAGCTGATACTTAAGTTCCTTGATCTTCTTCTCGATAATGCTTAACTTCATTGACCTAGTAACTTGTCAATTGGTCAAACTCCTATTTTACTCAACTTCTTGACTTCTATCAGTCATCTCTTCTACACTTCAATTCATCTTTCTTCTTTACGTAATATAATGATCAAACCATATATTATCTTGTCAGTTACTAACTGATCAAGCGCCCTTTGTAGTTCCATCATACTCACTCGTTTTTACTCAACCATTTTAATAGTCCATCTTGTTAATGCTCTTTTCAAATCCTCTTCATCAATCAAATAATATGGCACTCTACACTGTTAGCAAATGTCTTACTAGTAAGGTTTGACATCAATAACAACAAAACAATTGTTCAAATTATAGTTCCAACATATCATTATATGGATTATATTCTTACTTTCTTAATAAATAGTTCATATATATTGTACAATATTTTTTGGATATACTTTTATACTATAAATTCATTTACAATACTAGTTATTAGAGTTGACACATGTCTTCTTTTTAGGTGACATTTATAAAAATGATTGAGCGTTCCCCAAATTCGCCTGACACTCATCTTAGGTCGTTGATCTAAGTTGATCAAATAGTTCTACTATTAGCATAAACTTAATTATAATGTGAATTAAATGATTTATTACTTAAATTAAATGTTAAATATTAAATTTTAAATGTTATACCTCAATCTATTAATTTTAATTCAATTTTAAATGTTATATTCAATTTCTCACAAATTTACAAGGAAATTTTAAAAAATTCACAATATTACAGAACCCTACAAAATAATAAAACATAATTTTATATGGAACTATAAATTTCTTATTGTTATTTCTTGAAAATTACAATCTATAGGGTGACACATGTACAATGATTGTAATTTGATAAAATAAAACAAAAATGTCAACAGGTGAAAACCCTAGTACTACTCTACTAGACTATATGGAAAGAATGAGACCCAACTAAGTTTGTGAATTCTCGAAGCCACCAGTTGTCCTCTTCCACTTCATCTAGATTATACCATTTTCTGGAAATCTCTTCCAACTCTTGTCTATTTTTTATAGCCCTTCAATTTTCCAACATTCAAGCCCAACAAAAATGGTTGCAAGCCCACATTTCAGGCAGGCTCCAAAATCTTGTGGATTTCACCTGCCCAAGGGATCCCCACCCCTAAGACTGCATGAAGAATAACTTCAATGTCATCAACCAGGTATTTTTCTTTAAAATTCCTCCCCAGGAGCATCAAAATGTTGACCCTTTCTTCTCTGAGGCCGAGTAGAGAGGCTAGAAAATAAGATGTAATGTTTGTGTTAACATGGTGCCTATTCTCATTCTCCATAAACCATTTTCACAACATGAATGATGAAATCCATAGTGGGCACAACCTTATTGCAAATTAACTAGAGGTTTTCATCTGGGAGATCGCCTAAAAAGGCCTTCTGGTCCTCTTCTAGTTTTCATGTCAGGCAAATTGGAGTGTTCATCTCGATTCACAATTTACATAATTAGAAGGATTCATGAAATAATTAACTATAGAGAAATGAATGCCACCCTAAGTAAACAATTTTCTACAAATTACATTATCTACATGCTACAAAGAAATGACCACCACTCTACCATAGTAATTAACTAAACTAGACAATAATTTATCGAGCACTACCACTAATAGACTAGTGACTACCAAAAATGAGATGAGTAATGGTGAAGGAAGAAGCTCGATTGCCTATAAATAACATTGAGTGCCTAGAAATTTATTTAATCTTAACTGTAGTCTCTAACCATTTGTCCTTTTGGCTTCCAATTCAATTATTTTAAATGATTAAATATTTGGAAATCTTCCTCATAAATGTAGGTTAGTGCCAAAAAAGATGTAATGTGTGTGAAGTCGATGGAAGAGGGAATGCCAATAATAGTGATAAGACATCTACATAATGTCTACTGCAAGAGGTACATGGTGGAAGAAGACATGTCACCATTCTAGAGACTTGACCAAGGTCGAGGTTCTATTTGAGATGTTTGACCTAAAATAAACCTTCAACCATTGATATTTAATCATCGAATGATAGTTCGTAGATGGACGTTACATGCATGTTGGAGATATGACATGTTATTTGAAACATTTCCCAAAAATCCATCACTTCAAACATCAATTCAAGCTCACATGTGTATTGTGTACTAACTAGTAAATATTTATTAGAAAATTAAATTAGGATTCACACAAGTTTGGAAAGTAATAATTAAATACATCATTTGATTACTATAAAATAACTAAAGCCAAAAAGAAAATACCATGCGATTGAAATAACAACAAAAAGGGATTTTATTTATTATATTATTTGAATCTGCTTTACATTTCATCTACATAAACACACACATAAACACACACAATACCAAAAATGGTTGTGGTTTCCCTCAAAAAGGGAAGCAACAAGCTTCCAACCATAAAATCTTATAAACTTTTAATAATATGTTTTACAAAATAAACCCTAACTAAATTGACAATTCTTCACATAAAACTTCTTTTATCCTTCAAAAGATCCCAAAAGCTTTGAAGTTCTAGTTTTGTTGTTCCATCACATTTGCAATTTGTTTTTCAAAATTAGCATGATTTTCCTACTCCTTTCCCATCTCTTTTATGGTGTCCCCATGATTAATAGAGAGAACCTATGAAGCTTCCATAAGCTTAGTAGTAAGATCAATTTGCTCCTCATCCTCCTCCATAGTTAAATCTAGGTTGACAACAAGGCTCGGATTTTCATTTGACAATCCCTTTGTACCATCTTAAATAGGACACACTTTGATTTAAGACTTTTTAGCTCCTCTTTAGTGTGTTTTGTATTTCATGTTCACATCTTTACTGCACATGTCACATCTTTTCTCTCCTTTCTTTTAGGTGAAACTGAGGTAGGACCTAACTGATCCTCATTGATTTCCCTCAATCATTGAATTAAGACCTAATATGTGAGTATACTTTCTTCGTATGACCCTAGGAACCCTTGATTAGATCTCCAGGTGATAGTCTAGGACACATATTCCATCATTGAACCTCTATTAGTCTAGGTTCTGGATAGGAAGACGTTGAAGGTCAACTTTTTAGACCATGCCATCCTGGTCTAGATGAGGTCAACCCAGGTTGACCTTGTCCTAGTGCTTTTGATGATTTTGGGCTTGTAGATATTTAACACTCCTATTAAAATCTCGCTTGTGTAGTTGGCTCTAACAGTGTAATTTCACAATTATTCAAAAAATGCACTATAAAAAGGCATCCAATCCCTCATTTGAACATAACATGACATGAAATGGTATGAGAGGAGCAAGGAGAAAGCAAGAGTGGACACCCCAATTTGAATTAGAGAAATTGCAAGGTGGAAACAAAGGCTAGTTTCTTATTCTTCATTGCAAGTGAGGTTATCATTCTTCAATCAACCATTCAAAGGTGAATATATCAAACATGGAGTTGCAAAGGAATCTCAAAGATAGATAGAGTACATTATCCTTGGGGTCTTGGTATGATTTATACATCATTCATTATATGTAATTCTTTACACCTTCATACATTTACATACATTTATATACATGCACACTTACATGCTAGGGTTTTACTCACGGAGTAGATTCTTAGCATGTTAGCATCTTTATATTATAGATCTACACATCTAGGATAGCGTACATAAACATATACACATGAATTTTTTCCCTAACAACTATTCATGGAGGTGGAAATCACTAAAGTAGGGGGTTGACTAAGGCAAACCCCTTTATAACCACCCACACGCACAAAATTGTTATAGACTTACAAGTTGGGAGCAAAAAGGATTACAGATTTGGAACCTATTATGCAAGAGCTTTCTGGAGTCAATAGTTTTAGAGTCATGGAATACATCAACCTAGTTGTAGGACATCTTTCCAAGTCACCCTAGTCCTTTAGTCTCGGATTCCAGGGAGATTTCTAGGTTTTATTCCTTTCAACATTTTATTATGAGATCTGCAATCAGAAGTTTAGAAATAGTTTAGATCTACAAGTTCTAGAGACAAATTACATCTTCCATTATACATTTCTAGATAAGTACTTCATCTCTTATTTTCCCTCTTAGCATACATTTACTTTGAGATCTCTATTGGGCTATTTGTGTGTGTATTTCAAATCTATGTTTGTCACATCTTATATTCGCATTGCATGAAAGAGAACTTGCTAGTGTACTTCCTTGATATGTTTTTGGATTTTTTACTGGCATCCCTTTATCTTTGTTTAGGTTCTTGTTAATAAAATATAGGGCTTATTAAGAATTATGCTTGGAAGCACCTCTTTCTCTTGTATTCAATGGCTTGGGGATAAAGTGTTTAACTTGCCTAGTCTTGTTTGCATTGTCGTCATTGATGTCATTTTCCCCCTAAACATTTTGGTGAACTTGACGTGTGTTGCATACCTAGGTTTTGCTAATAAATCAACACCATTAATCAAATGTCTTTTTCCTTTCATGTTGAAGAGCTGAAAAGAGTTATCCTCACTTAGTTTATCACATTCATCGTTTATGTCATTAACTATTTCATATCCATGATTGTTTGCATAAACATAGAAGATTCAAGGGTTTTATCTGTTATATAAATTCAATTATATGCTTTGACATTGGTACCAAATAAAGAATTTGAAGTCCACCTGCCTAGGTCTTGTAGAGCCTAAAGAAGAAAAAGGAGAGTAAACAACCTTATAGTTGGCCCTGGTGTTTGAATAGGTACATTGAATATGGGAATTAGCTACCCCTAGGTATATGTGTTCTTATCACTGGTTTATTAAAAAAATGCTAATTTTGAATCCAACAAAATGGCGACTCTACTGGGATGCATGTTGTAATTCCTTTTTAAGCATTAGTTATACAATCATCTATTGTGTATTCTCTGAGTCTCTATATACATTTGATGTATTGGTTTCAAGGAAATCAATAGAAAGCTTTATTGTTTTATTTTGAATTTTGTCTCTTCTTTATGGGTTTGTAATTTTCTATTGATATATGTACAAGGTTCATATTGTTTAGTTGTAGCTTGGTTTTCAAGTTGTATGCCATTGTGTATCTTGCTGTTGGGTCAAAGACTTGAGTAATTATCTTGATATGCATTGACAAAATTGCAAGGATCATGGGAGGATCTGATAAGTAGGAATTTCATTTTGAAGATAGATGTCTATTTGCAAGGTGAATGGATAGATCAAATATACGAGTATATGAATATATTTTGGGTATCCACATGTATGTTCTAATTTAGTTTATGCCTAATGGATAAGGGACTAATCAACTTGGAGATTACATGTTCTTGTTGTTGCATACCTAGGTTTTGCTGATAAATCAACATCATTAATCAAATGTCTTTTCCCTTTCATGTTGAAGATCTGAAAAGAGTTACCCTCACTTAGTTTATCACATTCATAGGTTATGTCATTAGCTATTTTATAGCCATGATTATTTGCATAAACATAGAAGATTCAGGGGTTTTATCTGTTAGATAGATTCAATTATATGCTTTGACACTGGTACCATATAAAGAATTTAAGGTCCACCCACTTAGGTCTTGCAGAGCCTGGAGAAGAAGAAGGAGAGAAAATAGCCTTATAGTTGACCTTGGTGTCTAAATAGGTACATTGAACACGAGAATTAATTGCCCCTAGGTGTATGTGTTCTATGAGTCTCTGCATACATTTGATGTATTGGTTTCAAGGAAATTAATAGAAAACTTTTTTGAAAGTTTCATCCTAAAATTTGTCTCCTCTTTATGGGTTTGTAATTTTCTGTTGATATATGTACAAGGTGCATATTGTCTAGTTGCATCTTGGTTTTGAAATTGTATGTCATTGTGTATCTTGTTGTTGGGTCAAAGACTTAAGTAATTTGTTTGATATGCATTGACAAAATTATAGGGGTTATGGGAGGATCTGATAAGTATGAATTTCATTTTGAAGATAGATGTATGTTTGCAAGGTGAATGGATAGAGTAGATATTTGAGTATATAAGTATATTTTGGGTATCCATGAGTATGTTCTGATTTAGCTTATGCCCAATGGATAAGGGACTGATAAACTTGGAGATTACATGTTCTTGTTGTTACATACTTGGGTTTTGTTGATAAATCAACATCATTAATCAAATATCTTTTCCCTTTCATGTTGAAGACCTTAAAAGAGTTACCCTCACTTAGTTTATCATGTTCATAGGTTATGTCATTAGCTATTTCATATCCATGATTGTTTGCATAAACATAGAAAATTCAAGGGTTTTATCTGTTATATAGATTCAGTTATATGCTTTGACACTGGTACCATATGAAGAATCTAAGGTCCACCTACCTAGGTCTTGTAGAGCCTAAAGAAGAAGGAGTGTAAATAGACTTATAGTTGGTCCTTGTGTATGAATAGGTACATTGAACATAAGAATTAGCCGCCCCCAAGGTGTATGTGTTCTTATCACTGGGTTATTAAAAAAATGTTAATTCAGAAGCCAAAGAAATGGTGACTTTGCTAGGGATGCATGTCCGTTGTGGGCAACTTCTCTTTAGTTTTTATGTCATTTATAGTCTGTCCAATTTTGTGAATTGTATGAATGCATTTAGTCTTGTAAACTTGAAGATACAATGAATATGAATGATAAATTTGTCAAGTTATGAGTTATATTTCGAGTCTATATCAGTATTGTATTTTGTTCTCAAAGGAAATTAATACAAAAGGAAGTTATGCATATCTGTATCTCTAAGTTTTGTCTCCTTTCTTGTATATCTGTGATCTTGGGATTGAAGTAAACAAAGTTCTTTTAGTTTAATGCAATTTGGATGAATTGTATGTCTCTTATTGACTGCTTTTAGTTCAAAGAGCTAAGTAATTACTTTCCGTAAGTGATAGGGTTTAGGGTATATGAGAGGGATATGATAAGAATGGAATTTAGAGTTAACTATTGACAAATTTAATTGCAAGTCAATTAAATAGGTCTGAAGTTGCTGGTTTTGACTCTATATAACAATGGATAAGGCACTAATCAATTAATTTTAGTTGCAAGTTGGTGGTTCATATGGTTACATAATACATATATCAATCAAAAATCAAATTTCTATTTATGTAATGAAGAACTAAAACTACTGGTCAACACTTATTTGTGATAACTTTCCTTCTGGTTATAACTTTCTATTATAATCAAGGAGTTTGTTAAAAATCTAAGAAGAAATTGTGGCCAATATCTGCTATAAGGGATAGGTTTGAAATAAGAGGTATTAGTGAGCAAGTTTCCAAAGAGAAATCAAAATAACCAGTCACATTTATATCCATGAGGTGCACCTGCCTTGGTCCTATAGAGCCTAAAGAGTAGAGAGTCTAGTGTACTCTATTGAAGTTGGTTCAGAGTTGAGATTAATCTTGTTGAGTATGGGACCTAGCTATTCCTTAGGCTTATTTTCATCTTTTTCATCCAGATATTGGGTTTAGTGCAACCTAACAATCCAAAAAATACCAACAACGTGAACACTCTCTTTTGTTTGATCTTGGTAGTTAGATCTTTCCTTTATGCATTACATTTATAAATACAAAAATTCCAAAAATATTTTGCATTATTAAATAACCTTTACATTTTTCATGTTATTCTTAAGTAATTTTTTTTTACTTCAAGATGTATGATTTCTTTTATGAGTAATTTGATGATGTGTTTTCTAGAAAACCTTCAAAGGTGTCTAGTAGCGAAGGGTCGAATGAAAAGAATGAGATCTTCATTGAATCCATTCCTCCTAAATCTTCCTCTACATCTTCCTCTCCATCTTTCAAAACAAACCTTTACAATAGGGTTATGTCATGGCTTCCTATATGTATTACTATGTGTAGTATTGAACCTATGCAACCTGCTATCACTCTTAAAAGGATGTCCACCTCAATAACCTATTATCACTCTTAAAGGAGTTCCTTAGGATGATAAGTCTCTTGTAGTCCTTAAAGGGAAACCTAATTGCACTTCAGTTGCTCACACTTATCAGATACAAAATAATCCTCAACTGACTATTTTGGTAGCTCCTACATCTTTACCACCTTCTCAACCAATGCTTCCTCAAGCACCTCATTTATCAAGTTCCTTTAGAAAGGAGTATGACTTAGTTGAGTAGTTGTATGCTAATCCTGGTAAAATCTCCTAATGGGAACTTATTCAAACTTCACCTACCTATCATGAAGTTTTGCATAAGGTTTTATCTACTCTTCATGAATCTTTGCTTAACATGAATAATGTAAACTCTTTCTTAGAGTGTATGCATGCTACACCTACATCTCTTTGGATTATGTTTACTGATGAATATTTTTCACCTAAAGAAGTTCAAGATTAGTATGATGCTCTTATGGTTATGGTTCTTATCAATGAGAATCTCATTCATAGAATCCTAATTGATAATGGATCAAGATTGAATGTTTGTAGCCTAGATATGTTGAAATCTTTAAACGCTGATATATCTACTATAAATTCGGATAGTCTTCATATCCATAGTTTTGATAATATTTCTAAGAAAACCTTAGGATTCATAACTCTTCTTGTTAAATTTAGTCATATGGTATTAGATACTTTGATTGATTTGATGCATGGACCTATTAAGTACAACCTTCTTTTGGGGAAACAATGGTTGCATAACATGCATGCCATTCCTTCTACTCTTCATTGTAAAGTTAATTTTATCTATGATAACGTGATGTATAATTTGCATGAGGATGATAAACCTAATAGTTTTTATAGCACTAAGTCTTCTAAGGTACCAGAACCTAGGGAAGAGAAACAAAAGGACAAAGTTAAAATTAAAGATCAATCAAGTGAAGAACCTTCTTCCTCATTATCTAGGGATGATTAGGGCACTTTAGGCTTTAATCCAACATTTATTGGAGAATATAAGGTTTCTGATATCTCTTTTATGAAGACTTATGAACAACCTAAGGAAAAAAAAGTTGTCTCAATTCCTCTTTCTGGTAAATTAAGTAACAATTTTATTGTTGTGTCATGTAAGGAAACCATTGAAACTATTAAGTCTTATGGTCAAGAGATAGTTTCTTATGAAGCTCCTTTGACTATCTCTAATATGGTTAATTGCTATAGTCCTACATACTATTTTCTCACAAAGCATGGGTTTTATGGTCAAGGATGTGGAAAATATGAGCAAGTAATACAAGTTCCTTTATGTAATGATATTTATGAGCATACTTATATTTTGGGATTTAATCCTTATAAACAACCTTCCTTCTTTTCCAATGTGAATAATATCTATAGTGGTCTTTTGAAGCTAAAAAATCCACACCTTATTGCATTTGATCAATTAGCTTCTATGGATGTTTTCTCCTCTGATGATGCTTTGGCTAATTTTCTGGGTGCATATGAGGATTTACCTTCTTTTTATCATAATAAGAGAAAGCCTTATCATTTGGACATTAAAAGATATTTAAGAGAAGGAATAGAATCAAATTCACACACTGATCTCATTCCTCCTATTGAAGAAACACAAAAGAATAATATGTTGATTACTGAAACAATAGATGTGCTCATTGATCCTAATAAATCTTAAAATGTTTAGATGAAACAAAATGAAAAGAAGTTACATAATTTTTAGCATGAATGATGATTATATTCCTTTGGTAGAGTATCCTAATAATTAAGGAGATTGTTAGAACTATTGACATGTTGCATTCATGACTGTGTTTGTCATTGATGTCAACAAAGCAATATTTCTATGGAGATTGGCAGAGTAGCAGATATAGAATGAGGTCATAAATACACAATATTGACTATTAGGTTAAGTGTAGTTAAGGACATGTTCTATATTGTGTCTTGATGATATGGTTAAGTGTGCATGAAGAAATTTAAAGACATGAAGAAGATATTTAAGATTCACAAAGGATAGTATGCAAATAGACTATCAGAGAAATAGTTTCTAATGTTTGTATTGTATCTCCTAATAGATATAAAATCATGACATGCAAAGTTGATCAATGATAGTAGATAGTCTGATGATGACATCAACAAGTGCATAAGGTTAGAGGTCACACGTGTGAGAAGTTGTAAAGATTGTGAGATGACAGTGATGTGTAATTGTAAAATAATTAATTATCTTAAAGAGGTCCTATTATAATTAATTAGGAAAGCCTCAAGGTTGACTCAAGGATTTTTTAAGGATATGGTATAAAGGAAAGTAATTTCCTTGATTATAAGTATGCATTACAATCAAGATCAAGCAAGCAAGATTAGAGTATTCGGTAAATGCGAGTAAGTGATCCAAGGGATTATTGGATGTGAAGTTGGTGATTTGGTATTAAGATCATGATAGTGGAATGGTCTAGTTGATAGGATAGATAAAGAGGAAGTACAAGTACATTTTATTCTATTATTCTATAAGGAATAATATGAAGATTGGTTGGACAGTAAGTTCAGTGCTCTTGTCCTTGAAGCTATTTGGATAGTGGGTCCATCTGCCTTCTACAACTACTAATAAGGTTGGCACAACTCCTAACATGGTTGGAATATCCTATTAGAGATTTAAAGTCTCCTAATAGGGATTGGTATGTACTGAATGTATTTCATTGGCTCCTAACAAAGTCAGTCCTCTAACATGGATATTGGTGGACTTCACTTTCTAACATGAACTTCTTTTAGAATTTTCTGATATCTTTTCTTGGAAATATTTTGATATGCTTGGAATTGATTCTAAAATTGTCACTTATAACATAGTTCTGACATCATACACTAATCTTGCCAAGCTGAAGATTTGTAAGATGAGTCCTAACATTTCTCTCTTGGTTAAGGTCGAGATAGAAAATATTTTAGATGTTGGTTTTATACATCCTATAGATTATTCCCCTTGGATTTATAACATTGTGGCCATCTCTAAGGGTGAAAATAAGATAAGGACATGTATTCATTTCTAGTATTTAAACAAGGCTTCTTTGAAATATGTTTTTTCCTTTACCGAACATTGATATGTTAGTAGACTAAACTATTGGACACGTGTTGCTATATTTTATGGATGGATTCTCTAAGTATAATTAGATTTTTATTCTTCCTTATGATTAATATAATACCACTTTCATAAATCCATGGGATCTTTTTGTTGGGTAATGATGCCTTTTGGATTAAGAAATGCGGGTGCTGCTTATCAAACACATTATGAAATTAATTTTTCATGATCACATGCATAAGATTCTTGAAGATTATGCAGATTACATTTTAGCAAAGTCTATAAGACTTGATGAGCATGTTCTTATTCTTAGATAGATCTTTGAAAGGATAAGGAAATATAATATGCATTTAAAACCATGAAAATGTGCCTTTGGTGTTGAGAGTGGAAAACTCCTTGGGTTCGTAATATCCAATAGAGATATCGAGGTAGATAGAGAGAAAATTAATACTATTATCAATATAAATCCTCCTTGTAATATATCACAACTTCATAGCTTACAAGGAAAGATATAAGGTATTCATAGGTTTATGTCTGACCTAATAGATCATACTATTCCCTTCACTTCCTTGCTTAAGAGAGATCTTACTTTCTCCTGGAATGAAGATTGTATGCTCTCATTTGAACAATTCAAGACTTATCTTGCTAATCCTCCTATTTTTCAATTGATTCAACCTAATAAACCATTCTTTCTTTATACTTTCATCTATTCTAAGGCATTGAGTGATGCCTTAGCTTAGTATGATCAAGATGGTAAGGAACATCCTATTTATTACATAAGTTGTACATTGATTGATTATGAAACACACTACACTATGATTGAGAAATAATATTTGGCTTTAGTTTTTCTTGTCAAAAACTCAAACATTATCTCCTTAATGCCTTAGTTAATGTTTATGTGAAGTTTGATCCTTAAAAACATCTCTTTTTGAAAATAGATTTATCTGGGCAACTTGCTAAATGGGTCATGCTCTTGATAGAGTTTGATTTAAAGTTTATTTCTCATAAATATATTAAAGGGAAAACCTTGAATGATTATTTGGCTAAGGCCCCCTTTCATATTCTTACGTCAACACTGGATAAGATTATTGACAATTTTGTCTTACCTATTGATATAGATGAGATGTGGAAGCTATACTCGATGGAGCTAAATATCAAATTGGGTCCAGAGTAGGGGTTATCTTAATACACCCATCTAGGAAAACTATTCCTTTATCTTAACAATTTACCTTTTCATGCACTAAGAACATTGTTGAGTATGAAACCCTTATTGTTGGATTGAAAGATGCTTTATCCTTGAATATTAAAGATACTAAATCTTTGGTGATTCAAGACTTTTCATTCAACAAATTAGTGGTATGTATCAAGCTAAGAATGATAAATTGACTAAGTATCATGATTTCACTTTGGATATACTTGGGAATTTTTCTTATTTGTCTATTCATAACCTACCTTGAAAAGATAATCAACATGCTAATGTTATTGTTGAAAATAGATTGATACAAGTATGAGAATGTTTTCAATTATTGTTTTGTTATTGATGTCAAACCTGCTACTTTCTAGTAAGACAACTACCTAGTTGATTTGAGTACTATCATTTGTTTGATTGATGAGGAGGTTTTGATCAAATAAGATATAAAAGAACCTAAAGGAAAGGTTGAGTTATGGTAAGAAAAAGGAGTAGAAAGATTAGTTAAGACAATGATATTATAGTGCATTGATTATCTACTTAAGGTTGAAAAGGTTGGATACACTGACTAAGTCTAGAAGAACAATCAAGAAGCCTGCTAAGCTTGACCGAGTGGACAGTAGGTGTTGAGAAAAGATAATGCACGCCAAGCAAAAAATCAATTGGAGCCGAGCAAAGTGAAAGTTCAGTGTATGTCGAGTGATACAGTGTAAGCCAAGTAAAGTTTAGTTGATGCCGAGCACTAGTAAAATTTAGTGTTTTCTGAATGATCTAGTTGAAGACGAGTGTAAGAATAGTTTGGAAGCCGAGTGACAACATATTGATGTTGAGTGCCAGTATTCATGTTAAATCATAGATTTGATAAATCTGAGCTAACTATTTTGTTTTCTTGAATTTTGTGAAGTATGTGGAAGATAACTATGATGAGTTGGTGGCACAAAATTCATGGTAAACCATTTTGAGGTGAATTCAAAGAGAATTGAAGAAGAAGTTTCTATAAGGGACTCAAATGAAAAGATGGGTAGATTCATTGAATCCTACCTAATCCTACCTAACCTGAAAATAGACCATAGAGGGTAAACGACAAAAGATCTTAATTTTTTATGTAAGGAGATGACCAGTCAAAAGAAATGTTGGTCAATGTTTGAGAACCTACATTAGACAAGAGGTTTAAGGTATTGCTTCATTTAGAGATCAAACAGAAGAGACTACTATTAGGAAGCAAATCAAGAAGGCTTAAGAGTATGAATGCTTGAAGGGTGAACAAGCTATCCAAGATGAAGTATGTCAAAGACAAGTAGAATGGAGGAATACAACATAGATCTATAATTTGCAAGTGAGTTGTAATTTGTTATCAGATCAAGCCTTACTATTACTTTCTAATCATCGTATCAGTCTAGGGTAAATCCTTTGGATTAAGGTTGATCTAACAATCATTTGTAAATCCTTAAACTGGGTGACATTCCAAGTGAATGATCTTAAGTCCTCTAACAAGGCTCACTCCTAATAGAGTGATTGACATCCTTTAACCAAGTCACATTTAATAGTGTGTATTGTAACCTTTAACAGGGTTGGCCTTTCATAGGGCATCACTTCAAAAGAGTGAGAATGAGTAGCATGTTACTGGTGGTTTTTCCCACAGTGGGTTTTCACATAAAATCTTTGTTTCAAATGTGTTATTGAATATGTAATACATTTCTGCAAAGTTGTTTTGACCTAGGACAATAATCTGTAAGTTCAAGTGATTGTATGATCTAATGGATGCATGCATGAATATGTTTTATAGATATGAGCTCACTAAGTTGTGAAAAGTTTTATTTGTACATCTGGACCTTGGATAACTGATTCACCCCGCTCTCAGTTATTCTAAAGAATTCCAACAATTGGTATCAGAGCCATTTGCTTAAGAGGACTAGTTTGAAGGTACTAGAAGAAAAAGATCAAGATGTCAAAAAAGAGAGGTACCCAAGCTTAACAGGGACAATTTTCTTGCATCGCAAAGTCTGATGAAGCTACATTTAGGAGGTCTTGGAGATAATGCACAATCTACCATTGCCATTGACCATGTTGATTTGTTGGAGCCCTAACTATTGAAGATCTAAAAAAGAAGAAAGAACATAATTAGGCAATGTTGGAGATTGCCTCTACCCTAAGTTATGCTGAGTTTGATGACATCAAGGGTTGTGATAGTGCAAAGAAGATGTGGGATGCTCTTCACACCATCAATGGAGGAGATGTAAATGTTTTGAGAGCCAAATCTGAAAGTCCTAGAGGTAAGTTTGATGATGCAAGGATGCACGAAGGTGAGAATGTTGCTCAATATTGCTATAGGATAAAAGATGTTGTTAATACTATAAGAGGATCCACTGGTAAGATAGATGATAATACTATATTAAGAAAATTTTTGAGAATACTGCTACCCATCTATGTTATTAGATTTTCTACAATACAAGAACTAAGATGTATACCAAGTTATAATTTGAATCTTGAAGGTCTGGTAAGTAGGCTTACTGCTTTTGAGCTATCTAATTATGACAACTTCAAATCTGACAATTTTGAATCTGCTTTCAAAGCTAAGCTATCATTGAAGGAACCTAATGAGAAGAAGAAGAAAAAGGTAAAATATGTTTCTAGTGATAGTGATACAGATGAGGAGGATGCAGAACAACTTGAAGCACTACTAGCAAGGAGATTTCACAAAGGTAAAGACAAATTCAAAGGTAAGTTACCTATCATGTATTTTAATTGTAATGAGGTTGGTTATATTGCTGCTAGATGCCCATAGAAGAAGAAAAATATAAGTGGAGAGAAATACTGAAGTGGAAGAGATGAGGACAACAAAGATTACAAAGACAAAGGCAAGGAGTCTTGCTACATTGTAGAAGAGGAAACCAAAGATGGATATAACGATCATGATGATGAAATGGTGTATGTTGCAATGAAGGATGATTCTAATGAGGATGAGACAACTGCACTAGTGTCTTGTGTGAACAAGAATGATAGATGGATCATTGATAGTAGGTATTTACATCACATGACTTGAGATAAAATTAAGTTCATTACCTTGAATTATTATGATGGAAATAGTGTAAGGTTGGTAATGATGCACCCTGTCTGATAAAAGGAAAAGGATCTATCAAAATCACATAAAATATTTTATGTGACAATGCTTATTATGTTGAAGGACTTAACTATAATTTTTTGAGTGTGTTACAACTGAATAGTTCGGGTTGCAAGGTTGAGTTTGAGAACAAGATAGCTAAGATATATGATATTGATGGAAAACTAATTGGAAAAGGTGATCAAACTAGAGGTAATCTATTCTACCTTGATATGAATGATGTGTTAGAAATGCTTTAGAATAATTGAGAGGGTGGGGGGGGGGGGGGGGGGGTGGTGAATCAGTTATTCAAGGTCCAAATGTCCTGATAATTATTATTTTTTACTAAGTATAGTAAGCCCATTTAAACTAACCATGCATTCAAGCTAAACATTCTTCTTAGAAAGTTACTAAAAAATCAACATGCAGGAATAAAACATGAAAGATCAACACATAACACACTGATTTATGTGGAAACCCAATTTGGGAAAAACCACCAGTAACATGCTACTCCTTTCTCACTCTTTTGAAGTGATGCCCTGTGAAAGGTCTGCCCTGTTAAAGGCTACAAAAAACACTATTAAATGTGATATGGTTAAAGGATTTCAACCACCCTTTTAGAAGTGGGCCTGGTTAAAGGACTTTAGAACATTCACTTGGAATGTCACCCTATTAAAGGATTTACAAAATGGTTGTTAAACCAACCGAAGTCCATAGGATTTTTCCCTAATTGATACAGTTGGTAGAGAGTAACAATAAAGGCTTTTGATCTAATATAACTCACAACATAGCATGCAGATTTCAGATCTCAATTCAGCTCACAAAATTGCCTGGCTTTCAATCTCTACAACTCTGTCAGCTTGTCCTCCTTTCAAGATTTGTTTCCCTGAGTCTCCATGCTTATTGTGCCAATGCAATCACCTCTGTGGTCACCTATCAAAGCAAAGTCTTTGTACTCTATTCCTCCCTCTCGATGCCTTCTCCTTGACACCACACATTCTCTCCAACCATTCTTGCTTCTTGACCTATGACTCCTTAAATAGAAATTTGGAATACTTTTCCTGCTCTAATCTTCACGCTCTTATTTTTTGGTTCGCATGGATTAGGTAAGATATAATGTATCTACCCCTTATTTTTTCCTTCTAGAAACATCATGTAGAATTCACTTATATTCGCCTAAAAATAGTTTATCTAAAATTTTGTGCCACCAACTCAACATCCTTATCTTCCATCTGGTTCACAAAATTCAAGGTAACAAACTTGTTGGCTCAGATCTAGCAAATTTTTGACTTTTCAAATAATGCAGTAGCTTGACACTATTGACTTTCTAATGCTCAACACATACTGTGTTACTCGACACCTACTGTAGATTCACTCAACATCAACTAAGTTTTACTGATGCTCGACACCTATTACATTTCTGTCTAGCTTGGCACCTGAACTGGCTTGACAATTACTAATAATCTACTCGGCATGAACTAACTTGCTCAACACCCACTAATGAATTTAGTCAAGCTTTGCATATAACTTTGTTACAACTTATTCTTCTAAAGTTTCTAAGTGTAATATAAGAGTTTCTAAGTGTAGCCAACTTTCGTATCTTCAAGTGTATTATCAATACATCATTTTACCATTGTCTTAACTGATCCTTGTACTTCATTAAAAAACCATAACTCAACCTTTCCCTTAGGTGCTTTTGTTACATCTTATTGATTAAATCCTCTTCATCAATCAACTAAGTGATAGTACTTGGATCTTATAAGCAATTGTCATTCCAACAAATAGTAGGTTTGACATCAGTGACAAAATAATGATTGAAAACATTCTTTATTAGCAATCTCCCTTCTTCTCAACAATCTCCCTTCTTGAATAGTGATCTTTTCAATTAGATTTCAACAATCTCCCTCTTTGGCATTGATGGCAAATCAAACTGACCAACCAAGTTATCAAAATGCTAACTAGGTTAAAACAATAAGTCAAATGCCAAAAAGAAAACTCTGTATCCAAAATTATTCATTTTATTAGAAACTTTGAGTTTCTTATAACTCCCTTTGAATTCTGTAAGTAACTCCCTCTTTCAAAGTATTAGAGATTTCTCTTTTGTTGATACACTGTCTTTTATACTATCTTTTTCCTTTTTGTTCTACTCCCTCTCTGATCTTGTCATCCTGATTGATTCTTGTTTGTGTTGTTTTCTCCCTCCTAGCTACTATTTCCTTTTCTTCTTTCCTCATGTAGATTTGATCAGTTTCTGCTATTTCTCCCTCTTTTCTGTAACTTTCCCTTTACACATTTGATCCTATAGATTTGATCAATTTCTGCTATTTCTCTCTCTTTGACAACAATGCCAAAGACGTACTATTTCCGCATCTTATCATGCAAGTGTAGCATTTGTAGGAACTCCAATTTCTCCCTCTGTCACCTTTCTTGTGATTGATTTGGAATTTTAGTATTTTAATTACTTTACGCAAAGCCTAAAGTAAGTATCCTCTGCATCAATTTATATCATTTTAGCAATCCACTCATTTGATGTAGGGCAATCTTGCTGTTACTCAAATAGCCTTGGATAGGGGTATCACCCCTAACTTACCTCTAAGATACTCAAATGCATCTTTAGGTAATGGTTTTGTGAAGATGTCAACAATTTGTTCTTTTGAGTTGACATATTCCATCTTCACTTGTTTGTCTTCCACCAGTTCTCTTACATAGTGATACTTAATTGCAATGTGCTTTGTTTTGGCATACATCACATGATTCTTTGATATGTTGATGGCACTTGTATTATCACAATAGAGTATCATAGGTTTAGTTACCTCTTACTTCATACCTTTCAACAGGTGCTTGATCCATACAATATTAGTGTAGTTGATAGCAACATCAACATACTCAACTTTAGCTGTGGATTATGAGGCACAACTTTACTTTTTGCTAGTCCAAGTGACTAATCTTTTACCTAGGAAAAGTGCTCCTCCACTAGTGCTTTTTCTGTCATCTATATTACCTCCCCAATCTGCATTAGTGTAGGCATTCAATTCAAACTTTTTAGTCCTCTTGTAGTATAAGCCAAAGTCATATGTTCCTTTTAGGTACCTCATTATTCTTTTTATTGCCATAAGATGATTTTCTCTTGGATTTGCAAAAAATCTTGCCACTATTTCAATAGATAATGCAATGTCTGGTCTATTGTGTACAATATATTGTAACTTTTCCATCATTGATCTGTACATTGTCTGATTTACTTCTGATGACTCATCATTTTTGGATAACTTATGTCCTGTTACCATTGGTGTACCAACTGGTTTTGAATCCTCTAAACCAAATGTTTTTAATATCTCCTTGATATATTTTGATTGAGTCACAAATATGCCATGTTTTAGTTGATGTACTTGCAATCCAACAAAGAATTTGATTTCTCCAAACATTGACATCTCAAACTCATGTTTCATCTAATGAACAAAATCTTTGCATAGTGCACCTTTTCCTCCAAATATTATATCATCAACAAAGATTTCAAATATTAGAATATCTTTTCCTTTTTCTGCCTTGATATACAAGTTTTTGTTGTCATTTGTTCTCTCAAATCCTATCTTTACAAGATATTTGTGAAGTCTCTCATACCAAGCTCTAGGCGCTTGTTTCAAACCATAGAGTGCTTTATGCAGTTTGCAAACCATATCCTTGTTGTTGTCATCAACAAATCCCTCTGGTTGTTCTATTTATACTTGCTCTTCCAGTATACCATTCAGAAAAGTAGAATTTAAATCCATTTGGTAGACTTTGAAACCTTTGTAAGCAACATATGCAAGTAGAGTTCTTATTCCTTCCATCCTTGCAATAGGGGCAAATGTTTCCCCATAGTCTAGTCCTTCTTCTTGTGCGTAACCTTTGCAGACTAGGCTAGCCTTATTTCTTGTGATCTCACCATTCTCATCTAGCTTGTTCCTAAATACCTACTTGGTACCAATCACATTCTTATCAGTTGGTCTTGGAACTAAATTCCAACTTTTGTTCTTCTCTATCCAATAAATCTCCTATTCCATAGCTTTGCACCAATTGTCATCCTGTAGTGCATCTTTCATTATTTTGGGTTCAATCTTGCTCAGCAAATATGATTCATTTCTTAGTTTTTTCCTTTTCATTGGTCTGGCTTCCTTGTCACCAATGATTTGTTCACCAGGGTGATGTCTTATCACATACTTGGATAGCCTTGGTTATGTCCTTGTTTCCATGTTAGGTCTTTCAACTTCAGAGTCACTATGCACATCTCTTTCAGGTAGCTCATCATCTCTTTCATGTGTATTGATTTCAAAATCAGAATGTGAATTATCTTCATTGTGCACCTTGGCTTCTAAATGCAACTCGACATTTACTAGTTTTGACTCGGCTGATATTGAAACTTGTTGCTGGTTCCCAACTTGATTGGTAGCTTCTTCTTCAAAAGACATTTCTTCATAGAAGTATAAAAGGATTTATACTCTTCTAGTTTTGTGGATTCATCAACTTGAACTTTTGTATGCTCGTCAAAATTCACATTTGCACTCTCCACAATTTTGTTAGTGTTAGTATTTAAACACTTATATGTTTTACTTCTAATGGAGTATCCAAGGAATATGCCTTCATCACTCTTTACATCAAACTTGTCATTTCTAGAATCTTTAAGAATATAACACTTACAACCATATACTTTGAAATGTTTTACATTGGGTGAGTGACCATACCATAATCCAAAAGGTGTTGTATTTGTACCTTTCTTGATTTGTACTCAATTTAGGGTGTAGACAACTATACTTATAGCTTCTCTCTACCACTTTAGAGCAACATTCTTCTCCATCATTAATGTTCTTGCATAGTCTATCACTGATCTATTCCTCCTCTCTACAATTCCATTTTGTGGGAGAGTTCTAGGTGTTGATGTTTGTCTCTTAATTCCTTTATCGTTGCAAAATGTCTCAAATTCTTTTGATGTGAACTCTCCCCCTCTATTTGACATTAGAAACATTAGACTCTTCCCTATATCCTTCTCAACCTTGGCCAAATACCACTTAAACATTTGAAATGCTTTAGATTTTTGCTTTAAGAACATGATAATCATCATCATAGAGTAGTCATCAACAAAGAACATTATATATATGTCTCCTTTGTAACTTTGCACTTCTATTGGGCCACATAAATTAGTATGAACTAGCTCTAGTACTTCTGTGGAAGTATAGGTTTTTCTTTTGAAACTTGACTTGGTCATCTTTTCTAGCTGCCATTGTTTGCACATTATGCTGTTAGGCTTCTTCAATTTAGGCAATCCTCTGATTTTCTTCATTTTATTGATGCTAATCAGATTATCAAAGTTGACATGACATAACCTTTTATGCCATAGCCACACATTGTCAAATCTTACAATGAGATAGGCAACATCTTCCATATCTAGGTAAAACAAATTACTCCTAGTTTGTCTCCTTATCCTATCAGATTTCCATCAGTTTTATAGATTTTGGCAGTTTTGTTTCCAAATTCTACTTTGCATCCTACATTGCTTAACTATGGTGCACTTAGAAAATTGTAGTTTAATCCTTCAACATAGTATGCATTATCACATGAAATTTTCTCTGTAAGCTTAATAGAACCTTTTATTTTGATTAGATATGGAGCATCATTTCCAAATCTAATACTATTTCCATTATACTGAGTTAAGGTAACAAACTTACTTTTATCTCCTGTCATGTGTTGTGAGCACCCACTATCTATGATCCACCTATCATTCTTGTTCACACAGGTTACTAGTGTTGTTGCCTCATCTTCATCTGACTCATCCTTCATGGCTACATAGACTACCTCATCATTATTTTCATTAGAATCCCTTTCTTCAACAATGTAGCATTTTTTGCCTTTGTCTTTGTAATCTCTGCCATCATCCTCTCGTTCTTGTACTTTTTGCCTTCTCTATTGTTCTTTTTCTGTGTGCATCTTGCAGTAATATGTCCTACTTCATTACAATTAAAAAAAATGATAGGCAACTTACCTTTGAATTTACCTTTGCCTCTATGAAATCTTCTGGCTAGTAATGCTTCCAATTGTTCCACATCTTCTTCATCCATGCTGCTGTCACTCGATGCATATTTTATCTTTCTTTTCTTCTTCTTTGGTTTCACCTCTTCATTGTCTTTGAATAATAGCTTGGCCTTGAAAGCAAATTCAAGATTCTTAGGTTTGTAGTTTTCAAAATTGGATAACTCAAATGTTGTGAGTCTTCCCACTATACCTTCAAGAGTTAGCTTATTTCATGGTACACATCTTAACTCTTGGATGGCTGAGACTCTAATAGCATAGATGGGAAGCAAGGTTCTTAATAATTTTCTATTAACAGTTTCATCATCTAAATGACCACCCAAACTTCTTATTGCACTAACTACTTCCTTTATTCTAGAGGCATACTGAGAAATGTTCTCTCCTTCCTCCATTCTCATGTCATCAAACTTTCCTCTGAGGCTTTCTCTTTTTTCTCATTGGACATTTTGATCTCCTCCATAAATATCTATCAAGGCTTTCCACATCTTGAATGCAGAGGTACATCCCTTGATGTCATCAAATTTAGGATAGTTGAGTTTAGAGGCAATCTCTAGCATTGCCTGATTGTGCTCCTTCTTTTTCTTCATATCTTTTGTAGTAGGAGCACCTATTGGATCAACATGTTCCACTTTAATTGAGGTTTGTGCATGATCACCTATTGATCCAAGGTGCAACTTCATTAAACTTTTCCATGCATCAAAGTTATCTTTGTCGAGCTTGGGAGCTTCTCTCTTGGACATCTTGATCTTTTTACTTCTAGTACCTTTAAACCAAATCAACATATGGCTCTAATACCAATTGTTAGAAATGCTTTAGAATAACTAAGAGGGGGGGTGAATCAATTATTCAAGGTCCAAATGTCTTGATAGTTTTTTTCACTAAGTATAGTAAGCCCATTTAAACTAACCATGCATCCAAGCTAAACATTTTTCTTAGCAAGTTACTAAGAAATCAACATGCAGGAATAAAACATGAAAGATCAACACATAACACACTAATTTATGTGGAAACCCAATTTGGGAAAAACCACTAGTAACATGCTACTCCTTTCTCACTCTTTTGAAATGATGCCCTGTGAAAGGCCTACCCTGTTAAAGGCTACAAAACACATTGTTAAATGTGACCTAGTTAAAGGATTTCAACCACCCAAATAGAAGTAAGCCTGGTTAAACAACTTTAGAACATTCATTTGGAATGTCACCCTGTTAAAAGATTTACAAAATGGTTGTTAAACCAACCTAAGTCCATAGGATTTTTCCCTAACTGATACAATTACTAGAGAGTAATAATAAGGGCTTTTGATCTGATATAACTCACAACATAGCTTGTATATTTCAAATCTCAATTCAACTCACAAAATTGCTTGACTTTCAATCTCTATAGCTTTGACAACTTGTCCTCCTTTCAAGCTTTGTTTCCCTGAGTCTCCATGTTTGCTGTGCTAATGCAATCACCTCTATGGCCACCTACCGAAGCATAGTCTCTATACTCTACTCCTCCCTCTCAATGCCTTCTCATTGACACTACACACTCTCTCCAACCACTCTTGCTTCTTGACTTGTGACTCCTTAAATAGAAGTCTGGAATAATTTTCCCACTCTCATTTTTTTGGTTCACATGGATTAGGTAAGATATAATGTATCTACCCCATATTTTGTTCCTTATAGAAATATCATGTAGAATCCACCTGTATTCACCTAAAAATGGTTTACCTACAATTATGTGCCACCAGCTCAACATCCTTATCTTCCAGCTGGTTCACAAAATTCAAGGTAACAAACTTGTCGGCTCAGATCTGACAAATCTTTGACTTTTCAAATAATGCAACAACTCGACACTATTAACTTTCTGATGCTCAACACATACTGTGTTACTCGACAACTACTGTGGATTCACTCAGCATCAACTAAGTTTTTTTGATGCTCGACACCTATTACATTTCTATCTAGCTCAACACCTAAACTTGCTTGACACTTATTGATAATCTGCTCAGCATGAACTAACTTTCTCGGCACCCACTAATGAATTAGTCAAGCTTTGCAGATAGCTTTGTTACAACTTGTTCCTCTAGAGTTTCTAAGTGTAATCTAAGAGTTTCTAAGTGTAGCCAACTTTCGTATCTTCAAATGTATTATCAATACATCATTTTACCATTGTCTTAACTGATCCTTGTACTTCATTAAAAAAAACCATAACTCAACCTTTCCCTTAGGTGCTTTTGTTACATCTTATTGATTAAATCCTCTTCATCAATCAACTAAGTGATAGTACTTGGATCTTATAAGAAATTTTCATTCTAGGAAATAGAAAGTTTGACATCAGTGATAAAATAATGATTGAAAATATTCTTTATCAACAATCTCCCTTCTTCTCAACAATCTCCCTTCTTGAATAGTGATCTTTTCAATTAGATTTCAACATGGTGCTACTTGTCTAGTTGTGGAATTTGATGATGTGTGGTTATGACACAAGAGGTTATTGTGTGCTAAAATGTTGTCAAACTTCTATGAATCATTACATGTAAGAAAACTTAAGAATGAGCCCTCACAAATCGATCCATAGCTCTCTACTCATAGAGTGCAAGGGTTTGCAATGGAGGCCCTCAGTTTGACCTATTTTTGTGCCCATGCAAGTACACCATGAGATGAGAGATTCAAAGAGGAAAAGCAAGAATGCTAGTCTCCATGATCTTCAAATATGCATGAAAATAAGATCTAATCTATGAAAGCAAAATCTAATCTATAAGTGAAAGATCTAAGCTAAAAGCCCATGATGGGTGCAAGAGAGAAAAAGACAAGAAAATAGAAGTTCTCCACAAAAAAGCTTTTGTATTCAAACTCTTTCAAAAATTGGTCTTCAAACCTGCAGCATAACGATAGCATAATCATGGGTCCCTAACATGAGGAGAGGGCTCTCCCTTATAAAGGAAATTATGGAGGTGAGAGGCTTCTCACAACCAATATGGGATAATAGAGCTTGATCCATGTGAGACAAAATTCCACCAATGAGAAAAGAGGAGTGGTTGAGAAGAAAGTGGTGATCCATGTGAGACAAGATTCCACCAATTAGAAAAGAGGAGTGGTTGAGGAGAAAGTGGAAAGATAAATCCCACTTAGATCACATCTTTAAGTGTAGAGAAATTAAATAAAAAGAATTTATTTTATTTCCTTTTTTCATCAAAAGAGATATTTAAGTGGGATTTTTATTTAATTAAAAGGGAGCAAGTTCGTTTTAATTAAATAGAAGATATTTAATTAAATTAAAAGAGAGGTTTTTCTCTTAATTAATTAAATGTGGATGACCTGTTTAATTAAAAGAGAGGTTATCTTTTAATTAAATGGGGATTTTATTTTATTTAATTAAAAGAGAAGATTTTCTTTTAATTAAATAAGACTTGGAATAAAATGATCAATCTTAGAAATGAAATAAATCGAATTTGATCAAAGAAATTGATTTGAATTGATTTAATAAAATATTACAAACCATTGATTCAGAAAATTTGATAAATTGATAAATTGAATAATGGGCGCCCATAGTCTAGGCGACCATTTTTGGGTGCATACATTTGCCCCTCTTTGACTAATGTGTGATCGATTCGGGAACACATGTAGTCAAAGAAAGAAATTGAAGTGTGAGGTCAATTTGGGATCACAAAACAACCCAGATGTGTGGTCGACTCGGGAACACATCAGGACAAAGAATACAAATAAATTTTAACTTGAAAAAGTCGAGGATAAAATTGATAAAACTGAATCAAGGATTGAAATTGATAATTACTGCCCCCTCATGATCGAAATCGAAATGAGATAGAGGAGAAACAACAAATTGATAAATTTGATCAAATCGAACAAAAGATAAGGTTCTTGATGTAAGATGAAAGATATAAGAATCATAGAACCAAGGTAGATCATCAAGCATGAAATATTATGCCCCAAAGGTGATTTAGAAGAAAAGAAGTGGGGAAAAAGAAAATGGAAGATAGAAGTTTGAAAGATATGGAAAGAAATAGGAATAAGAAAAGAAAATGCTCCAAAAATCAATCAACTGTTTAAGATAGAAATTTCGATTGAGATCACAAAAGAAAATAAGGAAATGAAGATCAAAATGTGACCACAATTGATTAAATGTCCACAATAAAGATGAAAGGAGAACCCTCTCAAACTCATAATGCAGCCTAAAAATGCAAACTAACATGAAGTCTAATAATGCAAGCTACATGAAATGCAATGGTGTACTTGCAAAAGAGCAATTGTAACATAGGATTTTGTGTTCATCATTCATTAGAGAATGTAAAAGAACTTATTTTCATCATTGGGCAATTATTAAGGGACATCGAAAAATCACACAATCATCACTAGTTACAAATGTAACTATGAAGATATGAATGCGATTTATAGTGGATTGAAATGTGGAAAGATTCTAACATAAGCATCAAAGACATAAAGGTCAAGATGACTTCGATTTCAGCTTACCCAATTTAATATAGAAAAACTATGCTCGCATCAAGGCATAGATGCCAAGATGACTATAAGAATGGTTGTGCAAAAACAATCAAGGATGATGTCTCAAATCTCCTAAGTGTTTCAAGGGGACAACAAAAGACACTCTAGAGTTCAAGACCACACCCGCAAGCAAAAAAATAAAAATAAAAACATGTCCCATGCCCCAAGTCCTCTAGCGATGCATCCCAGAGAGACTTATCAGACAAGGACACTCAACAAAAATCAATAACAGTCAGCACACAAAGAAAAGATCATGACATAAGTCAAGCATTAAGTGTTGCGTTTAAAAATTTAAGTGTGTTAACTGACACTGAGTTCTGAATACAAGGATCAAATGCTTGTAGGAAGGTAAGATCACATGATGATACTGGGTAAGACCAAACCAATAAGAGTTGAAAAACACTCGATGTCAATGGGTGTTGAAAAACACCATTTGCGAGGTGTCCTAAAGACTCACACATCTAAGAAACCAAAGCTAGCATAGTTATGCCCCCTAGACAAAGACCAATTCCAAAGCAAGGTAACAAGGACAAGGCAAGGTGGAGAAAGGCTAAGTGTCGAGGACATGTGCTAAGAAACAGGGGTGCAAAGGCCTCAAGTAGCGCCCGTTTCCAAGTTTTCACCACTTGAATTTTTTTTATTTTTTTTGCTACCAAGGCGCCTGTTTCCAGGTTTTCAGCAAGGCACTTTTTCTATTTTTTTTGAATTTTTGATTTTTTGATTTTGATTTTTATTTTTGGAATATATAATTTTTTTGAAGATGCATCAAAGTGCCTTTTGCTAGGTTGTCATTAAGATGATCATTTTTTTCAGGACATTTTTCAATTTTTAGAATTTTTACAATATATCATTTTTTTGGATTTTTTAAATATATCAATTTTTTTGAATTTTTTTTCAGGATCAATAAATATGTAAAAAAATGCCCCTAGATAGAATGGGCATCAAACTCTCAAGCAAGATCACATCGTGCAGTCCTAATGTCTAACAAGGTGGAGGACATGATGAAGCAATAAGCTAATGGATATTATGGATAAGCAAGGAGTGTATGAAGCAAGTGAAAGTGATCTTCAAGGATTGACTCCTCAAGAGTACCCAAGCTAGGGAAAAAATTGTGATGTAAAGAACATTTGGACAAGAAATGAAAGGCCAATATAGGATAATTCATGAAAGCATAATGTGAAAGTGGGAAAGATGCAATCCAAAGAAGTAGACATGTCAAGAGACTTCATAGCATCATATATTAATCTATTTTATTAGATCAAGACCAAAGGGGTAAATGGGAAAAGGGTAGCGAAAGACTAGAATGAATGGAGGAAAATAGATATGAAGGCTAAACATGAAAGGAATGAAAACAAGATCATCATAAGATATCTCACAAGATAGCCAAATGTTTTTCTATAGGTCAACATTGTCAAGATCAAAGAGAGAAGACGAAATGAATGAAAGATGTAGAAGAACTACGCATGATGCCTATTTGTTAGGTTTTCATCATGGTACTTATCCAAGGCACCACAAGGGAGTGGTTTTCACCATAGGATGAATTTATTTCTCTTTACTTTTGCTACCAAGGTGCCTGATTACCAGGTTTTCACCAAGGCACATTTTCAAAATTTTCATTTTTTTTTTTCAATTTTTTTTTCAATCTTTTTCAATTTTTTTTGGAAGAACTCAAGCTTTTGAGATAATGCTCTTTGAATGTTTAAACCATGATATACAAAGGAATTCAAATGATATGCTCAAAGATGCTAATAGGGAAAGGAAGATGGGAGACAAAAATGGAGGATATGGCTTTATGCGAAGTGAGTGAGATTGAAAAATGGAAATGAAGGCAAGATCAACGTCAACACACACCTTGAAGGGTGGTGAAAGGATGGAGAAAATGTGAATGAAGGAATATGTGAAGGAATATGGTGAGTGGATAGAAAAGGTTGCAATTTAGGCACATGGAATGGAAGAATGCTTTTGGAAGAAGATGAAGCGGAATTCTTGGAAGCTTGAATGTCAACTTCAATTGTTGTTCAACATTAGACTCTCTTAAGAGAGACTTTGGAATCCATATAGCCGTAGGCATCTTTTCGTTTATTTTTGATGATGTAGAGATAATATCTTCAATGATGGATTTTGGAACCCATACTTGTCTTATAATTTTTTTCTTAGATATCTCTTTTGACTTTATGCCCCCATGTCGATTAGATGAGACATGGTGGTCTACCTTTTTATATGGCTTCTTGAATTGTTTCTTTTTCTTGTATTGAACATTCAAGTTACTTCCGAAAGAATTAGGACTTGTGGAAGAAGAAGGATGATATGACTGGTTTAGGTGAGTGGGTGAATGAAAAGGATTCAAGGATATGCATCTATGTTGATCTTGAGGAAATATAGGAGAGGGAGGGACATAAGGACCCAAAATGGATGAAGAACTAGGAGAATTGGGAGGGGAAAGTGAAGGGACATAAGGACCCAAGATGGAAGGAAAATGTAAAGGATTTAGTATTGGTGGGGGAGGTCCAAAGATGGATGCAGAAGATGCAAAAGGATAATCAATAAGTTCATTAACATCTATATGACAATCAAGGACATCAGCATCTTTAGAGTGAGCATCAGGATTTTCAATAGGAACATAAACATCTTTAATAGGAGCAACTTCGGTGATAGGAGAACTTATAGCTTGAGAAGACTTAGGAAGAGTAGAAAGTGGAAGGGAACATGGAGTGGTAGAACAAGAAGATGGAAGACTTTGATCTTGACAAAGATCTTTGGATAACATAAGCATAGAATTGTTCTCTTGATTTTCAATAGGCTCAACATTGGAAGTAATAGCATCATTTTTAATAACCTTAATGGAAGTATCATCTTTGGAAGGAGAAAGTGTACTAAGGCCATTTTTATTGTCAATAAGCTCAGTGGTGCAAGCAGTATCTTGATCTTTCTTAGGAGAAGACTTAAGACATGGTGGAATGAATGAGAAAGGGTGTAAGGGATCAAAAGAACCATGAAATGTATCAAAAAAATTGTGAAAAGGATTGGATGACATGGAAGGTTCTTGATCTTGATCTTTTTTTATATTATTTTCTTTATCATTTTTAGAGTCCTCTTGACATGAAACCACTTCTAAGGAGAAGGAAGCATGTTGGAATTGTATGGAAGACTTTGGAATAGATGATGAAGGACTAGCTAAAGTAGGCATTGTAGCACATGAAAGCTTAGGATCTTTAGATTTAGCATTATCAAAAGTATTTGCAGCCAGGTGAAGGTTAGCTTGAGTTTCTTTAAGAGGTAGCCCTTGAGGATAACTATAGGGAACTGCATGAAAAGCATTAGGATCTTTTTTGGATGAAGGATTGGTAGGAGATTTGAAAGACTCTGAATCTTTAAGAGATGTATGGATAGTGGAGGAAGTAGAAGATGGAAGGGGAGCATTAGAAGACGAAGGTTCAACATTAACATGATCTTGCTCAAGAGTGTAATCTTTATTTTCAGCATGAGGGTTCTTAGAAGAGGAACTCTTATCCCATTGATGTTGTATTTGAGCACAAAAAAATGCTTTCTCTTCGTCAAAAAATGCAATTTATCATTTAGGTATTGTTCACAAAATTTATCAATGTTGTTTTCAAGATTTGATTCATGTGAATTACCATCAATATCTTTTCGTGACTCATCCCCTTTAAGCACAAGCATGGGACTAGGAGGACTTTTAGGAACTGTTGGAATGTAATAATAATCACCATCATAATCATTGTCACTAGAAGAATTATAGATAGGCATATCACACGACTTTTCATGTTGTTCATTATCATATGTCTTAATAAGAGGAATAAGACTCTTGGTAGAAGTAGAAGAAGAATGATATCGTGAAAAAGAGGTAGGTGAAGACCTAGATGGATGATATCTAGAAGAGTCATGGTAAGATTTAGAAGATGAAGTATGTGAATGATATTTAGAAGAATTATCGTAAGACTTAGAAGATGAAGAATATGAAGGATATTTAGAAGAATCATGATAAGACTTGGAAGATAAGGAATTTGAACGATATTTAGAAGAATCATGATAAGACTTGGAGGATGAAGAATCTGAATGATATTTAGAAGAATCATGATAAGACTTCGAAGATGGAAAATATATGGAAGAAGGATATTGTGATTTAATCTTGCACATGATCCTAGCAAAGTTGTCTGATTTATCCATTTTTTTAATCATTTTTGTTGCAATGTTAGCATCCATCTATCTATTGGAGCGACAACACTTTTCAAATTCAAGAAGGAGGTGGATTTCATCTGAGCTCAAATGAGGATCCCTAAAAAGATATCCAAGATCCATGGTTCTAGAAGAAGAAGAATCAAGTATGGAAGAAGAGAAAGAATGAATAGAAGAAGGTAGACTATATGATAATAGGAGGAAAAGAATCAAGAAGACATGAAGAAGAGGAATAATGGAAATGAGAGACTAGAAAGACATGGAAGATAAAGAAGAAAGAAGACCAAGAGTCATTTTGGAAAATTTGATACCATTTGAGATCATTTGAATGTTGAGAAACATGTAATAGCACTTGTAATCAACATGAAAGAAAAGGCACTAGTTGATAGGATAACCCTAAGAAACGTTGGTACCAAACTAGGATAGTAAAAGCTCTCACTTGTCCAAAAGAGGTGTGATAAGATAGAATTTTGCAATAGGTGTAAACCAACACTGCCACAGAGGTGCTCACAACTTTGGGTGAATACTCTAGCACATATGGACCATGAGGATGATTTACCCAAATTATAAATAATTAAAATTGATTTTTATTTATTTATGAAAGTGTGGACAAGAAATTACTAAAACTCTCCAAGTGTAATATCAAAGGATCCAAGTGTATATCTTTCTCAATAAGGACAATTTCTATCTTACCAACTCCAAACAAGGTCTCTTGTGAAATCAATGACTACTATTTCAAGAGGTCAAAGCACAATAACCCATGATGCAAAAAGGCTTTTAACAATGAGAAAAGTAGCCTAATCCAAATAGGACCAACCTAGGGAGACTAGAAATAATGGGATAACAAAGTTATTCGATCGTAAAGTCTCAACTCAAGAACTCAGATTTTGTTCATTTTTAAATATCCAACTAGATGTATCAATAGATTCTTTATCATAAACCAAGCACACAAGATAGAAAATAGGGATTTCAAGCAAACACTCTTCAAACAATGAACAAAAGGGCAAAGCAACCTTGCACATGAGCAATCAAGTGACTTAGTTTATGCTAATCCCTAGGAGAGCTAATTGTGTATGTTCTCAAAGAGTTTCACAATCATTGCATACATCCCTAGAAAATAAAAGTTGGCCTCTCTAAGGTTTTTAGTAATGGTTTGACTCTGCAACTTTTATGATTCACAGGGGTGACCTCCAATCCCGGCGCACTGAGGTTTTGACACAGTTTGAGAACTTAATCTTCAAGAGCTACTAGGGAGATCTGACAACCCACAATGAACCATACCCCATGGAGATTTCTTCCACAAGGACATTTATATAGCGATTGTTGCAACCACGACAGAAGTGGCTATTATCGCTTGAGGTTCCGTCCGAAGTTTTCCCTGTATAGGGATTGTCTGCTATGGTTAACCCTCTCTAAAGGTGACCGACTCACAATAGTGGACCACAAGGGGACTTAGCTTTCAGATCCAAGGTTTTGACACATTTTCACTTTTAGCCCAATCAAAGCAAGCAGATTAATCCGACACACTAACTAAGATTATCTCAAGATCTATGATATCAACCCCTAGTGATCTATCAACCTCTCCTGAGAAAGGATGCCTCAATCAACAAGTTGAAGATCCATCTATCTAAGAGATTCTCAAAGTATCCTCCCCACCTACAAGGAATCCGTCTTTGAGAGGAGTTTCACTAGGAACTCACTCCCTCAAGATCCATGAATAGTATTCATGGGGCCTAATTACTATGTGTGTATAGATGTTAATTTCCCAAAAGAAAATCTATCCAAGAATAATCAAAAATCACAAGGTGGTACACTTAACACTTTAACTAATGCAAGGTGAGTCCAAAGATGTGGAACACTTAACCCCTCACACAAGCCAAAACGAGTCCACAACTCAAAGATTAGTGAGTTCTAGAAAGCACAAGAGGGTTGCCAAGTGGAGCACTTAATGCTTCTATCCTGTAGACCCCTCCCCTTTAATGTGGCGCTGATCTTGCAACCACGGGGTGGAATGAGGGGCCGACGGATTCAACGAGTCCAATAACCCAATATAGCTATCTAAATCTATCACTAATAATCAAGCTTGCTAAATAAAAATCAATGGAGATTACAACCTAGTATCCATTATGCATGTGTTTGAAAAATAAAAGCATAAGCAAAACACACAAGCTAGACACATGAGAGGTTCATTTTAAGGTTCCAAATCAAAGTGTTATCAGGCAACGAAGAATACCTGAAGTCCTCGCAACACGCTTAGTAGATCTTACCTATTTTTAACAACTTTAGCATGTTTTTCCAATGAAATCACAACTTGCTGCTATGCTATTCCAAAAAAAATCAGAAAACACAGAAAAACCCAAAACAGTGAGCAATTAGCAGAAAAAACCAGAAAAACACGAAAATCCTTGCAAAAAAATATGAATAACCTAGTCGACATGATTAGACCTTTTTTTTTGGTTATGATTTCGAACCAAAAAATAGAAATGAAAAGAAGAGACCCCTGCTAAAAACTAAATAGCTTTCCAAAAATGTAAGAAATTCAAAAAAATCTCTTCATTTGTGCCCTAGGGACCCAACTTTTTAAAATAGGCTAGATTCATCAAATCGAGTTTTTGATCCTTAATACGGCATCAAAATTCAAAACACAAAGAAATAACCCTCCTTAGAATTCAAAAAGATTTCTTAAAATGTAATTTTTTCTAAAAAATACGTTGATTTGCGATCAGAAATAGCTTTTTATGAAAAATAAAGAGAAATTCATAACTCACGCAAATCATGTCAAAATACTCTGAAAATCGAAATAAGATATGTTGGGCACATAGCAAACCCACAAAAAAAATTTCAAAACCAAACTCTAAGTGGTTTAAAAGATATGATTGAATCTTTAAACCAACTAGATTTTTTGCCTGCAAACCAATCTATATATGGGTTGGCCTTAAAACCAAAGTGAAAAATTTACAAAAGCACTTGATTAGATCCAATATGCTGCTATAAAAAATCAGAGATGAAAAATAAAAGCAAATGGAGCTAGAAACTTGATTCAAGCCCCATGGTGGGCGCCAAAAATGTGTGCCAAAATGTTGTCACACTTCTATGAATCATTACATGTAAGAAAACTCAAGAATGAGCCCTCACAAATCGATCCATAGCTCTCTACTCATAGAGTGCAAGGGTTTGCAATGGAGGCCTTCAGTTTGACCTATTTTTGTGCCCATGCAAGTACACCATGAGATGAGAGATTCAAAGAGAAAAAACAAGAATGCTAGTCTCCGTGATCTTCAAATATGCATGAAAATAAGATCTAATCTATGAAAGCAAAATCTAATCTATAAATGCAAGATCTAAGCTAAAAGCCCATGATGGGTGCAAGAGAGAAAGAGACAAGAAAATAGAAGTTCTCCACACAAAACTTTTGTATTCAAACTCCTTCAAAAATTGGTCTTCAAACTTGCAACATAACGATAGCATAATCATGGGTCTCTAACATGAGGAGAGGGCTCTCCCTTATAAAGGAAATTATGGAGGTGAGAGGCTTCTCACAACCAATATGGGATAATAGAGCTTGATCCATGTGAGACAAAATTCCACCAATGAGAAAAGATGAGTGGTTGAGAAGAAAGTGGAAAGATAAATCCCACTTAGATCACATCTTTAAGTGTAGAGAAATTAAATAAAAAGAATTTTTTTTTTTTTCTTTTTTCAAAAAGAGATATTTAAGTGGGATTTTTATTTAATTAAAAGGGAGCAAGTTCTTTTTAATTAAATAGAAGATATTTAATTAAATTAAAAGAGAGGTTTTTCTCTTAATTAATTAAATATGGATGAACTGTTTAATTAAAAGAGAGGTTTTCTTTTAATTAAATGAGGATTTTATTTTATTTAATTAAAAGAGAAGATTTTCTTTTACTTAAATAAGACTTGGAATAAGATGATCAATCTTAGAAATGAAATAAATCGAATTTGATCAAAGAAATTGATTTGAATTGATTTAATAAAATATTACAAACTATTGATTTAGAAAATTTGATAAATTGATAAATTGAATAATGGGGGCCCATAGTCTAGGCAACCATTTTTGGGTGCATACATTTTCCCCTCTTTGACTAATGTGTGATTGATTCGGGAACACATGTAGTCAAAGAAAGAAAGAGAGAAAAAGACAAGAAAATAGAAGTTCTCCACAAAAAAGCTTTTGTATTCAAACTCTTTCAAAAATTGGTCTTCAAACCTGCAGCATAACGATAGCATAATCATGGGTCCCTAACATGAGGAGAGGGCTCTCCCTTATAAAGGAAATTATGGAGGTGAGAGGCTTCTCACAACCAATATGGGATAATAGAGCTTGATCCATGTGACACAAAATTCCACCAATGAGAAAATAGGAGTGGTTGAGAAGAAAGTGGTGATCCATGTGAGACAAGATTCCACCAATTAGAAAAGAGGAGTGGTTGAGGAGAAAGTGGAAAGATAAATTCCACTTAGATCACATCTTTAAGTGTAGAAAAATTAAATAAAAATAATTTATTTTATTTCCTTTTTTCATCAAAAGAGATATTTAAGTGGGATTTTTATTTAATTAAAAGGGAGCAAGTTCTTTTTAATTAAATAGAAGATATTTAATTAAATTAAAAGAGGTTTTTCTCTTAATTAATTAAATGTGGATGAACTGTTTAATTAAAAGAGAGGTTTTCTTTTAATTAAATGGGGATTTTATTTTATTTAATTAAAAGAGAAGATTTTCTTTTAATTAAATAAGACTTGGAATAAAATGATCAATCTTAGAAATGAAATAAATTGAATTTGATCAAAGAAATTGATTTGAATTGATTTAATAAAATATTACAAACCATTGATTCAGAAAATTTGGTAAATTGATAAATTGAATAATGGGGGCCCATAGTCTAGGCGACCATTTTTGGGTGCATACAGTTATGTCATGTTAATTTTGATAGCTTGGTTAGTATCATTGACATGAAAAGAGTCAGAGGTTTGCCTAAGTTGAAGAAACCTGACAATATAATTTGCAAACAATATCAGTTAGGAAAAATGACAAAGTCTAGTTTTAAGAGTGAGACTCACACCTCTAAAGGAATTTTGGAGATTGTTCTTACTGACTTGTGTGGACCAATTGATGTGCAAGGATACAAAGGTGATAAGTGCATTATCCTATTTGTTGATGATTATTCTAAGATGATGATAGTTATGTTTCTAAAACAAAAATATGATGCTTTCCAAATGCTTAAGTGGTACTTAGCAAGATTTTAGAAGGAAACATGTAAAAGCCTAAAATGTTTGAGATCTAACAAAGGAGGAGAATGTACATCAAATGAGTTTGAGATGTTTTGTAATGACAAAGGAATCAAAAGGCAAACATTTGCACCTAGGGCCCCTCCACAAAATGGAATTGCTGAAAGGAGGAACAAATCTACAATGGACTGTGCTAGGAAACTCATGATGGAAAAGAGTGTTGCTTTAAAATACTAGAGAGAGGCTATAAGTATAACTATCTATACCTTGAATCATGTGCAAGTTAAGAAAGGTACTCATTCAACACCTTTTGGACTATGGTATGGATACTCACCCAATGTAAAATATTTTAAGGTATTTAGAAGCAAGTGTTACATTCTCAAAGATTCCAAAAATGGTAAAATAGATGCAAAAAGTGAAGAAGGTATATTCGTTGGCTATTCCATAAGAAATAAAGTTTTTAAGTGTTTAAATACTAACACTAACAAAGTTGTGGAAAGTGCAAATGTGAAATTTGATGAATATACATAGGTACATGAGGTTGAATCTATGAAGGAACTAGAGGAATGCAAATCTTTTGTATACTTTTATGAAGGTATGCCTATTGATGAAGATGTTTTAAATCAAGTTGCAAATCAACATCAAGTTTCAGTGACTCCCGAGGCACATATAATGAATGTCGAGCTGCATTCAAGAACCAAGCTACAGTCAGGTGTCAAGTTGGAGACTAAAGCTGAGGCACATTCAAATTCTGAGATTAGTGTACATAAAAGAGATGTTGATTTACCTGATAGAGAAGTACATAATGATTCAGAAGTTGACAGACCTAATGAGGAAAATAGAGCAGAACCAAGATTGTCAAAGTATGTCAAAAAACATCACCCTGCTGCTCAAATTTTTGGATATAAAGATGCAAGACCAATGACAAGAAAAAAGATAAGAAGTGATACATGTTTTCTTAGAATGCATGAACCTAAAACAATGAAAGATTCTCTACAAGATATGGACTGGTGTAAAGCCATGAAATAAGAGATTGAATAGATTGAGAAGAACAAGACACAAACTCTAGTTCCTAGACCAAAAGATAAAAATGTGATTGGCACCAAGTGGGTGTACAGAAACAAGTTAGATGAAAATGGTGAAGTCACAAGGAATAAGGCAAGATTAGTTTGCAAGGGGTGTGCCTAGGAAGAGGGGATAGACTATGGAGAAACATTCACCCTTATAGCAAGATTGGAAGGAGTAAGAACTCTGCTTGCTTACTTTGCATACAAAGGTTTCAAAGTTTATCAAATGGATGTTAAATCTTCATTTCTGAATGACATATTGGAAGAAGAGGTCTATATAGAACAACTAGAAGGATTTGTTGATGATAACCAAAAAAACATGGTATGTAGACTACACAAAGCTTTATATGATTTGAAGCAAGCGCCAAAAGCATGATATGAAAGACTTCACAATTATCTTGTGAAGATTGGATTTGAGAGGACTGATGATAACAACAATCTATACTTGAAGATAAAAAAGGAAAAGGTATTTTACTATCTAAAATTTTTGTTGATGATATCATATTTGGTGGTCAAGATACTTTAGGGCCCGTTTGTTTGTCGGCATAGGAATAAATTATAATGGAAAATTGGAATAGGAATGGAAATGGGGAATGGGAATGGAAAATAGAAAATCCATTCTTGTTTGGTTCGCTTGGTATTTGATTGGGAATATGTTTCTCCCTTGTTTGGTTGTACAAAATTGGCATTAGAATACAGTTCAGTTTATATTTTAATATATTTTATTTGCTTTAATATATTATCATATTTGGTTAATTATTTCAATTTATTGTAAAGATTTTTTTTTTCCTTTCTATTTTATTCAATGAAATTAAGAAGAAATTAATTTATTTCAACATTTTTTAAATGAATAGATATAAACATAAAAATATTATACACAATAATATACTCATGAAATTAGTAAAACTTGCTCATCATTTATATAAAAAATCATAAAAGATTTAGTCTCCTTGATCATAATAAGTTCTTTACAATAACATGGTCATTTCATTACTAAAATTAGAATCACCATCACTAATAGTGTGTTTATAAAAACTAGAATATAATTAAGTCTATGTTGAAACATGATTTTGGCTTTCACCATGGAACCAATCTCCCTAGTAGCTATCTCCTGCACAATGCACAACTTACAATCCTTCCTTTCTTCTTTTATAGATTTTGATGTGGTTGATATAGATGAGCCATCTTTGACCCACTCAAAGAAATTGCAACCATTGTCACCCTGCATTCCAAAACTACATTAGGGCTTGCACAATAATAAAATAAAAAATAAACACATAAAATATTAGTAACAACCTTTCTTTTATCTGGACAACGCAAAAACCTATGCCCAAGATTATTCTTTGTACATGACATCTTCATTGCTATAGGTCCAACACCACATCGACACATTGGAAAAGTTGTCAAATCCATCAACTCTATATAAATAATGAAAAAATATAATGAGAAATTTCTACAAAATTGTAAAATATATTCTGATATTTGTATTCAATGGACTATGTTGTGGCTTTTCAGTCCAATCCTGTTAGCGATGCAAATACCTCATGACTTACAACTTTTGACACACGACACGTGACTTTGAACTGTATATTATCACAAATGCATGAACACTATATTATGTATAGCATATTAATGCATGCAATTTATATATCATAAAGTAAAGATAGGTTGTGGAGAGATTGAGAAGCACAATTTACTAGGATGGTATTTTTGCAACAGGGGTGTTGACATCACTAACTTATTCCCAATCGTATCACTTCTATAGTTGTTATTGGCGACTATTGTAGTGTGAAAAAAATGTTAGAGGTATTGAGATTATGGGAGAAAATGTAGCATTCAACACTAAACAACAATGGTGAAGATGCAAGAACTGGTACAAAGAAGTATATTAAACCATGAGCCATATATATTCCTCACACAAAGACATATAAAAATTGTAATTAGACAAGAGTGTTGATGGCAAAATTTAAAGTCCCAAATACCATACCGAAGGGAAAATTTAAATGTGTGATTGTGTGTAAATCCACATCTTCAAATGTGCTTGTGCCATTTTAAATCCTAGAAGTCAATTTGACCAGAAGAGTGTGAAAAAAAGAGCTAGTACTAAATGTTGATGAAAGTTATCCCAATACATTGCCAATACAAGCTCCTATTAGGATTTTCAAGGTATAAATAAAGAGGTCATACTATCATATTTAGGAAAAATCATCCTAAAAGATACTAGACATCACTATGTAAGCCAAAATCATGAAGAATGAATGTGCAACATACTCAATCCATTGGGGAGGCTCTTTCCATACATATAATTATTTAGTTTTAAGTGTATTGTGTTATATGAATGGATTACTATTCAAGAAGTTTGTTGAACCTTGAAGCATATTTAGGGCACGAATTGATTATTACTAGAGAATATTTAGTGATAGGGGGCACATAATTGAAATAGACACAATACGTATTTTTAGCAAATGGGAAATTGCAATCATCTGCTCAATCAAATATGAAGAATTCAAATGCAACTCAAAGTAATGCATAGTTAACATTATCATATTTCCATAATCCATTTGTAAAATACATTGTTTTATGGATTCGATTGTATGTGTTGGTTTGATAAATGGAAGCCACAATGAAGAAAAGTATGGAATGGAATTGTTGTAGCAATACAAAGAAATTATCACAGATGGGTGCTTATAAAAATGCAAGAAAACTACGTTGATAGCGAGATCCATGGGATAGTTATATATAATATATAGGTTTTAAACATGGTTTTTCATAGTGAGATCCATGTGCTTCCATATAATACTAATACTTATATTGCCCAACAACACATTTTTTATAAAGACCAAATTGCTCACCAAACATCCATTCTCCAGATCTCACAAAGAAAAGTGATTCCATAGTCTTTAGAAACTTTATATTAATAAAAAAACATTGATTCTCAATCAGCTTATTTAATTCTTTGATCCACTACAATATGTTTTACTGGCTGTGAAATATTTGTACATGAGGACTAACAACTTAGCTTGATTTGTGATTGTTTTTCCTCGAGCAAACGAGGAACCATGAATAATTAAAGTGTGTCAGCCATTGTTTTATTTTCGAGAGTCTCAGACAAGGTGTTGTCCTACCATTGTACTCTGCTTTTGGTTATTTGGATTTCTAGTTATTTATTTATAGTGGACAAACAATTTGATAAACTTAATTTGCCACATATAAATAGTAACTATTGAAAACTATCAGATCCTCATTGAGAATAGCAAGAGCTAATGATGGCACCTAGCAGGTAAGCATTAAAGATATTGTAAAAAAGGTAAGTAAGGAATAACTGCTTAATTTGATAAAGAATGTACTTGAGATCAATTCTCTCATCATGGTGTCAAGTTAGATTATAAGAATTAAAGTAGTGCTTCTTCTATGCAGATTAATACTAGAAGGTTCAGTAGAAAAGTATACATAACAAGGAATTAAATCTTCTTTGGATATCATAATTAAATTTTTAAAATAAGCATATAAGTAAAGATCATATATTTTTGACAGTTTAAATCAGAAATATGTTTTCGAAGAAGGAAATAGAAGCTAGAATTTAATAGAAAACACTTATCAAGATGATGTAAAATAGAATAGTAGAGGGCACGATTTTAACATCTATAAGATTTATAATGTATGAAGTTAAGATTTTGAATAGAGCTCAAAATAAAGTTTCTGCCTAATAACTCTCATTTATAAACAATATACAATTATAAACCATAAACATAAACCATAATCATAACCATAAACATTTTACAATTATAATGAAAAGGACTTGGTAATTGAAGAAACAACATTTATAATAACAATATAAATGGAACCTGATATAAATTTGTTCATATTTATAATAATGATATAATTGGTAGCAGATGAAAATATGTTCATACACATAACTATTAAAGCATCCACAATTGCAAAAGTGTGATAAAGTTAAAATGGAAACACAAATATAACATGGAATGTTGTGCTAGGAAATCACTCAAATCTTCCAAACTTATATTTGATAGACTCTTCCTTCTCCTCTAGACTCATTTGTAAGAATCCCCATGCTTTTGTAGGTTTAGAAGTAAAAGTGTCATTAGCCACAATCAAAGTCTGCTGACTAGTAAAAGTGTCATTAGCCACAATCAAAGTCTACTGACTAAGTCTGGGTATGGCTTTGAGGGTTGCAAATGCAGCTGCTATATCTTGTTTAGTCTCCCCTTTATCAACTTTTACAATATGAGAGTCCCTCATGCCCATACGAATATCTTGGATGCTTTCGCATATAACATCCAAAGATGTAGCCATGCTAGCCTTCCTCTTCTTGGGCCTTTCTGATGATGGTGTAGAAGGATTTTGTCTTACAAATGCACTAGAATTATTCATCCCAAGGAACTCTTCATTATATTTAGGAGTGTCATCCATAGGTGTATTAAAGCCCCATCATCATCAAGATCAACTGACTCATCAAAAAGGTGCCCATCTTCATTCTCTTGGGCTATTGTAGCTGTAGTTCCATTAGTGATGTCATTATCAACAATGATTGCAAAGTCATTGAAATAGAGGAATGGTTGTCTCTTTTACACTCTGGCATTCTTGAAATCCTTTCTCTATGTGAAGGAAAAATAAAGGAATTAGATATTATCTTTCATTACAATTTATTAAGAGATATTACTTAAAAACATTATGTAGAGTACATTACCTTTAACAACTCTTCCCATATACTATCATCAACATCCATGACATGAGTAGTCTCATTCCATGCAAAGCCACTCATATTTCTCACGTCTTTCATCATTTGATAAGCTTGCTTCCATGTTTTTATTTTATTCTTGAAGTTATCTCATACTAGATTCATCTTCAAAACTATATTAAATCTCCTTTCGATGCTAGTCCAAGCTTCTTTACGAAACCCCCCCTTCACCTTTTCTTCCTAACATGAATTTCTCATTGAGTAGATCTAGTAGCTTCCACTCCATCTCCTATGTCCAGACAACTTTCACATTTCTAGGTGAGGAAGCAACAACATTGACACGAACCTCCTGATCAATGCTTGTCAAGAGATTGGTGAATGACGTTATCACCAATTGTTAGCTACAAAACTTCCAAGCAACTATCAACATGTGGGATTCATTAGAATGTATGAAAATTGGGTGGGATTTACATTTAAACTTATTGAATACCTATCTCTGCATATGACTTATAGGAAATGCCTTGAAATTGAAATGGCGTACTTGCAAATCACATGCTTATTAGACAAAGTACCAAAGAAGTTAGATTATTTTACTTCAATTATGATTGATGTCTATTTGTTTGAAATATTATATGAAATCAAACTTAAAACTAAACTTAAAAATAAAATGAATATCAAAATTTGAAGACTACAATGTCTTCTAAGTTGAACTTAAAATTGAACTGAAAGTTTAATGTGGATTTGCAAAATTTGAAATATTCATGTCAGAATGCTCCTCAAGGTTTCACAAACATAACAAAAAAGTAAGAAATATAATGATACATACTCTCTCTATTTTTCTTGGTGCATACTAGGCCCACTGAAAGTATTTGGCATGGCTATTCCTAATGTCATAGTTATACTATGCACAATTTTAAAAAAAATAGATTATATTGATCCCACATTGAGAGTGAAAATTTAGTTTAAGATTAAATTATCAGTGCTAAATGACATCAGAGTGCATTAAAAAATATAATGTTGCTTCTTCTTATGCCTTTCAATTTGTCATCTATCAACTTGTCAAACAAGTTAGTGAAACATTTTGTCATCTTGGCCTTTATGCCTAGAGGGTCTAGCCATTCCAAGAAAGGAGTTCTGCTCCTCCTGATGCACAACACACTGATTCAAACATATTTCTACTAAAAATCATATTGCAAAAACATTAACATGAGCAAGAAATATAATCTGCCCAATATTCACACTCTTCCCTCTCTCTTTAAAAATAAGGCCAACCACTTGAAACACATGCTTTCTCCTTACAAATTTCATAGATTCAAGTATTTTTGAGCTCATAAGCTCTGTATTAAAGACCTTTATGAGAATATCCCGAAAATGGCTATACTGGCACCATATCATTGAATGCTCATCATAAACCTTTCTTTGACTTGCTCAAGTTACTAAAAATCTAATTTATTTTAATAATTTTAGAATGAAAATATTCTTGATGTAAATTGAATTGAGCCTCATGCATTCAAAAAAACAATGTATGTTACAACTTAGAAGAAACACGACATTATGTAACTTAGACTAGCTAGTAGCTGAACACATAAATTTCAACATAAAAGAAATTCATACATACCAAAAAAATTATGAACTATTACAAGTAATACTACCATGACAAAAACTCATTGAAGAGTCCAATATACATTTAGCCAGAGCTATAAACATCCAATAGTGGGTGAATCATACAACCATTTGAAGCACATACATATTTAATACAATGTGCAAAACATTGTTCATATTTTGTAGTAGAACTAAGTGCGAGAGTTATAGTCTTTCCACATCCTTCGAGCTATTTCATCTCAAAAAATTTCCCAATTATCTCTATCTCATTGATTCATCCCATAAGTCTCGAGAATTGGCACATTTATCAGAGCATGATCATCATCCTCTTCAAAATCCACTTCGGATGGAATATTGTCCTCCACTATAATAAAATTGTATAGTATGGTGCATGTTAATACAATCTTCGTTCGGGTCATGATATTATGGGATGTTTCATGCTTGAGGATAGGAAATCATTGCTTCAAAATACCAAATGTACTCTCTATCACATTCCTAAGAGAGGAGTGTTAGTGGTTAAATAACTCTTGGGGATTGCTGATTAGGTTTTCTCTACAAAATGCTTTTAGGCGATAATGTGTGTAATGATATGGAGCAAGAAATCTTGGTACATTTGGGTATCCAACATCAACTAAATAAAAATTTCCTACGCAAATATAAATAGAATTTTAGTCAAATTATTGCATACAAGTCTATATTTCATATAATCATATAAAATAATAATTAATATACTAGGGGGAACCACAAGTGGATCTTCTCTAGAGAGAGATGAAGCAAGCACCCGACTATCTGCAGTAGAACATTCCCAACCAGCAAGAATGTATTGAAACTTATAGTCACATGAATAAACACCCAAAAAATTATGCGAAAAGTTTCCTTTTCTATCTCAATTTTTTGCTTGGTTGTTCACATCAATAGTAACTAGCACATGGGTTCCATCAAGTGAACCAATACGATCCTATAAAAAATAATATTATTGTCAAAAATATATTAATATTATTATGTCTCTAGCAAAGAAATAGTAAATTACCATTGAGTGGAACATGTCTAATTTATTTTTTTATAAGACCACTTGGGTCAAATAATTATGTACCTTGAAATTCTTGATGAGACTTGAATGAGAGTTGGTTGAATTGTTCTGTATTTGCAGTGTTTCTCTTGATTTCCTTGCATATGTACATGCATATTTTGATTGGAAGGAATAAATATTGAGAATTATTTGATAGAAACTTGAGTTATATTTCCATTGTATTTGATTTGAATCCATCTATAGGAGTTTGGAGCAAGTTGTAGATTTTTTGGTGAAACCCACTTTTAAACCCTTAATACTCTAGGGTTTTAGAACAAATTCATGGAGACCAAACATCAACCATGAAAATTGGTCCAAAACCTAAGGAATTTTAGGCTACCATATGTGAATTAATATGAAAAAATTAGACTAGTCCCATAAGGTGATGCCCTAAGCTTGGCATGATTATGTGACAAGATAGGAAGAGTAGAATAGGTGTTGTAGAAAGACTAATCAATGGTGTGGGTGTGAACCAATGGTTGATATAGTACCTTTAGACATGTACAAATATGAACCAACATGACATTTGATAAGGGAAGTGGAGTAATGAATTTTTCCTTAGGAAACTAAGATTAATTAACAATCAGGCCTAAATTGAGCATCATAGGATTGACCCAGTCAAAGGAAAAACCTAGATTTACATTTGGAATATTTCTTGTATCAGCCAAAAGTGTATTTTTTTGGGATCCTTTTTCACAATTTTTTTATGTTTTAGCCAAAAAGTTCAAATATGAGGGCTAATTGCTACTAGATCGGTCTCCTACTAGGCCTTATGTTCCAAATAGTGAATTAGGTTTCTAGAGTTAGGATCAAAGGGTGGATTTGACTTAGTCAAGATAAGAAAAGGTTGAAACATACCCACAAACCATTTTTATAATGTATGGTGACAAGATATCAAAATTCTTGGGTTTGGTACAAGGGAATTCTTGAGGAAAGAAGGAATTTGACATGAGAAGTTGTATCTGACAAAGAAGATAGGGTTCTCTTATGTTGGAAGGACACAAGAGTGTGGTCCAAGGAAATTCCTAGTACATTAGGTCCTCTAGAAGAAGACTATGAAGTTTGGGTAACCTAGATTTAGTGCTAAGAGGACATTTAAGAGAAAGAAATGGATCCTACTTTGGTAGCATAACCCTTTGCATCACCTATCTAAAGTCTTATTAATACTAAAATAAAAATTCCTATTGAACCTTATAAGAAAATAACCCTTCTTCCATTCTTTCATATAAGCCATGTACACTCACATAAACTGCCATATGAACTCAATGAATGCCAATCCTAAGGGAACATAATATGCCAATTGGGGAGAAGACTGGGGGCATCCATAAACCCTAATGATTGTATAATTGAAGAAGAGAAACTAAATTAAAAATACTTGTCTTTCTATCTTCATCCATTCTCATATCTATGGGGCTCATCATTTCCATGAACTTTACTAGTATCTTATCTATAGAAACTCCTATCCATTCATAAATCTTATCACAAAATGTTTGTGGAATGCTAGGTAATTATATTTGTCACAACTACTATCCCATAAATAACACATCATTTGGACTGGAAGAATTCTTCACTACCCATTTAAGCTGGGCCCTCATTTCTATCAATATTATCCAAATCTAGACTTTATCATTTGCATCTATCCCATGGATTTGGCACAAAGAATAATAAGTTTTGGTGAAATACATCCTAAACTTTGAAACAATGAATTATGTCATTTCAAAAGAGGGGATATGAAAAAAATTGAAATGTTAGTCCTTAAGTCTAAAAAATGGGATCTCTTTATACCTGTAAGTATTACTCTTCCTCATATACTCTTCTTCAATCCTTTCTTTATAAATCTCTATAAGTTTAAGTCTTATAAAAAAAAAACATTTTGGAATTTCAATAGAGATGACATCTACTAAAATTTGGTTTTTCATAGTCTTGACTATCTTGGATGTAGGGTCATATCTATATTTAAGCTTTCTTATTATATTCAGTTCAATAAAAAATATAAGGGTTACATTTGGGGATAGGCTCTGCCCTACTATGATAAAAGTATGAAAATAGGTTCCAACCCCTCTCTTGTAGTATAAAATCTCCAAACTAAGCACACATATCTGTAAAATGTTCTCCTTCATTGAGATTCATTGTGGACTTAGGAATAAGCTCAAGGAGGTCCTCTTCAAAAGTTACCTTATGATTGATAACAAGGGGAGCCTCAAAATTTACACTTGTAGTATGAGCATTTTCTTCAAACCTTTCTAATGATAACTAATGTTGAGTGCTTTTGAGGCTCTACATAGACTCACCTTTAGATTTTTTTACCTCTTTAGTCTTCCTAGAAGCCCTAGGTGTCTTTTCTTTAGGAGTATATTTTTCCCTAATTCAACCTTTCTTTTCCTCTAGGGTTTTGGCTTAGTAGGTTGAAGAAAAACCACTGCCTCTTCTTGTTAAAATTTGGTTGAATTGGTTGTGGGGGTTGTCAGGGATTCATAGGTTGTTTTATCTTCTCTTCAATCTGGATCATTCGACGATGGGTGATGTGATGTATTTTAAAAACTTTTTTCACCTTCTCTTTCACTTTCCCAAAAGAACCCTCACCCTCTCTAGTGTAGGACCACCCTGGGTCTATTAGACCCAAAGTGGCGAAAGTTGAAAATTTGGTTTTGTGTGATGTTATTGTAGGGCCCATTTACCATTGCACAAAAAGCCATGACTGTTAGTGAACATGGAACACTACATAATTAACCACTTGTGGGCAGGGGAACGTGTCGCATCACCCAACAATCTCCCCCTTGACGTGCATACCAGGTGCTTATGCGGGTTGGGAAGGCACCGGGGAGATTTGAACCCATGACCAGGCCAAAACTAGGCTCTGATACCACTTGTTAGGATAAACCACAGACATAAATAAAACTACATGCAAATATAACCAATAACAAAAAATAATAGATCACACAGAAATGAACACAAGGCACCAAGATTTAATGTGGTTCACCCAATCCTTGGGTTACGTCCACCAAACAACAAGTCCAATCTTATTACAATCCAGTGATTACAACCTGATTACAATCCGTAATCCCTTACAGCTCAATACCGTTACAAGAAGCAATTTCACATCACAACATAATGAAAAATACCCAACCCTAAACCCTTTTATACAAGTATTAAACCACTTTAGGGTTATAACATGTTGGCCATATATCGGCCATAATATGTCGGCTACCATGTTCGCCACGACCCAAATTTTTTTTTCCCCACTATTTATGAAGTATGTACAGTTTCCTGATCAGTCACCATAATCCAACAATCTCCCACTTGGGGACTGATCAGGCTCCACACTAAACAACAATCTCCCACTTGGAGACTGATCCTGTACCAATACCACTACCACATGGGGCTCCCACTGGATCAAACCACCCTGGACTCTGCTGTTCTTTTATTCATGTTCAGTCTAAAAGACCAACCGAAGCTGAAGAGGAGTTCAGCTTCTCCCTTGTTACAACCTTTGTCAACATATCTGCTAGATTGTCATTGGTATGTATCTTCTCCAACTTTAACTGCCCATCCTCCAAAACTGACCGAATGAAATGGTACCGCAACTGTATGTGTTTGGTCTTAGAATGCAGAGCTGAATTCTTAGCAAGATGAATGGCACTTTGACTATATGTGAACAAATAATTATCCTTGTGAGGATGTCCCAATTCTTCCAAGAAGAACTGAAGCCATATCATCTCTTTGGCTGCCTCTATAGCAGCAACATACTCTACCTCTGTATTGGATAGAGCATTAATCTTTTGTAACCTAGAAACCCAACTCACAGCTGCCCCACCAACAGTAAAGACATAACATGTAGTACTCCGCCTAGTATCAATATCCCCAGCCAAATCTGAGTCAACATAGCCTTGTAAATCAGTAGTAGAGCCCCCAAAGTGTAAACACTTATTGGATGTTCCTCTCAAATATCGAAGAATCCACTTGATAGCATGCCAATGCTCAAATCCTGGATGACTCATATACCTGCTAACGACTCCCACTGCATGTGCAATATCTGGCCTAGTGCATACCATAGCATACATCAAGCTTCCTACAGCTGAAGCATAGGGTACCTTGGACATCTTATCCTCCTCTTCCTGTGTCTTGGGACACATCTCCTTAGTCAATTTCAAATGACCAGGTAAAGGTGTGCTGACAACTTTAGCATTCTCCATAGAGAAACGTTGCAACATTTTCTCAACATAATTAGCTTGAGATAGCGTCATTGTTCTGTTCTTCCTATCTCTACAAATCTTCATACCAAGGATTTGTTTTGCTGCCCCCAAATCCTTCATAGCAAATGCATGTGCTAACTGGCGTTTCAACCCCTTAATATGATCCATGTTAGACCCAGCTACAAGCATATCATCAACATATAGACATAAAATAATGTAGCTATCATCATCCAACCTCTTAAAATAAACACAATAATCTGAATGACACCTATTATAGCCATGCTCATGCATAAACCTATCAAATTTTAGATACCATTGCCGAGGTGCTTGCTTCAAGCCATATAAACTTTTTTTCAATTTGCACACAAAGTTCTCCTTACCTTTGACCTCAAATCCCTGTGGCTGAGCCATATATATTTCTTCATCCAAATCACCATGAAGAAAGGATGTTTTAACATCCAGCTGCTCTAAATGCAAATCTTCGGTAGCCACAAGACTTAAAACAATACAAATAGAAGTCATTTTAACAACAGGAGAAAATATCTCATCAAAATCAATTCCCTTTTTCTGTGCAAATCCTTTTACAACTAACCTGGCCTTAAATCTTTTCTTACCTCCTTCCTCTTCTTTCAACCTGTAAACCCACTTATTCTGTAAAGCCTTTTTACCTACAAGCAACTTGAACAAATCCCATGTCTTATTTTTCAGCAAAGAGTCCATTTCATCTTTCATTGCAGACTCCCATTGAATCTTAGTATCCACCTACACAGCTTCATCATAACTTTCAGGTTCACCAGCATCAGTAAGTAAAATAGAATACAAAGAGGGAGAAAACCTTTGTGGAGGTCTAATTTGCCTCGTTGACCGTCTAATGTTCACTGGTGTGTGTGGTATTTGTTGTTGCAGTTGTTGCACATCATGAGGAATGGCTGGAACATCAGCTTTTTGAGTATCATCCAACACTACATAATCATCTTCTTTCTTCTCATGTTGCTGCAGCAGATATTTGTACAACACTTTCTCATTGAATATGACATCCTGACTTCTAACAATTTTAAGATTTTCAAAATCTCAAAGCCTATAACCAAATTCATTAATTCCATATCCAACAAAGACACATTTCTTTGATTTAGCTTCTAGCTTGGTTCTATTTTCAAAGTCTATATGAGCAAAAGCTTCACAACTGAAGGTCTTGAGAAAAGAATAACTCACCTTCTTACCAATCCATGCTTTCTCTAGAATAGCACAGCCCAAAGGAGTAGAGGGACCTCTATTAATCAAATATATTGCAGTATTGATAGCCTCTGCCTACATGTGTAAGGGCAACCCAGCATGCAACCTCATGCTCCTTGCACGCTCCATTATAGTCCTGTTCATGCGTTCAGCCACTCCATTTTCCTGTGGAGTCCTTGGAATGGTTTTCTATCCATGAATACCATTAGTGGAGAAATAATCTTCAAATTCATGACTGCAGTACTCATCACCATTATCAGATCTGAGACATTTTAATTTCTTACCATTCTCATTTTCAACCAAGCATTTCCATTTCTTAAAAGTTTGAAATACATCAGATTTCTGTCTAAGGAAATAAACACATACTTTTCTAGTTGTTTCATCAATAAATGTAACATAATAATGAGAGCCACCAAGGGAAGATACTAAGCTGGTCCCCATACATCTGTATGCACAAGCTCTAATTTCTCCTTTTTGTTTTCCTTCCTAGTCTTTACAAAACTCACTCTCTTTTGTTTTCCATACACACAACTTTCACATAAATCCATATTCACACATTTTAGACCTGGTAAAACTTTCTTTGAATGAAGTACTTTCATACCTTTTCCACTCATGTGCCCAAGTCTATTGTGCCACAACGCTGTATCAGAATCTACAGCGGCTATTTGTTCTCCCTGCTCAACTGCAACAATTGTTCTTGAACATTCATTTTTCTCTAAAACAATCAAAGTAGAAGGAACAATATGACCTGTACAAAGATATAAGGTGCCTACTTTCACACCTTTTGCTATTGCAAGGGAACCTTTTGAAACCTTCCAATTTTTATCATTAAAAGTAACTACACAACCCTCATCACTGAGTTGCCCTGCTGAAATTAAATTCCTACTTAGTTTTGGAACATGTCTTACCTCATGTAGTAGCCAATGATTCCCATTCTAAAACTTAATCTTAATTTTTCCCTTTCCAACAATCTGACAGGGTTCATTATCCCCCAAATAAACAAGCCCAAAATCCCCTTGGACATAATCAATGAAATAACCTCTATGAGGTGTAGCATGAAATGAAGCACCAAAATCTAAAACCCATGAATCATCAACATTCTCTAAAGATAGAAGCAAAGCATCCTCTTCGGATTTGTTACTTACCACATTTGCCTCCTTGTCTCCATCTAATTTATCTCCTTCATTTTTCTTTCGATTCCAGCAATCTTTCTTTTTGTGCCCTGGTTTCCCATAGTACCAACAATCATTTGGTCCTCTCGATTGAGACCTCCTCCCCTTTGACTTTCCTCTTGATTTCCCATGATTTCCAGAGTTATTTCCTCTCTCAGTTGTTCTACCCCTGCTTTGTGCATTCAAAGCACTTCTTGATGTAGATCCACCTGAGGATTTTCTACAAGTTTCCTCACTTAAAATAACACCGATCACATCATCATATTTTAGGGTACTAGATCCAGGAACAGAATTACTCACCGCCATTACAAAGCCATTCCAGCTTTCAGGCAAAGAACACAAAATCAAGAGAGCCCTAATTTCTTCATCAAAATTGATACCCACAGAAGATAACTAACTAGTAATAGTATTAAACTCATTTAAATGATCTGCAACAGATCCACCTTCTGCCGTTTTCATATTAAATGAACGCTTCATGAGAAATACCTTATTTGAAGCAGAGGGCTTTTCATACAGTGTCGCTAGGGTTTTCATCAAATCTTCTGTCATCTTTGCTTTTGTAATATTAAATGCCACCGATGGTGCCAAGCATAACCGAATGCTTTCGAGTGCCTTTCTGTCCAAAAGATCCCATTCAGCCTCTAACATAGTTCCCTGATTCTTGGCTTTCCCTTCCAACGGCTTCCATAAATCTTTCTGATATAGATAGTCTTCCATTTGCATCTTCCATAACTGGAAGTTCTGCCCATCAAACCTGTCAACCCTCTGCTTACCCTCATCTGCCATCGCTCCCACTCAACCGTGAGACTTTCCTACAGAGGATAACTGAAAGACAACCTCGCTCTAATACCAATTGTAGGGCCCATTTGCCATTGCACCAAAAGCCATGACTGTTAGTGAACATGGAACACTACATAATTAACCACCTGTGGGCAGGGGAGCACGTCGCATCACCCAACAGTTATTTCATGTTAAATTGTCTTGAAACCATTTTAGGTTCATTAGATTCATGTTAGGTTGCTTAGGTGATTAGGAATGCAAAAATGTAAATAATGGTTAAAGTTGCACAATGTAATTAAACAAATTTTGCATATTTTTGTCATAAAGGGCATAATGTTGTTTTAGTTATTTATAAATTTGTAAATTGGTTAGGGAGAGTTGAAGAATGGTTCTAACCATGCAAAATATCTTGTCTCATTCACCCAAGAGGTTAAAATCAAGATTTGGATGTTGAAAATAATAACTAAAAAGACTATTTTTCTAAAAATATGAATGTTTCCCTTACAATTTTCTTAAATGCCGCATACATGTATAGATCCATTTTGACATGCAATTGATTGAAGATGAATATCCATTTATTTATCTTTCATTTCATATTCTTTCACCCAAACTCATAAATATTTGAGGAAGATAAAAGACATTCTTTCCAAGCATGTTAAAAACCATACATAGGGTATCCAGGAACAAAGAAAAATGCATAAATCACCATTCCACTAGTAAAAAATCCAAAAAAATTGTGGAATATCTTGTACTAATATGATCTTCAATATGAAAAATTTGTAGGGATAGGGGAGAATTTTTGAATATGTAACAATGATTCTCTAGGTTTCATATCCTCATCTATCAGGTTCAAAACCATTGATGAGAAGACTTAATTTGTGTTTAGTCAACCAAGGAGTGAATTGGATCATTATGATATGTTGAATAGTGTGTTTTAAATCTTCCTAGGACAAGTCAATTCTTTAATTCCCTTTTGGAATTCATCTGGGAAACAAATCTAAGTTGCTCAAAATTTGATCCATTCATTGAAAAATAGCCCTACCTTATTTTTAAATATGTAGTAAGAGATAAAATGGTATCTCAAACTCTTTATGTTTTTGGTTATCATGTATGCTTCAAAATTTATCGAGAAAAAAGTCATTTGTAGGGCTAGATAAAATAGTGGACATTCGTGAATTCCTTTGTAGAATGAGCCTAAGATTCTTCCAAGTTTTTGTTAGAGATATTGTGATAATTTCTGCCTATTCTTTATGTAAAATTAATGTCAAATAAAATGTTAATCAAGAAGGGAAAGATATGAAGTGAAAAAGCAATAAAGATTTCTCCAAATGGAAACCTAGTTGTTAGTGAGTTGATTTGAGATGAAGGAAAGACATGCAATTGAGTTGCAGGAAATGAGAGAGTTGATAGATCCCTTCAAGATAGAGATATAAGTCAAAGAAGAGGTGTGTTCATAAAGGATAGAGTAACTGAAAAGAGAATGAAGGGGATGGGGAAAAATCCCAAGAAGGGTCTTGAGAGGAAGTGGATCACAAAACTTCAAAATGGAAAATGTATTGAAGGTAGTCAATTGAGATAGTGACAAGCTAAATATTTATTTATATAGTATGGAGGGAGCCCATAAATTGAATAAGTTTTGGATTGCATAGGGGAATTGGAAACTACTTTGAGTATGTAAGGTGTACTTGATAAAAAAAAGGTGAAATTGGCCAAATAAAATTAAATGTTTGCACATTTCATGGTGGGACCATGCCCAAGATGAGAGGACAAAGAAGGGAAATTCAAAAATACCTTCATGGGATAGGATGGTTGCTAAGATGAAATGCTTATACCTATATGCACCCTAAAATCGTCACCTTGACTATCTGCCTCGGTTTCATAATTTATCTCAAGCTTGAATCGATATTTACATCACCATTTCCTTTGATCAAATTAAATTATTTGAATTATTTAACTAATCATTATTATTTTACATCAATTTCTTTGATTAAATTAGAGTTAATTTATTTAATTAATTTTAAATAAATGGTTGGATCATCTTGATTCTTATATTATTTAATTAAAAGAATTTGCTCCCTTTTAATTAAATAAAACCCCTACTCACTTAACTTTATGTGCAACACTTATTATTTAAAAAATAATAATTAAATAAATGTCACACACTTTATTTTATAAGAAAAGGGATTATTTTACATTTAAATTAAATAAAAACACCCCTCATCTTGTAATTTCTATGGGGTTTTACACTCCATGTCTCTCAATTAAATGCTAATTGCACATTCTCTTATGTGGGTCACACTTTTTCATTTAATAATTTGGGAACGCCTCTTGGCCTTGGTATATAAGGAGACCTCCTTCCTTCATTTTGGAGGAGGCAATTTTATTATCACCATTATTTGGAGCTTTCATACGATTTCCTTGAGGACTTGGAGCATTCTTATGAGAAGATCATGACTTCTTATGCTACCATTACGATAGACATTTTTTGAAGCTTTCTTGGAGACTTGGAGATATCTTGCATGTTCATGATCATTTGAATCTTCTGTTCATTGGATGTACTTGTGAAGACCAAGGCTAATGTTCATATGAGAGTCACCACTTCAAACCTTTGGAGGTCTTTGCACATTGATGATAGGAAGCTATGAGTTGATTCTTGAGATCTTACGCTTTCATGGTGTTATTTTGAAGGATTTCAAGTATAAGGGTTCATAGAGAAGCGTGTTTGCATATTTTTTCACATTTTTCACACACATTTTTGGTGCTCAACATGGGGCAACCCACCTCTTTCATGCTGGTTTTGGATATTTTAGGAGCTAACCCCTTGTGTAGAGTTGCTTGGAGAAGAAAACCCTAGAGTTTCAAATATTTGAGCATATCTCCCAAATGACTTAGTATTTTGGTCTAATTTTTTTTTTATAGGTTGGCAACATATCAAGGAAGCTTCTGTGAAATTTTCAGGTTTTTCTGAGGTATTTTTATTTTTTTATAATTGTTTCTTTATTTTCATGAAAAATCATTTAGGACACAAATTAGCACATTTTTTGGAAAAATATTCATTTTTGGAAAGCTCTCTAAATTATAAATAGGGTTGGTTCTTTGTGTTTTGATTTTAGAGATCATATCAAGGCTCAATAATTCAATTTGCAAAAACTAGTTTGTTTTGACAAAAATGGCTCTCTAGGGCACAAATGAAAAGATTTTTTCAAAATTTTGACATTTTTAGAAATCTCTTTGATTTTTGATAGGGGTCTCTTTTCTATATTTAGGGCTTTGGATTTGAATTCATATCATATAGATCCAATGTTGTTGATTAGGTCAAAAATCAATATTGAAAAAAGGACATTTAATGAATAGTTTGCATTTAATTTTTACATGGATCAATGCATGATGTGAGATTTCATTTGGGTTATTTGTTGATTATTATCACTCTCAAAATTAGATTTTCAAATCTAACCCTAGTTTTCCATAAGTTGGATATATATTGCATATCTTGTGTTTGCTTGTTGTTTTGTTCATTGTGAGCGAGCGTTCAAGCATAAATGAAAGGTACAATAGAGAAAAGATGCATTGCAAGGATTGCTAGGTATTTTGTTAGATCTCTATAACATTTGGATTTGGAACCAAAATGAAAATCTCATGTGTTTGGCTTGAGTGCTTTTACATGCTTTCATAGATTCACACTTCATTTGGTGCTCTTAAATTGGATCTAGATTTGATTTCATGCATATATGTTTCACATAGTAATTAGGCCCTATGAACACTATTTGGTGATCTTGAGGGACTAAGCTTCATTTTCTTGCTTTACATGTGAAGCTCCTCTTGACAACGAACCCCTTGTAGGTAGGGAAGGATATTTATCATTATCTCACTATTCTGTTTGGGTTTGTCCTCAACATCCATTGGTACTTTCTCTTTAGATATTGGTGGTGTTTGTTGTTGGCTTTTCCAAAAATTTGATGAGGTGATTTTGAATTAGCATTTCAAAGAATCTTGTTTGCTATGTTTGGGTAAGGTGAAGAAGCTAGAGGAGTATGCTCTGTTCCCTTTTAGACACATCAAAAATTTGGAACCCTTGAATCCAAACCAAGTCTCCATATGGTAAAAATTTGTGAGTCTTCCTTGATTAGAGAGGGTTAAACCGTAGTGGACATTCCCTTTATTGGGTCAACCATGTGGACAAAACCTCAAGCGGTAATAGCCATTTTTGATGTGGTAGTAGCAACCACTATATAAATGTCCTTGTGAGGGAAATCCCCACAGGTGTAGTCTTTTTTTGGGTTGTCGGATCTCCTTAGTATCTTCAATTGATTAAATTCTTAGAATATGTCAAAACCTTAGTGCGCTAGGATTGGATTTCGCCCACTCTAGATTGTAAAAGTTGCATAGTTGACCATTACTAAGAACCTTAGTACTGCCACATTTTCTCTTCTAGGACTAATTGCGTGATTGAAAAATATTTTGAGAACATACACAATTGTGGTTCTAGGGATTAGATTCATACTACAACACTATTCTTAGTCATGCACAAGGTTGATTTTTCCCTTAACCATTGCTTGTAGATGTTTGCTTGAAATCCCTGATTGCTGTTCTATGTGCCTGATTATTATTTATAAATCTAAAATTGATCTTAGTTTATAAAAAAGGGACAATTCATCATTCATAATTTTGACTCTAGGGTAACCATATTTTTGTCGTTCTTGAGTTGATTTGACCATTGTGGACCTAATCTTGTTGTCACTTTGGATCCCTGCATCATAGCTATCTTTGAGTTAGTAAGTCTTGTCTTATCTTGTCGCCAACATCAAAACTTGTAAATTTAGAGATTTCTCTAGTGGAGAAAGTTTTCTTTGGGATTCTTTTATTTCATCCTTGGATTGTGGGTATTCACTTGTCTAAACATATCAATTTATCTCATATTATTACATTTTATTAAAAAACATTATAACTCTTCGATAATTCCACAATTGTGGGACCAACAGTGGCATATTGTGTTGACTAATCATGAGACCTCTATTGGTTGATTAAGTTAACAAGAGTGACATAAAATTAAATTATTAGACCTTATTAATTGGATAAGTGATTACTTTACTACCCAAGAGTGATACCAACACTTCTTGGAGTCTTCCTATTTACTAGTGTTTTCCCTCTCATGCCGATTATGACTAGGTTTCAAGTGAGTCACGGTAAACAACCTCAAGTTAACTTTGGTCAATTACCATTAGTTCCAACTCGTCAAAAATGTAAAGGAAAAGAACCTATCTTTGATTAAACACCTAAGTGAAAAATAGAAACTAAGTTTGCTCCTCCTAGAGATCTTAGTAAGTTGAACATACCTAGGCCCTCTTCACTTTTTGAGCAAGACATGGTATTCACTGGAAGCAAAGATAAAAGCATGAATGACATGATAAATGATAGATTATTGAGGCAACATGGGGTTAAACCTTTGGGATCTCACATAACTCATGAAGATATTGATAGAACTACCTCAACAAATGTTTTTTTTGGAGGAAATCAACACTAATCTCCATTTCTTGCTCCTCCTGGATTATCACCTAAATATTCTCACCCAATGGATGATAAAATCAAACAAGATGAATTGGAAAATATAGAATACTTGGAGAAGCAAGAGAAACAAGTAGCACAACAAATCAATGAAAATTTGGCTAGGTCTCCAGAATTTCCCAACAAAACTCCAAGAATCCCTAATGGTCAGTTTAGTAAAGCGAGTATGTATATGAAAGCCCAAGCTAGAAAAATGGCTAAAGATATGGCTCAACAAATGGTTAATAATATTCTTTCTTAGAGAGGTAATGTTTCTTCACCTCCTATATCTCCTAGAGGTGACGAGGTGAGACGTCTTCTACAAGAAAAACAAGCTTACATGGATGCATTCATACAATGTGAGGCAGAAAAGAGAGCTCATGAAATAGCACATCAGAAACTTTTTCTTGGTGGTGGTAATGGTTCTCCACCTCCTCCTCCTCTAAGAGTTACTAGACATATGTCACCTTCACAATATTCTAAGGGAAATAGGAGACAACCATCTCCTTCTCCTAGATATCAACAAAGGCAAATGTCTCCTCCAAGGAATTCACAACAAAACCCTCAATTTACTCCACATAGTTTTGGTGTGGATTATGATTTATTAGAGCAAGACTAAAAATTTCACAAGTACATGGATCAATACATTTAGATTAATAAGGATAAATAATTCATGGATTTACTCAAAAAAGGTGTTCAAGTACCTTATGATTTTGATGTGAATAAGAATATCAAGAGACAAAATCCTTCATTTCAAGAACAAACTGAGAAAAATATGAAGATGTTAATGGATAAAATTACACCTCAGAATCCATTTTCTCTTTAGAGTTTTTGTCATCTACCTTTTGAGAGGAGTATTCTAGAGGTCAAATTCCCTAAGAAAATAATATTTCCTCATTATGATAAGTATGATGGGAATGGAGACCCTAATGATCATGTGAGAGTTTAATGTTTTGAGCTTGGAATTTGCACATATAGATGCTTATCTTATGAGATTTTTCCCTAGGAGTTTAAAGGGTCAAGCTATGGAATGGTTCACTAAGATCACTCCCCCACTTAAGAATTTTGAGGACCTTGTTCAATTTTTTTTTTCAACACTTTTTAAACAATGTTCAAAAACCAATTTCTATGTTGGATTTATGCAACCTCAAACAAGATCAAGGAGAACCCTTTTTAACCTTTTTGCAAAGATGGAGAAAGTTATGTTCTCATTACTCTAGAGAAATTCCATAAAAAGAGAAAATTGATATACTTGTGAGTAATTTGGTTCCTAAATTGAGAAATGAAATTAGAAAATGGGTGTTTGAGACTTTTCAGAATATGGTAGAAATAACTTTCCGTATTGAAGATGTTTTGAAGAATCAAGGAATTATCAAGCATAATAGCAACAAGAATAATAACAACAATGGAAATAAGCATAGGAGTACTTCTTATAAAAGGAATCAACTTGTGGTTGATGATGGTATAGTTGATGCACCTAAGTCTAATGAACGAGCAATTTTCAAGTTATCAGATAGTGTTCATGCTATGAAACTCCAAACATCTTCTCAGTAAAATAATAGAGAAAATTCTAGAGATAATTCTAGATACAATTATAGAAATCCTCAAGAGAGAAGAACTTTTACAAAGATTGGTAGACCTTATGAGGATGTTTTGGAAGAGTTGGTTGATGGCAAGCTATTAACTTTGATTGAGAATTGGCAACCACCTCCTGTGAAGGGTCTGCACTAGGATGATAATGCCTATTGTAAATATCATCCGAGAAAAACTATTCATGCTATGGAAAATTGTCAAAGGTTAAAACACGATATTTAGAATTTGATTGATAATGGAAAGTTAATAATTAATGGTGCTAGTCATGCTACTAATAATGGTTGTCAAACTTATAAGGATCCATTGCCTAAGCATGAAAAGGGTGAATCATCTAAGAATGGGAAAGCTCAAGTGAATTATACTTATTCTAATCAAAATTATGGATATTCTAATGCAAACAATGTTATCACCATGGTTACAATTAAGGAAAATCATAAGGATTTGAATCATCCACATAATCTTTCCTTACATATTGAAATCATGATTCACAAAACTCTTGTTAGACGTGTGTTATAGATGGGGGTGCTGGGTTGAATACTTGTCCTTTCAACATACTTGAAAAGTTGAGATATTCAGAACAAGATATTGATACTAGATAGAAGGTTACTATTAGAGCTTATGATGGTAGTGAAAGACAATCTAAAGGATTGGTTGTTTTACCTATTCAGATTGAGTCAATTGAGAGAGATATTCTATTTCATGTGGTTGATACTAGTACCCTTTCTTATAACATCTTATTGGGTAGACCTTGGATACATGAAATCAAAGCCGTTCCTTCTGCATATCATTGGTGTGTTACATTTGCTCATAATGAAAATGAAATGTATATTTCAGGAGTTAATACTTTGGCTATCAATTATATTTTAGTAGAATCACATATGCCTTTGGATAGAGTTTCAGATGAGAGTTGAAGAATCTGTAGAATGTGTGACAGAATCTAAGGAACTTAATAGTGAAATGGAGGAATATGAGGTTGTTTCTTTGGTTGAACCTTTACTTCCTATGGAAGAAGTGGAAGAAGGAAGTGTTATTAAAGATTGGATTTACAAAGAAGAAAATGATGATGGACCCATCTTTGATGTTTATGATGACGATGATGAGGAAGTGTATATACTTGATCAACAAGATATATGTGATGATTTGATCCCTTTTACTAATCTTTTTTGGGGAGATGGACATGGTTCAGTTAATGAAGCTTCTTCTTCAAAAATTCAAAATGATTTAGATATACAAAACAATGATGAAAGAGCATATTCAAATAAGTATGAATTGGATTTATCTTTAGAGCCTTCTATAGTTGATTTGGGTATTGATGTGATTCATGCTTATGATTCTCAACCTATTACAATTAATGTGATTTCAATCTCACATATTTCTCACGAGCTAGATTCTCTAGTTATTAGACAACTTTATGATTCAAGAGAAATTGAGAGGAACTTGATAGACTCTGATTCTACACTTGCCAGCAAGGATGTTATTTATATTTACAATATTGAGCCTTTAGAGGATGAGATTCCATCATTGAGAGTTGCTCTTAATGGATTAGTGAAAAATGAAGATTACAGAGTCATGAGATTACAAGAACTTGAGTTACTTGATGAGAAGAGAAAAATTGCTTTTGATCACATGAGATTTTATCAAAAAAGATTGTCTAAGACTAATGAAAAGAAAGTTTTCCCTAGAGAGTTTTCAGTGGGAGATCTTATTTTGCATGAGAATCCTAAGAATTGGAAAAATAGAGCTCAAAAAGGAAAATTTGAGCCTAATTGGTTTGGTCCTTTAATTATTACATCTACTTTTGGATCGGGTGCCTATTTGTTGTCTACACCTAAGGGAGATCAATTCTCTGATCCTATCGATGTGCTTCATTTGAAAAAGTTATTTCCCTGATGTTTGTTCTTGCTGGGGGCATTTGTACATATTTATGGGTCCTGAGGAAATACAAAAAAAGTGATATATTCCAAAAATATAAAAAAATTATAAAGGAAAAAAGAAAAGAAATGGATTTTTTCAATATCAACAACTGTCTTCCTTAAATTTCTTAAACACCAAAACAATGTTTCTTAATACTACCCTATGAGTCTTGTGTTGATTATCATGCTTTAGTTTATACTTAATGTTGAGCTATTCTTTGATCTTTCTTTATCTGATGATTTTTCATTGCTATATATATGTATGTTTATTGCACTATATCTGTATGTTTTTTATATTCCCTCCCTAGTCATTTTTGCACTAGGGGCATGTGGTTTTTTTTTTTTAATGAGTGATTTGATTAGTATTGATGAGTGTCTCTATGGTTTTCTTTGGGAAGGCATAGCTAGAAAACTATGGACCATGAGACACATTTTTTGGTTGATTTCTTGCTTGTGTAGTTTTGATATCAAGACTCGCAGTGTATGTCAACACTACCGAATCCCATTCATATCATCATAGTTTCCTTGGTGACTAGTGATTATTGTGGGAAGCTTCCGATCACATCCATATCTTTAGATTACTTTGGTGATTAGTGATGATTGTGTGATTTTTTCGATAGAGTTACATTCATATCTTCATGGTTTTGACCAGTGAAGGTTGTGTAGCTCGGCTCGATGATTAAAGCTAGGATCTTAATCTTGGTCAAAATGAGTAAGTACATAGAATGGACGGAAGTGTCATATGGACATGAACATGCATTTTATCCCCTTGTCTTTTTGGAGGTTTTGATTTTATTATTTACCTTTTGGAGGTCTCCTTCATCATTTCTTTGCTATCAACTTTGATCATGATTGTGCTTTTTAGTACACGTCACTTGTTTGTGATCTCAATCAAAATGTCATATCTTGCATAGTTGATGGTTTTTGAGGAATTTTCCCTCTTCTTCTTTCCATCTTCTTGTCTTTCATTTGTCCCCCTTCTTTCTTTTGATTTGGGGTATGCTTTTCGTGCTTAGTGATTTAACCTTGGTTTCTTGATCTATATCTTGCTTATCTTTCATCATGAACCTTTTTTTGATTTGATCATATCTATCTTGTTCTTGCTTAGCCTTTCCTTCATTTCAATTTTGATCCTGAGGGGGCAAGGACACTCTATTAAGCTTCATTATTTGCAAAGTTGATTCAAAATCTACTCATCTTTTTCTGCCTAGCTTGGGGTAGATGATTATTGTACCTGGGGCATGTCAATGAATGATATTTTATTTTCTGGGTGTTGATATTTGTTTTTTGCCTTTATATATATTTCATGAATTTTATAGTTGCTAAAAACTCTTTGGGCAGACCTACAATTATAAGACCCATAGCAACATATTGTGTTCCAGGCATTGTAAGACCCCAGATGGTATGTTGAGGGAACAAGAGTTGGATGCTTAATCTTTATATATTTTTGACATAAATCAATCTTTATACACACTTTATTTTATAGTTCTTTGACTTAATGTGCTTGTCATGAATCGATATTTACATCACCATTTCCTTTGATCAAATTAAATTATTTGAATTGTTCAATTTATTTGAATTTAATTAATCATTATTATTTTACATCATTTTCTTTGATTAAATTGGAGTTAATTTATTTAATTAATTTTAAATAAATGATTGGATCATCTTGATTTTTGTATTATTTAATTAAAGGAATTTGCTCCTTTTTAATTAAATAAAACCCCTCCTCACTTAATTTTATGTGCAACAATTATTATTTTAAAAGAAATAATTAAATAAATGTCACACACTTTATTTTATAAGAAAATAGATTATTTTACATTTAAATTAAATAAAAATACCCCTCATCTTATAAATTTTATGGAGTTTTACACTCCACATCTCTCAATTAAATGCTAATTGCACATTCTCTTATGTGGGTCAAACCTTTTTTATTTAATTTTCATTTTCCCTCCAATTTGGGAATGCCTCTTGGCCTTGGTATATAAGGAGACCTCCTTCCTTCATTTTGGAGGAGACAATTTTATTATCACCATTATTTGGAGCTTTCACGCGATTTCCTTGAGGACTTGGAGCTTCTTATGAGAAGATCACGACTTGTTATGCTACCGTTATGATAGACATTTTTTGAAGCTTTCTTGGAGACTTGGAGATATCTTACATGTTCATGATCATTTGAATCTTCCATTCATTGGGTGTACTTGTGAAGACCAAGGATAATGTTCATATGAGAGCCACCACTTCAAACCTTTGAAGGTCTTTGCACATTGATGATAGGAAGCTATGAGCCGATTCTTGAGATCTTGCGCTTTCATGGTGTTATTTTGAAGGATTTCAAGTATAAGGATTCATAGAAGTGTGTCTGCATGTTTGTCCACATTTTTCACACACAATATGTAATGCCTACCCCTACTTGACTTTTTTGGTTTGTTTTGACTGGATTCTTTTAGGCATGTGCTATGATTGTTCGATGATGATATATTTAGTGATTTTCAGTTAATTAATGAAGTTAGTTAGACGAATGATTTTTATTCAATTTTTATGGATACTTATCCCATACTTGCATATGTATGGCGTGCGTGTATGTTTTCTTTATGTTTAACGTTTCTAATGTTGTTAAGGAAAGGAGTCATAATCACTTGCTAGTTGAGATCTACACAATGCACCACTTCCTACCATTTCCTTTTAGTTTAGAATATTGTGTTTGTACATGCGTTGATTTTATGTAGATTGCAAGTACCAAGTATCGACTTCCTTGAATTGCTAGGATGAGCATACCCTATCATAGTATTTTAATGGTATAAGTGGGGAGATAACTCTTGAGTCCAAATCCTAAACCCTAAGCCAATTATCCTAGAAAATAGGACAAGTATCTAAGTTAGTTTATCCATCTGAATTCGTCAAGTGATGTGAATTCGTGATTTTGATCCTAGAGTTTGATTATGTTCTTTGCCTTCAGCTGAGTTGTCATTTTTGGTTTTGTGAGTATGTGGTGATTTTCTGTTATAATTGAATCAAATTAAAAGATAATTTAATGGAAATTTTATAAAGAAATTTGATATTTAATTATATTTAATTAATTAAAAAATTAATAAAATAAAATAATTAGATTTAAAAGATTATATTAAAGTTCTATTTTTGACATATTTATATTTATTTAATTTAATAATTATTATTTAGGAGTTTTATTTTAATAATAAACTCTAAATAATATTATAAATTGAATTAATAAATATATTATTAAAACATCTCGTGAATTAATTAAATTAAATAATTAGATTTAAAAGATTATAATAAAGTTCTATTTTTGACATATTTATATTTATTTAATTTAATAATAATTATTTAGGAGTTTTATATCAATAATAAACTCTAAATAATAGTATAAGTTGAACTAATAAATATATTATTAAAATGTCTCGTAATTAACTCAGAGAGAAAATATAAAACTTATAAAGTTTATTTCTATTAAATTGAATAAAGTGTATGCAAGAAATTGAAAGATAAAGTTATAGTTTTAATTGTGGCATAGTTATATTTATTTAATTTAATGATAATTATTTAGGAGTTTTATTTTAATAATAAACTCTAAATAATGTTATTAATTAAGTTAATAAATATATTATTAAAAAAATCTCATGAATTAATTAAATAAAAGAATTCAACTTAAAGATAAAGTTTTAGTTCTAATTTAGACGTAATTATATTTATTTAAATTCATAATAATTATTCAAGAGTTTTATTTTGAATAATAAACTCTAAATAATATTATTAGTTGAATTAATAAATATATTATTAAAACATCTCGTAATTAAAGAAAACATAAATTTAATAAAGTTATTTTGATTAAATTGCATAAAGCGTATGCATGAAATTAAAATGTAATAAATTAATAAGATAGAGTAAGCAATTATTTAATAAAGTTTATTTTAATTAAATTGCATAAAGCCTATGAATGAAATTAAAATATAATAAATTAATAAGAAAGAGCAAGCAATTATTAATAAATTTTATTTTAATTAAATTGCATAAAGCATATGCATGAAATTAAAATATAATAAATTAATTAAAAGAGAAAGCAAATTAATTTAATTTAGATATTTAAATTTAAATTGCTTAAAGTTGTTGCATGAAAACTGTATATAGAAAATTCAATATTTAATTAATTAAAAAATTAATTAAATAGAAGAATTAAATTTAAAAGATTAAATTAAAGTTCTAATTTCAGTATATTTATATTTATTTAATTTAATAATAATGATTTAAGAGTTTTATTTTAACAATAAACTCTAAATAATATTATTAGTTAAGAAATAAATATTATTTGATTAAAAAGAAAATATGTTAATATTTGATTTAATTAAAAACTAATTAATTTTATGCTTTAAATAAAAAGTCTAAATTTATAAATTTGGTTAAAGAAAGATTAGAATATGATGTTATTTAATTAATTAAAAATTAATTAAATATGTACTTCAGATTAAAATATTTATTTTAAAAGTCCAATTTAAAAAGTTGGATAAAAATATAATTAAAATATTAAAGATTTAATATTGTTTTATTATGATTATTAAATTAATAATTATTAAATTAGAATTGCATTTAAATAATGAATTTTAATTATTCATATTAATTTAAATAATAAACTATGCTTTAAATAGTGCTTACACTAATTAATAAGTGGAGGAAAAGAAAATATAAAAGCATATTTTAATTAAAAAGTTCTTTAAATGTGCATGAAAGAATTAAATTTAAAAGATTTGATTAAAGTTATAATTTAGACGTATTTATATTTATTTAATATAATAATAATTTATTTAGTAGTTTTATTTTTAATTAACTTTAAATAATATTATTAGTTAAATAAATAAATAAATAAATAAATAAATAAATAAATAAATTTAAAAAAAAAATTAAAAAAAATATAGATCGGTAAATGGCCGAAGCCTTGTATTATATTAATGAAAAAATAAGTTTTTACAAAAATCTTCATTCTGATGAGCATTGGTAGGAAGGAACGAAGAAGAAAACCTCCATTCTAGCCTGGGACCAAAGTCCTATATTATTGTGAGGCCTTGCCCTGTCCCATCGTAGCATAGTGATACTTTATTATTTTGATACTCATGACTAGATATGTCGAAACACTGTCAGATACACTGAACATATTATATTATTTCATGTTGTGTGAAGTTTTACTTTCAGATATTTGATTTCGTCATTTAATGCTTTATGAACATGTATATTGACGAAGTAAGTGAATGCAGAATTAGCACTTTGAGTATACAATTTTAATGATTCAGTATATGAGTAGAACAAGATTAACAATTGATTATTTGAAAATAAATGTTTTAATTTATGTGATTTTCCCTGATACGTTATATACATATGTGCCTGTGATTTTCTTGACCTACTGATGTGTACAATGAGTGTGCAGGATATTTTAGCTGAGAAATCTAATGGAGAAATGAAACTGAACCCTATGTACCATTTGTGGAAATCCCGTTGTTCGTATTTTATTTGTATCGTGAGATGTATGAATGTATCATTCTGTAATCAATAAATGTTAATGTTTCGTAATAGTGTTTTTTTAGTGTCACTTGACACTCGTGAATTGTATATGCATTTCAGCATGATTGTTAGGGTTAACTGAGTAACCCAAAGATCTAAGTCAGACTAGGTTAGTGACCCTATTGCTAATCAGTTTATAACTGAGATTAATTACCCCTAATCTAGATCAGTGTTTAATCTACATTTTAGAAGGTTGTTAGTTAGTCTTAAAATTTTCTTAGCTTTTGATAGGTCCCTAATTAATCCTAAAGGCCTAGAATCATGAAATCTTAATACCCAAGGGGTATGGGTATGGGTTGGGGGCATTTTCCACCCGCCTAGCCCCTTTTGTTGACTTTTATGGTCACTCAAAAACAATTTTTTTCTTTATTACGAAAATTGATAGTTTTCATCATGAGTTGAATAACTTTAACTCCACCTTTGGATTAGCCTTAGGTCTAGTTGGTTAGAAGCCTCTAGAACTTTTGGGCAAGTGGGGGGAGTTTTTTCTTGGTTGAGGTGGTTGAGTTTAGGATCTTATTTAGAGGCAATTTTGAGGAGGTTTGAGGTGTTCACCCAACCTCTAGCTTTAGAGGAATTTTTAGAATTGAAGGAGAAGGAGAGGAAAGCAAGCTTATCTCAAACTTGTTCATTTTCCATAACTTGTTTTTTTTGAAGGTAGGAATACTTCACCTCTTTTTGGTTTCATGTTGTGCTTCATGTTTCGGTTTCATTGCTTATGTATGTTTGTATGTGTGTTGAGTATGTTGGGAGGGATTGAAAACAAGTTTTCTTAAATGTCTTTCCTTTGTGTTTTGTTTTGAATTTCAAAGTTTTCTTTTTATGGGTGTTTGGGCACTACTCACCCTCAAATAGAGTAGAAGTGGCCATTTTCAGGGAAAGGTCTTTAGTTGGACTCCAACAGTGTAGAGTCTCTTCTTAGGTTGAGAAGAGGGAGAGAGGATAGCGTGTTATGGGCCCCTACTTGTCAGCACAAACCAGGTAAGAGTTTTGGCACGTAAGAGTAGAAGAACGAAAGTTCTTGAGTTATAGCTTCGATAGGGCATATGTTCTGGTGTTGTGTCTGACGTCTCCTGTTGGAAAAATCCACCTTCTCCCTAGTTTGGTTCAATGTTGAATCTGTTGTGAAAACCCGATATGGGAGTGAATGTCTGATTTTGTCTTCATGTTGTGATTGGTTGTCTCCTGGTCAGTTTTCGTTCTCTCCACAATCACCATGATGTATTGCAGAATTTGAAATGGATCCCTTGTTAAGGGCCAAGAAGAAAATTCAAATTGTTATTGTAGTTTAGTTATGTTCGGGATTGAAATCTTGTGTAAAAATGTATTTTTAAAGTTTTTGTTGAAGTGGCAAGGATGTCAAGTTTTCTTACTGGTTCTTTCCCGACGGAGCCTTTGAATCAGGTGGTTTAATAGAAAAAATGTTTGAGTAATTTTCTTGCATGTGATATTACTAGCATTTCCATTTTTTGCATACGTTATTTGAAATTTATTATGTTTATTTTCTTGTGGTATTATTAAATGTTCAAATTTGCGATCATCGATCAAATTGTAATTAGATAAAACGATGGTAACCAATCATGCAATTTAAGATTCAAAATATGATAACGAAAATTCGTAATGGATTGGAACTACATTTGTATTATTACGAATCAACGTTAGAAAAAAAAAAAAAAATCATAATATTTCCCTTAACAAATTTGAAATGGTTGATTTTCATCCTAAGAGAAAAAAAAAAAAATATATATATATATATATATACTTCCTCTTGTCAAAAAAAAAAAAGATTTGCAAAAATAAAATTTCTAACACTTAGAAAAAAAAAAATGAAAAAAATGCACTCTTAGAGTAAAATCCCTCTCGATTTTGTATGACAGGTAACTTTATTGCTTTTTCCTTCAATAAAGAATTTGGAAGATTCTCTTATTTATTCTTTGAAATTTCATAAATACTTAAAAAATAATAATTTAAAAAAAAAAAAAAAACAAATAAATTCTTATACTCTCATTCCTAAATATCTTAAGTCTTTCTACCTAATTTACTTTATGGCCCGTTTGGTTGCTAGAATTAACCTAGAATAAGGAAACGAGAATATAAAAACTGGAATAAATCTATTCCAATTTTGGTCCAATGTAAGAATAAATCTAATTCCTAAAAAAACTTGGAATTAGATTTATTCTCATTTTGGACCAAAATTGGAATAGATTTATTCCAATTTTCCTTATTCCAGGTTAATTCCAGCAACCAAACGGACCTTTTATAAATGAGGGAGTGGGCGGCTTGGGTCACGAAAGATTTTTTTTTTTTTTAAAACAACTTTAAGAATTCCCTCAACAACCGCTTCCCACTTTCCATGTTGCTGACGTGACATTCATAGTCAACAAAGGCGGGGGGAAAGGTGATATTAATTCAATACAAATCTTTAAATTTTTTTTTTCCTTTTAAAATTTTGCCCACCTCTTTCCTTGGTCAGCGGACCCACTTCATTTTTAGCACTAAGTCTTGTTTTTAATGGATGTGACGTTGGGGGGGAAGTACTAGGCATTGTTTTTAAGAAAGGATTTAGTTAGTAAAGTAGGTTAGTATTTATATTAGTAAAGTTTGTTTTTTTTTAAAGTATTTAATTTAAGTTAGTTTTTCTTTTAGTTAGTATTTTAGATTAGTTTGTTTTTTATTTATAACTTTTTAAATTTAAGATTTGTTTAAAATTATGTTAGTTTAAATTTAGTTTAGTTTAGGTATTAATTAATATTAGTCTTTTTAAAAGAAGAATGTTAGTATGTATTTTGTTGTTAGTTAGGTTGTATTTATAATTAAACTAAATTAGATTTTTTTAAAATTATCATTTAAATTAGTAAAATTTAGTTTTATTAGAATGTGATTAGTAGTTAGTTGTATTAATTAAATTAATATTATTATTACAGTTAGTATTATTTTAATGTTAAATTCTTGATTAGTATAAGTTTTAGAATTATGAGTTGTTAATCATGGAGGGTAATATATATTTAAGGTGTTAATATCTTATTCATTTATTTAGTTTTCTTTTAAATTTAATTTTTGTGGAATTATTATTTGATTAGAAATGTTTTATTATTATAAAGATTATAGTTTTAAATAAGGAAATTGTTATTTGACTAGAAGTTTAGACAAAGTTAAATTATTGATGTGATGTTATATTAATTAGTAAGTTCTTTTTATTTCTAACTTCGAAATAATTTAGATCTGTAATTATTAAATTGTTATCCGAATGATTTAAGAGTATCAATCCTTTTTTTTTAAAGTAAATAAAAGCGACAATGTGTTAAATCTTTAATAAATTGAATTTGGATTTGTTTAAATTAATTAATCAATTTAAACAATGAAAGTTTAATTTGACGAACTATTCATACTCATTGATTACAAACTTAAGTGAAAATGTCAGGACACTGTTAGGGGAATCATGTTGTTATCTTAACTGTTTTAAACTTCTCCACTTAGTGAACTTAATTATTTTTAACTTAAAAAAAAAATCGTGTGTTTTTGCCCCGTATTTTGGGCATGACAATTATACAAAAATGAAAGGGGCATACCCTAGTGAGAATCTAATCAGAGTTTCATAATTTTCTACGTACTTAATAAATTTGATTGAATTATGAAGGAGACCCTTCCGATCTTTGAGGAATGCAGACTTGAGTTGGAGGGTAAGAGTCTTGATTTCATACAGAAAAATACCACAAACTAACCACAAAATGATATTAATTGTTAATCCAAAAACTAGAGGAGGTAAAATCAAAACAAATGTTAAAAACGTCATCCTTGATTGAGAAAGAGAGAATAGAAAGCTGGTACCAAGAGTCGATACAAAGTGAGCATCTAAATTAATTGATCTTTCTTAAATTTAGAAAGTTATTGATGTTATTCTCAATTAGTTTTAGTATGTACTTTGAGTAACAGTCATTAAGTTGCCGCAGATTTTATTGTATTTTAGCTCATATTTTTATAATAAATCTGCAATCACTATTAAAAGAAGATGACACTTATCATCCCCTACTAAACTTATCTCATGTTTGATACAGAAAATACTTAAATCTAAGATAATGCAAAAAGGCAGAGAGCCAAATGGCATGATGTGCAGAATTATATTGGAAATAACCTTAAATTAAGTTTAGATGTTCAGAATTATATTACTCTTACTAGACCTATAACACTAAACCTAAATTTTTGTTAGCCTTAGAAGATCGCTGCGTAACCATATCTAAACTTCATTTATATCGACACTAGAGAGCGAACTAACATCAATTAGGTCTAATTCTATGATATCCTTCTGATGCTACTTGAGTGAGGATAGAGAATCAATTTAAAAACTCCAAAAGACTGAACACCAAAAATAGTGTGACCGATACTAAGTTACAATTCAAGCAGATAATAGTTTTTTACTAGTATCATGAGATTAAAGACCTAATACAAAATCTAAGAAAACCATAGAAATACCAGAGTGAGAGGTCAGGCAAAAAATTGCTAAAAACAATCAAGATGACATAAAAAAAGAAGAGATATTCCGTAAAGACAATTAATTTAAAGATTAATTCCTGACAACCATATCTAAACTTTGTTTATACTAACACTAGAGAGTGAGCTGACATCAAGTAGGTCTAATGCTATGATATCCTTCTGATGCTACCTGAGTTAGGATAGAGAATCAATTTAAAAACTCCAAAAGACTGAAGACCAAGAACAAAGTGATCGCTACTACGTTATAATTCGAGCAAATAATAGTTTTTTACCAGTATCATGAGATTAAAGACCTAATACAAAATCTAATAAAACCATAGAAATACTAGAGCGAGAGGTCAGGCAAAAATTGCTAAAAACAATCAAGATGGCATCAAACAAGAAGAGATATTCCTCAAAGACTTAATTAATTTAAAGATCAATTCCTGACAACCATGTGAATACATATTTACAACCCATCCAAAATTCAAGAGGCTACTACAAAGCCTACCAATAGTAATTTAAATTTACCAAAGAAGCGAGAAACATCCATATAAAAAGCTTCTAACATAGTAGTGGGGGAGCAATAAGCCTCGAAAAGCACTAAAAGCTGAAGAGACCATAAATACACACACACACACACACACACACACATACACACACACACACACGCACACGCACACGCACACGCACATGCACACGCACACGCACACGCACACGCACACGCGCACACACACACACACACACACACACACACACACACACACACAATGGTAGTAGTTACCATTATGTATATCCAAGGAGTGAAAAATTTATGTAGTGCAAAAGAGGGAAGAGAATCAACAAGCGACCATACCTTATAAGAGAAGCAAGCTAAGGAGAACCTAGAACTGGAAAATATATCCAAAAAATGACCAAAAACGAGTTTGATACGATCATTACAGAGGAACGAAGCTGAGTACATCATAATACTAACATACCAACAAATTGAGAAAACATAGCCCTAATACTAAGAGCACCCTACCTATCTAACCAGGATTGAAAAAAGAACTACACAATAGAGCACTTGATAGCCGCCTACTTCTAATAGATCATAATGACTTTAGATATATCATTTGGGTTCTTCAACTAGAAATTGGGCAGGAATTCAAAATTGAACTTCACCCTACTTTTTTTTTTTGTGTTTGGCATGCAGAATTTTAGGGCTTGTAGGTTGTCAAAGACCACCCCAGGCTGAATGTATGCTTTGAACAAATTGAGATAGTTGACAAGCCATTCTCTTTTCTCATCCTTGATTATTCCCATCCACCAGAGGAGGAATTGAATACTGGCCTCCATCTTGGGCCACTCCCGATAAAAGGCTAAGTTTTTGTGGATTACTGGGGAGGGTCGATAGAAGGTTACCTCTAAATCTAGGGAACTTGGGGGGAGTGCCATGTATTTCTCTAGGAGGGGGATACATAGCTTGTCATCGATGCTTCTAACAGCTTGTTCTAGACCCTTCCTCCAAATTGGGTCAAAAATGTTGCAACAGAGTCTGATAATGGCCCATAGCTCCACCCTAGCTCTTGCCAAACAACCAATAAAGGTGCCTATAATATCACTATTAGTCCTCTAGGTATACTCATAGTCAAAAAATCCCTCACCGATGGCTCTTCTTGCAACTATCCTTGTCATGTCATCAACCATTTTAAGGATTTTGCTCCATCTCTCTGGTTTGACATTGCCCCAGAATGCCATGGTTCAATTTTTTGAGGTGTGAAACAAACTTACATTGGAATCCATCCCCAAGGTAAGATTGACTCTAGTGATAACAATAGACAACAACAACCAGAGAATAAAAGATGAGATCAGGAAGAAGGACCTAGAAGCCCTTCCTAATGTGATGTCATAAAATGATGGCACCAACACAAGCCGAGGCACACGGGAGACTTAAAGGTGAAATAATGAAAAGATCCAGAGGAATAAAATAACACAACCATGGAAAGGACGAACAAAAACAAAAGAAGAAAGGTTGCCAACAAACAAAAGAATGCGAAAAAGAAAGGAGAAAAAAAGCATATAATAAAATAAAAAATATAAGAAGACTAAGATAGAAGGAGAAAAATGGCTACCGCTACTAGAACTAAGCGATAGGAATAAAATCTAGCTATTTAAAAATTAGATAAGACTTACCATTAGCCCCTTCATTTGCTAATAGGTCTGCCTACTTATTTCCTTCTCGATAGATGTGATAAATTTGAGTTTCTTCAAATCTATCCATAATAGGGAGGACCTTTGATAGTTTTGAATTCAGAATCCAATTAGGCATGGCTCTCTTCCTTATGGAATTTAATGCAATCTAGGGGTCTCCTTCAATGATAATTTTGGATAGGCCTAGTTTTAAACAAATTAACAACCCCTTTTGCAGGGCTTCAAGCTATGCTAGGTTGTTAGTATTTGATTCAATAGATTTGGCCCTCTTAGCTATCCAAAAGCTTGACTCATTGTTAATGATGCAGCCAATGCTTGCCTTGCCTAGGTTACCTCAAGAGGCCCCATAAAAGTTTAGCTTTGACCAACCACAAGGAGGAGGTTGCCATGTACACGATTCCCTTGCTTCTTGATTTTTATTTTTATAGGCGAGCAGAGGGTTGATAAGATTATTCCATGTTTTCTTAATGAAACCATCCCAACTAGAGAAGGACCCTTCTTCTTTTTGGGACTTTCTAAGTTTAGCTCCTTCAACCTCTCCTTGATTTCTTATTTTTTTACAAAAATATTGTTAAAGTATTCTTTATTCCATTTTAGAATGTTCTCTTCTAGAATTTTCATTTTTGAGACAAAGATATACATTTTGGAACCTTTTAAAGACCCTTGTTTCCATCAGTCTTTTATACACTCATAGAATTTGGTATCACAAAACTACATTTTTTGCCTTTGAATGGATTTCTAATTGGTTTAGAGGGTTCTAAAAAAACCATTCTGAATAGAAAATGATTTGAACCAGCAATAGGTAGGATTGAGGAGTGAAAATTGATGTTAGTTTCACTTAAGTCTCCTTTGAGAAAAAACTTGCCCAGTTTTTAAAAAATATTACAGAAGTCCTTCCTTTTGTTGTTCCATGTGAATTTTTCATTATTGACCAGAATGTCAATCAATTTGTTAGTGTCATACCATAGTTTGAATTCTTTGGAAGCTTGGGAGGTACGTTTTATACCTCCAGATTTTTCCTCCATATGTAAAATTGTGTTAAAATTTCCTCCTAAGAGGATTAACTCAATTTTTTAACTATTAAGAAGATAAGTAATTTCATTCCATAAAATGTTCTTATCTAAATTGTATGTAGGACTATATATATTAATTAGAATGAACTGAAGGTTAAATTTAATGCTTTTAACTCTACAACTTAGCCAGTTATAATTGGATGCTAGAAATTCTAAACTAACTTTCCTAGGATTTCATAAGATGCCTAGACCTCCAAATGTCCCCCTAGATTCCTGTAATATGATGTTCCAACTACCTAGCCTATGTTCTAACCTAGTTCCTTGTTCCTTGTTCAATTTAGTTTCTTGTATTAACATAGTATTAGACTCAAATAATTTTATATTTTATTTTAGTAACCTTTTTTTACTAGGAGCATTTAAGCCCCTAGCATTCCACATGGTGATCTTCATGGCTCCTTGGGAAGGAACTTCCCCTTCCCTATGTTAAAGAGCTGACTATTTTTTTTTCTATTCTTGAGCTTGACCATCTGATTCTCTAAGTTCCTTGAGAGATCTTCTTCCTCTTTTAGATCTTGCCCAACCAAAATTAGTAATTTCATACCTTCCTGATTCATTTTTTATACCTAGGTATTCTGGATCTACCTATTAACTTTTAACATTCTCAGATAACTTTTTTTTTTTGTTTTGGAAAAAGTGGACGAGCCACTATATATATATATATATATATATATATATATATATATATATATATATATATATATATATATATATATATATATATATATATATATATATATATATATATATAGATAATTGGTTCAAGAGCTCAACTAGGAAAGAACTAGAAAGAAAATCCAACATCGTCACAATATTTACAATTGACTAACATCGATATTTACAATCTCACTATATCGATGAACAACACTAACACCAACAAAATTCAAAATTTGTCGAATTTTACATTGTCATCACATAGTAGGCATGGAGGACTCGAATTCAGTCAAGACAAGATTTTCAACAATTTGTAAAACATGCCTAAAGTATGGAAAAAATAACCCAAAAAGATAGAAAGAAACCACTGTGCTATCTTTCTTTCCTTGTCTTCCTTTTCTTCGCTTCCCAACTCTATTAATATCTGCTATGCTATGCTTTGTTTTTCCTTTGAAGCTCTAACCTCCTCCTCTGATGTCTTTCTAGTTAACATGACCTCATAATCCTTATTTAGCTTGTGATCTTCCTCAAAGGACAATAGGTCTCTTTTAAGGTCTTCAAAAGAATAATCCTCTCCTCCCAACTGTAGTATTTGTTACATGAGTTCTTCCTTCTATGAAGTGCTATTATTATCTATGTTTTCAAAATCAAACACTCAGATTAGGTTCTCTGGAAGCCTTTCTAGGTTTTCCTTTTCTTCCTCTTTTAAGATCTCTTCACCCATGACTTCATTCTCCTCTAGCTCTTTATTTAGAAAGTCTTGAAAAGCTTGTACAAGAATATCTCTTGGACTATTTCCTCTAGGTTTACTTGCTATGGGTGAATTTTCAAGTGGATCTCTCCTTGAGAGGGGGGTTTTCCATAGCTTGGTTAGCTTCGTTGGAGAATTCTTATTGGATGTTTTGGTAACCATTGAAGGCTCTTTAGGTTGTTGCTTCAGAGCCTTCATTTTATCCTCTATTTGCATCGCTGAATTATTTCAAAATAAGAGTGAGTTTTCCAACTTTTCTATTTTGTTGAGAGGGTTGACATGACTCTTGGTTTCCTCATTATTCAATTCTAAAGTCACTGAAGTCTACACTTTGTGTGTCTTTAAGGAGTTTTTTCTTTCCTTGGATTTTTTTCTTTTCCTATTGGACTTTTTGCTGCAAACCATTATGCTCTTCAATCTAGTTGAACCTCCATTTTGGATGTATCCAATCATTTCTTTACTTGAGATTTTGCTGCTCTATCTATCCAAACTGGTTGGGTTCTCCAAGCTAAGGTTGAAGTCTTCTTGCTTTGTCATGATTGGCGAGTCTGAGTTTTCCTTGCTCTTAAATGAGATTGGATCTTTATATTTGTTCTTGAGAGGAGGGCTCCCTTTGCTATTTTCTTTGATTTTTGTGTTCTTTTCCTTTTGATAATTCTTATCTTGGAGTATTAGGCTTCTTTCCTTTATTGATTTAGCCTTCTCTGATTCTTCTTTCCCTAATTTTCCTCTTGTAATTGTGAAAACCTTTTCCTCAGATATGTTCTTCTATTTCATTCTTTTATGCCTAATTTTGATCATAGGGTAGGCAGCATTAAGATCTTATGTCATTTGTAGAGTCTTGAAGGAGATTTTACTCTCATCATCCAACTTGATTATTTTTGAGATTTTTCCTTCACTTCTTTCAAAATTTAGATTGTAAATCGATCTATTGGTAATAATTTTGATAGGCTTAACAATTTTATTGTTCACCTTGCATTTGATTAGAATTTTTATATTAGTACAACTTTCAAATGATGCATCTACACCCAACAGGTCTCCCAATGAACACCTTATTCTTCTAATGATATCTATTTGTTTAAACTCTAGAGGCATAGATTTTAAAGAGAACCAGGTTAGGATTAAAAAATCTAAGTTATCTTCATCACAATTTGGAACCCATTCAAAGAACTTAACATCATGACCTTTAAAAATATAACCAGGAGCATATAAGAAGTCTTTTTTCACTCACTTATCACTACAATGTATGTAACTTAATCTTGTAGTATGGTGAGAGATATTTACCTGAAATCCAAAAAAATCCTCAAACCAATCAATAAGGTTATACATCTCTACTCTTGGACCATTCCAGAAGGCAAAGAGACATTGGTGCCAATGGTCTTCACTATTAGAGTCACTAATGATAATGACCTTGTCTTCATTATCGGAAGTAGAGTGACCAAAGGGGCTATATGGTGAAGAGACAAGGAAAAAATGAGAAATGGGTGGAGGCAACCTACGATGTGGAGGAATATAATATTGTGGAGAAGATGGGGCTGGGAGCGAGCCTAAAGAAGCATCGATCCTTAGCAGATCTTGGTCTAGGTCAGATATGGAAATCAAGGGTTTAGAGGCAAAACCTGTTTGCTGGGTGTAAATAGGGTTTAGATTAGATTTTGCATACTTGGTTAAATTGTAAAAATAGATCTGCTTATTTAGACTAAAAGTAGAGTGAATAATAGGATGAGCTTTGCCTGAATGTTGCTACAGGAGGAGATGAAAATGATTGTTGCACGTGTTCTTTGATGAAAGCCTTTGGCTCCCCAAGCTGTTAGGTTGGTATATTTCCTTATTGACTTTGGAGAAATTCTTCTGAATATTACATGCCTCTATTTTTAGCAGACCATCAAGAGTAGCAAAGGATTCGAAGTGTTGACTGTAAATTTATGTTGCTTTTAAAGATTTTCAGCCAGATGTCCCAAAGCTTTACTTCCTTTGAAGATGGTTCTTTTTTTTGGCCTACTAGTTGGTGAAGGCTCACCATAGGCCTTTGGAATCCCTAGTTTTTCCTAAATAATTTCTCTTTAGTTTTCCTTTTTAGATTGGTTTCAAATTAAAATCTGCTTTTTTCACTTTTTCGTAGTTTTTCCTGCTCGCCATTTTTTAAAATTTCAAATTTTTTATTATAAATGTTAAAATAATAAATATTATATTAAAAAGGTCGCATAATTTAATAAGGGAGATAAAACTTTAATTTAATAGAAGTTTATTTTAATTAACTTTCATAAAGTGTGTGCATGAAAATTAAAATATAGTAATTAAAGACAGAGTTTTCGCATGATTGCATGATCAAAGCCTTAATTTGGGGGAAAACTCTTTATTAAGGAAATTAGAGCTCATTTTGAGATACACAGGTTTGGAGGAGCCAATTTCTGAAAAGAGGGTTTTCAAAGGAAAAGGAAGATTCTTGCTTGTTTGTGCATTCATTGTTTTAGCATTAGATCCTGGTAGGATCTTGTGGTTTTGTTTAGTAGTTTCTCATTCTTCAAATTCTTGTCTTCTTCGTATCTTTTGTGTTTCTATTTTAAAAAATTCTCTAGGTTGAAACTCTTGTTTGAGAAAATTGATTTCCATTATAGAATTGTCTGTGATTTAATCTGAAAACTTTAGTAAGTATTGAACTTTAGGGTTTTCAAAACCTAATGAATTATGAAATTCACTTTTGTATGTGCTTTATGTGACGTGTGATTTACCGGTGTTGGGTTATTTTGGGTTTGACTTAGCTTTGGCTAGTCAGGATGTTTACCAGAGGCTCAAGAGTTTTATTTTGTGATGTCATGATGATGTTTTGATCTTGATCTTTTATACTCAACCACGGTAATGTGTTTGGTATGCTCTGTGAGATATTTTGATGTATTGATTGTTATTTCTTTCCTATGTTCTTGTGTGAAATTGAGGTGAATGGTGTGACCTATCTGATATAACCTTTGAGTCTTCGATCAGTTGTATTTGGATTGCTTTCTGGTCACTTTTATAGGATTGAGATGTTTTTCTAATTTGTCCTTGGTGATGTCATGTTATGGCATGTTTGACTTAACCATTTTGAGTCTTCAGTCAATATTTTTGTGATGCTTTCTAGTTGCTCATAGAGAACTGATGTGTTATTGTGAATTATCATTTGATTCTTTCCAGTCACTTGTATAGGACTGAGGTGATTTACTATGATTCTTTGATTTTTACTTTTATGAGCCTAGGGTAGGTAATCTGTATGTTAAGTTGGGAAGTGGCTTGCAATAGAGGTCAGGGTCCAAAGTGGTTGCTAGGGTAACCCATTGTAATTAGTTTAATAAGTGATAGCATTTCATTAAATGGGTTTAAAATGAATTAATAAGATATTGGTACCATAGAAAGTCACTAAGGGGCTAGAGGATTAAAAGACTAGCCAGGTAACCTTAGAGTTGACTCGTTAGTATGCCTTGTCAGTATGAAAGGATACTAGTGCTTCATAGAGTCACTAGGGGGCCAAAGGATTAAAAGACTAGTTGAGTAACCCTAGAGTTGGTTTGTGCGATGACAGTTGCCTACTAGCAGTATAGATTTCGTACGTGTCTTTGTGTGCCTCTGGGTCTAGATATTGATTTATCTTGGAACCTTTGAGTTAGATTAATTTTAGGGTTTCCTAGACTTAGAGATTACTTTTAATTTTTGGATTGATATGTCATTTGGGACTAGAGACTATCTCCTCAGTGCAATGGGAGTGGGCCTTTTTGGGTTACCACATAGTCGGGTGGTAGTGCTTTTTACTCTTACCATTGAGATCCGTCCGTTGATGTCGTGGCTTGAGTTTCTGTCTGCTTCTCCTTTCATTCTATCTTTGTCATTATAATGGATGGTTATGTCTTTATGATGGATGGTTTCACTTATTGTATTGTATTTTGTTTCATGGATTCGAAAGGGATGATGTAACCTACTTTTATAAATGTATATTCTTTTAGCCTTTCATACCCTGTGACATGTATAGTGGATGATTGAACATTCTGAAGTTTATTGCCAAGTGGCACTTGGAACAAATGTATATTATTTAAATGGACTTTGGACTTTTAATTATTCTTTCATGTGGATGTGGTATTTGTTAGACTTAGTATTAATTAAATTTAAATGTGACTCAACGTCTTGGGATCCTTAAGGAATGTAATCTGTAATGTTTTCTTATGTATGATTGTATGTTATTGTTCCCACTACTTTGTGATTGATGTGTATGTTATTCTTTCTTTAAAAAAAAAAAATGTTTGACAAACTTAATAAAACTTTAGGTTAATTCTTTTGGATCCTTTGGTGGGGCATTACACAATACCTTGTGATTATTCAATCCATGTATATAGGAAACTTCAAAACCTTAGGAAAAGAGAGGTGGATGTCAAAGCTTACAATGAGGAGTTCTACAAGTTGAGCATTGAGGTAGGTCACATGGAAGATGTTGTTGAGAAGATGGTTAGAGAAATCAACATGTTGAGATTCAACCTACAAGATGAGTTAACTTGGATAAACCCAAGAACACTAGAGGAATGTTACCAATTAGAAAATAAGGTTGAAGATAAATTTAAAAGAAGGAAAGAGAAGTAGAGTAGAGGTATGTGAAACACAAATTCTCTTGGTAGATGATAGTTCTAAGAGTTTGAAAGAGAGACAAGTAAATATAAAAAAATAAATCACAAGACTAAGGGGTAGTTTGGCAAGAAGACCCAAGAATAGAGGCAAATTTGGAGGCCCAAGAAGAGGAAAACAGTACATTCATTAGGAAGTTCTACAAGTGAAATAAATTTGTAGGCCACCAAGCATGACAATGTCTTGAGATTCAATCCACTAATTTATTTGGACAAAGAAGAAATAAATTTGCACAAGGAGTGGATAGTGAAAGTGTAAGTTCTCCATCACTTAATGCAAACCCAAAAGTTGGTGAGCCTCTCATGATGAGGAGAACCTTAATAAAAGTGTCCATGGAGAAGGAACCCCCTACAAATAAAATTACTCTTTAGGAATACATGTAAGTCACAACGTAAATGTTGCAAAGTTGTTGATTTAGATAGAAATGGTAGAGAAGTTAAAATTGAAAAGAATTCCACATACTAATCCTTACAAAGTCTCTTGGTTAAATAAAGGTCACCATGTTTTGGTGAATGACCAAAGTTGGGTAGATTTCAATATAGGGTATATAAGGATATAGTTTTAAGTGATATAATACCTTCCATCGACTCCTTGGTAGACCATGATAATTTGATAAGTATTCTGAGTATAATGGAAAGAGGAATACTTATGAGAGAGAAGGATGGGGTCTCATATTCCATGACTCCATTAAAGGAGGAAGACCAAGGAAGAACCATGGGATGTAATGTGATGATGGTGGGTAGGAAGGAGTTCACACATACTAGAGAAGAGAAGGACATGGCCATTGTAGCCATTCAAAAATCTGAAATTTTATGACGATAGAAATGAGGGATGGTTTGATGTTTAGGATCCATGGTTTTTTTAAGAAGTATACAAATATTGTGGAAGGGGAGATTATCCCCTCTTTTCCTTCAAAAGTAGATATTTTCCATTAAATTAAATTAATGCTTAAGGTTGATATTTATGATCATGCAAAACCTAAAGAGATATAACATGTGGATAAGATGATAATAATCAGTGAAAATGTCAAGGATAACCCTCAAAGAAACCTACTTCAAATTTTATCAAGAAAAAGGTCCATTTGTAAGGCTACAAGGAACAATAGAGATCTATGGAGGATATCCTTTGTATAATGGAAATACAATTCTTCCAAGTGGTTGTTTAAGATACTATGATCATTTCTACCCCTTCTCTGCATCAATATCCCTTCTTCAACATTTTGGGTGGTTTTTGCTACCTATAAATACAGCTTAGGGCTTCTATATTTTCCCAATTATCATAGAAAAAAGATATAGACTGATAAGTGGGAGATAATTTCCATAGTAAGTCAAATTGTGATATTGCTACTAGGATTTAATTGTGTGATTTTGAGTCAAACTCATTGACTCATTGAGTCAAAATCACACAGTTAAATCCTGATAGCAATATCACAAATTGACTTGTTGTGGAAATTATCTCCTACTTATCAATTGATGAGCTTAAGGGGATTTCTAGTGAATGGTTCGTAAGGCACAACACTTGGTGAAGTTTTTGCAAATGGGGTTGCAAGCTTTGGGTTTAACCATGGAGGAAACTCCATAATTAAGCACACTCTGGCTGGAGTAGTACTGGGATGGGTGACCTCTCGAGAAGTTCCGGTGCTTCACCCCTATGAGCATCGCCTAGATCCAATGAGTGCTAAGTGTTCCATTTATTCTCATGAGTGATGGATTCATGTTGAATCACTACTCATGAAACATGGTTTAATGAGTTTGACTCAAAACACATAGTTAAATCCTGATAGCAATATCACAAAGATATAGACTCTTGGATACAAAACCATAAATTCCTTTCCAAGGAATGCACTAGGCAGAAAAAAATCACTTGCTAGTTTTTGTAAGCTTGAGACCACTAAAATTATTCACAAGAGTATGTTGTGTAAAATTGAATTCCTTTATCTTCTCTTTCAACAAAAAACACTACAAACTTCAATTGGAAAAATGTGAAAAAGCTAGGGATTCTTTCCTTTTCAATTAATCTAGCATTAATGACAACACTCTTGAGCTTGGAAAATAGTTGTGCACAAAATTGAAAGTAGGTTATCGATGCATCCATGCCAAAAAAGATTGAATGATGTGACCAAGTTTGACCTCCATTGTGTACATAAAAAAGTTGATTAAGTTACCCCCCATGGTCTTGCATCACATGCCCATTTAGTTTACCCTCATGGGGAGGTAGGACCAACAAAACAACTTGAAATCTATTTTTATAATTCTTTCCCCACACCCACACAATATTTGTTTCAACAAGGTATTACCCTATACGAGGTAGGGTATACCTATCTGTATTCATCAATAATTAACTTTTTAAACTCATACACACCTGTCTTGGACATCTCAAACTTTGGTTGATATTCACAAGGATTTGGGGCCCATTACTAGCACATCCTCTCATTTGTTTTCTTAACACCCTACACATTTATGATTGACTATATTCCTTTGAGATTTTACTTGCGGGGATGCAAGGCAGTACAATTAAAACAAAACAAAAAATTGTCACATAAATAGTACCACATCTACCCATAAATAGAGATTAACCTTTTTTTGTCACCATTGCAAAGATGTAGGTAAAAAAATACACATGAAAGTAACTATAACTTGGTCTCCCAAACATGACATATCTTAACATACCAAGGATTTTGGATGGGGTGCAACATATCAGTTAAACTGATAAAACCTAAGTGATGAGATGGGAAGGGTCAATTTCCTAACAACAAATAGCTATTCATTTTATTTTTCTAACTGGCCAGGAATGTCAACACTAAAATTGAACATGAGTTGCTAAGGTTAAAAGGAGTTATATTTTAAACTATTTTTCAACTTGAAAATATCACTAGGGCAATTTTAATTTCAATTTTGACCAGTGAATGGTAAAAATTGAGCAGTCCTAATAGTATCTTCAAAGAATCCAATGGAAGTCCCCTCCTCATCTTGACTATAACATTTAATTGTCCTTGAGGAAGAGAAATACCATTTGAGTAATATGAAATATTCAACATTCAAGTAGAATAGGCCATGCCGCCCCCTAGTTTTGACACAAAATTGAGAGTGCAAATTGAGGATCCTTCTCCTCAGAGAGATCTTGTTGCTTTAAGATGAATAGATGTTATAACTGAAGGTGTATTTTTGACAACTTGTGAAGATGTTATCAATGATGAAAACTTCATCCAACAAAAGAAGCTGAGATAATTTCTCATAAAAATATGGTTAGTGGGTTGCTAAAGAAGAGGACAATTGAGTTTGTAAGGATTGGAAGAAAAAGAAATGCCAAACATATTTCCCTATCTTACAACTTCAACAAGTCTTTAAAATAACTAACAGGAGTTTGATTTTCATGTCATTTTGTTTTAAGTTTATTTTAATTTTAGATTTGAGGGTTATAATTCTTTATTCTCAAGGTCTCTGAAGTCACTAAATCAGATATAGGGAAATTCATTTGAGATCATACATATACTAAATTTTATGATGTTGAGAACATATTAGTTGTGAATTCCATTTCAAAAGCATCTAGGAATAGGGTATTGATATAAGGACACTTACCTAAGTTTCACAAAGCCTAACATACATAGGATTGTGATAAGCTCCTTCTCTTTAATCAAATCATGTCAAGTTAGCCACTGATCCAAATCTCCATCTATTGAATTTGGCTATTTTATATAGGTTATTTAAGAAATTAGTTAGAGAAACCAACATATTGGGAACTTCACTGGGGATTAAACATAAACATCAATCTAGGGACATGAGAAAAAAAGGTGTTTACACAAAAAATATTTTCCAGTAGCTCAACTAGTTTTTGATTGGAGGCAAGTTCAATACACTTTGTTTCTCATCTCATTACCACAAGTTGGGATATCAGAGTACATACTGGGGATTTTATCAGAGTTCATTTTGCATTGGTCAAAGAAGAGGAGCTAGATATTACTATTCAAAGAATGCTTCAAAGGCCGCCTCACATAGTCAATTTGAGAAACCACAATTCCTACAATCATTTGTTTTAAAGTAATTCATCATAGATCCTAAAAATATCTCAATATTCTTTGCAATTCCAAACAAGTTTTGTTCAATTTTATTTCCCTAAACTGAGGGTGGTCTCTTTTTATCTATCAACCAGTTGGCTTAAGGTGTTTAGGGATTATAGTCACTCCTAAGAAGGGAATGGTAAATTTATGAGCACATATTCAAGCTAAAAAAAATTCAATTTAGGAACTCTAAAAAAATTTTTAAAGCCTAAGCAATCACATATGTCATCTCCAAATCCTCTAAATCCTTTCGATGAAGAACAAGTCACTGCAAATATAAAGAAAACACCTACAAATAACATGCATGAAAGATTAGTATAACAAGTTGAAATATCTTCTGCTTGGTCTCCTACTAACTCCTCACCTATTTTCTTCTAGTTTTGGAGTCAACATTGATGTCAGGATTTCAGAAGATCATACTACGGTTGTTTGGTTGCCTCATATTGGTTCTTCCCTAGGTACCACTTATTCATTGAGTCCTTTGGGGATTTTTGTTTCTTGTGGTGCTTAAGATCCCTTTAGTGAGTGTTGTCACTGGGATGGGAACTTTTTCTCTATTTTTCCTTGTGGGCAATAAAAAGTTTCATCTACTACTTCTCAAACTTGCATTTATTGTTGTGAATATTGCTCCCCAAACACGACCAATATTCAATAACTTCACATTTTCAACTCAAAAATTTGCAAATGCTCAAGCTCCCCGTTCTCAAAATTTGAATGCCAAGACTTTGAAATTTCATACAAAAACAACATTTGTGCCCATTGCACTTGTCTTAGTCTCTTGCTCCAATGCCTTAAAATTTTGGCAAACCTCCTTTAGGGTAGTAGAATTGCAGGATGATCCTTTTGAAAGAAAACACAATTCACAACATCACAATTGACAACCAAATGGGAATCCATTTTTATAAGAAGGTATTAGCCCCCAAACTCAATTTCAAGTACATAAACAAGCACATTCTAGTCAAATAGGTCAACGACAACAATTTCAATACTAACAATAGCATGGGTAGAAATAAAATTTGCAAAATTAGTGATATAGCATAATTCAATTGAGATCATACATATAATTGATGTTCTTATGTTGAGAACATATTTTTTGCAACACCCATTCAAAAAGGAACTAGGAATAGAAGGGTATTGATATAGGTACACTCACCTAGGTTTCATAGAGCCTAAAGAGTAGCGGATTGTGGTTAGCTCATTATCCCTAATCAAATAATTCAAGTTGGCTTGATCTAAATCCCTATTGACTGAAATTAGCTACTTTATAGGGGTCATTTGGGAAATTATTTTGAAAAACCAATAAGAACTATTAAATACACTTGTCAAACTAACTGGGAAAATCTTGTAATGTGCCAAAGAAAATATTGCCTACATAGCAAGTGGCACATTTATGTCCGTAGTCATGAAATCAAGTAGTACAAGGTGCTAACAATTGGTTTGAATAGAATTGAAATCATACCATACATCAATGTGGATTTTAAATAAAACCATGCTAAAAACACCACCACCCCCTACAACTATCTCAAATGAGGAAGTTTGATTGTAAAAAACACAACCTAATTTCAACAACACTAATCCTCCTTTTGCATTCATCCTATTGCTTCTTCACCCCTTATAGAAACCATGATAATTTATCCATCTTTTACTTTTCACATTGCATTTGAAATTGAAATGTTTGTTGGGTGTATGAAGCCCAATCATTTTTAATAATGATTACTGTTGTTTGGGAAGGTTTTTTTTACTAACATGTAACATTTCTTGGTAGAGAATTGTTCTCCAATGCTTATTGATATATTAGTAAAAATATTTAATCTCCCATATTTGTTTTCTTGTTGTAGATTGATATTAGTTTTAAGTTTTGAGACAATTGTTGATTGTATTGAGAGATTAATAAAAATTGAGAATCCCATGTTGATAGTGGATGTTGTCTGCAAAAATGAGCTAGTCTAAATTTATCTGTCTTTTGTTCCTTTTTGTGTTGTGCATTTGTTTTGTTTAATTTAATTTATTTGTGTACTTTTTAAGCTTGGAATCTACAATTGGTATAAGAGACAAGTTAAGAAGCTCCTTGTAATAGCTCAATGGTGAAGTTGGTTGGAAATAATAATTTCTAGAAGAATGGACAAAGTGGACAAATGAAAAATTGAGAAGTTTGATGGGCAAAATTCAGGTTATGGAAAGTGCAAATGGAGTTGTAGAAACCTAAAATTGGGCACATCTTTTAATCGGGGCTTTCACCAAATTAGCAAGGTTTTAAGGTTAAAATCATATGTATTTTGGAGAATTGAGGATAAATCAATCAAATTTGAATTAAATCAAAAATTCAAATTAATCAACTATTTGAACCCATTTGAAATTTACACATGAAATTCAATTTTAAAGAAATTAAAATGGCCATTTATCCTCAAAAATCAAATTTATATTAAAATATCTCCAAAATCATATTTTAATCAAAATGGGGACACAAAAATCATATTTTAATTCACATGGACCCAAAATAATAATTTAAAATTTGAAGTGGGAGTCTCCATTATGAATATTTTATTCAAAGTGGATCTCATGGATATTATTATTTTATTCAAATAATAATTTAACAATTGAGTGGATTCTCCATAATGAATATTCTATTCAAAATAGGTTCATAGATATTATTATTTTATTATTTAACCTTTTACCCTTGGTAAAAACCAAACCTTACCCCAACCCTTTGAAAAATCTATAAATACAAGGTATTTTGAGAGTTGAATCATCAAGTCTTCATGCATTGTTATTATAGTCTCAATTCTAGAGCATTTTAAGAAAATCAAGTTTTTATGCATTGCTATTATAGTTTCATTTTAAGCATTTCAATCAAGTTTTTATGCATTTTTATTATACTTTCATTTAGAATCAAGTTTTTATGCATTGTTATTATAGTTTCATTTTAATTCATAGTTTTGCATATTCATGCTAGTTTTGCATTAGTTTCATTTTTCATCCCACAATATCCCATTCTAGGATGTCACTGAGATGCCTGATCTAGAAGGAATTTAGCCATCATAATTAGGGAGACACGAGATGCTTTTTAAAGACTTAATTTAATAGTTTGTTTTTCAATTTCATTATCTTTGGATTTGCTATCATTTCAAGTTTTCATTCTAATATTTCATGAATATGCTTTATATTGATGTGTGTGTGTGTGTGTGTGTGTGTGTGTGCGCGCGTGTGCTAATCCACTAAAGTTTGCATTATCTAAGGTTTGATTTGCATAGGTACATCATTCAAGAGCACACAAAATGGCATCAATTGTAGGGCATGAAAGCCTCATTATATTGTTTTTGCAAGTTTGAAGAAGCTTTGAGAAGATACCCAACAATCATCATGTTTGAAGGAGCATTTGAGATACCTCTTCCTCTTATCCATATTATTCTTCTTCTCTTTCTCATCTTCTTCTTCCTTCTCATGTTTTAAAGTTAATTTTTTTAATCAAAATTCCATTTTATAATCTTTTTATGATTTTTCATAAAAATCATAAAAATAGATCAAATCAATGGATATTGGTCTAAATTTTTTATTGAAGGTTATGGACAATAGGGCGAAATCACATGCAAAATTTCAGATTTTTCTGATAAAGCCTCTATTTTATATAAATTTTTTTATGATTTTTCATATGCAAATTATTTGGGCATGCAAAACAACGTATTTTGCTCTAAAATTTTACTTGAAAGTTTTGGAAAATGACTTGCAACTACAATTAAAAATTCAGAGTTTTTAGAGCAATAGTCAATTTTTAATAATTTGTTTATGATTTTTCATTAAAAAAATCATTTAGCATCCAAATCAATGAATTTTGATCTCAATTTTTTTGCAGGTTTGGGATGCTTGTAGGAGCCTACTATAAAAACTTCATAATTTTGTGATCAAACCTCTATTTTGAATTAAAAAATTTAATGGTTTTTGATAGACAAATTAAATTTGTGACCCAAATCATGGAATTCTAATTTGAATATTTTATCACAGGTTTGGGATGCTGCCAAGAGGTTTTTGCTACAAAATGCATGTCAAAGAAAAAATCATAAACAAATTTGCTAACTCATGCTTGCAGGATGTGTAGTCAAAGAAAAAAAAAAAAAAAAAAAAAAAGGAAAGGTGAAGACCCTAAAAAATGCACCTAGCCTTTGCTAGCTTTGAATAAGGTAAGCCTAAACCTTTCATTTTTCTTTAAATTGTGACAATTCAAAGTTCTACACTTAGATAAATCAAAGAAGTTGATCTCTAAAATTTCGTTGGAAGTAGGGCCATGCTCTCAACTCTTTGAGTTGATCAAAATGTCAAATATTCCAAAGAAATCTATAAAGAGCAATTTGAGAAAGAACAAACACATAGACTAAAACAATAGTGTTCAAAATATAGCCTTCCTCAAGTTTTCTCGCAAGAGATTGCGCCAAACCTCCTTTGCATTGGTTGTAAGTTTTCTTTTTTAAGAGAGGTAAAGTTGAACATTATTGGGGATCTACCACTAAAATTGTAGGCACAAGCCTATTGAGAGCCATTCATAGGAAGCCATTTTTAATTTTTAGGTGTGTTTATACATTTTCTATCTTTTTTGTGATTTGCTGAGGTTGAAAATACTTTTGGGAAATTAAAATGAACATTTTAAAAGAACAACTTTCAGACAAATTTGAGACCAAAAAAACCACAAATGACAACATTTGAACAATCAAACAAAACATTTCTAAATTCCTACAATGCATCTAAGGAAACAAATGCAAATAGTGAGTACTTGCACTTCAAATCTTGAAAATCAAAAATTAGTTTTGGATACCCTTGTTCCTAATCTACATGCTATAATTTGAACAAACCAAAAGATTATAAATCATCACAACTAAGCAAGACATTATTCCGCTATCTTGTTGTCTACAAAAAACTAAGTTCAAGTCCAACCAAACACACCATCACCAAGTTTCTTGATAGTTAATAATAGGATAGTTTACATCCTTTATCTCCAACTTTAAAGGACTTGATTTGATCTATCCTGTTTGAGTGACTTTTCATCTTGCTTAGACATTTCATCCCTATTTGGTCCCAAGGCTTTTCCTCACTTTGCAACATGAAGATGCATTATTAAGGTTATACTTACTACTCATGTCATCAAGAAAATATGTTAGTACCCCAAAAACAAGAGGCAAAAAACCCATTACTTTGAGAACATGAGTAGCAAGAACGGTTGCTACATGCACAAGTGCAAGATTATCAAGACAAGCTATGACCACAAGTTCCTCACAATTGTCAAATGCTATTGAGCCTAAAATTGAAATCAACCCCTCATCTATTTTCACTAATCCGATATATACCAATCAAGAATCTGAAACAAACCAAGTCGAACAAGAAGACCAAGCAAAACAATCCTCAACAAAAATGGCCTTCCAAGGGTCACCAGTAAGCGATGAGTATTATAACAGGAAAATTGATGAATTCCAACAGGACCCTGATTTGCTTGATGTCATGAATAAAATGTTCGAAAGGAACAAAGAATGATAACTTTTATTTCTTGTAGAACAACAAGCCAAATTCCATTCTAATTTTGACATAAGCAATATTAAGAAGGATCATGGAGACACTCCTTTTGAGATTATGGCCCAATGAATGCGAGACATGGAACTACAAATGAGTGTCCTCTGACAAGAAAAAGCACAACCAACACGTTTTAGTGTAGAGAAGATATATCCCTTCCCATTTGGTAAATGAGTCATTTTGGTACTATTTCCTCCAAATGTGCAAATTCCAAAATATGACAAATAACATGGAACATATGATCCTCAAGATCACCTGCGACAATTCTACATGACAAGTATGGAATTTCTACATGAGACAACTTATCTAATGAGGTTGTTTCCAAGAAGCCTAAGGAGACAAGCCATGGAATGGTTTTCCAAATTTCTCCCAAACATCCAAACTTTTGAACAATTGGCCTAGTTATTTGTCATGTAGTATGCCTACAACATCAAGAAACCAATTATCGTGATTGATCTTTGTAATACAAAACAAGCTTCTAGTGAGTCCTTTCAAAACTTCCTTCAAAGATGGTGACAGGTGTTCGCCAAATACAATCGAAACATTCCAGAGAATGAAAAAATTGTCATTTTCATGAATTGCCTTGTCAAACCTATGAGATATTGGTTGCAATTACAATGTCCTCAGAAGTTTGATAAAATGCTTGAAAAAACCACCAATGTTGAAGTAAGCTTAATCGATAATGATAGCCTCAAACTTTCTAGAGATCGGAAAGGATTTTCTAATAGTTCTTCAAGTTCCAATGACTCCACCAATAACTCTAAGCACAAATTAAAAACTACATGGAAAAATACTAATAAATATTTGGTTAATGATGGAGTTGTTGATGCCAACAATCTTCCCACAATGTGTCAAGTTCATCATCTTCCATAAATGATAATGTCAATGCTAGCAATGCTATTCAATGTGATAACAATTCCCCATTTTATCGACATAATGACCAAAATATCTCCAACAATTCAGTGTCATACAAGAAAGTTCCACCAAATGTCTTGAACAATAAAATGTCGTACAATCAAGTTCCTTCACCACAAGGGTGTTGGAATACAAACAACAATGGATGGGGGGGGGGGATTAGTGAATCAGTGGTTTAAAACACTTTTTAAAACTTGAAACAATTACAAGTTATAAAAATTTAGCACATGAACAAGATAGTTAATGAATAACAAAGTGACACAATATTTTAACATGGAAAACCCCTTAGGGTAAAAAAACACTTTGAATCTAAAACTTTATTGACCTCTTGGGCAAATCTTTTAGAGCTACAACTTTGGGAAGCACCAACACCCTGTTTTAGAAACACCAATTTCAAGGAACACCAATCCCTTATGCCTGAAGTACCAACTTCATGAATACAAAAAGCACCAAATTCAAAAATGAACAAGTGATATAAAATTAGAGGATCATCTCTATTACAACACAAATCATGAATCACTAGTTTCAACTTCTTGTTGAAAACACAATGCACAATATACTTCTATTCTCCTCAAAACATCCAATATCCAAATATATTTTCTTTTTCCATTAAAAGATCTGATCAAATACTAATATGAATGAATGAAGCAACAATATAGAACCCTTCTTCTACCTCTGATAAAAATTTTCAATAAAAATCAAATCACAAATATGAAAATAGAAACATAAAGCATTACCCTCTTCTTTGCTGTTAAAAATCTACTTGCAAACTGTTTGGTCTACAAGGAATTCCACACCAATTTTGCAACTTCTATCAAAACCACCTGTTGGATGTTTTAGATTAATGTATCCTCTACTTATAAACCAAGAAAGTCAAAATTTTGGAGGCAGTTACATGCTCCAAACTTCTGTTAGACCAAAGCCGCTCAAAATTACCAAGACTGTCATAACAATTTGGTTCCTATTTTTGATAAACAAACTTTTTCTCTTTCCATACATGTGTTTATGCAAAAACTAACAAAGACCCATTTAAGCTAACTTTGAGACCTTTTCAAAAAGGTATGATAGTTGAGGTCTATTTGATAAAAAAGCTTGCCGACTTTCTAATAGACCAAAACTATTTTTTTATATCCATTTTCAAAAACAATGTGAACATTAAGAGTTAATTGTATAACACTTAAGTATTTGTCTTGAATATGTTTTGAACAATATTGAAGGACATGAAATAAGATAATTGCATGATGTTAGCCATACCATATGCTCATTATATTAGCCATATCATATGCTTATTATTGACATCAATGACAACAATCAAAGACCAAATACTAAGGGTTCAACATAGTCCCCCTTTGGCATTGATGTCAATACCAACTTCCACTTGTATATCCATGTGTACCTGTATATCTTATATCTGTACTTGTATACTTGTATATCCATGTGTACCTATATATCCTGTATCTATACCTATATACCTATATATCCATCATGTAGACATCTTCTTCATTTTTCTCCCCTTTTGACATCAATGAAAAAGGAGATATACCAAGGTTTTAGTGTAACAAAAAGATAAGAAAAATATGCCCCCCCTGAAACCTATCACTCATTTATGAACTTATGCAAGAGAAGAGAGGGATAAAACCCCCAATCTTGTTCTTAACCCTTCAATTATGGCTCTTGAGAGAGGTTTTGTAAATATGTTAGCAAGCTGATCTGAAGAAGGAACACATTCTAATTCAACATTACCATTCAAGACATGTTCCCTTATGAAATGATAATGAACATCAATGTGCTTCGTGTGTGAATGCATAACTGGATTCTTATAAATACCAATTGTACTCTAATTATCACAATAGATAGGAACTGGTTTAAACACTATTAATTTCATATCTGATAAAGTTTAAACCATCCAAAGAACCTGTTGACAACAAGAACATGCAGCTATATATTCAACCTCTACAGTAGAAAGTGTAGTATATTCTTGCTTTTTACTATGCCAACACACTAGCCTGTTACCCAAGAAAAATGTTGCTCCTGAAGTGATTTTTCTTTCATCTAGACAACTTTCCCAATCTAAGTCAGTATAAGCAACAAATCTAAAATTATCATGTTTAGGATACCAAATCCCATAATCTAAAGTGCCCTGAATATATCTAAAAATTCTTTTAATTGTTACAACATGAGATTCTTTAGGTGAAGATTGAAATCTTGCAACCAAACATATAACATACATGATATCAAGTCTTGAAGCTATGAGATATAGTAAACTACCAATCACAGATCTAGAAGTAGTTTGACCAACATTAGGAGAATCATCATTTTTAGTAATTTTACATCCTGCTATCATTGGTGTTCCCATAGGCTTACAGTCTTCTATATGAAATTTCTTTAACTTTTCTTTTGCATACTTAGTTTGGGATAAGAATATACCATTTTCCAACTGAGAAATTTGCAAACCAAGAAAATAGGATAGTTCCCCAAGCATAGACATTTCAAATTCAGATTGCATAAGCTTTGAAAAACCTTGACTTAAAGCATCATCATTGAATCCAAATACTATATCATCAACATAAACAAGAACAATGAGAGCATCATCACATGTACCATATATGTACAAATTGCTATCAACACCACTTCTTCTAAAGCCATTTTTTATAAGATACTAATCCAACCGAGAATACCAAGCCCTTGGGGCTTGTTTCAAACCATAAAGAGCCTTTTTTAACTTGTAGACATGATTAGGATAGTCTTTGTTCTCAAATCCTTTAGGTTGATCCATATAAACCTCTTCATCAATACAACCATTAAAAACTATCATTTTAACATCCATTTTGTACATTTTAAAGCCCTTGAAAGTTGAATATGCAAGAAAGATTCTTATTGCTTCAATTCTAGCCACTGGTGCAAAAGTTTCATCAAAGTCCACACCTTTTATTTGTGCATAACCCTTACAAACCAATCTAGCCTTGTTCCTTGATATCTTTCCATTTTCATCAAGTTTATTTCTAAAAACCCATTTAGCACCTATTACATTGGTCTAGGCATTAATTTCCAAGTTTTATTTTTTTCAATTTGACTTAGTTCCTCTTCCATAGCATTAACCCAAAACTCATCCATAATAGCTTCTTTATATGATTTAGGCTCAATTTGAGATAACAAATAGAGATTAACACGTTCACTAGATATAGTTTTTGTTCTCATTTGAATACCTACATGTTTATCCCCTATAATTTGTTCTTGAGAATGATGCTTCTTCAATCTTGTTTCTATAGCCTTTGTACCTATGGGTTCTGGTGTTTCTATTTGATCTTTTTTCTCTTCTTCAGCTTCAACAACTTTATTATCTGCTTCTTTCAAGTCTTTATCACTATCTTGTAGAAAACTATTATCCATTCTTATTTCCTTTTTATCCTGCACAACTTTGTCCACTTTCACATGTATAGTTTCAACAAGTTTATTCAACCTTTTATTAAAACATTTGTATGCTTTACTTCAAGAAAAATATCCTAAAAGAATTCCTTCATCACATCTTGAATCAAAGCTTCCTATTTTATCATCAGAATTCTTAATGAAGCATCTACTTCCAAAAATTCTAAAATGCTTAACAAATGTAGAATGTCCATACCATAACTCATAAGGAGTGTACTTAGTTTTTACCCTTAGTTGTGCCATGTTTAAAATAAATACTACTGTTTGAACTACTTCTTTCCAATACTTGTTTGGTACTTTAGATTCATCTAACATAGTCCTTGCCATTTCTTTCACTGTTTGGTTCTTTCTCTCAACAACTCCATTTTGTTGAGTTGTCCTGGATGCTGCATATTGTCTTTTGATGCCATGTTTTTCACAATAATCAACAAATTCATCTGAAGTAAACTCACCACTTTTATCTGATCATAAGCATTTAATCTTCATGTTTGACTCATTTTCAACCATTTTCCTGAAAATCTTAAACATTTTAATGCCTCTGATTTATGCTTTAAGAATGTTACCCATGTCATTCTTGTATAATCATCTATAGAAAGCATGAAATACTTTTCACCATTTAATGAAATTGTCCTTGTAGAACCACATAAATTGATATGTACAAATTGCAATGGTTTAGAAGCATAATATTCTTTTGAAGGAAAAGATGCCTTTGTTTGTTTACCATGTTGACACCTTTCACAAATAACATTCTCTGGCTTACTTATACATGACATACCTCTTACTTTTTGATGCTTACTAACTTTTACCAAGTTGTCAAAATTCAAGTGCCAAAGCCTTTTGTTCCATAACCAACTTTCATTCACCTATCCCATAAGACAAGTATCTTCATGATTGTTAATATTTGTGATATCTTTTAAATTGCATACATTCCCTTTAGATCTTTTACCTGATGCAACCAACTATCCAGATTTTAATTTGATTTGGCAATCATGGTCATCAAAAACAACTTCATATCCATGATCACAAATTTGACTAACACTTAGAAGATTGTACTTTAATCCATCAACATAATACACATAATGAATGGACATTTTGTCACTAAGCATCAAAGAACTTAAACCTCTAATTTGCCTTGAAGAATCATCACCAAAACTAACATTGTCGCCTTTGTAGTTAATCAATTTGTCAAACTTCATTCTATCTCCCGTCACGTGTCTAGAATAACCACTATCAATTATCCAAAAGTCTTTTTCTTTAGAATGTAAATCCATTTGAATAAACATAGACTTATTAATCTCAGGCCTCCATATCTTAGTCATTTTAATATTAAATTCTTTATCAACTTGTAGATTAGCATAAGATTGATCATTCTGAAATGACTTAGTATTGCAATTACTCATAACATGACCAAAGAGATTGCATTTGTAACATCTTAGACTATTCATTTTAGGAAACAAATAACCAAAATGAAACTTTGAATGCCTCCTTGACATGTATCTACAATTACTTATTCCATGTCCATATTGATGACACATGAAGCAATACCCATCAAAGAAAGAAGTGAACTTGTTTGAGTATCTTTTACCCATGAATGAAGTGATTGATGTAACCTAATTTTTATCATTATAAATCTGATTAAAATATGCATATTTACCTGCATTTGATGTGGTAGCATTCTAATTTGTATCCTTACTTTCAGATTTAAATATCTCTAATGAAGATTTATCTTTTTCGTAACTAGAACATTGTCCAAGTTCAAAACCAATTCTTGTTAGATCATTAGTTCTTCTTTGTTTCCTTAACATCTCATCTAAAGTAGTGTTCTCATATTTTTCTAACTTTCTTCTAAATGATACTACTTCATTCATTAACCTTGTACATTCTTGATCTTTAGAACTTAACTCTTCCTTAGTGACAGAAACAATTCTCTTTTGTTCCTCAACTTGTAATTTCAATTCTATAACTTGTTGATTTAAGTCCCTAGTTTCTTTTTGAAAGTTTTCTTTTTCTTTTTAGAATTTATTTTCTTGAACACTTAAATTCCTTTTTAATTCCTTGATCTTTTTAAGTGCATAAAGAAATTCACATTCTAAATTAGCCTCAACAAGTTCAACATCATCATCACTATCTGATTCTTGACAAGTAGTTTTTATAGCCATGAATGAAACTTCATTTTCATCACATTCAAAACTGCTAGAGTCACTATCTGATACATTAGAAATCAAACTCTTCTTCTTCTTAAAGAACTTTTTGTTATAGAATTTCTTTTTACTTGATTTCTCTTTCTCATCATCTATGTCATCATGACTATTATAAGGATATTTAGATGCAAAGTGTCCTATTTTACCACAATTAAAGTATTTGAAGGGAAGTTTACCTTTGTATTTAATTGCTCCTTTATTTAATTTCCTTGATAAATGTGCTTCAAGAACATCAAGATCTTCTGATTTTGAAGAGACTTGCTTCACTTTCTTTTCCACCTTGAATGCTGCTTCTTTGCTTGTGGATTCTTGTTTGCCAAACTTTATCATTTCATTAGCTACAAGTGCTCCATGAATATATTTTATTCTATACATTTTAATATCTCTAATTTATTCTATATAACATATCTTAGAATCAAATCTATCAGGAAGAGATCTCAAAACTTTCTTTACAACATCAATATCATCAATTTTTTCACCAAGTCCCCTTATGGCATTTACCGTTTCATCTATCTTAAGGAGATAGTCTTCTACTTTTTCATCATTACTCATCTTAAGGTCTCTAAATCTTTGATTTCAAATGTTGTATCTTGGCTTCTTTTAACTCTATCATTACCATGATATGTGTTTTTCAATTTGTCTCATACTTATTTAGAAGAACTGCAATGCATTACCTTAACAAAAACATCTTTAGATAAACTGTTAAGTATAGAAAATTTAGCTTTCATATCAGTTTCATACTTCCTCTTTTCATCAGATCTGTAGGAAAAGTATTAGGAAATTTATAACTATTAACAATTGAATCTAAAACATTAACATTAATAGATAATAAATATGTTTGCATCATTACTTCCCAAAAAGCATAATCTGATCCATCAAATATAGGAACCTTTGAAGAACTATCTTGAGCCATAAAAGATAAGTATTCCACTCAAACAAAATGTAGCCAAAGTTTTTAAACTTGATATAGGGAACTTTACTCTGATACCACTTGTTGGAATTCAAACACCACTGAGAGGGTGGGGGTGTGAATCAGTCGTTTAAAATACTTTTAAAAACTTGAAACAATTACAAGTTATAAAAATTTAACACATGAACAAGATAGTTAATGAATAAAAAAGTGACACAATATTTTAATGTGGAAAACCCCTTAGGGTAAAAAACCACTTGAATTTGAAACTTTTTTGGCCTCTTGGGCAAATCTTTTAGAGCTACAACTCTGGGAAGCACCAACACCCTATATTAGTAACACCAATTTCAAGGAACACCAATCCCTTACACCCAAAGCACCAACTTCATGAATACAAGAAGCACCAACTTCAAAAATAAACAAGTGAGATATAAAATTAAAGGATCATCTCTATTACAACACAAATCATGAATCATTAGTTTCAACTTCTTGTTGAAAACACAATGCAGTATATACTTCTGTTCTCCTCAAAACATCCAATACCCAAATGTATTTTCTTTTTCCATTAAAAGATCTGATCAAATACTGATATGAATGAATGAAGCAGCAATATATAACCCTTCTTCTACCTCTAATAAAATTTTTCAATAAAAATCAAATCAAAAATATGAAAATAGAAACATAAAGCATTACCCTCTTCTTTGCTATTAAAAATCTGCTTGTAAACTATTCGATCTACAAGGAATTCCACACCAATTTTGCAACTTCTATCAAAACCACCTATTGAATGTTTCAGAGGAATGTACCCTCTACTTATAAACCAAGAAATTCAAAATTTTGGAGGCAGTTACATACCCCAAACTTCCATTAGACCAAAATTGCTCAAAACTACCAAAACTGTCATAACAATTTGGTACTTGTTTCTAATAAACAGACTTTTTCTCTTTCCACACATGTGTTATGCAAAAACTAACAAAGAATTATTTTTTCTAACTCCGAGACCTTTCTAAAAAGGTATGATGGTTGGGTTCTATCTGATAAAAAACCTTGTTGACTTTCTAATAGACCAAAACTATTTTTTTAAATCCATTTTAAAAAACAATGTGAACATTAAGTGTTGATTGTATAACACTTTTTTCTTAAATATGTTTTGAACAATATTGAAGCACATGAAATAAGATAATTACATGATGTTAGCCATACCATATGTTCATTATGTTATCCATATAATATCCTCATTATTGACACCAATGACAACAATCAAAGACCAAATGCCAAGGGTTCAACAAAGGGTATACAACCAAATCACCTAAAGTATATACTTCGTTAGGTATCCCTTATGAGGTTGCATTAAATACAGTCTTGGCTGATAATCTTATAACATTACCTTAGTCTAAGCCTTATGAACCCATACCCAAACCAAAGAGATGGAAAGAGACAAACTATTACGCCTACCATCAAAATCGAGGCATGTTACTCAAAATTGTTACTCTCTCAAAGATGCCATCGAGAAGTTAATCAAAGATAATCAGATTGAGGTCAATAGTTTTCAAGCCAATGACGATCACACAACATTTAAGACCCCCTTTATGAATCATGAGAGGGGTGAATCATCAAAGGACAACCACAACAAAAAATCTTGACAAGAAAGTTAATTACATTCGATCATATGACAATACCATCAACATGATATCATGTTTTGATGATGTGGCAGGTGTCATTACCACCAAAGAAGAGTGTAATAACCAACATATGATTGTTACTACTCAAGGCCAAGCCTCTAAGGTGGTGTTTCCAAGAGTAACACCTAATCCAAACCAAGCCACGACAAGTTTGAGTATTGCAAAATATAATTTGGTTAACCAATTGTGCGAAAATCCTGCACATATCTCTATTTTTGAATTGTTAAAGATATCCCCTGCAAATAAAGATATTTTAACCAAGGTTTTAGTACCCAATAATTTGGATGTTACCAGATTTCAAAACATTGTAAGTACTCTTGCAACACCCCATTGTGTCTCCTTTTCAGCACAAGATGACAAGTCCTATCCTCAACCTTAGAATTCTCCTTTGCATATAGAGGTATTCATCCATAGACATAAGGAAAAAAGAGCAATGATTGATGGGGGTGTGGGTTTGAACATCTACAAATTTAAACCTTGTTAAGCAGTTGGGTTATTCGGAGGATACAACAAACCCATTGAAGAAAATAACAATCAAAGCATATGATGAACAAGAAAGATCTTCCAAAGAGATGGTTATTGTACCAATAAGAGTTGGCCCTGTAATTAAAGAGACCATCTACCAAGTGCTTGATCTTAATTTGACCTACAACATCCTACTAGGTAGACCTTAGATACATGACATGCAAGCTATTCCATCTACCTATCATCAATGCTTGAAATTTCCATATATGGGTCAAGAGATAACCATATTAGGGGATCAAAACTATATGCTCAACACTATAATTCTATTGTTTCTCATAATAGAGAAGACATATCCACTAAAATGAATTCGCATAAAGACTCTACATTGACTCCAGTTCCAAGTTCATCTATTTTTCCTAGCACTTCCAACACTACATAATAAAATAAAGGCCCTATGACTGCAACATATTTCAACTCTCATGGTCAACAAAACACTCACCTAACTAAAATAGCTAAGGGACAAGGTTGATTGTTCTACATTAGCTCCTATGTCTCTTTCTAGATCAGAGGCAAACCAACTACATTAAGAAAAAATGGACAAGGCAATGAAATTTTTTGAACGTAATTTCCAAATTCAACAAAGGGGAGTGGGGGAATATTCTATTTCTCTATTTGATTTACTTATATCTCCCAAATCACATGGTAAACTACCTCCAACTACACTTCGTCAAATGTACAATCAACACTTTGTTAGAGGTGAGGCTTCACCAATTAACGTACCTACAAATAGTTCATCACCCACTACATCAGGGGGTCATAATCAAAGAGTTCAAAATGTTGATATTTCACCCCATCTCTTTGGTAAATGTTTGATTTTGATGACGAAAATGGGATATAGTGGGATAGGCCCATTAGGAAACAATATTGGCCTACTATAACATATCACAGTGAACTTTAGATCCAACAAACTCAAAATAGGTGTGGGGTATCTAGAGAATCAACATGTGGGGATACATCTTATTCAAGGCCATAACTTCTCCCTGACCAACAACACATACGTGAGGGTTCTTCATCCAAACAAATTTAGATCCCAAAGGTAAAGGAACTATTGAGAAACCCACTATAGATTCAAATGCTATGAATATTTCATTCTCAAATCTCCATATTACAGATGCACCTACTGAAGATGTTCATGGATTTTCCCCAGTTTCCATTCCCACAAATTTTGATAGTGAAGGAAAAGACCCAATAGTTAATGAGAGCGAAGATGAGGACGACTCTACTATGTGGGAATGGGATACCTTATCTGAAGAGTCTATCCATGACAAGGAATATGTCACTGTTCACATCTCTTTCTTAGAAACTATGCATGATCAAGGTTCCCCTGTCCCAAAAGATTCAGAAGCCACTATGGAACCATTGTTTGATCCTACACTATTTGGCCCAACAAATTAGTCAGGTAAGCTACATGATGAGGATCCGATAACATCTCAAAGAAGGAAAGGTGATGAGGAGTTCCCATTCCAAGCTTTGTTTCCACATTTTTTCCAACATGAGATCCAAGATGAATTTCATGAGTGGTTTCATGACCCTAGTCCTTTAGATCACCTAGATGAAGTGTTCGTTATTGATTTTGATGATACAATGGTTGATCCATCACACGAGGTTATGTCTTTAAACCTTCTCACGTTGAGCCATTATCCTTACTTTATCTCAAACTCATCAATTGGGACACATCACCTCTTGAGCTACTCACCTTTTCCACGAACCAAGACATAAATGTGTACCTAAATGTGGTTGAACCATCTCTAAGACTTGGGTCAGGAATTTGATTCATAGAGTAGGAGTGTATTAATGATTCTAGCCATCATAAAAGAATAAAAAGATATAGTAATCCAAGTCACCACATGTTTGGACTAGATGCAAAAATAAATAAAATAAAAGATGGCATAGGGTATGTGCAGGATCATGGTGTACCAAACTATGGCCTTAAATGGCAATGAAAAATCAGCAAATCAGGTTTATGTCAACTTGACACATAATTTTGAAGTGGTTATGGACTTTATATCAAAAAGTTGTAAGAAAATAATCTGTAAGAAATTGAATGTAGTTTCTAAACTACTAGGCCTTATCAGGAGAAAATAATAATTAATTGGTCAAAAGTTTGAATTTTAATGCAGTACTAAGAAAATTTCAGGTCGAAAATAAAAAGTAGGTGTATGTCTAACCACCTTAATCAAAATCAAATCATAATATTTTTTAAATGTAATTATAGATATGAAAAGTAGACTCATGCCCGGATGTGACACATATTTTTTGGTATTTTATTCTAAATAAATAATTAAATATGGATTTTCTACCAAAAAAATTTTGAAAAAAAAAAGTCTCGTGTCTGACCACCCTAACTAATAGAAAAGTTTACCAAATTAATTTTTTTTTTCTTATACTAGCTAAAGTATAGAATGTGATGCAACTTTTAGATTTAAAAAATGTTATACCATTTGAAAGTTATAGCTATTTTTCAATTAGTACGTCAATCAACACTTTACAATAATCTTCATTGATAATTGACTAATAAATACTTATCGAACTCAGAATTTGATAGAAATTATATTGATGGAATCTAGAAAGCGATATTAAAAAAACCTTTTTGTTTTATTCAATTTCGATCAAAATAACATTGTCAGACAGCTATCCGAAGTCTGAGTATCACTAAAACCCTCTTCAAACACGTCTTTTGGGTTGATCGGGTAGGCTTGGTAAATACAAAGCCTAATCGGATATTCGATTTCAAATCGGATATCCGATTTCAAATCCGATATTTGATATGTTGCGGGTGGGAAATTTCAAATCCCAACCCATTTTGGAGGGAAAATTGGGTTTAAACGTCATAGCTTATGATTTATAAATTATTTCACTTATATTACTATGTAAAGACATATTTTAATATATTATATATATATATATATATATAATGACGTAATGTAACGATATAAGATATAATCTAGTAATATATAACAATATATTATGTTAATCTTATTACAATCTATAAATATAATTTATATTATTATTATTTTTACTAAATATAATAACGTAACTTATATATATATATATATATATATAATAACGTAATATATTAAATATAAATATATAATATGTATTATATATATTATTACATTAATATGTATGTTATATATATATATATATATATATATATCTATAATAACATAATATTTTTATTAAATATAATAAAGGAATACATATATATATGTTATTAATATATATAATAACGTAATATATATATATATAATTATATATTATTATATTAATATGTATGTTATTAATAGATATGTATATTATTAATATATATGAGTCAAAGGGGGTCATAGGTCAACCATTGACCCCCTTTGATGCATTAAATGACGACATATGTCCTTAGGGGTCCTAAGACACCTAGGGACATATTACAATGGTTAATATGAGTCAAAGGGGGTCATAGGGTGACCTATGACCCCTTTTGACCCATTAAATGATGATATATGTCCCTACGGGTCCAAGGACCCCGAGGGACATATTTGAATTGTTCATATGGGTCAAAGGGGGTCATAGGGTGACCTATGACCCCCTTTGACCCATTAAATGACGACATATGTCGCTAGGGGTCCTAGGACCCCTAGAGAGATATTCGAATGGGTAATATGGGTCAAAGGGTTCATAGGTCCCTTTGACCCATTAAATGACGACATATGTCCCTAGGGGTCCTCAAATCGGTAATATGGGTCAAAGGGGGTCATAGGGTGACCTATGACTCTCTTTGACCCATTAAATGACGACATATGTCTCTAGGGGTCCTAGAACCCCTAGGGACATATTCAAATGGGTAATATGGGTCAAAGGGGATCATAGGTGACCTATGACCCTCTTTGAACCATTAAACGATGACATATGTCGCTAGGGGTCCTCGGACCCTTAGGAACATATTCGAATGGGTCATATGGGTCAAGGGGGTCATAGGTGACCTATGACACCCTTTGACCCATTAAACGATGACATATGTCTCTAGGGGTCCTAGAACCCCTAGGGACATATTCAAATTGTTCATATGGGTCAAAGGGGGTCATAGGGTGACCTATGACCCTCTTTGACCCATTAAACGATGACATATGTGTCTGGGGGTCCTATAACCCCTAGGGACATATTTGAATCGTTCATATAGGTAAAAGGCACCCTATGACACCCTTTGACCCATTAAATGACGACATATGTCCCTAGGGGTCCTAGGACCCCTACAGACATATTCGAATCATTCATATGGGTCAAAGGGGGTCATAGGTCTCTGACCCATTAAACGACGACATATGTCCGTAAGGGTCCTAAGACCCCTAAGGACATATTTGAATCATTCATATGAGTCAAAGGGGGTCATAGGGTGCCCTATGACCCCCTTTGACCTATTAAACGATGACATATGTCCCTAGGGGTCCTAGGGACATATTCGAATGGGCCATGTGGGTCAAAGGGCCCTATGACCCCCTTTGACCCATTAAACAACGACATATGTCCCTAGGGGTCCTAGGACCCCTAGGGACATATTTGAATCATTCATATGGGTCAAAGGGGGTCACAGGGTGCCTTATGACACCCTTTGACCCATTAAACGACGACATATGTCTAGGGGTCTTAGGACCCATAGGGACATATTCGAATCATTCATATGAGTCAAAGGGGGTCATAGGGTGACCTATGACCCCCTTTGACCATTAAACGATGACATATGTCCCTAGGGGACATTCGAATGGGCCATATGGGTCAAAGGGGGTCATAGGGTGACTTATGACCCCCTTTGACCTATTAAATGATGACATATGTCCCTAGGGGTTCTAGGACCCCTAAGGACATATTCCAATCATGCATATGGGTCAAAAGGGGTCATAGGGTGACCTATGACCCCTTTTGACACATTAAATGATGACATATGTCCCTAGGGATCCTAGGACCCCTATGGACATATTCAAATCATTCATATGGGTCAAACCGTATGACCCCCTTTGACCCATTAAACAACGACATATGTCCCTAGGGGTCTTAGGACCCCTAAGGACATATTCGAATCATTCCTATGGGTCAAAAGGGGTCATAGGGTGACCTATGATTCCCTTTGACCCATTAAACGACGACATATGTCCCTAGGGGTCATAAGACCCCTAAGGACATATTCGAATCATTCATATGGGTCAAAGGAGGTCATAGCGTGACTTATGACCCCTTTTGACCCATTAAACGATGACATATGTCCGTAGGGGTTCTACGAACCCTAAGGACATATTCGAATCGTGCATATGGGTCAAAGGAGGTCATAGGGTGACCTATGACCCCCTTTGACCCATTAAACAACGAGATATGTCCCTAGGGGTCCGAAGACCCCTAGGGACATATTCAAATCGTTCATATGGGTCAAAGGGGGTCATAGGGTGACCTATGACCCCCTTTGACCCATTAAACGATGACATATATCCCTAAGGATCCTAGGACCCCTAGCGACATATTCGAATGGGCCATATGGGTCAAAGGGGGTCATAGGGTGACTTATAACCCCGTTTGACCCATATGAATGATTCGAATATGCCCCTAGAGGTCCTAGGACCCCTAAGGACATATGTCATCATTTAATGGGTCAAATGACATCATAGGTCACCCTATGACCCCCTTTGACCCATATGAACGATTCGAATATGTCCTTAGGGGTCCTAGAAACCTTGTTCATATGGGTCAAAGGGGGTCATAGGGTGACCTATGACGCCATTTGACCCATTAAACGATGACATATGTTCCTAGGGGTCCTAGGATCTCTAGGGGCATATTCGAATCATTCATATGGGTCAAACGGGGTCATAAGGTGACCTATGACTCCCTTTGACCCATTAAACACCGACATATGTCCTTAAGAGTCATAGGACCCCTAAGGACATATTCAAATCATGCATATGGGTCAAATAGGGTCATAGGGTGACGTATGCCCCTCTTTGACCCATTAAACGATGACATATGTCCCTAGGGGTCCTAGGACCCTTAGGAACATATTCGAATTATTCATATGGGTCAAAGGGGGTCATAGAGTGACCTATGACACCCTTTTTCTCATTAAACGATGACATATGTCCCTAGGAGTCCTAGGACCCCTAGGGACATATTCGAATGGGCCATATGGGTCAAAGGGGGTCATAGGGTGACCTATGACCCCTTTTGACCCATTAAATGATGACATATGTCCCTACGGGTCCCAGGACCCCGAGGGACATATTTCAAATGTTCATATGGGTCAAAAGGGGTCATAGGGTGACCAATGACCCCCTTTAAACCATTAAACGACGACATGTCTCTGGGGGTCCTATAACCCCTAGGGACATATTCGAATCGTTCATATGAGTCAAAAGGGGTCATAGGGTGACCTATGACACCCTTTGACCCATTAAATGATGACATATGTCCTTAGGGGTCCTATGACCCCTAGGGACATATTTGAATTGTTCATATGGGTCAAAGGGGGTCATAGGGTGACCTATGACCCCCTTTGACCCATTAAACGATGACATATGACCCTAGGGGTCATGAGACCCCTAAGGACATATTCGAATCATTCATATGGGTCAAAGGGGGTCATAGGGTGACCTATGACCCCCTTTGACCCATATGAACGATTCAAATATGTTTCTAGGGGTCCTAGGACCCCTAGGGACATTCAAATTGTTCATATGGGTCAAGGCCCATTAAACAACGACATATATCTCTAGGGGTCCTAGAACCCTTAGAGACATATTCGAATTGTTCATATGGGTCAAAGGGGGTCATAGGTGACCTATGACCCCCTTTGACCCATTAAACAATGACATATGTGTCTAGGGGTCCTATAACCCCTAGGGACATATTCGAATCGTTCATATGGGTTAAAGGGGGTCATAGGGTGACCTATGACACCCTTTGACCCATTAAACAACGACATATGTCCCTAGGGGTCTTAGGGATATATTCAAATCGTTCATATAGGTCAAAAGGGGTCATAGAGTGACCTATGACTCCCTTTGACCTATTAAACGATGACATATGTCTCTAGGGGTCGTGAGATCCCTAAGGACATATTCAAATCATTCATATGGGTCAAAGGGGGTCATAGGGAATCTTTGACCCATTAAATGACGACATATGTCCCTAGGGGTCCTAGGGACATATTCGAATGAGCCATATGGGTAAAAGGGGGTCATAGGGTGCCTTATGACACCCTTTGACCCATTAAACAATGACATATGTCCCTAGGGGTCCTAGGACACATAGGGACATATTTGAATCGTTCATATGGGTCAAATGGGGTCATAGGGTGACCTATGACCCCCTTTAACCCATTAAATGACGATATATGTCCCTAGGGGTCCTAGGACCCCTAGGGACATATTTGAATCGTTCATATGGGTCAAAGGGGGTCATAGGGTGAACTATGACCCCCTTTGACCGATTAAACGAACCTCTAAGGACATATTCGAATCGGTCATATGGGTCAAAGGGGCTCATAGGGTGACCTATGACCAACTTTGACCCATTAAACGATGACATATGTCCTTAAGGGTCCTAGGACCCCTAAAAACATATTTGAATCGTTCATATGGGTCAAAGGGAGTCATAGGGTGACCTATGACCCCTTTTGACCCATTAAACGATGACATATGTCCCGAGGGGTCTTAGGACCCCTAGGGAGATATTCGAATCGTTCCTATGAGTCAAAGGGGTTCATCGGGTGACCTATGACTCTTTTTTACCCATTAAACGATGTCATATGTCCCTAGGAGTCATAAGACCCTTTAGGACATATTTGAATCGTTCATATTGGTCAAAGGGGGTCATTGGGTGACTTATGACCCCCTTTGACCCATTAAATGACGACATATGTCCCTAGGGGTCCTAGAACGCATAGGGACATATTCGAATCATGCATATGAGTCAAAGGGGGTTATAGGGTGACCTATGACCCCATTTGACCCATTAAATGATGACATATGTCCCTAGGGGTCTTAGGTCACCCTATGACCCCTTTTAACCTATTAAACGACGACATATGTCCCTATGGGTCCTAAGACCCCTAGGGACATATTTGAATGGGCCATATGGGTCAAAGGGGGTCATAGGGTGACCTATGACCCCCTTTGACCCATTAAACGATGACATATGTCCCTAGGGGTCCTAAGACCTTTAAGGACATATTCAAATCGTTCATATGGGTCAAAGGGGGTCATAGGGTGACCTATTACCCCCTTTGACCCATTAAATGACGACATATGTCCCTAGGGGTCCTAGGACCTGTAGGGACATATTCTAATCGTTCCTATGGGTCAAAGGGGGTCATAGGGTGACTTATGACTCCCTTTGACTCATGAAACGACGACATATGTCCCTAGGGGTCATAGGACCCCTAAGGACATATTCGAATCATGCATATGGGTCAAAGAGGTTCGTAGGGCGACCTATGACCCCTTTGACCCATTAAACGATGACATATGTCCCTAAGGGTTCTAAGACCCTTAGGGACATATTCGAATGGGCCATATGGGTCAAAGGGGGTCATAGGGTGACCTATAACCCCGTTTGACCTATTAAATGATGACATATGTCCCTACGGGTCCTAGGACCTCAAGGGACATATTTCAAATGTTCATATGGGTTAAAAGGGATCATAGGGTGACTTATGATCCCATTTGACCTATTAAACGATGACATATGTCTCTGGGGGTCCTATAACCCCTAGGGACATTCGAATCATTCATATGGGTCAAAGGGGGTCATAAGGTGACTTATGACCCCCTTTGACCCATTAAACGATGACATATGTCCCTAGGGGTCCTAGGACCCCTAGGGACATATTTAAATCGTTCATATGGGTCAAATGTCACCCTATGACCCCCTTTGACCCATTAAACGATGACATATGTCCCTAAGGGTCATGGGACCCCTAAGGACATATTCGAATCATTCATATAGGTCAAAAGGGGTCATAGGGTGACCTATGACCCCCTTTGACCCATATGAACGATTCGAATATGTCTCTAGCGGTCTTAGGACCCCTAAGGACATATTCAAATCATTCATATGGGTCAAGGGGGTCATAGGTGACCTATGAGCCCCTTTGACCCATTAAACAATGGCATATGTCTCTAGGGGTCCTAGAACCCCTAGGGACATATTCAAATTGTTCATATGGGTCAAAGGGGGTCATAGGGTGACCTATGACCCCTTTTGACCCATTAAACGATGACATGTGTTTGGGGGTCCTATAACCCATAGGGACATATTCGAATCGTTCATATGGGTCAAAGGGGGTTATAGGGTGACCTATGACCCGCTTTGACCCATTAAACGATGACATATGTCTCTAGGGGTCCTAAGACCCCTAGGAACATATTTGAATCGTTCATATGGGTCAAAGGGGGTCATAAGGTGCCTTATGACACCCTTTGACCCATTAAATGATGACATATGTACCTAGGGGTCCTAAGACCCATAGGGACATATTCGAATCGTTCATATGGGTCAAAGGGGGTCATAGGGTGACCTATGACCCCCTTTGACCAATTAAACGACGACATATGTCCCTAGAGGTCCTAGGACCCTTAAGGACATATTCGAATCATTCATATGGTTCAAAGGGGGTCATAGGTCACCCTATGACCCCCTTTGATCCATTAATGACGACATATGTCCCTAGGGGTCCTAGGACCCCTAAGGACATATTCGAATGGGCCATATGTGTCAAAGGGGGTCATAGGGTGACTTATGACCCTCTTTGACCCCCTTTGACCCATTAAACGATGACATATGTCCCTAGGGGTTCTAGGACCCCTAAGAACATATTCGAATTGTTCATATGGGTCAAAGGGGGTCATAGGGTGACCTTTGACCCCATTTGACACATTAAATGATGACATATGTCCCTAGCAGTCCTAGGACCCCTAAGGACATATTCGAATCGTTCATATGGATCAAAGGGGGTCATAGTATGATATATGACCTCCTTTGACCCATTAAACGATGACATATGTCCCTAGGCGTCTTAGGACCCCTAGGGACATATTCGAATCATTCTTATGAGTCAAAAGGGGTCATAGGGTGACCTATGACCCCCTTTGACCCATTAAACGATGACATATGTCCCTAGGGGTCCTAAGACCCTTAGGGACATATTCAAATGGGCCATATGGGTCAAAAGGGGTCATAGGGTGACCTATGACCCCTTTTGACCCATTAAATGATGATATATGTCCCTACGGGTCTAGGACCGCAAGGGACATATTTCAAACGTTCATATGAGTTAAAGGAGGTCATAGGGTAACCTATGACCCCCTTTGACCCATTAAACGATGACATATGTCTCTGAAGGTCCTATAACCCCTAGGGACATATTCGAATCGTTCATATGAGTCAAAGGGGTTCATAGGGTGACCTATGACACCCTTTGACCCATTAAACGACGACATATGTCCCTAGGGGTCTTAGGATCCGTAGGGACATATTTGAATCATTCATATGGGTCAAAGGTTTGACCCATTAAACGACGACATATGTCCCTAGGGGTCATGAGACCCCTAAGGACATATTCGAATTGTTCATATGGTCGACCTATGACCCCCTTTGACCCATATGAACGATTCGAATGTCTCTAGGGGTCTTAGGACCCCTAGGGACATATTCGAATCATTTATATGGGTCAAGGGGGTCATAGGTGACCTATGACCCTCTTTGACCCATTAAACGACGACATATGTCTCTAGGGGTCCTAAAACCCCTAGGGACATATTCGAATTGTTCATATGGGTTAAAGGGGGTGATAGGGTGACCTATGACCCCCTTTGACCCATTAAACGATGACATATGTGTCTGAGGGTCTTATAACCCCTAGGGACATATTTGAATCGTTCATATGGGTCAAAGGGGGTCATAGGGTGACCTATGACACCCTTTGACCCATTAAATGACGACATATGTCCCTAGGGCTCCTAGGACCCAGGACATATTCAAATCGTTCATATGGCTCAAAGGGGGTCATAGGGTGACATATGACCCTTTTTGAGCCATATGAATGATTCAAATATGTCCTTAAGGGTGCCCTATGACTCCCTTTGACCCATTAAACAACGACATATGTCCCTAGGGGTCCTAGGGACATATTTGAATGGGCCATATGGGTCAAAGGGGGTCATAGGGTGACCTATGACCCTATTTGACCCATTAAACGATGACATATGTCCCTAGGGGTCCTAGGACCCCTAAGGACATATTTGAATCGTTTATATGGGTCAAAGGGGGTCATAAGGTGCCTTATGACACCCTTTGACCCATTAAACGACGGCATATGTCCCTAGGGGTCCTAGAACCCATAGGGACATATTTGAATCGTTCATATGGGTCAAAGGGGGTCATAGGGTCCTACGACCCATAGGGACATATTCGAATCGTTCATATGGGTCAAAGGGTGTCATAGGGTGACCTATGACCCATTTTGACCCATTAAACAACGATATATGTCCCTAGGGGTCCTATGACCCTTAGGGACATATTTGAATTGTTCATATGGGTCAAAGGGGGTCATAGGGTGATCTATGACCCCCTTTGACCTATTAAACGACGACATATGTCCCTAGGGATCCTAAGACCCCTAGGGACATATTTGAATGGGCCATATGGGTCAAAGGGGGTCATAGGGTGACTTATGACCCCCTTTGACTCATTAAACGATGACATATGTCCTTAGGGGTTCTAGGACCCCTAAGGACATATTCCAATCGTTCAAATGGGTCAAAGGGGGTCATAGGGTGACCTATGACCCTCTTTGACCCATTAAACGATTACATATGTCCCTATGGGTCTTAAGACTCGTAAGGACATATTCGAATTGTTGATATTGGTCAAAGGGGGTCATAAGGTGACCCATGACCCCCTTTGATCCATTAAATGACGACATATGACCCTAGGGGTCCTAGGACCCCTATGGACATATTCAAATCGTTCCTATGAGTCAAAGGGGGTCATAGGGTGAGCTATGACTCATTTTGACCAATTAAACAAGGACATATGTCCTTAGGGGTCATAGGACCCCTAAGGACATATTTGAATCGTTCATATTGGTCAAAGAGGGTCATAGGGTGACTTATGACCCCCTTTGACCCATTAAATGGCGACATATGTCCCTAGGGGTTTTAGGACCCATAGGGACATATTCAAATCGTGCATATGGGTCAAAAGGGGTCATAGGGTGACCTATGACCCCCTTTGACCCATTAAACGATGATATATGTCCCTAGGGGTCCTAGGACCCCTAGGGACATATTCAAATCGTTCGTATGTATATGGGTTAAAAAATGAAAGGATATATATATACTATTTATACTATTTTATGATAATAATAATTTTATATATATATATATATTATTTATACTATTTTATGATAATAATAATAATAATATAAATAAACACTAAATATTAATATTATTATATCTATAGTAATAATAATAATACTATTATAGCTATAATAATATATATATATTAATACTTTATTGTAGCATAATAATAATAATATAAATAAACACTAAATATTTACACTGTTATATCTATAGTAATAATATCAATACTGTTATGGGTATAATAATAATATTGATACTATAGCTATATTAATACTATATATTAATACTATTATATATTAATATTATTAATACTTTATATTAATACTATTATACTATTAATACTATTATATATTAATACCACTATACTATTAGCTTAGTAATAAACCAAAGTCGGTTTTCGGCCAATGATTTTCATAATATTAATATAATTATGGCAAAGGCGGGAAATCATAGCAAGTTTTCCCTCCAAAAATTTACTTTGCAATATTGGATATCCGATTAAAAATCAGATATCTAATTTAACTGGCACCAATTCCCAATATTTCCCTGTCCCTGCAGACCCAACAACATCACTTTTTCACTTTTTTTTTCATGGGTTCTGCAAAAAGTCGCGTTTTGGGGCCCAACCAATAAAAAAAAATTCAAAAATATAACCTTAGGTGTTCGAATTTGTCATCTGAATGGGGAGCAACAGTCGTCGAAAGGATAAACGCAAAAGGAAGATATCCAATGAAGATATTGCGACATATAGGGAAAGGGACAAAATGGAACACCGAAGAAAAAGACAAGGTATGTCAAATATCAGTCAAGTTGACGATGAATTAATCGAAGGTGAAATCATAGAGTCAGATAATGAATGTGTACAGTTGGGGAATAAAAATTTACCTATTGAAAATGATAATGCTAAAATTGAAAATTTGGAGAATGAAAATTTTGAAGAAGAAATACCACCAAGTCATAATCCAAATTGCATAATTGACCATGTCGAAGATGACAATGCACAGGAACATAATGCACAAGAACCTTACATATCTCCTAATTATAATCGACATGCAGGTTCTAAAACACCAAAATGGATAATTGAAATTGATGAAATGATTATTACTAGTTTGGAAGGAAAAAAATCAGAAAGAACCATTCGGTTATGGGCTTCAAGACTATATTAGATATTTTTCGACAACAAGACAGTGGTAGAGCAATGTCAGCTTTTCATGCACTTATTAAAGATGCAAAATATGAGACCTATGCTTTTCAAATTGAAGATTCGTGTCAATAAAAAGTTGGAAAGAAATGCCATTATCGTGAAGAATCTTTTCAGTGCTCTCAATAGCATTGAAAAAAAAGTAGAGATAAGGATAATAGAGCTACTCGAAGGGTTATTACAACCTCTTTGGTAAGTCATCATTTGAGAAAGGGTAGATATATGAGACAAACTTGTATTGATTTGAATCTAAATCGTACTACTTTGAGAAGAGCACTTAGTCGACCAGAGAAAATTGATGATCCTCTTCAAAATGAAACATGGGCATTTGGTGGGAGACTTCCATGTTTTGATAAGAAGCTATCCGACGATGTGAAGGAAGAAATTACACAATTTTGGCACTCTAACTCACGAGTATCACCCAATGCTAAAGACGTCTTAAAGTTGAGAATTGGCATTAGAGATCGCACACCACATCCTAAACACCATTTAGAGGTAAGTCAAACTATGTTGTTCAAACAATTTAGAAAGAGTCATCCAAGTCTTCATATATCACAAAGGGCTTTTGAATCTTTGAAGCCATTTTATTGTGTGCCACTCAAAATTTGAAATACATGTTGTTGCAAATATCATGTTGAGTTTTCTATGCACCATGAACTATTATGCTCCATCCTTTCTACTTTGCATAGTAAAGAAATGTTGGAGGATTGTGGGGCTAGTGGGCTTCCAAAATCATCAAGAGACTTGCTAGATAAACTCTTATGTCGTAGAGTTGATGGTTGTTCCTTTTATAGAAATGCTTGCTTAAATGAGAAGTGTTCAGAATGTGGTGGCTTATCCAAGTTTGACACATGTTTCCATTAGGGGTGCGAACAAGATCTTGGAAAGACAATACTAAAAAAAAGGGTATATGAAACGATGAAATACACATTGAAGAGTGGGAGTGAGAGCTCTAGATGTGAATTGGTTGGAAAAGATATCAGTGTGGTTAATTTTATTTCAGATTTCAAGGCAAATCTTTTTTACAAGTATGCAAGACATAGTCACAGGTCTCAGTGGTTGGATCAACAATTTAGAACATGTAAGGAGACTTTTCCCATTGGCACTATTATATCAGTTTTTGATTTTGCTGAGAACTACACATTGCTACATCAAAATGAGACACAATCTCAGTATTACAACTCCATTCAAATTGTAATTTTTGTTCACATAACATATAGACATGCCCCTGATAGTGCGGAAGATAATTGAAAGATTATTAGAGAGTATCATTTTTTTATGAGTGATGATAGATCCCACTCTCACGAGTTTGTGCAACATTGTTTTGAGATTTTTTTTAATTTCTTACATGAGAATGCAATTGCTATGGATAGACATATCATTTGGTCAGATAATTGTACAGGTCAATTCAAGAAGGCTTGCATGTTTTATTGGTTGTGTAGGATGCATGTAGAGAGAGGGGTGCCTTATATTTGGAGTTTTTTTGAGTTCGGCCATGGAAAAGGGGAACATGATGGAGCAGGGGCATGTGTGAAGAGAGCTCTAGTTAAGGAGCAACTGAAGATTTCAACAACAAAGCTTCTTGATGCTTGTAGCATTGTTGATTGGTGTAGTTTAGCATTATCATAAGGGGGGACTCCTGATTCAGTGGTACGCAGGTTCTTTTGGTTGGTTGAAGAAGGGTCCATAGGTGATAGATCAGATTGTGCTATAGTGAGAGACTCATAAAAAATACATTCATTTTGGAGCTCTGATTCTAGTACATGGACCATTTGGACACGAGAACTAGCTTGTTTTTGTCGTACTTGTTTTCAGTGTGATTGGGATCACTGTGAGTCAAGTGAGTGGGTAAACACATGGGCTCCATATTATCTTACTCCATTGTCTATCATACCCTCTATCAAAAATGATGACATGGAAAGTTCACTTGAGCATAACCATCTATCAGATCTACTTCAGCCAAGACATGTCTTTGCATTGGTTGCACCACAAGGGAATGATGAGAAATCCAATTATTGGTTAGCATGTTGTGTAAGAGGCAAACAAAAATTTGCACAACCGATCACAGATGATGATAGATTCACATATCCTATTGGTTCAGTGGTTGTTGTTGGAATATGGTTGCGGACATACATGCTTAGAAGGAACGAAATTCCTGCATTCAAAGACTATCAGAAGCACAAAGTAATTCTCATATATTCGCATCTTATTATAGCAACAAATGTAAATTTATTAAAGCATCAAGGAAGACCAAAAGTAAAAGAACTTTTTACTATTGCTAATTCTGATCATGAAGCCCTGTTGGAGACCCTAAAATAGAGAGAGGACCCTATTGGAATACTCAACTAGGTATATATACTTCTTATGTTATTTTCTTCATAATGATTTAATGAATTGATGATTATCTTGTTTAATAGAATAAGTTACTAATTTTTTTATGATATTGGAATGTAGGTACATCATGAAGAGTTGGAGGGGGGTGGTATTGGGGAGAATTTCTAAAATTTATGATGTATTATGATGTAACATGTGTACTTTTTTTGTATATGGTTTTTGTATTTTGGTAGGTTCTTTGTAAGGAATTATAAGAGGAAGATATTGAACAAGTTCTTGCAAATCATATTTGCATGTGATACAAGGCTATAAGGACAATTTTAAGAGCATTTATAACTATATGAAAGATAATTTCTTGTGGATATCTTATTACAAATTTGGTTTTTTCTTTATTTGACATAAAGTTGACATTATAAATATTAAAACTATTTTTATCAAATTAATCAAATAAGAAAAATCTAGAAAGTACGGATGAACAATTAGAATACTTGATTTCTTCCATTTTGCAACCAATCATAGCATTTGAAAGCATAAAGAGTCATAATATTGTATAATGTTTTGAAAGACTTTCATATTGAAAAATTGTATGAAGCACATTTGGGATAAGCCATGAAATCCATGAAAGAAGATAGCATGTAGGATAAGCAATTAAAGCCAATAAGCAAGATAGCATATGCATAATGACATGATATAAAGTTGGATATGAAGGCTATGAGTGAATGAGAAAGTAAAATAGGGAATCTCATGGATAAGATAATGGTTTTCACCAAGGCACATTTTTTATCTTCTTTTCTATTTTTTTAAAAAATTTTAGAAATAGGTCAACTATTTTCGAGTTAGATAGTGTTCCTAAAGGAAAGATAAGTTATGATAAGCCAAGACCATAGATAAGTATGCTCAATGATGTTGATAGGGTGAAGGAAGTGAGATGATAGTAGGATAAGAGTTCATTCCTTGGAAGGATTGTATGAGTATGGATAGTAGGTAAGTGTAGCTTTGAAAACATTGCACAAGGGTAGGTGACAAAGTGGGGAAGATCAACATTTACACACACCTTGGATGGTTTCTGAATGATGGAGGAATCATGGATTAAATGGATCAAGGTTTAGATGTATGAGCTGGTAGGACAATGTTAGAAGAAGATTGACTGTAATATTTGTAAGCTTTTGAGAAAGATGTTTGGAAGAAAATGGAGTGGAAGCCTTTGGAATATTGAATGTCAACTTAGATTTATGTTCAATATTAAAGTCTTTCAAGAGAGACTTTGGAATCCATATAGCTTTAGATTTTCCTTTGGATACTTTATAACACATTTCTTCAATAATGGGTATAGGAACCCATATTTTCTTTGATTTCACTTTTTGAATAGTGAACCTTTGTGGTATATTCAATATATTTTCGTTATGTCCATTCACATGTTGATTAGATGAGACATAATGATCTCTATTTTTCAATTTATTATTGTATTTCTTGTGTTGAACATCCAAATTGCTTCCAAAAGATTTGGGACTTATGGATGAATAAGGCTGATATGACTGGTTTAGATGGTTGAGTGGACGGTTATTTTCTAGGATGAATGCCTTGTTGATCTTGAGGTACATTAGGAGAGCTAGAAGTAGAAAGTGTAGGAGAAGGTTTGAAGACTTTAGATTAGATGGATAAGGACCAAGGATAGAATTACGAAATGCAAAGGGATGGTGACTAGGGATTTCAACATCTTTAGAGTGAGTAGCATGACCAAAGTCATCAATAGACTCATGAGTACCTTTTATAGGAGAAAGACCTTTGATAGGAGTGTTTGAATCTTGAGCATAGTTTTGAAGTGGATATGGAGAAGTAGAACATGAGGGGACACTTTGATCTTGACATCTTTCTTTATATAGCATAGAAAGATCACTTTTCCCATAAGTTTCAGTAAGCTCAATGGAGGTAGTGGAAATGGTATCCTCATCATATGTAGGAGGTGGGTAACACATAGGATATAGAAAGGTGAAATTTTGGATGAGATGAAAAGGTGTTTGATCTTGATCTTTATTTATATATTTTTCTTTTTGAGAGTCATCTTGATATGGAACACCTTCTAAGGACAAGGGAAAATGTGAGGTGTGCATGATAGAATCATAAAGCAATAATGCAGGATTAGCTAAAGTGGGCATAGTAATCATAGTATTGCATGAATGTTGAGGATATTTAGTCTTAGTAGCATGGAAAAGGTTTGCAGGTTAGCTTGATTTTCTTTTAGTTGTAGCCCTTGAGGGTACGCATGGTCTATATGGAAAGAATTAGGTTCTTTATTTGGTGGAGGCAATTTGGAAAGCTTTGACACTTTAGGAGGTTCATTAGTGTTATAAGAAGTGAAGGTGTCAAGGAAATCATCACTTGACATAGGTTCATTAGCATGATCTTGTGACACATGAGTCATTAGAGGTATCAACAATCCCATCATAAATGAGATCTTGCATTTTATGTTTCAACACTATGGAATATTTAGTTTTATGAAATTTTCTTCCATGGAAATGGCAATAATGATAATTTCTCCACCATGGAGGTTTGATTTTGGGTTCATAAGGTCTAGAGTTGTCTAGTAATGTGATGGATTCATTATCAAGAAGTGTTTGCAAGATGTTATCATGAGAATCTTCCAATGGAGTAAAATTTCTCTCAAAAATTTCTCCATGATAATTTTGTTGTTTCTTAAGTGAATAGAATGCATCCATGTCTTCATCACTATCTTGGTCAAAGATAGGTCCATAATGAAAGTTTGGCATAGGCTCAAAGGAGGTATCACTTGCTTGTTCTCTAAAGAGGTCTTTAGATCTAGAAGATGAAGATATTTGATGTCTTGGCATAGAATATGTAGACCTTGAAGAAGATGACCAGTGTGTATGTAAAGGTCTTAAGGGAGATTAATTTAAGAATGCAATATTCTCCTCTAACCTTTTCTCAAGTTTAGAATTGATTTTTATCATGTGCTTAGAGAGATGAAGGTAAGAAAGATTATTTGTCTCTTCTAGCTCTTTGTATTGAACATATAGATCTTGAAACTCTTTAGTGGCATGGAGGATATCATGATCATCTAGATTTGGTTGAGGTTTGGTAGCACAAGGTTTGAATACCATAGTGGTAGATAGATAATAAAGCATGAAGGAGACTAGAGGAAGCTAATAAGGTGACACAAGATAACTTGATGTCCAAACTAGAGAGGTAGAGTGTTCACATGTCAAAGAGAGGTAGAAATGAATGAGTGACTTGTCAAACAAATTGTCCAAGCAGGTTACAACACTAGTGACTCAAGTCAAGAGCTACGAAAAAATCCCAAATAGCAATGTAGATAAAGAAAGAGAGATGACAAGTGAACAAATTTAAGTGTAGTCAATAGATCAAGGAAACCATTTAGTGAAAGAAATTCTTAGTATGCATATCATAGACCATGAAGTTAGAAAATACCAATAGCATGTCATTAGAGGTAGCTCGTCAGCTCATGTACCCTATGTATAATTAATGATAATATGATTCATGTACACCACATTTTACTATTTTAGTTGCATGAAATGATGAATACATATATGTCAGAACAACAAGGTATGTTATATACAAACCTTATTTATACGCTTGCACCTAATCCTTGCATAAATAATTCATCTAACAAATTTAAATTGACACACTCAATACGATGGTGTAGTAGGATGTGTTTAAATACAGATCGTGAATTATTATTGAGTTAAGTGCTTTGAATTGGCCCTTAGACTTACTAAGAGTTCCTCATTTTATGTGCTTACTAATTCGTACTATGAAACTACTTTGAATCTTAACATGCTTTGATAATAATAATATTGATAGCGAGAAAGTGAGCTTATGGTGAATAATTAGATGTAATAATGTAAAAAGTAAATGTAATAGTATAGTAATTAAAATAGTAAATGTAAAAGCATGGCAATGTAGCTAGATTATTTAGTAGTTGATGAGCTAGATAGTTAGTAATTGTCTTTTGTTAGAGTGAGTTTAATTTATGTATTGAAATAGTAATTTTTGTGTTTAGGAAACTATAGTGAGTGCTAGTTTGGTGAGGAAGAAATGTTGATAGAATGCATAAGGATGAATAAATAGAGTAAAGAGGGAGAAAATGACTCAGTATTGGTCCAATCTTCAAGAGGACCTGTAACCGATAAGATATGGATGCAAGCACATGATACATGTTTGTCACATAAAATAAATTGTTTATTCCATAAGTTGTGTAACTAATGTGTTGAATGATGGATACTATCAATGAAAGTGGCCCCTTATCCATCATGTAGACTTCAAAGCTACCTTTGGGGCATATCTTTTCTAATTTCCAATGGTTAGATCCGATATAGTGTGGTAGATAAGTGCACATTTTCTTATTTGACTAAGGGTGCTCATGTGATGAGTACTAAATCTAAATTCTCTAGATACGTGTGTTTAATCGATTAAGATATACTATACTTCCACACCATATAGTAATTTTCACATTAATATATATTGTAATGATTAATGAATGTGTGTACATTGGTAATGAGGATAATAAGTAATTCTGATCCCCTTCCCTTACATGCTAGAATCATGACCTAGTCCATATGATACAACCGACAGACCCTAATAGAATATTAGTATCAGAGGCTTGTTAGGATATGAAATACCTCACTAATTTATGAGTGTTTTATCTTGAACTTTCTCTTTCGACTCGTGACGCTAACTTGAACTAGACTTTCATCCAATCTATTTGAAAACCACCTGTGACTAAAATGTTACAACTGGATGACACTATCCACATGAATCTTGAACTCCTATTCAATGATAACCTTGTTTTACAATATGTAATTTCTTATGTGACTTCATAAGCTACAAAAAAAATAAAAAATTGTTGTGTTTTTACTAGTAAAATTTAGGGCATGACACATGATCCACGATAAATTGAACAATACTAGATACTAAATTAATATGTATATCATTGTGCACATAAATGACAAAAATATATATCAAAATACATGTATCCATAGACAAAATTTTACACAAATATATATCAAAGATCATGTATCCATAGACAAAGTACTCAAATATATATCAAAATACATAGATCCATATACAAAATGTGGCTGATCATGCCATCAGAATGTGTATAATATCAATGTTTATGTTTACAATGTGGCATATGCCATCTCAAAATGTCTCATGATGCATCCTACAAAAACTATACTATCCTAGGGTGCTGGTGGATGATCAAAATGCAGCCTCTTCACTGCACTAGGTGGATCGGATGACTCCTACATAAACAAAAAAGGAAAACCCAAAGTTAGACTACTAAATTTATATGATTCTACGTATCTAACATTGAATTACTCAAATGCATAATGATATTTTCCGTAATGGAGATTAATACTATCAAAATTTCATAATAAATACCTCTCTTGTCGACATCCTGTGCCGGTCAAGAGTCCTCTCGTATGCCCTCGGCAATGTTGGTACCTCTCTGATTGTGAGTTGTATATGTTCAAATACCTTTGTCAGATGAATCTACAATTTAAACTATAACATTATAATTCATAGCATGCTAAATTTATAACATATTTAATCATGAATTCAAACTACAACTTACTATTGTAGGCTCCACCTCAGGAGTGAGTGGCCACGTCATCAAATCTACATAACTATCCCGTCGGACCTCATGTGCACTAGGAGTCTCCTATGAGATACGAAATAGTAGTTGTTAATATCATAGAAATTAGTTTTGAATGTATTTATGAAGATAAGTGATGCAGGAGCATCCCATGCTCATCAGGGGAACATTGAAGATCCAAGGCATTACAAAGGTCATGGAGCATCTCTTGAAGTCAATTGGGCAATCCTTGCACCAATTATGGCTCATGGAAGCATACAAAGTTATAATATTGGACTCATATGTGGAAAGAAGTTGTAATTGGGCATGAGATAGGATTTTATGATTCCATATGGTAGATGTGTCATTTGATAGGTTCATGTAGGTTGTCATGATCATATCTTGTCATTAGACAAGTCAAAACGTTCAATAAGCCCATTAAAAGCATAGTTTAATAGTTAGAAATTTGAATAGTAACAGTTATGTGTTTTTTGGAGGGAAACTCCATAATTTAAATATTATGAAGAGTTAACAAATGAAACTGATTGGAGGTGGTTGAGGAGGTTACTAACCATCCCTTGAAACTTATAAATTATGATTGTACAGACTGTCTCAGAAAATTGAATGAAAGTGCTTGGTTTTCAAGAGCAACTTGAAGAATCTTTTGTTTTGCAAGTGCTTTCTGATATTGGAATGAGTGGTAATATCATCTTAGATATGTAAATTCATGGTGAATGCTGAAGGATAAGTTCTAGAATTGAGTTTTGGGGTTTGAACAAGCAGGCCCTGGTTTTGAAGTTTGGGTGTTTAGGAGTGTGACCAAGACCTATAATCTTGAAAATCCTTTTATTTAGATCATTAATAGAGACTATGAAAAAGAATTAAGTCAGATTGCAAGTTTGAAGGGTACTTGCTTTGTAAAAGTGGTCTAATTAGGCTTAATTATGAGACAAACTGCCTTGTTTTGTACAATCTTTCCAAAGGAGTGATATCTAATTTTTGGATATGTTATAAAAATCAAAAAAGGGTATCTAAAAAGCTAGTTTATTTTCTTGGTGTTTTGGAAAGTTTGGGATAAAAATCAAGAAAACAGGGTCTGTTGATCTAAAGAAGAGAATAGCCTAGTAAAGGGCAAAACTGGTCTCTTTTGTATCTACTAAAGATTTGTGGGTTTGGAAACCTTAGAAACATGTTGGTTGAAGTTTTTTAAGGTGTGTAGAGGTGGAGGGAACACTTGGTGAATGTAAATCCAAGTTTGGAGTCTTTGGTGGCATTGTGTGCATTTGGGAACACCAGTGAAACATAGGGGTTGGGTCCATATTGTGATTGAATTTGCAAGTTTGTGGTTAGATCCTCCATCCTCTGCATCAAATGGTATCAGAGCATCAACAAGGTCATTTGGGAGTAGATAAGTTGTAGGTTTCGTCATCATAGGATTCTTTGTCATCCTTAGTGTGCTGGTCCCTTTGTTGAAGCCTTGGAGTGTCTAATTCCTCCTTGTGTGTCCTAGAGTTGAAAGGTACATAAGTGGTGTCCAGAGATTTCTTGGTGAGGAAAGAAAGAGAATTAGTGAGTTGGCCCTTGGGAAGGAAGAAAACTTGTTGTGAAAATGCCTCCTAAAAATCAAATGGCTAGAGAACTTGAAGAATTGAGAGAAGAGTTGGCAAGAGAGAAAAGAGAGAGGAGAGAACTTGAAGCATCTAGAGTGAGGGAAGAAAGACAAATGAGAAGAGAGAGGCTGCAGCTTATTGCAAGGATAGAATCCTTAGAAAAGGAAAGGAAAGAACCTAGAGGAGAAGAGGTTAGAGGAAGAAATCATGGAGAGAACCATGAAGAAGAAGAGGTTGGTAATGCAAGGCAAGAGCATGAGACAACAAATGATCCTAAAGAAAGGAGATTTATGAGAATCATTAAGGAAGTACAAGGTAATGGTGGGAAGAACCATATTGATTTGCCAATATACCAGGGTAAAATGGATAGTGAAGAAGTGCTAGGGTGGATAGAGGCCCTTGAGAACTACTTTGATCTTGAAGACATAGAGGCAGATAAGAAGGTAAAAGTAGTAAAAGCAAGACTAAGAGGAACAACACTCACTTGGTGGGCTATTCAGAATGAGAGAGAGGAAAGGTGGTGCAGGGCACCTAACCTATGTGGTAGGGGGGAACAAGTATCTATGTTGCTGGACACCTTGCCACTCCATGAAAGCAAGGATTCAAGTACATTAGGAAGTTGGAATAAAGGTTTGGTCCATATTTTACAAGTTGGTTTATGTTTTTTAATAAAGGCACATGTAAGGCCCACGAGCATTTTGGTGTGGTTATAAACCAAGTGACTCCATGGGACCAAAAGGCCTTAGAATAGGGTATTTAGATTCTAAATAGTATTAGCAAAAAGTGGTTGTTTGTTTGTTTTATGGTTGGGAATGCCTATATGGTTGTTCCAACGGTCATGTAGACCTTTATATATGTCATATGTGATCTTAGTTGAAAGGGGGAGATCAGAGTGTACGGTGGTTTGGAGAAAAAACAATAAAAACTTAAATTTTCTGGAAATTTACTGGTAATCGCTCGGCTGTTACGTTGATATGGATCCGTACAAAAATTTTATGATTGCTAAGTGTATGAAATAGTTATAGGGGTGAGTTAGGAAACTTTTGGTTTTGGTTTGACTCAAAAAGGAGTTGGGGTTTAAAAGTTATCTGCATTTTAGTAGAAGGTGGTCTGAAAAGCCTTGTTTCCTAGACCCTTCCACAAATGCATCCCTAACTTGCATTCCCAACAGTGGCACCCTCTAAAACTGAGGGATATGCAAGTTAGGAGACTAGGCAACATAATGCCAGAGGTTGGAGGCCTGGAGAGAAGGGCAACTATTTTTCCAAGTCGACCCTAGGTCAAGCAAGCCCATGTGCTTGACCGATTTTTGCAAGGTAATTGGTGACAGTCATGGTTGCAGGAACTTCTGATCAATTTGAGTGCTAGAGTTGGATGCATTGAGTGTTTTGGAGATTTCCTTAAGTGTTTTGGGTCTTGGGAACCCACCTTGCCCATTCTTCCTTGAAGCCCTAGCCTAACTTGATCAACTAGGCCTAAGTACCAAGAAGCAGTTTGGAGGGTGTTGGAGCAAGATCAGCCCAAAATCTTTCTGATTCTTAGTAGGTGCCAAGAAGGGTGTTTGGACCTATGGAGAAGTCCCTATGCTGTTAAGGGATACTGGGAGAAAAGTGCAAAGAAGCTAATTGGAAGGCTACAAGGTTTGTAGGCCTAGAAGTGCAAAGGTGTGTTGAGAGTTTGGTGGAACCAAAAAAATTGATGATTTTGGGTTAGAACAGTATGTCCATGATTGTCTCCATTTTTGGTGATAGTTGGTGAGGCTTTTGAAGTGGAATTTCCTTGTTTGGCTTGGAGGTTGAGTATACTCGGAGTGGGTAAGAGGACTTGTGAGAAGTCCTAGAATCTTGAGTTGGATTGTGACAACCATTTATTGGCTTGTGGAAGGTAGTTGCTGCAAACATTGCATCAAAAGGGGATTGAATAAGATTTCAGATTGGGAAAGAATGAAGACCATGGTGAGAAATCAATTCTTGCCATCTGATTTAGCAATCCAAATAAAGATAAGAAGGAACAATTTGAAACAGAGGGATATGGATGTCATGTCCTATACTGAGAAATTCCATACCTTGAGTATTAGGGGAGGACTGGAAGATGGAGATGAGAAGGTGGCTAGATACATTAATGGCCTCAAGTACAATATTCAAGATGAAATAGGATTGAATGTACCAAGGACACTTGGAGAATGTTTTCAGTTGGCAATTCGGGCAGAGGAGAAGTTGAAAAGAAAGAATGAGAGGCAAGAAAATCAGAGAGGAGGTGGAACAATGAGAGGAAGAGGTGTAAGAAGTCAGTTTGAAACTTCAAACGATCAAGACAAAGATAAAGGAAAAGAGATTACATTTGAGACAAGAGGAAGTTTCAGGGGAGGAAGATTTGGAAGTGGAAGAGGTAATAGTGTTTTCATAGGTAAATGCTTCACATGTGGAGGAGTAGGAAATCAATCCTACAAGTGCCCTGAGAAAGGTGTGGTGATTTTAGGAAGGAGGAGAGGAGAGTCATCTTGACCCAAGGAGAAGAGGAAGAAAAGAAGTACAATAATGCAAACCCTGAACTTGAAGAAGAATCTTTGATGGTGAGAAGAGGAACACAAATGCTGCAGCAAAAGGAGACTAGACCATCCATTTTCAGGACAAATTGCATGAGCCATGGTAAGATTTGTAAGATGATAATAGACTCTGGTTCCTTTGATAATTTAGTATCTTATGAAATGGTAAATAAACTAGGATTGAAGAAGTATCCTATTGATAGACCATATAGGGCATCTTGGGTTAGTGATGCACAAAATATTGTTGTGAGGGAGCAAGCAATAGTGGATTTCTCTATAGGAGAATATAAAGGTCAAGTTATATGTGATGTCATTCTAATGGCATGTTGCCATGTAATCCTTGGAAGGCCTTGGCAAGCCTCAAGGAACACTATTCATTTTGGCTTATCAAATGTTTATATAGTACACAAAGATGGTGTGAAGTTTAAGCTAAATCCTTTGACTAGTCATGATGAGGAAAGAGTTATTTGTTTTGGCAAGAAAGAGTTTGTGGACTTGCAGGAGCAGAGGGAGAGTAAACATGATATGAAAGATCTGCCACTGAAGCCATCTCTTTTGGTTATGAAGGATGAGATTGTTCAAGACAAAACTCAGAATTCTGCTTACAAGCAGACAATGACAGCAAAAGGAGTGATGATAGGAATAGTATGGTGTCCTTTGGTGACGAGAGTGAACAAAGAAGTGAACATATCCATGGAGGATAAGAGACAAGGTTAGCATGACCTCAGACAACAAGTTATTCAACCTTTTTCAAGGATAAAACATGATTGTTCACAATCAGCAGGCAGTAAGGTTACCATGACTGGTAACAAGGATCCAATGCTTTTTGTTTCTAATGATTTGTATGCAAGTGTGCAGGGTAATACATTGCAGGTGCAAAGTTGCAAACATCCCTCTAGAAGGATGGGAGGAAAGAAGATAGTACCCCTTAACTCTTGGGACAAGAGTTGCTTTGAAGGTGGGGTGTTTGGTGCAGGGGCACCTATTAAATCATCTAAGAGAGCCTTGGTACCAGATGAAGATAGAGGATCAAAGACATCATTGATTGTTAATTGGGATATATTAAAACCAATATTGGAATCATGTAATAAACAATGTACTTTGAAAGACAAAAGTCATAAAAGTCCTCGTAAGGACCTAAGGGCAACATGATGTAAAATGGCCAAAAGAGCCAAATGGGGTAGTCTTAGGATAGTTTCATACTTAGTTGCATTTAATAAATCCATATGACCAATTTTGAGTCAATGGAATAGTTTAGAAAGTTAGGGAATGCATAAAAACTATAGTTTGAAATTTGAATTTCAAATTCAAACGGTCATATTAGTTTTGGAGGGAAAGTAGTAATTTGGTATTTGTTTGATTAAATAAACCTTTGTAACCAACTTGGTCGGTTGGACAGGTGCATATAAGCCTATTTAAGTTGTAATGAACATATGCAAGACATGAATCATTATTGGTATGGAAAAAATCACAAAAATTGTACGGAACAACAATCATACTTTCCTCTGCATCAATAAGAAAAATAAAAAATAAATGATACTTATACATACAATGGGGCTCTCTGTGCGAATGGAAATCCCTGATGATCTAGGATGCCGAATCTGTATAGGCTCATCGCCAGTAGCCACAACCTATATACAATAAAGAATGTAATTAAATGGGATTACCACAAACATTTTACAAGAATGCATCGATATTTAATCAATTAGAAAACATCTAATTACCTTTCCTTTGTCAGTGCATGTTGGCTCACCCCCCGCACTTTGTCCCCTTGGGGCAGGTGGTATCTGCAAGATAAAAGAAAGATTAGCAACCATATATGCTACAATATCAAATAGAAAAAAAAATGCGAACACAACATAATGTACCATAGATGTCTCAAGGCCAAATGAAATGGTTGAGAGTGTAGCATCGTCTATCTGTCTGAGCTCCTCCTCGGTCATCAACTAAACATGAATGAAGATCACATACATGTAAAAGTCAGTATGGCTTAAAAATTAAAATTACTCTATTATAAAAATTAACTTTAAATCGCATATGTCATAACAAAAAAATGTATACACGTACCAACACCGAAGGAGTCCATGCCTCTGCATTCCCCTCCTCTCTCGCATCAGGGTCTGTAGCCTCTGCACGTGCGTCTGGTGTGTCCTCGTCTAATACAAAATGATACTTAGGAAGATCACTTATGGGACCCAGGCAAATATTCTTGCATGTAATGCAAGTGTGAGGCACACAAACGTGTGATGAGCTAGTCGATGATGAACTGGCACCAACATCATCAACACGAGGAGGCAGGACTGACCTAGCCTGAGATATCATTAGACTACTCAGCCTATGAATGGCTTTGATGGTCTAAGAGCTAGCCTCTGCCATAATATCTGGATGTTGCAATCGAGGAGGGGGGGAGATATCAGGGAAGGGACAAAAGTGCCAAGTTTCTTCTGCTGGGAAGAGGGTCTATCCTGAGGAGCTCCTAGTCCTAAGCCCATGTTGGGCTTCATGCTCCAATAGTTCACTTTAAGTTTCAACACAAATTCTGCATATAATTTTCTAAGGAAATAAAATGGTATGTCTAAATTGCCATGTGGAGGGATATCAAAGACCATCCACCAACGATCCCAAAAATTTGCACGTATGGCATCATTTGTGCACCATTTAATCGATAGTTAGGTTTTTTTTGGGTCAACTGGTATACCCGTTTTCGAGTTAGCAAAAAGGCTAGCCGAATCGTCTTTGGTTATGTTGAGGGTCATGACCTCATCATAATCCAAACCATCATCAAACATTTGGTGCATTTCATCACACCAACGAAGAGCGGCATTTTGTTGGTTCGTAAGGGTTTCAATGTTATCCACTATGGTGTTTAACATGGATAACATAGGAGCCAGTGCAGGTACATTATTATATGTTCTATGCAAACCTCTCAACTTGGTGAGATTTTCATTTATCAAATCCTCGATTCGAGGAGGGTTTTGAGGAGGTAGAGGATCATTTGGTGGACGGTTTTTTGGGGATACTGGATCGTTTGGTGGTGGGTTACGAGGAATATTATTCCCTGCCTTAGTGTCATCATTCTTATCAGCCATTCCTATTGAATTGCAAAACGTAATATATATTTAAAAAAAATCTAAATTTTAACCATTTTTGTCAAAAAAAACCCTAGATTCAACTAAAACAAACAAAATCATCCTAAAATATATTAAATTTAGGTTAAAAATGAGTTGGGGAAGAAAAAAAAACTTAAATATATGATATCCAATCGATAATGGTAATACTAGTCCCAAAATCGCGTAAAATGAGGGCCCACGAGTCTGTGATTTTATTTAATCCAATGCACAGGTATCGGATATCCGATATGGCCGCAATAACATATAATGAGTATAATATATATAATATAACGTATAACATATAATATATATTACATTATATTACATTTTATATATTTTTATATTATATTTTATATATATTATATTAATTTACTATATATTATAATATAAAATATTATATTATATAATAATATTATTATTATATTATATTATTATAATTTATAATATATTATACTTTTTTATTATATATTATATTATAAGATATTACTTTTTATTATTATATTATATATATATATATATATATATTACATTACTATATATTATAATATATTAAATATTATATTATATTATTATAATATAATACATTATAATATTATTATTATTTAAAATAATATTATTATTAAATAATAATAAATAATATATCATACTATTATATTATAATAATAATAATAATAATAATAATTATTATTATTATTATTATTATTATTATTATAATATTAAATAATAATAATAATAGTGGTATAATATTATTACTCTAATTATCAGATATCCGGTCACATGTCGAATATTCGATTTAAAATCGGATATCCGATAAGGCTCGGCCTTACCTTCCAGGTTTGGTTCCTGGATAGGTGAAAAAAAGTCAGAGCGAATTTTGAAGCACTTTTAGGCATCTTCAAACTCTTTTTTTTTCACATCACCACTTTTTGGCACACCATGATCTTGCACATACCCCGTACCTAATGCTGAAAACCCAACTGTGGCACCTAACGATGGGATCACTGATACATTGCTTGACTATTTTGAAGAAAGGTCCTCCATTTTGATTGAGCCAACTGAAAAGGTCAATATTGGGACAACTAGAAAATCCAAAGATCATACATTTAGTAGAATCTTTATCATCTACTGAGAAAGAAGAATTTATTCAATTCTTGAAGGAAAGGCAAGTTAATTTTGCTTGGTCCTATGCTGACATGCTAGGTTTAGATCCAAAAATTAACTTTACATCACCTCAATATTGTACCAAGGGCAAAGCCTGTAAAACAAAAACTTAGAAAAATACATTCTCATGTAGCATTGTTGGTCAAAGTAGAGTTAGAAAAACTCATTCAAACTGGTTTTTATAAGACCACTGGCATATGCTTCATGGATATCAAGCATTGTTCCTATATCAAAGAAAGATGGTAGCATCCAAGTCTGCATTGATTTTAGGGTTTTCCTAGAAGGACCGTGCAAGTGGGAATGCACCCGACAGGAAATTCGAATGTCAAACCTTCACGTGGAAGACCTCAATGAGCAATTCATTTTGTGTTTTTCTATGTTGTGTAGAGTTGTGTAAATAAATGTTTGTGTGTTGTCATTTGACTGGTTTGTAAGTAGTGCTCATTTATTAAAGAAATAAAATTTATAGTTTGATTTGTTTTGTATGGCGTATGATGTATTGAAACTGCAGATTTGATGTAATGAAGTATTTCAAGAATATTAACTCGAGACCTCACCAATGTTTTCATATGAACTCGATTGAGGTACACATAGCCTTCCAATTTGGAGAAGGCACTTATCAATGGACACCAGATAGATATAAAAACATCATATCATCAGAAAGAAAATATCAGTGAATACATAACTTGATGAAGAATCAATGTTTGGGTTTTTTTGGAATATATGGTGTTTTTGAGGTTTTTTTGAATGTTTTTGAATTTTATTGCTTTTTTTTTTTTTTTTTTAAGAGGCATTTGTTGATTTTGATTTTTTTTTTCGTTTTGATTTTTATTCTTTTTTTTATTTTGAAATTGATCGGATTTGCAAATGAGAAACAAATAGATATTGTGGCCAAACTGCTGGGAACTTGTTAAACCAGAGCCAACATAAACCAAGACTCCTTGAAAAAGAAATACAAAAATTTATCTAGATGGATTTTGGAGAAAAGAAAATGCCAGTCATCTGAAAACTGACAATTCCTGTAAAGACTAGAAGGTTCGAGGATGATAAAATCACCCGTTGGGTAGTACAACTTTCCTTTTCTTGTTTTGTTTTTGGATTTTTGAATTTTTAAAATCGTAATACAAAGTGAACTTCAAATTTTGACCAAGTAGCGGAGGAACCTGAATAAACCAGAGCCAAGATAAACCAAGACTCCTTGAAAAAATAATACAAAAATGTATCTGGATAGATTTTGAAGAAAAGAAAATGCCAATCATCCTCAAACTGACAATTCCTTGTAAAGACTAGAAGATGTGGATAGTGCCAATGTGCTTGATTTCAACACAATTTTTAGTGCCAATGTGCTTGATCATGATCTTTGTATTGTTTTTAGTTTTCTCTAAACTACATTTTAATGTCATTGTTTTCTAATTACGTTATGATTTCAATATATCTTTAAAAGCTCTGATTTTTTCATTTTCTCAAGAGGATGGAAGATACATTCTTCGTTTTCGCTTTGTAATGCAACATCTTGGAAAATGAACTTTGTGTTATTTGATGTTCAATTTCTTTCAGTTAGTTAATCTTTCGCATCTATTATGTATTTATGAGTGGATGTTTGTAAACCTTTCGTGTTTTCTAATTAAAAGCATCCATATTTGAATTCATTATAAATCATGTACGAGGAGTTGTACCTGATAAAATTCACAGGAAGATTATCAATCCAATGATAACCTATCCAACTGTTAGTGCTGATTCAATCTTCCTATCTGGGCATTTACAGTTAATTTGTGTTTATTTCTTCGGAGGACAATCTGTTCACTAACAGAGTCAAAAGAAGGTTGGAGAATTTGATCACCATAAAAGGGTGAGAGCATATCCCTACTACTTTGATTCCCCAAACACATCAAACATAGATTGTTCATTTACGAGCCTTTAAATGAAAGAAGACAGGAGGCTCCTAATTAGTCTATGTGTTTGTTCTTAGCCAAATTGCTCTCTATAGATTTCTTTGGAATGTTTGGCATTTTGATCAACTCAAATAGTTAAGAGCATAGGCCTAATTTGAACGAAATTTTAGAGATCAACTTCTTTTAGTTATCTAAGTGTAGAAATTTGAATTGCTACACTTTAAAGAAAAATGAAAGGTTTGGCTTACCTTGTTCGAAGCTAGCATAGGTTAGGCGTATTTTTAAGGGTCTTCACCTTGTTTTTTTCATTTTTTGTCTTTGGCTACACATCTTGCAAGCATGCGTTAGCAAATTTGTTTATGAGTTTTTCTTTGACATGATTTTTGTAGCAAAAACCTCTTGGCAACATCCCAAACCTACGATAAAATATTCAAATTAGAATTCCATGATTTGGGTCACAAATTTAATTTGTTTATCAAAAATCATTAAGTTTCTTTATTAAAAATAGAGGTTTGATCATAAAAATTTGTCTTTTTTTTTATAATAGTCTCCTGCAAGCATCCCAAACCTGCAAAAAAAAATGAGATCAAGATTCGTTGATTTGGATGCTAAATGATTTTTTTAATGAAAAATCATAAACAAATTATTAAAAATCGATTGTTGCTATGAAAAATCTGAATTTTTTTACTATAGTTGCAAGCCATTTTCCAAAACCTTCAATAAAAATTTGAGCAAAATACATTGTTTTGCGTCCCCAAATAATTTTCATATGAAAAATCATATTTTTTAAAATATAAAATAGAGGTTTTATCAGAAAAATCTAAAATTTTGCATGTGATTTCACCCTATTGTCCAAAAACTTCAATAAAAATTTCAGACCAAGATTCGTTGATTTGATCTACTTTTATGATTTTTATGAAAAATCATAAAAATAAAATTTTGATCAATTTTTTTTTACTTTAAAACATGAGAAGGAAGAAGAAGATGAGAAATAGAAGACGAATAAGATGGAGAAGAGGAAGAGGTCTCTCAAATGCTACTTCGAACGTGATGATTGTTGGGTATCTTCTCAAAGCTTCTTCAAACCTGCAAAAACAAGATGTGAGGCTTTCATTCCCCACAGTGGACGTTATTTTGTATGCTCTTGAATGATGTTCCTGTGCAAATCAAAGCTTAGACAATGCAAACGTTAGTGGATTAACTCATATATATCAATATAAAGCATATTCATGAAAAAATAGAATGAAAACTTGAAATGATAGCAAATCCAAAGATAATGAAATTGAAGAACAAACTATCAAATTAAGTCTTTCGAAAGCGTCTCATGTCTCCCTAACTATAAAGGCTAAATTTCTCTTAGATCAAGCATCTCAGTGACATCCTAGAATGGGATATTGTGGGATGAAAAATGAAACTAATGCAAAACTAGCATGAATATACAAAACTATGAATTAAAATGAAACTATAATAACAATGCATAAAAACTTGCTCTATTATCTTAAAATGAAGCTATAATAACCTTGCATAAAAACTTGATTGAAATGCTTAAAATGAAACTATAATAACACTGCATAAAAACTTGATTTTCTCAAAATGCTCTAGAATTGAAACTATAATAACAATGCATGAAAACTTGATGATTCAACTCTTAAAATGCCTTGTATTTATAGATTTTTCAAAGGGTTGGGGTAAGGTTTGGTTTTTACCAAGGGTAAAAGGTTAAATAATAAAATAATAATATCTATGAACCCATTTTGAATAAAATATTCATTATGGAGAATTTACTCAATTATTAAATTATTATTTGAATAAAATAATACTATCCATGAGATCCACTTTGAATAAAAAATTCATAATGGAGAATCACACTTCAAATATTAAATTATTATTTGGAATAAAATAATAATATCCATGAGATCCACTTTAAATAAAATATTCATAATGGAGAATCTCACTTCAAATATTAAATTATTATTTCGGGTCCATGTGAATTAAAATATGATTTTTATGTCCCTATTTTGATTAAAATATGGTTTTGAAGATATTTGAATATAAAATTAATTTTTGAGGATAAATGCCCATTTTAATTTCTTTAAAATTGAATTTCATGTGTAAATTTCAAATGTGTTCAAATAGTTGATTAATTTGAATTTTTGGTTTAATTCAAATTTGATTGATTTATCCTCAATTCTCCAAAATACAACCTTAAAACCTTGCTAATTTGGTGAAAGCCCTGATTAAAAGATGTGGCCAATTTTAGGTGTCTAGAAATGCCCCTCTTTGAACTAATATGCGTAGCATATTGATTCAAAGAATGCTCTTGAATTATTTGGTTTTCATCCAAGTTGAAAAACCTAATGTTTGATGATCTGGAAAAAAAAAAAACTTGGATGCCTTGGTTTGATTGAATGGTTAAAGAAGTTGGATGAGAAACTTAGATAGATTATGTTTGTTTTTTATTAAGGAAAACAGGTTTTGAAAGGAGCTTGAAATCCTTTACAAATCATAAAATTTTCAATGAAGCCCAAACTAAACAAAACTACAACCCAAGGTGAAATAGGTCACCCAACAAGACATAGTGACCAGGGTGGCATCACAGATAACACAATATTCATTAGCCACACAAACAGGTTTTGAATGGGCACCTGAAACCCTATGGTAAAAAAGAGGAATATACAATAGGTCCCTTACCATGTCAAATATGTTGCCCCCTTAGAAATGAAATTGGAAAAATCCAATTGTATTTTTGAAAAAATGATGATAAAAAAGATTGTAGAATGTGATAAGAGTGGTTGCGTTGAATAACTAGATCACACAAAAACTTCAAATAACATTATAGTGTAATGACCAAGTGATATGGAAGATTAATCAAATAGATCAAATAGATGAACCATTCCCGTCTCAGGATTTAGAGTTGGGAAAACGAACGTGTCTTGGCTCAAGATATAGAGTTGGACAAATAAATGGTTCATGATAGAACCATTAGTTGGATAGCTAGATGTGGTTGACATAGATTGATGTAGGATAATCACTTGAAATGAAAAACCGAGCAATTTTTTGGAATTTTGTGTAAACAAGCCCATGGAGGACAACTTAGGTGCTCTAGTGCACATAGTGCACATAGCAAAGATTAAATCTAATTTGGATGATTTGGATGAATTTGATTCAGATAGTGGTTTCATCAATGAAATGAGATAGAAGGCAGTTCTTGATCAAATGCAAAGAGATGGGATGTATGCAATGGTTCAGAGATTGATATGGTAGAAACATGAGAGAATTCCAATTAATTAGGTGGCACCAATCATATGAGGTATATGAGCAAAAGATGAAGGAATGGGTGTCTTTAATGAGCAATAATCGACATATCAAATAGAGATTGTTTTGGTGCCCCTAGTGATAGGATGTAACAATGATAGTGGATAGATCATTCTAATTGAGCATAGATGCACCATGGGGTTTGGTGAAGAATCGGAGAGATGAGACTGTAATTGGACACATTGGTAGACTGGTGATGGTACTATTGAGAAAGATAGTTTATATGATATTAAGTGTCCTTAGGGTCATGAATAGAGGCTAAATCTCAAACTTTATACCAACCCTTTGAAAATAACTTTTGGATGAGCCAAAATGAAGGAATGAAATGCAAACCTAGGCAACATGAAATGTGATGCAAACCTAAGTTATGAAATGCAACTAAATGTCACTTTTTAAAGAGATGCCTTTTAATTATCATCATTGAGCACTAAAAACATGATATAGTACAATTACAACTAGTTCAACTATGACAATATGAATACTTTATCATTCCGATAAAAAAGAAAAAACTATGTACATGAAATAAAATATTTACAGGAAAGAAAACTATGCACAAAAAAATAAAATATTCATAGTATGTACAATATTTACAATAAATTACAAAATTGCCACAATATTTAACAAATACCACAAATAGAAAACAAAGAAAAGGCCCATGATTTCATTTTGGCGTCTCTAGTCTTGGATATCATCGAGTCACTAAAAATCATGGCATAAGAGAAAATAAGCATACTTCAATCCTTTATAGTCGTGGTTGTGTGTGAAGCGAGTGTAATATATATAATTTGTACAATAAATGGGAATGTGGTCCCCACTTGGCAAAATTGTTGTATACAATAAACAATTGTGGACACACATTGGATGCAAGTGAGTGAATAACTTATGAGAAAAGTCGGTGCTTCCAGTGTTAGAAGCATGTTGGCGTGATAATTATGAGCACATAGTGGAAATGTATGTGGGAAGAAATAGTATAGCAGTGCAACTGTCAAAAGGCATTGGATTTTTTATTGGCAAGATAAGGTTGATTGTCGTGCGATTGTGATGTATCGTGACTTGTGCAAAAATCATTCAGATTGGCATTATAGTGCATTGTTTGTGAAAAAGATAGTGGACATCTCAACTGCTCTCAATAAGTTGGTAGCGTGTAGTGGAAGGTAGGAAGATTTTTGTTTCCATAAATAGGTAAGCGATATCCATTGAGCTCGTAGAACATTTGTGGGATTAACAAACACAAGAGAAACTTGTGCAAATAATTGTTTGTTTGAAAATAGCAATGGCAGACTCACAAGAGCAATCGCAACAAATATCTGAGTTGGTAGAGGCAAGAAGCAGAGGATGGGTGGACGATGATAGTGATAGCCTAGAGGAAGGAATGCGGTGGAGGAGACACAAAAGGGCAAAGCGCAGTCGACAAGAAGCAAGTGGAGCATCCTCTCATTGAAATGTGCGACAATGCGAGCAAGAAATGGCAGAGGCAAGCCAACGTGATCCAACCCAGGAGCCAATAGAAGAAAAAGAGGACCCTACCCTGATGCAAATGTTATCTAAAAGTGTGATGCAGATTGCAAGGCAAGATGAGACAGCGGAGGAGATTAGATCTCCAGGTGAGCAGACACGACTAGAAGATATCAATGTGTCTGTCTGCTTTATAGATAGCCAGCCAGAAGATCAAACGCCTATGGAAGAGACTACCCCAGTCATAGAGAAAGGACCTATGGTGAAACTAGTGGCATCACCATTTTGACATGGATAGAGCATCTTGGGGGTCTAATCAATATACCTAAGAAGAAGGCGAGTGATTCTATCATGTCTTCATTTCGTCCTTTCAGAGAAGCGCAACCTGGTGTTGTTTTGCAACCAATTCATGATGCAGTCGTGGCGATGGAAGTGGAGTTGAAGAAAGCGTTGGAGGCTGAGACGGAGCGAGCTGATAACGCAAAGTTCTTTCAAGGGTTGATCGAGAGAGCTTGAGAAGATGGAGCACGCGAGGAGGCGAAGCGGGTGAAAGCAATGCTGTTAGTGGAACGAGCATGAGTAAAGATTGCAAAGGCATCTTTGGCTGCAGAATGGGCGTTGGTGGAACAAATCCACAAGGAAAATGTGTTGTTGCGAGCTCATGTCGAAGCATTTAGAGAAACCATGGCGAAGACCAATGCCATAGCATATCAGTCGCAAGAGCAATTGAATGTTGCTAAAGCAAGGATTACACACTTCATGAACCAAATGCATGAGGTGAAGCATGAGAGGGAGTCCTGGAAAATGACTGCAAACACCTATAATGCAGAGCGAGACATTGCTCAACAGGCGATGACGCTACCTGAGGAACCAAAGTTGCGGGCAAATATGAGTGAAGTTGTGGAGAAGTTAGAGAAGCTTGCGCGAGAGGCAACATACTACATGGGATTGTACCATCAGACAATCCCCCCATAGCATAGGAGAGGAATATCCTTCTCAAATAGGACATTTATGACACAGATGAATACCCTGTTGAGATTCAACCATATCCCGATTCTGATGGATACAATCTGGGAAGGTACAAGACTAATGCCAGGAGCTTCATCATCTAGGACCGTGCAAGTGGGAATGCACCCGACAAGAAATCTGAATGTCCAACCTGCAAGGAAAACCTCAATGAGCAATTCATTTTGTGTTTTTCTGTGTTGTGTGGAGTTGTGTAAACAGAGGTTCTTGTGTTGTCATTTGGATGGTTTGTAAGCAGTGCTCATTTATGGAAAAAAAAAAATTACAGTTTGTTTTGTTCCCAAAACATTTGTTTTGTATGGCGTATGATGTATTGAAAATGTGGGTTTGACATAATGAAGTATTTCAAGAATATTAACTCAGGACCTCAACAATGTTTTCATATGAACCCAGTGTAGACACCTAAAATTGGACACATCTTTTAATCAAGGCTTTCACCAAATTAGCAAGGTTTCAAGGTTAAAATCATATATATTTTGGAGAATGAAGGATAAATCAATCAAATTTGAATTAAATCAAAAATTCAAATTAATCAACTATTTGAGCCCATTTGAAATTTACACATGGAATTCAATTTTAAAGAAATAAAAAATGGGCATTTATCCTCAAAAATCAATTTTATATTCAAAAAATTTCAAAATCATATCTTAATCAAAATGGGGACATTAAAATCATATTTTAATTAAAATGGACTTGAAATAATAATTTAATATTTGAAGGGGGATTCTCCATTATGAATATTTTATTCAAAGTGGATCTCATGGATAATATTATTTCATTCAAAATGGACCCAAAATAATACTATAATATTTGAAGTGGATTCTCCATAATGAATATTTTATTCAAAATGGGTTCATCGATATTATCATTTTATTATTTAACTTTTACCTTTGGTAAAAACCAAACCTTACCCCAAGCTTTTTGAAAAATCTATAAATACAACGCATTTCTAGAGCAAAAATATCAAGTCTTCATGCATTATTATTATAGTCTCAATTCTAGAGAATTTTGAGAAAATCAAGTTTTTATGCGTTGTTATTATAGTTTCATTTTACGATAATAAAGGAAGTTTTTATACATTGTTATTATAGTTTCATTTTAATTCATAGTTTTGCATATTCATGCTAGTTTTGCATTAGTTTCATTTTCATCCCACAATATCCCATTCTAGGATGTCAATAAGATGCTTGATCTGAGAGCAATTTAGCCATCATAGTTAGGGAGACATGAGATGCTCTTGAAAGACTTAATTTGATAGTTTATTCTTCAATTTCATTATCTTTGGATTTGCTATCATTTCAAGTTTTCGTTCTAATATTTCATGAATATGCTTTATATTGATATATATGTGCTAATCCACTAATGTTTGCATTGTCTAAGCTTTGATTTGCACAGGTACATCATTCAAGAGCATACAAGAGTCGTTCAAGCATAATCTATCACCCACATTGCAAGGAGAAAAAAGGGAAAAGGGCACAGTGTTGAATGAAGATTGGGAGAAGATGGACATGAAAGCTCGAGCAACTATATTCCTATCTTTGGCCCTCAACATGCTCTTCAATGTCTCAACTGAGAAGACCACAAAGGATTTGTGGGCCAATCTATCTTCCCTGTATAAGATTACATCATCTTACAATAAGGTATTCATCATGAAGAAATTATATTATTTCAAAATGCGAGAAGGGGGGGGTTATGTCAAATCATTTAAATGAATTCAATACATTAGTCACCTACTTAATTTGGGTATTAACTTGGATGATGAGATCAAGGCTATTTTTTATTTTGTTCTTTACCAAATAGTTGGGAAGATGCAGTTTATGGCACTGAGCACATTGGTGGCTGCCAAAAGCAAGTTAAAATTTGATGATGTTGCAACCACTCTTCTTAGTGAAGACATTAGTGAAGACATAAGAAGAAAAAATAACAGTCCTCATCGAGTGATGCCTTGATTGTTGTAGTTATTGACGATTGTTGTAATTATTGACAATAGAGGAATGGGTCAAGATAGAGGCATAAATAACGATAGAGGAGGATCGAAGTCCAGGGGCCAAAATGGAGAAAGCAAGCCGGATAACAGAAAAAGGAACTGTTGGAACTATAAAATGGCTCATAAAACAGTTTTCATTAATGAAGCCGACACAACATACAAGCCCAAGAATGTATTCCGACAGTTGGGTGCTTGATTCATGTTAATCATTTCATGTCACTCCGTGCACGGAGTATTTTTCGAAGTCTACATATTGGTGACTTCAGTAACAGTTTTCTTGGTAAAAATAAATCTTATCATGTGATTGGGATAGGGAATATTTCATTAAAACTGAAAAATGGATATACTTGACTGTTAGGTGATGTTAGATATGTCCCCAGATCAAACAAAATGTAATCTCAACTGGACAATCGGATTCTCCAAGGTTGTGAAATTAGTTTTGAATCAAATAGATGCAAAGTTAAAGTTGGGTGTGAAGCAAAATCATTTTTGGTAACGGTTACTATTGGCTGGAAATGTCAGTCAGTTTACTGACATGTAACGCTTCTTGGCAGAAAACTATTCTCAAACGCTTATTGTTGCAACGGTAAAAACCTTTAATCTTCCACTTTTTTTCGCTTGCTGCAGACTGATATCAGTGTTTGGTTTTATGGCAGTTGCTGATTGTATTGAGAGTGATTAATAAATATTGAAACCCATGTTCACAGTGGACGTAGCCTGAAAAGGTGAACTACTGTAAAATCTATTTGTCTTCTGTTCCTTTGGATTGTGTATTAGTTCTGCGTTATTTAATTTATTTCTGTACTTTTTAAGCTCGAAATCTACAATGTCAACCTCCGCTTATTATTCTTAGTATATATAAAAGTGCCAAGGTAAATGCTTTAAACATTCACCTAGTACCAAAATAAATGCTTATACATTTATGTCGGTTTGTTATTTTATACAAATGAGAATGAACTGAAAAGAAAAAATACTACAAATGTAATTTTAACACTCTTTTAGCCGCGGAATAAACTGAAATCAATGCCATGTTTAGCCCCAACAATTATGTATCAAATAGCAATAAACCTGTAATAATATGCACTTACATCGAATTCCTTCGATAAAATTCGCTTTCTGATGGAAAAGTAGAGTCAAGATTCATTAACAAGATGCTGCTTTTTCCATTTTATTGCATTAGTTTTTCCTTCAAATAAAAGAAAACTAAACAATCGTAAGGTTTCATGGGATAGATTGAGTTTGAGTGACTACTTAGCTCATAGACACATTTACATTTAATTTGTTTGCCAATGGTGCCTAACTCACAGATACAGGAATGCATGGAAAAAATTACGAGGTTGTTTAAATTATATGTACACTAAATCCCATGCAAAACAGCATATTATGATAAAGGCAATTTTGATCGGAATAAATTTCATGATAAAACAATTATAAAAAGTGCATGAATATTGCTCGAGCTTCCTTTACCACGGTGATTAAAATATATATTACCTGATATATATATATATATATATATATATAAGAATTTTGTCTTCCATGGCACCTTTAATAAATAAGAAATGCACGTAAATTTTGAAGAAAGATTGATTTTTTACACATTCAAACATCTGCACAACAGCATGTTGTATTGCCAGAGGCAATTTAGCGCAAACAAATTTCAATATGGTAAACAATTCTAAAATTCATTGATTCAAGTTTGAGTTTAAAATAATTTAAATGAAAACTTAGTTTTACAGATTTCAAAAATGTTCATTAGTCCTTCTGTGAAAATTTGGTTAGTTGATCACTTTCTGTTTTCTATCTTTGCTAAAATCTTTCCTGACAGGAAATTGCTGCTTTGCAACCACACGAAATGAAATGTAAAACAAATGGAAAGAGAGTTTGCAGAATCCCAGAGAAACAATGGTTCGTATATAAAAAAATATGAATAACTATTTAAACAGGATATGTAACAAAAAAATATCCACAAAATCCAATGATCCAATATGTGCAATAGAAAGCACATATAACAAAAGTATCTTTTTCCATTTCCTCATTCATCATAGAGAAATAAACTATGATCTGGATGGTTTAAGGAACTAGTTACAAACATTAAAATGAAGTGTGTCAGACAGTGCTGCTAGAGAGGTAGATGCGGTGGATATTTTTCATTGTAAGTCTTTTCCGGCAGGTTGGACATTTCTTCTGAACTTGGATAGCATTTGTGATGCACTTTTTACAAAAAATGTGACCACAAATAGTTGAGGTCTCTTCATCCATTGTAGACATGCAAATTGCACAGGTGAGCTTGAGTTCCTTTGGTTCATCAGATCCAGCATCCACCTTCTGCAAATATATATTCAAGTCAATTTTACACAAAATCACCTAAAGGAGTTTAGTCGATGAATCAAAGCCTATTTGTTGTATTACATTACGAAATGACAAAGGGGCTATATTTTACTGGATTTTAAACCCACCATTCCCAGGCAACCCTATCAATAATATTGATCATAAAATTTGACATAGATGATTCCTATGTTACATACTACCTGGTCTCATGTCTTCCTAGTTTATACTTTTAATGTCCCGTTGAGCTTGAATCCCATGTCCTACAACCACCCCCACACCCCCCCCTCCCAAGCACCCCCAGTTTTATATTTAATATCAACCAAGTGAATCTTATATAAAATGAACATGTTTGCAGGTAGCAACACTGATGTTTTCTGGTCCACTAAATTATTTTAACCAAAATCACCAGGTTATTTGAATCTTGTTATATGGAGACTACCTATACAATTATAGTTTCTACCATCTCCCAAGATTCGCAACCAAACCTACCAGATTATATGAAACTTGGTTCATGAAGACCTATGCAATCGTTAATGTGTCCCTTCCTGATGCATTCTTTACAACTTAAGTCTATCCATTGGAGATGATAAACTGAAGCACCATGTTTCCCCAGAATACTTTGTAGTGTAAATTTTAAACCAAAAAATGTGTGTCTAGTGGATCATTAAAGTGAACTGGATACAATACTCAACTAATCATAATAAGCACTCAATCAGGGGATTAATGGCCTCCTTTAGGTGCTTGAACATTAGGCCGAGAGCATTTAAGCTCGACATTCACATGCAGGATCTTTAGGCTGTAACTCTTGTAAAACCAGTCTTATAGATATCTTCATGTCAATCTGGTATTGTTAGATTGCCAGTTGAGAAAAGACACCCACTTCAGGCAAGAAAAAATATTCTTAATCATTGTTTTGACTTTTTTCAAAATCAATAGCAACCAATAAATATCAGACTCAGCCCGCATCGACGAAAATGGCTATTAACTGTTAGGATTAAGGTATCATCTACCTTGTAAATCCTATGACATGGTCCCAACACCCTTGGAAAGTGTCCTAAGGAGCTTAGGCTGTATTGGAAAAATAATATATTATATTTAATTCACTATTGTTATGCCGAGAGGTGTACCCTATAGCTGCAGCACCGAGTTACTAAGTCTGTGTACATAAAAAAGATTTGCTATATTACAAATGCAAAGTAGAGAGTAGAAAATGAAGTGCGCAGCAGTTACACCACATGGAAATGAAGAATGGAGAGGAAATTGGAGGAGTTGTGTTGGCGAAAAGTCAGTTTAGCACTTATAAAACAGAAATATCACCACGACATTTGTCTATATTGTTCCTATCCTTTAGTAATCTATTTTGACCTGGCTGTACCATCTAGATATTAAATTCTAAACATTTCTTAAGCTATTCTGCTGGTCTTTAAACTTGCTGGATTCGATATTTTTACTACCGAGGTGCGATATTTCATTCAATGTTCTCTCTCATTCTGATGTTCTTTCTTTAGAGACAATCCTTTAGCTTGCCAATTATTTCTGTCTCCTTTTTGTTGTAACTGTCCGGACTGTTTTTATTTTGTCTCCCACAAAGATGATTGTTGTTGTTTATATTATAGGGGCTTATTTCCCTACACCACCTCTCCTTTAATAGTGGCCAATGCATTTATAGTCTGCATCATTCAATATAAAATTTGTTTGCTTAAAATATTAACAATGATATTGCACTTCAATAATAATAAAATATTATATTATATTATAATTTAATATGATACACTAATAAAAAAATACTATACAGTCAAGGTTAGGTTAGAGTCATGAATATAATAATATGATAACAAAATTATAGTATAGTAATATTATATTAATATAAGATTAAATAATATTAATGTCCACGAAAAACCAACAAGGTTTATGGGACTGAGCATACAAAGAGAAGAGCCAGCCAAAGCAAAAGCACCAAACGGTGGCTAGGAAGAAACGAAAGCAATACACAAAACAAGAAAGAAGACAAGGTAAGGACTAATGGTCCTTCCTTGTCACAAAGAAATCAATAATAGAGGGGTAAACCCATGAACTATCCATAGTCTTAGAATGCCGTGTAGAGCCGCTGTAGGATTGTCCCTGCTTGGAGAGACTGGTGCAGTGTCTAACCGATCTGGAATGAGAAGCACTGAAAGGCCTTTTCAAACCCCATGGAGGAGACAAGGGAGAGAAAAAGGCAGTAATGAGCTGATCAGAAGTATGCCCCTGAGGTATAAAATACTGCAAGGTAATCTGTTGAAGATAAGTGGCCTCCTGAAGATAAAGTGCAAGACACCGCTGATCAATATAGCTGAAGAACATCGAAAGAGAAGAACACTTTCGGAAAAGGCAGTAAAATCTCCCTTTGATCTCATAGTAAAGAGGACATCGAAATATGAAGTGGATCTCAATCTCAACCTCTGCCAAAGTACACAACTGACAAACCCTATCAGCCTGATCCATATGGTGATTAGTCTGAGCCCTAAGGTGGTGAGAACCAACTTTGAATGAGCCTAAAGAAAACCGTAAGGCATGGTTCCACTGCTGATAGAGATCATAATCTAATATTATATATGGTTACAGTAAAATTATGGTTATAGATCATATTACAATAGAATTATATTAAATTAATAGTTACTAATATAATACTAGCATATATTATACACTTGGAGATATCCTTCTTGAAACATCTATTTTCATAAATTTGTAAAGTGCAATAGACGTCTTGGGAAGGATATCTTTGGGTGTTTATTATATATATTTTTAAATATAAAAATGCTAGTTTGTAATACATTTATAATGGAGATGGTTCCACTAGCAGTGGTAAAGGTAGGTTGTGAACACAATTATTTAATATATTCTCCCCACATGTGGACACCTAGAATAAGATAAATGACTTAGTAAGTGGACGAATGAGCCACCTTTGGACTTCTCCAAGTGGGGCTTAGAAAAGCAACATGTGTCTCTTGGTATTCTGTCATTTATTACATTTAATAAAATGTTTAGCTAGCAAGATTAGGTGACCAAGTTGGAGAGAACATATTAGAGCTTAAACAGGTGTCCTTTCAACTTCCATGTAGGTAATCTAAGGGTTGTGTTTGTTTGGAATGAATAAACTTCTTTGGAATATTTATTGGTTGTTTTCGAGCTCGTCATTCTATAAATTCAGCCTTTTGAATGTAGAGTTATGCGAAACAGTTGAATGTAAACTTTCTATGCAGGATCAAAGACAGATGGGAGGCATAAGGAGGTTGTTTGTAGGTACAGTGCCACTATGTTGGAGGCAAAGAGGAGAACGAAAGTTGATTGTATTGCCTGCACATTTATTGTTGATAATGCATTTCTTATCTCTCTTCTTGGTGGAGTTTTTACCATGAGAGTTTCTGCACATAAATCGTAGGTTATGTGGTTCTCTTATGTTGTTGATTTGTGCCTCACTGTGATTTGTTGAACAAACTGAGATTCATATCCAACAACTCTTGGAGCTGGATCTTCAACTCAACGGACAAAGTATTAGATACATTAAATAATAATCAAGGAAATAATGTTTTCCATGTTTTCTGAAACAGGGAAGATTAGATCTTCTATTCAAAAGCATATAATATTTTGGTTGTGCGCATGTTACAGCCTTACAGGGTATGCCATTTTCTATGAACTGGAAAGCATATATAAGCAACCATTATGCAGTATATTTTCATGTCTTTCTGAAAAAAAGCTCATATGGTATTAGAGCCATTATCTGTCATATGCTGGTCTCAATTGAAGAAGCAAGCTGGTTGGAGCTATTTGCCAATATATTAAATCTTCATATAGTTTATTTTCTGCAGATATTCATTATGGCCGATAAAAGTCCTATGTGCTTGTCCTATATTAGGCATGCCTTTGTAAGTTTTCACTGATAACTTCATTTGTAGTTGACACAGTTCTGGGCAAAGAGGAACATAAAGGGTTTGAAAACAGATTGAAATCAAGCAGTGTGAATATCTTGAACATAAGTCAGATTTGGATTCAAAAATATAACTGTTGATACTTTGAAGTTCGAAATACTCAAATTTATAAGTTTGAACTTTTAAAACATATCAAAATATTTTTCTCTTTTGAGTTGCCAGCAAAGTTATATCAAATACTTTTGATCAGGTGAGACTCCAGTGGAAATATCCCAGGTCATAGGTTGTAGAGTATCAGAGTGGTTAACGGGTGTCTTTTGTTACTTGCATTTTCGATTTGCAAGAGTTTATAATTTTCACGGTCAATATTGTCAAGTTTTTTGGTCAAAGCATACAGCACTTGATTTTGCCCTAGTCTCAAAAATTAAACAAAGGAATATTATAGCTCGTGGAGGCAAATGTCAACTAATAGTAAATACTGAGCCTAAAGACTAAGAGATCTCAACTAGAAAACAGAAAGAAAGAAGCAAGAGAGATTGCTGACCTTGGGAAGTTTTATGAAAGATTTAAATAAGTTTTAATGCTTCTAAAGTTGTCAGTTGCAGTATATTGATACCAGAGATCTAAAATGCCAGATGGGCACTAGCACTTTGGAAAAATCTTTAGAACAAATATTAGACATCAGAAGTTGCACAGGCCTTTTATCTAAACTATCTCCTGTTTTCATCTGAGTTGCAGGGAGGACAATATTTGAATGCTTTTTGTGAACGAAGGATCTTAGTGATCAACTGTTTATGATGAAGAGGCCAGTGGATGATGAAGATGTGATAGCTTTGGTCTTATGAAATTTATCATCAGCTTCTGACTGATTTGTTGAATACCTACACTGGAACATGAAAACCCAAGCACTCAACTTTGAGAAATTATACACACTTTTCTTGTAAAAGGAGTGGAGACAAGATCAGTTGGGCGCATTAACTTCAGAAAATGCAATGAATGCATTTAGTGGATGTTTTATTGGAGAATGTAGGCATAAGACGAGTGTTCTATTTAGTGACTCCCTCAAAGACAATAATACATCCAAGAGATCAAAATGGAATGCTTTTACCAGAAGTAAACGAGACATTATAATGGAAATTTTGAAGAGAAACTGATTGAAGAAGAGTGATATGGTACACCAATGGAAAGCTGAGTAAGCTAATCTATTTTACGATCTGTCAATTTCACATTATCTGGATACAGTCATTCCAATTGGGCTGAACCAGTTTGCACTCAAATGCCTATAGTTGTCTATGTTTTTACTCATTATATTAGGAATAATCTTTTTGCAGACCAAGCCAAAACATACACTCACTTATCCTCCACTGAAGCAAAAATAAGGTCATCGTTAGATGTAATTGCAAACTATAATGTCCCATTTTTAGCTCACCATGGTTGGTGGTTTGGATTAGCCTACCAATGACCCTCATAGGCTAATCAGATGGATGGAGGGTCTCAGTTGGCAGAGTCGGAGGACAATTCCCACTCCAGATGTCAGGGATGTCCAGGATTGCTCTCTGTTTGAGTCAGATTGGCACACTTACTAATTATAGGAAATGTCTATTTTGGGAAAGTCAGGGTTCCTATTTTTAGCAGGGAACTTGGACAATTTGGTAGCAGTATGGAGTTGTGGTGATAGTGACAGAGCTTTCATTCTGTGGCTTATAGTAAGTCAGTTATGTCATGTTATTTTTGGCAGTGCACCTGGCCTTGGGTGTTAGCAAAGTTCATGAGTTGATCGATTAGAATGGACCTACTGGCCTGTGATTATTAAGGCATTAGTTATTAATATAATTAATTATGGAGGAGCTATTATAAAGCTTATTTTGAAAGAGGGGCCAAAGACATCATTTAATGTCTAAATGCTCATTTAAATTATGGCACCCAAGACTTAGGAAATGGCTAAGTCAAAAGGTGGCAACAAAAACAAATAATAATTCATTAATGTCTCTATTGGAGAAGTTGTGTGGTTAGAACCTTTATGAGCAATTATAAAAAAGCATTCGAGTAAAATGGAACCATATTATGAATTGTGGATTTTGTTTGCATTTGGTGAAGACTCTGAGAAACTTCTAAGGGTTTCAAACTTTGGAATGGATATTGGGAAATTCTATAGGCTTTCAGCACTTTGAGTTGGTCAAATACCCAGTGAGGTTGTGCACATGCGTTGGTCTTACTCAAAGGCCAAGATTGATTTGATTGATTGCAAGTTTTGGTGATTTGAAGCTCCATTTGATTTCGATATTGATTGCAATGGCAGAGGGCTTCATTTAGGTGCAGATCGCAGCTAGTTAAGTACGTCTGGATTTAGAGGCAGCAACTGAGAATTTCTGGGCCAAGGGCTAAGAGAGTGATGTTAGGGGTTCTAAAAGGCACATTTTGCATGTTGGGAGCCTTAGCAACACAATTCAGGCCTTGGCATCAAGTTTTAAAAGTTTCTTATTGAGCCGCAATTCATTTTTTGGGTGTTCATAGTTGCCTGCATTCAGGTTCCAGGTTCCAGTGTTTGGCTTTATTTAATTTATCATTGTAAACATTCTCATTTGATGATTAATAGTTAAAGGGTTGTTTGGTGAACAGTTTTCTTAGCTAGCTTGTATTTCAAGCATTTTTATTTGTTATTTCAATATTCTCAAAAATCCAAAACAAGCATACACACTGTAAAATGCAAAAAAAAACTAAAAATTTGCAAAACAATATCATTCAGAGACAGTTGAAACAGTGGTTGACTCATCAGGGTTATAACAATGGTATCAAAGCGGTTCCTGGCACTCTGCTGGGGGTTGGGTAAAAAAGAAAAAAAAAATATTGATCTGACAGATGGCATGTATGGGGAAAATATCACTCTTCAGATGAAAGAAATCAGATGAAGGTTACACCATAGGACAATATAAACGATAGAAGGGATGCAATGCTTAGCATGTTTGGGGAATATAACACTCTTCCTCAATATGTTATGAAAAAATTATCTTTTTACCATTTTATGGACTTTCATCCAAAGCTATATGGTATGACTAGTTCTACAAGGAAACAATGTCATAGGATAGCTCATGACCTATTTGCAAGAAGAGCTGTATCACACAGTGACATGCAAATAGTGTTTGGTAGTAGGGAAGTGGAAGTTGAAGAGGAGGTGGATAGTAGCAGAGTTCAAGTTGTTATCAGCATGGATAACAATTCTGATTTTTATGACAGCAGGTTTTGTATTGAACCTACTCATGTCATAGAAACCTTTTCATGTGCGAAAGATCGTTGTATGGAGTTTCCCGATATAGACACTCAAAATTTTGGTGTTAAAGAGTTATGTGATGCACATGTAGGCCACAGAAAATTTGATTTTATAAATCAGACCTATGAAATAAATCAAAAAACTCAGTGGTTGGTAATAGATCTCAGGATTGGGTTGTGGATGGGCATGCAGCTACCTTGGAAGAAGTGTGTGAAGATATTGTCATATTAACAACTTCTACCTTACCAGTTGAGCCATTCATTGAGGTTCACTTTGTCAACAATCCTTTGTTCGAGATGATACAACATTGTCATATGACAATCCGCTTTTTGAAGTTGATGCTAATCACTCACCTGAGTTGAGCTTGACACAATTTTCACCATCTACAGGCATAGTTCAGGTTTCTTATAGCAGTAGTTGATGATGTTCCCATGTACATGGGTTATGGTTGTGAGCAGGTTGAGGATGTGGCCACACTTATCTCAGCTATAGGTGCAGTTGATTCAGATGAGATGAGTGCATCTTTTGAGAGCAGCGGAGAACCACATGTTGCATTAGGTTCTCTTGTGGTTACATCCACTCCAAGTGTTGTTGGTGATGAATCAAATGACAAAAGTTAGATTTAGAACTATGACAGCCAGTGCTTGATCATGGTGGGAGATTTTTATCGTGACTGCACAGGGAGTACACATCACTACTTTCCTAATCCACACCAAGCGGATTTGATGATGAATTGGTGTGGACTGGCTCCGAGGTTGTACCATCCTTTGTGAGATGAGTATTTTCCATCTATTGTAGATGGGATTAGTGGTTGTAAGTTGCCTTACTTTCAGAGTCAGCACATCGATGGGAGCCTAGCAAAGGATGGAGATGGTGGTCGTGTTACAGACAGCTTCAAATGTTCTTATCTCCAAACTAGAAATGAATGTAAGTTCGGTTTTCTTTGGTACTCGAGTGATGACCAGGTTAGCACTGCAGTATGGGTGGGTCCCATTGATTCACTTCACCACTTTGGGCACGGAAAAGTTGAATTCAGAGTTGAGTAGAAGTCAGTGTGTTCTTCTTGGCAGGATTTTGTTTTAATTTTGTAATCCCTCTAGTGCACTAGAATTTCAGGCAGGGCTTATAGAGGAGCTCTTGGGTGTGTGCATGGTGTCAAGTATGGACGATTTTACTTTTGACCCTCATGTGCATGACTTTTTTCAGATGCACAGTTCAATTGTGCATGTGTTGTACAATGTGTATGAAAACTCACTCTGTTTGGTACTGGGAAGAAAACTTTATCAGCCTTCCGTGTTGCTTCCCTGTGAGATATTCACTCTTGCGATGTCTACAATCGAGTTTAATTTAGTTGGGTAGGTTATGTTAGCTATATTGGTGATGATGTTACTAGAGTCGGTGATCATAGGGACATTCCACAGTTCTACCCATGGGATCTGGGTGGACTGGTGTGTTATTTGTTTTTGAGATTGTTTGGTGACAAGCAATTTCAGGAAGGGCGGATTGTGATGTCCCCTTTGTAGTTCACCATGGTTAATTGTTCAGATTAGCTTATCAGTGACCCTCGTAGGCTAATCAAATGGATGGAGGGTCTCAATTGGAAAATTTGGAGCCCAATCCCCACTCCAGAGGGCAGGGATGTTCAGGATTGCTCTTGTTTGAGTTAGATTGATTGACTTGCTATTCTATAGTGTCTATTTTGGGAAAGTCAGGGTTTCTATCTTTAGCAAGGCACCTTGACAATTTGAGAGTAGTATGGGGTTGTGGTTATATTGACACATGTTTCATTCTAAGTCTTACTATTTATAGTAAGTCATTTATGTCATGTTGCTATTTTTGTTAGTGGACTAGACTCTAGGTGTTAGTAGAGTTCATCAGTTGATCAACTAGAATCAATCCATTGGCTCACGATTAAGACATTAATTACTAAAAATGTATTTGATCGTTAATATACTTTATTAAAAATTAATTACAAAGTTTATTTTAGAATAAAGGCCAATGATATCATTTGATGTCATTAAATGCTCATTTATATAATGGTGGCCAAGACTTAGGAAATGACCAAGTCAAACAAGTGACAACAAAAGAAAACAGTAATTCATTAATGTGTCTTATTAGAGAAGCTATGTGGTTCAAACCTTCATAAGGAATCATAAAAAGGCATTTGAGAAAAATGGAACCATATTGTGGATTCTGTTTGCATTTGGTAATGAATCTAAGAAACTTCTAAGGGTTTCTGATTTTGGCTTGGAAATTGAAATTCTACAGGCTTTTAGCACTTTGAGTTGGTGGAATACCCAGTGGGATTGTACACAGATGTTGGCCTTCCTCAGAGGGAGAGATTGAATTCATTGATTGCAGATTTTGATGATTTGAAGCTCCATTTATTTCAGTAAAGATTGCAATGGCAAAGGGCTTCATTTCTATGGAGATCACAGCTAGTTAAGAGAGATGTGGTTGGATTTAGAGGCAGCGTCTGAGAATTTCAAGGCAATGTGAGGGTTGATTGAGTAACATTAGGGGTTCTAGAAGGCATGTTTTGCATGTTGGGTGCCTTAGCAACACAATTCAAGCCTTGGCGTCAAGTTTCAAGCGTTTCCAGTTGAGCTGCGATTCAATTTTTGGTAATCGTAGTTGCCTGCATTCAGATTTCAGGTTCCAGCATTTGACTTTATTTAATTCTAGACGCATCTAATGTTCCTTGTAAACACTCTCATTTGATGATTAATAGTTGAAGAGTTGTTTGATGAACAGTTTGCTTAGCTAGTTTGTATTTCAAGCATTTTAATAGGTTATTTCAATATTGTCAAAATATCCCAAAAAAGCATAAGCTCTGGAAAAACACAAAGACACTATAAATTTGCAAAAGGAATACCTTTCAGAGACAGTTGAAACAATGGTAGAACCATCAGGGGTCTGACACAAAGAATGTTGGTTAATTGTCAGCTTGAATAACCATACTTCTCTGTGACAACTAGAGCATCTCAAGATGGTGACGAATCTTGTTTATCAGGCTAGAACACAGCATGTTTAAGACTTCATGTTTATCATCATTATAATTAATAGTTACTTGATAATGAATACGTTTGCAGAGTTTTTTTTTTTTTTTTTGTCCCACAGAGGAGTAGATCGTTGATATAATGACTAAATTCTAGGGTTTGTATGGTGGAGGAAATAGGAGCATGTATGGAGCAATTATTTAAGTATTAAGAACAATGGCTCATTTGATTGGGATGAAAAAAATAATTGAAGACATGTCCGAGTTCACCAAAGTCTATTAGAACAAGTGCCGCATAGTTCCTAGTATTTGCCGAATAATTAGTTTTAGTTAGAAAATTAATATAAACAGATTATAGTATTTAATATAATTAAATTTTTAATATTTAATATAATAATATATAATTTTAATATTCTAAATAGTATATTGTTTAACAAATACTAATCCTTATATATCTTAGAAGATAAATTTTCAAGAAATTAAAGTAAAAGATAACACATTATTTTAAAATGTTTATTTATTTATAAAATATGAATTAAATAAGTTTTAAAATACATATTTCCAATTTAATACTGAACATTTTTCTATAATATTTTGTAAATTAATTATTGTTAAATGAAACAAAACTTACCCAAATAAATTATATTAAAGTTTGCTCTATAAAATTAACAAAACCTCATATTTTATTAAAAGAATAGTGTGTATTGGTTATTTGTATAAGAAATATTTGATGAAGTAAATTTTTTTGAATATTTTTCAATAAATATTAAGTGACGTAAGTTTTTAATAATTTTCATCACTGTCATTGGATCGAATTTCTCAAGATCTTTGCCTTTGTGATTTGTGGCTCTGGAAATAGGGTGTAGTCGGTTTTTAATGTGAGTTGCAGTCTTGTGGGGTGAAGACTAATAAAAGCAAATTTTTCTCACAACTGACTGTGCAATGGTTGGTCTGGGGACTTTTTTGCTGGTCTTTGTACATGGGTAGCATTTGAGATCACATTTTGATCTTGCTGATCAGTCCTTTTGCTCTCTGCTTGTGTCTCCCATGGATCATTCTCTGGTCTGTTTGTTTGTATGACTCGGATGTAATAAGCCTAGGTGGCTATCATGTGTAGTGGGTTGGTGTAATTCTGTGTAGGGGATGTGCCACACCCATGTGGCATAGTTTGTAATGGGTGGTCTATGTCAAGAGGCTTACAACCATTTTGTAAAACCATAGTGGCATCTTTGTAATCCTTTTTGAAATAGCAATATATTTCAAATTATTACCTATCAAAAAAAAAATCTCTCTTGTCAAATGTACATAATGAAATTCTAATCGAAGTATAATAAAATTTGGGTGATATACGTGCATCCGAAAAAATAGCCTCAGATGAGGCGTAGTGCTTCCTCGAAATCCGCTAATAAGACCCCAACATTTCAACCAATCACCGTCAAGAAAATGAATGTTGATAAAATTTATAGTAAATATTTAGCATGTATACTACATAAAAATCTAACAAAAACTTTTAAAAAATAAATTTTGAATCGATATTGGTTGAAATTGAATAGTTTAATCACTAGTAAATTAAAAGTGATTGCAATAGTATTTAGCCTATGGCAAATACTAATAATATTATACTATTTACATTGTAATGGTCATTTAAGTCACTTTATCTCTTCCCTTTGCGTCTTAAGATGTATATGGTCAGTCAATCAATGTATCTACATAGATAGTTTAGAATATTTCCATGTCAGTTCTCAGTTAATGATTATTTCTTTTAAGAACACCGACTTTGTATTTCCTTATTTAAGGAGCCTCTATCTCCTATGTAATTAAGTAATTGAATATCAATCAATAATCATTTCATGGTCTCAAAGCCCTTAAGGTTGATTTTCAGTAGTTTCATAACTAGAATTAAATCAAAGTTTTTTACAATTTTTTATGAATAATTGTATAGTCCTAGAAATTATTATAAGTTTTCTTTTTTTCAATTTCTTAATAAAAATTGAAGGTTCCAAAAACGAGGGTTTTTGAAATTACAAATCTCTACAAAGGTTGTCTTTGCAGATATTGTAGGTTTTTCTACAGAGTGCGAGATTTTCTGTCTCAAAATGCAATTTTTGGGGGTTTTGTCTGTTATATTAAGGGTTTCCATGTTTACTTATGGAGGCATGAATTTCTGATTTTTTCCACAAAAAATCATTGATGAAGGTTTCTTGATTTTCTTTTCTACAAAAAGTCATGATGGATTTTTTCATTGTCCATAAAAAATCATTAATGAAGGGCCACACCACCCTACCAACTCATAACCAAAAATGCAACAATATGGAGACAAAGAGAGACAAAATGCTTCCCAAGCAATTTTATTATACTTGAAAATCCTTACAATATTCTCCAAATTAGAGGATTCCAAATTCTTACAATATGAGAGAGCTTCCTCAATAAGAGCTTCCAACTAACTTGCACACCAAGAGCTTCTACAAGAACAACTTACACTTCCCCAAACTTCTACTTGAAGAGCTACACCTTGAGAGCTTGACCTTCCAAAGCTTGATTAGAAATGCTCATATGCCTTGCTTAAATAGGCACTTACCACCCAATGCACGATTTATCCACAACCTTCTAGAATTTCACCTACACAATATCCACAACTTTCTAGAATTCCACCTACACAATATCCACAACCTTCTAGAATTCCACCTACACACCTCGATAAATGGAATGACAACCATTTTTTATTTTATTTTTCTATTACGCCACCTATGCACCTCGAAAATAGAAATTCATTTATTTTTCTTTTCTCCTTTTTCCCTTATTTTATTTTATTTTTTATTTTTCCTTCTATTTTCGTCACTTTCTCTCTCCTCCACAATTTTTTTTTTTGAATATAAATTTTACTTCCAACCCCCCTTTATTTCAGATGCAAGATGCTCCTGCATCAGATTCCCCAAGTCCGAAAAGATGTTCTAGTAACTGGAAGAACATCTTTCGAGATTCAACACAATCCCAAACTGGTTCTTCACATTTATGTCCTCCAAGTCTTCAACTTGCACACTCTTTCCCCTATTTTTCTTCTTCTCCTTCACATCCACCACAGGTGTTCCATAGGTCTGCTTCCCATGCTGATTTCCAATCTTCTCAGAATCTGCCAATTCAACTCGACTGCCAATACTCAAGTTCCTCCTATCGAGCTCTTCATTTTGCAAAGGAATCAAAGAAAACTTCCTACCACCTTTCTCAATAGTAAACACATTCCTAACACAATCATGCACAACCCTGCAATCATACTGCCAAGGTCTACCAAGTAACACATGACAACTATTCATATCCACAATATCACACAATACTTGATCCTTATACTGCCCAATCTGGAAATCAACAAGGCATTGCTCCCTCACTTCCAAAGCATGCTCACCTTGCAACTAGCCAATCCTATAAGGACAAGGATGTCTCAATCTTTTCAAACCAAGTTTCTGAACCATCTCCTCAGCAACAATGTTATCAGTACTACCACCATCTATAATTACCCTGCAGATTTTGCCACCAGACTTACAACAAGTTTTGAACAAACTAGTCCTTTGACAAGAATCCAATGTCTTCTTACCCATTAGTACTCACCGAGCCAACAAACTTTCTCCTTCCTCAGGCTGACTTTCCTGGACTTCAACCTGATTCACAACAGCAGCTGTCCTACCAATAGAACATTCAAAAGATCTATGCCCTTCTTGACCACACTTGAAACAATTACCTCTGAATACACCTCCACCTGTCCTTCTTTGTTCAATAGGTTTTGGTTCACCTTCTGCTTTTGGTTTAGCTTGTACTGAACTATCCTGCTTCTCCTTCCCTTGGGAACTACCTTGATTCTTCCTCTTTAGCTTCTCTTCTACTCTCAAAGCATACTGATAAGCATCCTCAACTGAAGAAATATTTAGCATACCAACCTCATCCTGAATATTGAATCTCAAACCATTAATGTACCGCGTTACCTTCTCTTTTGACAATTCTCTATGCCCAGACCGAACAGTCAACTTGTAGAACTCCTCGGTGTAATCCTTCATAGTCATATCCTTCTGTTTCAGATTCTGCAACTTCTTAAACAACTCAAGTTCATAATCAGCAAGAATGAACTTAGCTTTCAACTTAGTCACCATCAATTTCCATCTAGTGATCTTCATTTCACCTTCCTCTTCTCCGTCTCTCTATAATTCCTTCCACCAAAGAGCAGCATGTCCCTTCAACTTAGTTTGTACCAACCTTACTCTCAGTGGATCTTCAATACCCTCAAGCTCAAAGCAGTCCTCTAATTCACCAATCCAATCAATCAGGTCTTCCAGATTCAAAGTACTTGAAAAATTAGAAACCTCCATCTTATGCTTTAGCTTCAACTGAGATCCAGGTCGAGCAAATTGACTAGCCCTAATTCCAATAGGTCTCTCCTCACGATCAGTTCTATCCTCACTAGCAGCTTCAAAGTCTTCAACAACTTTGTCATAACTGCCTTCAGTACCCACATGCCTAGGTACACCACCCAAAGCACTTACAATTTCAACAATCATGTCACTCTTCATCAATGCAATCTCTGATCTGAGCTCTGCTCTTATCTTCTCTAAGATCCTTTCTTCCACAGCATCACTAAGGTCATCATTTTCCTTAGGGTCCAAACTTCTTGGAGGCATCTTCCAAAATTTTAGCAAACCCTAAGCAACAAATCCACCAATCTAAAAGATCAATCAGCCACAAGATCAACCTTCTTTGCAAATCCTGGTGTAAACTGCCTCACGTTTGACGATCTGTCCACACACTTAGGAACTCCTGCTCTAATACCACTTGATGAAGAGCCACACCACCCTACCAACTCGTAACCAAAAAATGCAACAATATGGAGACAACGAGAGACAAAATGCTTCCCAAGCAATTTTATTATACTTGAAAATCCTTACAATATCCTCCAAATGAGAGGACTCCAAATTCTTACAATATGAGAGAGCTTCCTCACTAAGGGCTTCCAACTAACTTGCACACCAGGAGCTTCTACAAGAAGAGCTTACACTTCCCCAAACTTCTACTTGAAGAGCTACACCTTGAAAGCTTGACCTTCCAAAGCTTGATTAGAAATGCTCATATGCCTTGCTTAAATAGGCACTTAACACCCAATGCATGATTTATCCACAACCTTCTAGAATTCCACCTACACAATATCCACAACCCTCTAGGATTCCACCTACACAATATCCACAACTTTCTAGAATTCGACCTACACACCTCGATAAATAGAATGACAACCATTTTTTATTTTATTTTTCTATTATGCCACCTATGCACCTCAAAAATAGAAATTCCTTTTTTTTTCTTTTCTCCTTTTTTTTTAAAAAAAAAATTCCTTCTATTTTCGTCACTTTCTCTCTCCTCCACAATTTCTTTTTCTTTTTCTTTTTCTTTTTTAAATTTTACTTTCAACATGCCCCCTTTATTTCGGATGCAAGATGCTCCTGCATCAATGTAGACTTTTTAATTCTTTTTTGGGCTTTCCTTGAATTTTTCCACAAAAACATGACGTTTTGTAAATGGGTTTTTGCTTGTTTTTTCCAAAAGAATTGTGGTTTTCTTTGTCATACTGTTTCTTGCTTTTTGACACTTTTTACCCTTTTTTCCTCAAGACAGTTTTTTATCGATTTTTCACAAAATGTTTTGAAGATTTTTTATAAAACTGTTGTTTCTTGCCAGAGTTTTGGATTGTACCTAAAGGTTTTAAGGAAAAATTCTATTCCTGCAAATGTATTGGAGTTTTTGGGCTTTGTTGCTTTTGACTATGTTTGGCAAAAATCGTTGTATTTTAGAGTTAAGAAGTAATTTGAAGTGGTTCTTGATATCACTGGATAAGGGAAGGGATAGCTTTATTACTCAACATCATGGTGAAAGGATTATGGTAGACTTGTTGCAGCACCAAGGAGGGTCTCAGCAGCAGGCTCATGTCGCAATGTGTTTTGAAAAGAAGAGGACAACCTTCCATATATTCATGGCAAAATGACCTAAAGATTCAATATCTGTAGAGTAGTTAATAAATTGACCATGAAGAGAGGGTATTAGAATAATATTGTATTATTTACCTCATAATGTTCATTTAAGTTACTTAGGTGTATTTGGTGGCTTTATGTATTTTCAGATGTATTTGGTCACTTAATCTATCTAGTTAGATAGATAGTTTAGTATAGTTTTATTTCAGTTCTCAGCTAACTTATTTCTTTTAGAAACATCATATTTGCATTTCCTTACTTAAGGAGCCTTCATCTCCTTTGTAATTAATTCATCGAATATCAATCGATTATCATTTCAGTCTTACTACTAAGATGTGCTGGAGAGTCTTGATGTCACTATTAATTGTTAAGAACAATGTGTTGTCTACAAACTGAAATTATCAAATCTCATCAATCTTGATATAGCACATTGTGTCTAATGTCTATGATTATACATCTATGCACAGGTGCAGAGGTTCTCAAGGTGTGAGTATGCAAGATGCAGTCTAAACTCCCAAAACTTAGGTATATGGGTGCAAGTGTCCAGCAGTACACAAGGGAAAAGCATGTGAGGTACATAGGGCACATCAGGTAAACTATAAAATTTAAACTAAAATGTATCAAACAAAAAACTTCAAACATAACATCTTCATGAAACCTAGTCAAATAAAATCCAGAATTATTTTTCCCTTCTTATCCTTGAATGATCTTGATTTTTCATAAAATAATGTCTTTAGATTGGGTGCACATGAAATCAAGGAAATACTTTGGGTATGCTGAGGTGCACATGAAATCTAGGAAATAATTGGGTATGCTGGGGTGCATTAGGTTGTGTAAAGAGTGGCTCACCTGTGAACTTGGATGTGTTTTGCATCCATATATGGACTGCAGATGTGCCTTTAGTGTGCTCCGGTGTCAATTAGGTACACCCAACTTGACAACCTTGATTACAACAATTACTTATGAAAAAGCTCCTCTTGAACCCTTCACACAAAATGATAAACATGCTGAGTGAAAAGTAACCTCTCTAGCATAGGCTCCATGGATTAAATCCACCATCCTAGTCAAAGTGGGGCTACTACCAACAATCCATTGAACACAAATCCAAAGGCCCTGAATGTTTAAATAAGAATGTTAGTTGCACTACCCAAAAGCATTACACACATCAAGTTTTGAAAGCATACCCAACCAGAACTAGTAATGTAAGGAATGGATTGATTCTTGAGCTGCACAATGGTATTGTAGCTTCAGACTTCTGTCATCCTTAGAAACTTTATTGATCCATGAATAGTATATTCTCCAAGAAAGGTAGGAGTCTCTTGGCAATGACCTTAGAAGATTTCATCTTACTCGTCACGGTGCATGATGACATGAGAAAAAAACTTCTCAAGAGCATTGCTACTTCTCTTTTGGGAATATTTACTTAAGCAATATCCCATGGTATCAGTTTGGGTAAGTTCGTGGCTTAATTACATAGGTTTGCCATTTAAATGGTGTACATGTCTATATATATGATGTATGTTGTCCTACATTTTGTCACCACAAAATGTAGGTAATAGCACGAAACTTTTTCAAATTAGTTTCGCATTTCTCTAAGCTTATTACATTATTTAATTGGTTTGCATTGATCAATCAAACTACATAAATTGATATAATGAATCCTTTTACTGAAGGCTTTCATCAAATCTTTTTCGTTTTGCTTTCTATCGAGTCTTTCCTTGATTTTTGAGGCCTTCATTGTCCTTTTCTTTGCTTTTGAGTTTGTGTTTGTTGGTTTTTAGTCCTTTGGTTTTGCTCATGTCACGCCTTTCGTTTTTCCCTTCGATTTGGTCTAACCTAGAGGTCAATCGGAGTTGTCAATCAGGAGGTATGCTGATTTTTGTGCTTCAAAAGTGGACCTTTTGGATGCAACAGCACGAATTAAAAATATGATGTTATATTTTCAATTTGACTTTCAATTTTTGATAAATATAACTTATATTCACTTTTTGTAATGTTTTTAAGTTACTTTAACTTTAAATTTTTAACTTAAAGTGACTATATTGCACTTTATGTTATAATTTTAAGTTGAGTTACTTTTTAATTTTTCACTTAAAGTAACTCTATAACTATATAGTTTCAATTTAATTTTTGGTTTTAAAAATCAAATGTTTATTTAAAAGTTACTTTTTAAATAATGTTTATATGTTATATTTCTAAATATAATAAATACATATTGTTTATGGCCCATTTTGTAACATTTTTATAATTTTAAGTGAATTAAATGACTTAAAGTCTTCAAAAGTGCACATTTTAATATGCAATTACATGTAAAACCCATCAAAAGTGGACATTTTACATGTCACTGAATATAAGGTTCATTTGGTGAACTTTTTTGATGTCATTACATCAAAAGTCTATCATAAGTGGACCTTTTTGATGCTACTGCATCAAAAGTGAAGTTTTTATGCTTTTACATCTAAAAGGTGAGATGCATTTTAAACATGCTTCCTCCCCCAAAAGGTTCGATTTTGCTTATGAGCATATTTTAAAACATGTAATGGCACTCAAAAAGTGCGATTTTGATGAAATGCACATTTAAAAATATGTAAGTGACCCAAAAGGTCCGTTTTTTATCAAAAAACATGTTTTAATATATGCAATGACACTCAAAAAGTCCGTTTTGAAGAACATGTTTTTGCCCTCTAAGAATCCGATTTTGATCATAAGTTGAGTTTTTCTCAATGGATTTGCATAAGATTTCTTCTATTGGAGGCGTTTTTGGTTGGCAATGATTTTGCATACATTTAAAATGGATTCAATAAGCTGAAAAACATCTTTAAAAGCTTCATTCTAAGGCATGTTTTTGGAGAAATCAGCAAATAAATTCATTTTTAATACATGTTTTAGCTCCCAAGCAAATTCGAAATTGGAACTTGAGGAAGAACCAAAAACATGAAAAGTGAATTTTTTCTTCTTGATCTTGCTGATTTTGTTGCCATGGAAAGTGTATTTTTTCTTTAAAAATGAAGAATTTGTTCTTTTTCATGTTTTTGGTTCTTCCTCAAGTTCCAATTTGGAATTTGTGTGTTGAAGTGCTTTGCATCTTGGCATGTTTTGAGTCACCTTCCAAAGATACATTTTTCTTTTGTGTTTCGTACTTTGTGCTTGCTTGCCGGTTTTCTCAACTTTGGAGAAACTACAAGTTCTTTCCCAAGAACTTGTTGCTTCACTTCATGCGAAAGCATCATCACATTCCACTTCCATTTTCCATGTCACAACACTTTGCATCTCATCCAACAAATGCAATTACACGTTTTCCATATCATTCACCATCCGCACATGCATGTAATCCCATTTTTTGCTTCCATTTTCACATTCATCTCATTTTTCGCATCCATTCACACGACACGATTATACGAAATGCCTTACGTTTAATTGCATCCCAAAGGTTCGATTTTGATTACAAGTCACTTTTTGAAAAGTCAAAAAGATGTCATTTTCATCTTCCATGTACTTTGACTTCTCCTTTTCACCAAAGATGACTATAAAGTTCATTATCCCTTTTCCATTTTCCATTTCCATCTCTCCATATGCATTTGCGCCTTCATGAGCAATTACATGTTTGCGTACCTTTCCATGCTTTGCATCTCATCCTCCATTTGCATATACATGTAAAGTGCATCCACCATCCGCATTCGCATTCCATCTCACTTTTCATTCCTCATTGCATGTTGCATTTACATGTAATCCATTTTCCGTGCAATGACATCTTGAAAGCCCAAGTCACATTTTGAAAATCAGCAATCTCCATTTGCATGCATTCTCATGCACCAAGCACTTTACTTCAAAAAAAAAGGGGTAAAGGTACTGATGGAAAGTTGTTCCAAATTTACATCCGGACACCATCAAGAAGGTTTTCAAAGTGTCAGAGACTCTAATTTGTGTTGATCTAAAAAGCAAAATTCATGACAACTTGAGCAAGAAAAGCTGGATCACATCAAGTTTTCAAATGACAACGAACAATTCATCAAAGTCAGAGGTTATCAAAAGACGCAACATCATGGTTATCAAGGTGAATGCAGCAGTACAAAGTACAAGAACTTTCGAATCTGTGATCATCTGGGATTGCATCATCAAAGTACAAGGCCCTTCAGAACAATCCCTAGGATTCTTTCCTTCTTTTCCGTCTTCTTTATTCTTTCATTACTGTAATTCAAGAAGATGCATGGCATGAAAAAATGTAATTACATGTAATGCAAGTTACATTTATGTTAAAAGATGTAATGTGAGTTGCATGTGTAGTTGCATGTAACTCTATATTTTCTCTTTTAGTTAGACTAGGTCAAAGTTGGTTGAGTTGCGCCAACTTTTTCTTCAACCTTTTTCTCAACTCCTGTGCCTATATAAAGGAGTGCCCCCTCATTGTAAAAATTATCTTTTGTTGTATGTAAGAAAGCTCTGCCACATTTGTGCAAGCATAACATTGACTGTGTTGTGCAGTACAAATTTAGGAAAAAAGTGAATAGAAGAAGCAATTGGATTCAAAGCTTTGACTGGAAGCAATTGTGATAGAGCAAATTAGAAGCTTTGACTATAATTTGTGTCTATTGTCTTGATTCATGTTATTATCATGTGTCCAATAAAAGAGCATAGTGATTTAAGAATCAATTGGAGCCGAAGCTTTGACTAGGAGTGATTATGAGATATATAGCTAGAAGTTTTGTCTGTAGCTTATACTTCTTTCTTAATTCACAAAATAGTTAAGTTATTTTTACTTTTAGGAGTCTTTGTGCCCTAATTGTAAAGTTTTTCCACACAGAAGTTCGACCGGACTTAGAGCCAAACCAATATATTTTCAGCTAGCCTTTGAGTTAGTGAAAGTTTATCGATATCTTGTTTCCAGCTCTTAATAGAAGTGTAGTTAGAGAGTCACCGTGCCCATTACTCGCTCTACAAGTAAGTGAATTATTTCTTGAAAGAGAAGAAGAAAGGATATTGGTAACACTCATTTTATAAAATCTCTCAACTTCTTGCTTACCTTGAGTTGATCTAAGGAATGATGAGAAGGGGGAGCCTTCCCTTTAAGGTAGGAGAGACTCTATCTCACATGCTGTGGTTGGTCATCCTATTTTGCGATTGGATTTTTACCCAATACTATCAATTGCAAAATATCCACCCAACAATGTACATATATCTATATATGTGTGTGCATGTGTGTAATAAACATAGCCATCATTTGCCAGTAAAGTATAAAAATAAAATTTAAAACACAACTAATAACAGATAATTCAATAGAAATGTTAAAGATAAATCAAGACAGTTTATTTGTGAAATACAACAATACTTAGTGGTCAAACATGCAACTACACATGGAAAATAAGTATGGTCATATCACTTTGGATCAAGAGAATCACCAACATCAGCTGGTTAAATAGATTCAGAAGTACTCCTAGTGCCACTCCCACTAGCTGCATTATGCATGTCATTCCTAGCAGACTCTTGTCAATCATCAATTAAAACCCTTGTCAACAATATGAGACATGCACTGAAAAGGACAGCCAACTTGTGACAATTGCACATAATCGGACTCAGAGAAAAAATTGAGTTTTGTGCCAAGAACAAAGCTAACATTGAGGAAAACAAGATTTCTCCCACCAAAGATTATTTGATCAATTGCCTTTCCCGACAATTGTATACTCTTAACCACCATCAAAGATTACTAATTAGAGCATGCCTTATACTTGTTATGGTAAATTGATGTTGTTGTAGTTGTATTAAACAAAGGAGACGAAAGCTCCCTATATAAATTTACAAAGACAATGTTTCTAAGAGACAATCGGGAACTAATGATGGAAATAGAAACTACCTAATAAACTAAAGACTAACTAAGATGACCATTGAAGAAACATATATTCTAATACCCTCCCTTAAAGGTCATTATCTAACTATTGTCTTTTGGTCACAAATTCTACAAAACATTTTGTTGATGCTGAGACCCTCTCTGAATCTGCAAAATGTTATTGACCAAGAAACCAAAATTTGTCCATAAAAGATCAGAAAAGGGTACCCCTTCCTGAATGCTCTGCAAAACAAGACAAGAACCTGCCATAGACTTTTCCATTGAGATAAGTTCGCCACTAACCCTCCCAAACTCAGCAAAACATTTGACCATAAATCATCATTAAATATCCAACCTGATGTTGGATAATGAAGCTGCTCTTCCCTGGAGACATAGACAAACACTGAGAACAGCTAGCATGATTTTGTAGACAAAATTGCCAAACCCTCCAAATTTTGCAAATGAGCATGATGCCCCAAAAATAGACTGCAAAAAGGCACAATTTTTTGGAGAAAATTTGGACCCAAACACAATTTTTGAGGTGAAAAATCGATCAAAACCCAACATGATTTTGAGGTGAAATATCAATCAAAACCAGACAATACAAAGCTTTGTTTTTAGGAAAAATAGTAAAACCCATCAAATAATTTGAGGAAAAAATTATAAACTCACAAAGGAATCCCACACAACTTTACGAAATACGTGATGAGAAATTTTTAAGGGAAAATTTATAGAAACCCACTAGAAATTTTTTCGAGCAAAAAATTATTAAAACCCATCAGAATTTTTTAAAGGGAGGCAAAACATGAGACTTCACATAGATGCAAGCAACATGCAAGTACATGCAACCCTAAAAAATATAGACTTTTGCTGCAACTAAGAAATCACGGGATCAAAACCCTTAACCACGCTTGCGATTTCTAGCAAAAATCATCAAGGATGAACCACAAACGTTTCAAAAAATACCTCCTGCAATTTTTATTTCTAAAAATCAAAAAGCAAATTTCTAGAAAAAAAATCCAAATCAAAAGAGGCTCAAATTTACTTAAGATATTTGCCAAAATCCCATGGACTTGCTCTGATACCATGTTATGGTAAGTCAATGTTGTTGTATTAAATAAAGAAGATGAAAGCTCCTTATATAGATTTACAAATACGATGTTTATAAAAGAAACAATCGTAAAGTAAAGACAAAAACAAAAACTACCTAATAAACTAAAGACTAACTAAGATGACCATTAAAGAAACATTAGAATATTTGAATAATTCTCCATGAACCAATCTCTTCTATTTGTGAAGTGTTCAGTTGCACCATAATAGATATAATATGCAAAAGACTTTGAATGATTTGTTGGTCATTTGGTCATGAATGCATAAAGGTTGATACTCTGAATGTTATGTGACATAAAACTTCTGTTGAGACCATCCCTATTAAAAATTTTATCAGCTCCTTCGCAAGGATCCCTTCACTGAATCCTATGGGTGCCTCTACCATGTTCGAACTTCTTGCTATCGCATTTTGGGAGTCCACCCTTCTCTCCATCCCTCACGACACGACCTCCCCTTCGTGCAGTCCGAAATGCAAGAACTCTTGTCCTATGAGTTGGTGATTTGATGAGGACTGTAAGTCCTTCCACCAAGAGTTTGCTCGGCCTCTTCCACTCACTTACCCTCCTTTTCTTGGTCGAGGCTTGCCTACCGCTACTCTCTTTACCAAAAGAGGCGCCTGTTTTTCACGATGCAGTGTCGTTCTCTTTACGCCTCTCTCCTACAGTCCCCCAAGCTTTTTTGTTGCACTTTGTTCTCCCACCATCGCCTCCCTGTCGAACCACAACTTTCTAGTTTTGCACACCTCCACTCTACATGTATCCTCGATCACCCTCCCATTCACATATTCACCCCTTGTAGCATTGCTTTCTCTTAACTTTCTCGACCATCTGTGAGGTAGTTAGATTCATAAAAAGTAGCAAGACAATGGACAGGGGTTCCAAGTGGAGCTCTTCAAGCTTGGTATTACAATTTTGCAGTGCTCTTTAATAGAGTGGTTTGCAAGGGCTTTCCCAACTCTTATTATCTATTTGATCCATAAGACCGGGTCAGTCTTAGACCTCAAAAACTACAGGACCATCATGGTTGGACATAGATTTTCCAAACTCTACACCACCATGTTGAATATTATCTTATCAAAGGAACTTGATCGGTTGCACTATCAAGCTAGGGGACAAGTCAATTTTCATACAAATTTTCAGACCATGGACCATAGTTTGACTCTGCAGACTATCATTAAGGAAGCTCGGCATTGCTCAACGAAAGTCTACTGCTAATTTGAAGACTTTCACAAAGCCTCTGATTATGTCCCTCGAAGGGCTCTCTTCGAAAGACCTCGTGCCATTAGGATATTTGAGACTCTCTTGATGGCTATTATGCGATTATATGAGTTTCGTTGGCAAGTTCGAGTCCACAGGGATTTTCGGATCCTATTCAAAGCACCATCACGGCAAAGTAGGGCTGTCCTCTCTCCCCTACCCTTTTTGGTATTTACATCGATGAGCTCGAAGCTTTCCTTCGAGACTTCTCACTCACTAATGATGGCTACTTCTTACACCAGGTTTTGATCTCCATTTTACTATTTGTTGATGATGTGGTCCTTTTGGCTTCTTCCACGAAGAGGCTCCAACGACTTCCTGATGGGTTGGCCTCCTTTTGTGACTTGTGAGAGTTAGTTGTGAACCTAGGTGATGGTCTTCAACTACTTGAAGACTTCACATCTCCACTTATATTTTCAGGGCAAAGAGGTCGAGATCACTTCCTCCTATACTTACCTAAGGGTTAAGTTTGAGACCTTCCACGCAACCTCTGGTTAATAAGGGCCTCGATTCCCTGCATATACTTGAGAGATAGTTTTTCAAACACCACTTTAAGGATCCCATGACCAAGATGTCCCTCTTGGACTTCTTGGTTAGACCAATCATCCTCTGATCTATTGTGTGGGGGCCCTCTCTCTTGGAGTTTGACTAGGCTACGGTCGAGAGAATCCAAACCCTCCTTCAACGCATGATTAGATGTCATTTGTCCACTCCCCACAATATCATCTTGGCCGAGTTTGGAGCTCATCCTTTCAAGCTTGAGGTCATATTTGATTTGGTTTGGTTTCTTCATTGGATATAGAGCTTCGCGGACTCCACAGAGAGCCACCACAAATTTTCTTACTTGGCCTATTGTTCTTCTAAGGTGGTGTGTTCTTCTAAGGTGGTGGCAAACCCCACCCCTCGTGAAAGAGCTCGTTGTTGGTATGCTCAAGCCTTTGCTCTTCTTGATTTGATTGGGTTGTGATGGATTGCCTTCCTCCCTTCTAATTCTCTTTGGAGGTCCCCGCTCACCTCCTTCCCCCTCGAATTGAATGAGCATGTCAAGCTTGACATCTACAAGCAATATATTATCACAACATAGAGTACCCCTCTGCGAGGACTCCGACTGAGGATGGCTTTCTACAATGACCACTACATGGATATTCATGATGGGGTCATGAAGCACCTTTGGTAACTCATTCATCATTGAATTCATGCCCTTCGCATCTCTTTTAGATCATTTAGAGTAGGCTCCCATCAATTATGTATACGGACTAATCACCAGATTGACAAAGAGGACAAGATCTACCACCTCTGTCCCCTTGGGGAGGCGGAAATTGAGGCCAACTTTGTTTTTCATTGCTCCATCTACTATGAGATCATGGGGAGGTTCTACTACTTCTTGAGAGAGTACGCATCCCTCTCTTTTGTTTTAGATACACTAATCAGCGATGTCTTGCATTTTCTCTTTAGGAGGACATGCGGCTTCGTGATCACACTATGCAACTTCACTTCTCATCGAGACAGACTTCAAACCAGCTCGTCACCTCCTTCAGACCTGTGTCTCTTGCCTGAGGGACAAAAGTGTCGCTTAACCCTCCTTTGGGTCACACCAGGTCTATGAGGCCTTACAGAGGACAAACTCGACAACATCACCCTATCTCCAACAACTCTTTTAGACAGCTTGGGGTACACCCTTGCCCCAGACTTTATCCTTTGGTTTTGGACTACTTCTCGTTTGTGAAGAGTATTTAGTCTTTCCTTGCTTTGTTCCTTTGCTTTCTTGCCTATTATTTCCACATACACCATTTGGTGCTCCTATTGTTGGTTGTTGCCTTGCTGTACATTTTCCAGTGCCTTAGACCTTGTGGTCTTTTGTTGGACATTATAAATTTATCTTTATCTTATCAGCCAACTGATTTTGTAGAAATTTATCATATGACCAAGCACACCACAATAATGACATGATAGATTTTGGGTTCTTTAAAGAATGATCAGGTTTGCTTTGTCCTTTCTACTGAGAAGACTTCCCTTTGCCTTTGCCTTTAGCAATAAAAACCTAAGATACCAGTCTGCCTAGGAAATGCCCAAGTGTTGGTGCTTATTGGTGCGCCAATGCTTTTGGGTGTTGCACTAGTGCGCCTGGGAAGCATGCCCAGGATGCATGCCCAACCACTGTGGGTGTGCTCAGGATGCTTCCAAGAGCACCAAGATAGCACCTGGGTGCATGTAGAGAGAATTCGTGCTTTTTTTGACACTCAATCACTAAGTGACTAAATATCCATGTGTCTAATTGATTTTTTTTTTATTCTATTTTTTCTCCTTTTTGCTCCTAAACCCTAAACGGCCCTAAAAGAGGTCATTCATTGCTCATTCTTCTCATTTTATTTGCAGCTGAGCTCTCTTCTCATTTGGTCTTCATTTTGGTAGTTTCAAAGCAAGGTCATTATTTTTGAAGAGGATCATTTGTAGGGTATCAAAACCTTCTACAAAGGACTTCTTAGCATCTAAGATAAGCATTTGATCCTCTTTATGAGATCTTTTACTATTTTTTTTTATGATTAATTATTCAAGTTTTGAAAGAATTTTAACAAGTTTTTTTCTATTTCTTTTTAACAAATGAGGGAAAAAATTTAGCTATCTTTTTAAATATTTTTGTTTTGCAATTGTATGTTTGACGTTCATAGTTTATTTTTATTATTTCTAATTTAATTTTTATTATTTTCTTGTTAGATTCATAGTTTGTATTGTGCAAGAATAGGCACTACCGGTAGTCAAAGTTCAGCAACAGAGCAAGGTGAACGAAGTAATAACTTCAATATTGATGTAGCATCTCCATTATGGTGACACACTACAAGATTATCACAAGTTTCAAGAGGTGGGTCATACCTTTGGAAATGCAATGTATATGTAATGTCCCCATTTCCAAGATCAATTTTAATAATAGAGTTCATATACGGAATAAATAGATAAATTAAATTAATAATTATATTGATGAAGTTAAATAAATACTAATAATATCTTATAAGAATAGAGTATCCAAATTGTTATTTAATAAATAAATTGATAATATTAAACTAAGTTATCTTATATAATGTCTATTATATAATTATCTTTGAATTATTATTACAATAGAATAATATATTATAATTAAATGGTATTATCAATAAAGAAAATATATAATTGAATAAAGATGCTAGTATTAATCAATAATCAAGAAATCACAAATAAATAAATATTTATATGTTACAACATCATTATAATTTCATATAATTACATATGATGATAACTAATCATAAACATTATAATAATCATTGTGACTCAAACAAGAGTCATGACCATTCCATCTCCATGTTATATATAGATAGGGGAAGAAGACCAGGAGAAGAGGCATTCCAATATATATATATAAGCCAACTCATCAATAAATACACTTACAGAGTTTCAATCTACCAATCGCAAGGGGGACAATAGCATTATAAAATCTCATGCACTAGAAAGCAGAGGAGAGAAGATAGTTGGGTTCTAATACACACCCGACTGGCACATCCAACACTTCATATCCACACAGATGGAACGAGAAACAAATAAGGAGACCATTAGAGAAACTACTAACTCATGTAGCAACAGATGTATACAGACTTACCTGAAGCGATAGAAAGGGGATGATCATTCACAGTCCAATCACAATGTCCATACAATAACATTTGACTCAGCTGAAAAGAATATGGAGATTATTACAAATGAGTATCTCATATTATTTTTTTCTTCTCATGTTACAGAACTTATTCAATTCCTATTATTGTTTGCAAATGGACATATTCAAACCCATCTCCTCTTTCAGTATCTGCATCTGTAACTCGATCATTCAGAAGAAATCACAAACATCCAAGTCAGTGATAATTGAACCAACCATAACTTGCAAGGAAGGCAATGATAACGGAGATGATAGAGATAGTAGAATATAATGCAGGTTGACATAGAAGGTGCATCTAATTAAAATGATATCTGATCATATTCAGATAATAATTCAGATACATCTCATGATATAACCGATAGTAAAGGAGCAAACAAGACTCGTATAATTCAGTTTTAGAGATTAGAAGCAATGCAAGGAACTTACCCACATTTGACATCTATATCTAACATCATACAATAGCAGCCACAGCGACCAAACTGATCTTTTTGCAGTCAGTAAATGATGGAAGATTAATGAGAGAGACTAAGCGGATGATGAGGAGGGCTGACTCAGTCATGGGGAAGAGAGAAAAGCCCAACAATAATAGGTTTTCAGACAACAGATAAGAGGAGATTGGAGCAATCAAGACAAGGAAGACAATGAGTCAATACAATAGCATTCGACTCAGCACAAGCATAGAGGATTGGGGATTGGAAATGATACAATAGGAAGGAATGTAGATTACATATAATGGAGGGATGCGCTCAACACTCTATAATCTAAATCAACATGTTAGTTGCACAGGAAATATACAGAGGTTATATTGTAGCACGATAATGAAAGAGAACAATTAATATTGTTTGACAACCAAACATATGACAGAATCCATGTACCCAAGTTTACATTAAGGAAATATAGAGACAAAGAGGAAACTATTTGCAATACATTGAAATGATATGAGAAAAGCAGTTAGCAAATATAATAATATACTTCATGGCAAAAGAAGCATTGAGAAAATATTAAAAGAAGATGTCATCCAATACAACTTTGAACTAAGTCATTGAGATTTTGTAGTTGGAGCCATCTTGGTATAAAGAATTAAGAAAGTCAAGGAGACATGTAACATTATTCAAATCATATCAAGTCTTCCTAAAGAAAACACCCCCTTTAGAATTAAATCATTATTAATGGATAGAGTTTTGAATAAACAAAAATCATATCTAATAAGGGAACATTACAGTATATCATAGTAAACCATTCAACAACTCATATTATCAGGTCAAAGCTCATTTTATGGGCCTTAATGGTAAAGGAATAACAATGTGCGAAGGAAGCAAAGATGGAAAAAAGATGAGCAATGCACAATTAGCAGGATTTATAAAAGAACATGAAGTTGTTGATCGTTTAGTTAACAAATCAAAAAAAAAAATTATATCAACCTTTATCTAGAAAGAGAAAAGTGAATTTGCACACTAATCATGTTGTATCCTCCAAATATTCATTCTTGCAAGTGGGAGAGGAAGAGGAAGAAGTAGAAGTTATTACCCACAAAAGAGGTCCGTTGGATCAAGCATTCAAAATGGAAGCAAGAGAGCTTGTTGATGAAGCAATTACACATTGCCATTATACCAGGTCTTCCTTTCAACTTGGTAAGATGGTCATATTGGAAGTAAATGGTTGTAGCCATCCTTAGAGCACCGGCTGATTACACTAGTCCTAGGTTTGAAAAGGTGTGTAGTACTCTTTTGTAAAAAGAAAAGATTTTTATAGACAAAGCTCTTCAACCAATTAGAACTTCTTGGAAAACTTCAGGTATAACTATTGTGTCTAATGGATGGAACGATACAAGAACCCAACCATTGATTAATGTGATTGCAATGTCCCCCAAAGGGGCAATGTTTTTTAGGGAGGTTGGTTGTGAAGAAGTAAATGATTCACAATTCATTCCTACAATTCTCATTGAGGCAATAGGATGGTGGGTAGTGAGAATGTGGTCCAAGTGGTAGTGCAGGTGCTTTGGTTGAGTCTCAGTACGACCATATTCTTTGGACACCATGCATCATACTCTCTTAGCTTGGTCATGCAACAAATTGGCACCCAAATAAATTGGATGAAGCAAATATACCAAGAGGGAGAGGAGATACAAATGTTTGTGACAAATCACCACGTCACGATCCATATTCAGATCATTCTCCAAGTTAGAGTCGTTGAAGGGAAATTTAAAATTGTAATTAGTTAGTTTCATTTATTTATTTATTTTGAGTAAGTTTATATTCATGTTAAATTATCAAATTGTTACTTGTATATAATTTTGCTTTATATTTATTGTCATCTTGTTAATTTGCTTAGGTTGTTGAGACCCGCTTTGCATCTCATACTATTGTTATGAGACGACTCCTCAAGGTACAAAGGCCATTGAGCCAAATGGTTATTTCTAACCAACTGGGTATATGGAAGGCTTCAAATTTAGAGAGAGACACCCAAAGATCAAAGCTTTGGTCTTGGATGACAGTTGAGCTCATATGCAATTTGTTTTCGATTTCACTGAGCCTATCCTGACTATGGTACACTTTGCTGATACAGATTCACCTTGCTTGTGGGATGTGTACGATGACATGGACACCATGGTAGAAAAGGTAAAGCTTTTCGTACAAGCACATGAGAATGACTCCACATAATGTTAAGCCTTAAGGTAGAAGCAATCCTTCATCATTGTTGAGATAAGATGACTACCCCGTTGCACCTCTTTGTATATGCCTTATCTCCAAGGTACTATAGTCGGGAAATACTTGCTATGCCGGATAAAGTTACACCATATGCAGATGAAGAAGTTACTACTGGATGTTGCAATGCATTTGCAATACTCTTCCCAATTGATGAAATGAGCAAAAAAGTGAGGCTATAATTTGGCTTATTTGCTTCAAGATCAAAACTTGCTCCATATGCAATAAAGAACCAAAATGACATGGGAGCTATCACATGGTGGTACATGTATGGTCAGCCATTCAAGCATCTACAACCTCTTGCAATCAAGATCCTCTCACAAGTAAGTTTTTATTTTTATTTTTGTTTAACAATTGTATTCTACAATTTAGAGTTTAACATTCTTTAATTTGTTTTTCATTTGTATGTTTAATTTTGTGAACACTATCCAGGTTGCAAATTCATCTACTACTGAACGGAATTGAAGTACATGCATCTATATCCATTCAGTGAAGTGCAACTGGTTGGGCTAAAAGAAAGCTGAGGACTTGGTTTATATACATACCAACTTGCATCTTTTGTCACGTAAGGAGAATGTATACAAGGAATGTCAACCAAGCTTTGGGATGTAACCCCTAAATGTGCAAACTTGGAAGCAACATTTCAAGATCTAACTATAATCACAATTGATGATGTTGATAGCATCATGGCACATGAATCTAGCACAAGTGGAACCATGTTTGTTTTAAATGAACTTGCAAGTCTTGCAGCAAAAAGAGATGATGAGAAAGTGGATTGTTTTGAGAATCCTTATGATTCTGATTGACTGAATTTGATTAGTGAATCTTGATTCTTGACTCTTGATTGATCAACATTGAATCATGAACTATGTTTTGATTTTGTAATTCAAATTGCATTGGAATCTTGAAGAGTAATTTACTAATTAGTCATTTGAACTTGTATATTTGTCCCTTTGTGTTTGTGAAGTCTGAAGTTGAACTATCAATGGTGAAGTATCATGCTATCGAATGTCTTACATTTCTTTGCACACACACACACACATCTATAGAGAGAGAGAGAGAGAGAGAGAGAGATGCCCAAAATACACCCACCCCCCTCCCACCCCAAAAAAAAAAAAAAAAAATTGTGCATCCACGCATCATCATCCCGCACCCGCATCAACATCAGAGCCCGAATCAGTAACTTAGATAAAAGCATGTTCCACACTAACCATATCACTACTGCTGCCACATAACTTCTTCCACCTGTCTTGTTTAATTGCCACTGTAGGATGAGCAAATTTACCAAGGACAAGCTGATCAAGGTATCGATACTCAAAAATGGTGAGCATGTGATGTTTCCAAGCATAGTAATTCTTGTCACTGAAACTTTGGTTGCCTTCCAAACATGATGTTGGGTAGCAAAGCCATCTCTCCCACTACCCAAAGACGTGAAATGAAATTCCACTCCTTCGAGCAGATTTGACTGCAAACTCTAGGTAATCTTGAGCGCCCTTGTTTTTATATAAATATAAAAAGTAACAGCTGCATAAAAATAGACAACCCAACACTGAGACTGATCAGAAGCCCTAGGTCGATGCAGAAACTAATTCACCCAACAAAAAGAAAACCCAATCCTCCATACAAAGCACTCAAACAATGGAAAACAACCCTTTGGTGTGTAGAAAACCCACAATTTGTTGAAAATCATGCAAACAAATGCAGAAATCCCTCTTTTGCATTGCTCAATCACAACATTTAGAGGTCGGACAGAATAGAACCTTAGTTGTAAACTGCCAGAGACCCTCAAGTGCAGGAAAAACTGCCACGGTTCAGCAAAAGAAATCCTCGATGCAGGTCATGTGAGCAGAGAATTGAAAAAAACACAGTTCCAATTAAGATATTGAGAAAAAAATTACAGAAAGATGTGCACAAGTAAATTAACTCTAAATTGTTTAAAGCTTAGCTGTACAAACTGATAAATCATGGCAAAAAAATACATGGACCCATGCAACAAAACTGAGATTTGTCCCAGAAAACCCTTCATGGACACGTGATTCAGAGTAAAATGTCAAGCAAAAGTAAACCTTTGTCGTGATAAGTCAATAAAAGTGAAATGTTCGGCAGAGAGAAAAATATGGTTCTGATCAGAAGAAAACCCTTCACGCCAAAAATAACACAGACAATTTTCAGCAATTATTCCCACAATTTTAATCAAAAAAAATTTCAAAAAACTTCTAAAAATTTCCTCAAAATTTATTGGTAAAGAAACATGATTTTAAATTTTTTTTCGCTAAAATGTACCTCTCCTCTAATACCATAAAATGATACTCAACATAAGACAAAGGGGAGGAATAATCCTTAAATAAGAGATTACAAAAGATCTTTCCATGATGGAAACCATCCAGAACTTATAACATAAAAGAAAGTTACTAAAAAGTACCTAAATTATTTACATGGCTGTTATAAGCCAAATATAACAATACTACTTTAAAGATGTTTCTCGGATGTGGGGACCTAGGGGAACAACTCCCATCACACCACCACCATCATTGGGATGCTACCAAGACATTATAGATGACAAGTGTCAGAAGGACTCCCAGGAATCCCTTGACTACGTAGAAACTTCAACTGATGAAAATGACATTCGTAATGAAGGTTTGTGAGGTTTTGGAAGTCTTGTGCTTGCCAATGGGGACACAACCCTCAACCCTACACCGTATCATGACAACAAGGGCACCAAGTATGCTACCCCTCAACCCTATTTCGAGCTCTTCTCCCAAACTCCTGTAAGAGGCTTTGCCCCAAAACCCTTGCAAAGAACACTACCCCTTGACCCCATTAGAAGCTCTATCCCAAATCCCCACACAAAGTGCTACCCCTTGACCCCATATCTCCACCCACTAATATTGTTGTTAAATAGAAAACTTTGTCATGATTATAAGTTTACACTTCACTTAGGATGTGAAAGTTTCATTTGCAATTCTCTTCGTCATTCTTGGTTTTCTCCCGAAGTTCAAAAACTTCGCCTACAATTATTCATGTTCAAATTTGATGCAACAATTGCCATGTATTTAATGTTTTTCGATTTAAACTTCGCATGGTATGCCGAACTTTCATTTAAAATTAATGTATTTGTAAATCTTTTTATAGCTAATTTTCAAGTTTTGTATGTATTTGTGCCACCCTCACCCCTCCCCCCACCTCACCATCCCCAAACTTAGGCCCTTAGTCCCCTTGTAGTCAAAACTCGTCTCCTTGTCCCCTTGCTAGGAGACTCAACGGAACTATGATTAAAATTTAAAAACAAAGAATTGTGCAACATAAGTACAGCTGGAATTTAAATCAGGAACAATCAGAGAAATTGAAATGAGGTGCACTTGTGTTTAGAACACAAGGTAACTTACATTTCTCCTCCTAAAAACCAGGACTAAATATCTAAAAAAAATCATCTTCCTTCCTTGAGCTAAGTGTTCATTGTAGATAGGTACCACACTGCTTCCACCTTGGAACCCTCAATCTCATTGAAACTCACTTTGTTGTCCTAATCGGTACCATCCAAGTCAATGACATCTAGATTCAGCTTCTTATTAACCTTTGAGTTTTTTGTAATTTATAAAATTCCCAATGCTCTACAATCAATTGCATTGCATCTTTATGAATTGATTTTACACAATTGTCCCTTCACATATGGGCCATTGTCATCTCATTGCAACTATCAATTTGAGCATCTAGGTCTCAGAATTAATTTTCTGAAGCACTTCAATCAATGAACGATGCACTTATATAGTTTACCATGTGTACATTTAAATCACTATAGTCTAGGACCTGGTTCTTGTGGGTATGCTCTTGAAATTCTTCAAACAATAAATTCTTTAGGCACCTACCTCCAAATCCTTCATCTAACATGGACAAATATGTTTTGATTTTTTGTCTAATATTTGCAATTCTCAACTAAATTACTAAATTGATTGCCTGAAGCTGTTAACTGAGTGTGTCCCTCTTCGAGTTGAAACCTTTTTACCATCGCAAGATAGTGGGTGGGCCCACCTGGACTTAGCTACCAAGACTGTCTTGTTTTCTGCATAGAACATTCCACCAAAAGCTCCAATATTTAATTGTTTATTTCCAAAAAAATTATTGTGATCAAATTCAAGTACAAGGATATTGTATTTGATGTTCTACTATTGGAATAGCTATAATTTGATAGCTTATTCATTGACACACATCTTATTTTATGTGACATCAATTTATCTGATTAGGTTTGGTATTCTCTTAGTATTTCCATCAGAAACAATTATCCTTAAAAATAAGTTTCTTTAGTGCTACATTCAAGAGCTCATACCCAAGGTGGAAAACTCTACAACTGCAGGGACTACAGCTTCTCTTGCAACTTTACCAGCTTATTTGTTTTCGTGTTCCCTTGCATCTTCTCATGCTTCTCAACTTGCTCTTTACACTCTCTTGTATTGTTCTTACAAGTGACAACTACCATAACAATGAACAAGTGCATAATCCACAATTGGTGCACATCAACAAAATCAATAAATGGACTGATCAAAAATCCAGTGCATAGGCCTTCAAAGAGAATTGGGTTCCAAACAATTCAACATTCTTGGAGCCCATGGATTTGGTACTTAATCATGTTGTATATGGCATCAAATCTATATGAAGCTATTTTAATGGCTTGTTTTGTGATAGGATATATTCAACACTAGACAAATCTGCTTGACAAGTTAAGATGCGGTCAAATTGTCAAACCATTTAGAAATTCTATTTCCACAACTGCCTCTCAATCCATATGTCATGCCTTTAGGTTTTCTATCGAATTGGCATACAAGGAATAGTGGAAGTCTTTCAAGTTGCCTACTTGATTTGACTAATGAATAGACTTCTGAGGCTTAGCTATCTTTGATTATTCACAATATGTATCACGCCTTCCAAATTAGAAGGTTGTTGAATCCTGACCAATTCTGGACACCTGAACAAGGAACAAGTTCTCCATTTTCACCCCAAAAACACGTGTCTTTGCTTGGCAATCAACCTTTCAACCCCAAAGTTCCCTACTCTTTGCTCATTTATGTTCTCACCTTCTTCAAGTCATCATCGTTCAAAACTTTGAGTTTTAAGTTGAAAGGACTTATATGGAAGGAAACAAAAGTCCTCACTCATTTAGAATAGAAGAAACAAAGAGAGTGTTTCATGGTGGCATGTATCCTAAACAAACCTATCTCTTAGAGGGGGATGTTTTTGAGACTCGAGGACTTGGGTAGACGGAACCCCACAAAACCAGCATCTCTATCGAGGATGCTACAAAGTCGCTTGCTATATCACACATGCTATTACATACTAATTGCCATCTTTAACTTCAAAAAAATTGTTTACCTTTCATGGGGCACTCACACAGATGTTATGTGCAGATTTTGCACACTACATTATCAGGTTCCTCCCGCAAGCCCTGTACTAGGTATAGGTACACGTCCAATACGAGTACATCTGTGTGTACACATTCGGTTTGGGTACACCTAGCTGTGCACACCTAGGCATCCAGGCCCACCCAATGTGTACCTGAGTCTGGTACATGACCTATGTGTACAAACCAACTAACGTAGTTTTCAAGGTAAAATTTGCATATAAGCGTACACACAATGCTAGGTGCTCCAAGGAAAAATCTGCATGTAACATCTTTGTGAGTTCTGCATGAAAGGTACACTAATTTTCTGAAGTTAATGGCAATTAATTCAAGAAATTTGTTTACCTTAAGTGGGGCACTCACAAAGATGTTATATGCCGATTTTTCCTTGAAATCTACATTACCAGATTCATACCCACAACCCTTGTATCAAGTTTGGGTACACACTCCATATGGGTATGCGATGGGTCTATGTTGGGTGTGTGCCCAACATTGTGGGTGTGCTTGTGTGTGCACACCTGCGCATCCACAATAACAAGTGCACACCCAACACAGACCTATATGCACCGATGGGCCCACCCAAGGAAAAGTGGGCCTACAAGCATTAAAATAAAATTAAAAATTTTTGCTTCCTAACCCTAAAATGACCCAATATGTGGCCTTGAAACACACTTTCATTTCATTTTTTTCCTCTCATTTCACTCTCACAAGATTTCCTCTCCATCTTGGCATTTGAAGGAAGGTGATCATATTCAAAGAAGGTCAATTTTGGAGTGCAAAATAGCTTCCACAAAGGAGATTTAAGTGTTTAACGTATGGTGTTTAAACCCTATTTTACTCTTTTGATGAATTTTTTCAGTTTGTAAAGAAGTTTTTAACTATTTTTTTCCCTTTTGTTTTTATGGATTGCAACAATGGCTAGTAGTCAAAGTTTAGTGGGTGGGGAGGGAAGTAAACAAATTCAAAATTAATAAAGCAACTCCTATATGGAAACATACCCGAAGAATTTCCATAATTTTTGGAGGTGGAGGCTTTGTTTGAAAGCATAATTCTTGCAATGCACAATATAATAGCTCTTATAATTGAGTGAAACTTCACTTTATAGGCCCTAGTGGTAAAGAGATTAATATGTGAGGGCCCATATAAAAACAGGCTTCATGTTGTACATATAGCAACATTTATAAAAGAACAAGAATATGCTACCAAATTGATTGCAGAAGGAAAACAAGGTGGTTATTATGGGAAGAAAGAAGCAATGCAAATTACCCTATCAAATAATCACAACCACCCGACATCCCATCTTGCATACACTCGCTACTAAAGATGAAACAACCAATCTCTACCTACAAGAAAGATCCATTAGCGAGGGCATTTAAAATGGAGGCAAGGAATATCACTGATGAAAAAATCATACGTTGCCTCTATGCTAATGCTCTTACATACAATTGTTGACCTTATGGTCAAATTATTTGTCTATTAGTGACTCAACACTTAGTCAGTTGTTTACATTGCTACCGAGCTCTACAATTGCTACCGAGCTTATCATACTGCTAGCAATGTAAGCCAAGTGTTTCAGTTGCTACCGAGTCAATCAGACATATTGCAGTTCATGCCGAGTTTCGTAATGTCTACCGAGCATATGAGACAGAGTATAGTGTTAACCGAGCTCTACAGTGTCTATTGAGCTTGCAGTGTTAATGAAGTGAAGGAAGATAGTGTTGACCGAGCATTTTAGTGTCAACCGAGTCTACCGAGTTCTTCAGTGTTCATCGAGTCATCCAGTGTTGACCGAGGTCCTGTTACCCCAAGTGATCAGTATGGACCGAGTATCTACATCAACCAAGTGCCAAAGTTTGCCAAGTGTTGAAAAGTGTTGCCAAGTGTGAAAACATCACCTGAGTGGTCTTTAGAACCCGAGTTACAACAAGTGAGCCGACTTTGTGAAGACTGTTTGAATTTGGTAATGAATTGGATTGGTATATATGTAATACATTGTATCATATCCAAATATCGATGTGAAAAAGCAGAAGAAGCAGATGAGTATAAATTAAAGAAGGCTACAAGCAGTATAAGGAAAAGCGAAGACTTATCTATCACAGCCAGGTGATCATTGTATTCCAAAGGAATCTCACTCAGCAAACCGAGTTGCAAATTAGAAATCAGCCATTGATTCATCCTAACAGGTGCATCAGTCAAATCCTTTGACAATGTGGACTTAACAGTCTCATTCCAAATCTTCTAACTGAGTGCATACTTCATTGTATGTTGTAAATCATTTCACAAGGTGGACCTAACAGTCCTTATTGCTCCTAATAGGACAGATCATCAGAAGTGATCAATTGTAAGCTTTAACAGGCTAACTTTATACTGCAGTAATAAAGCTTGTGGAATCATCCCCACCCCAATTTTACTTTCTATTTGGAAGGATTTTGGGTTACCAAATATTATGTCAAGTGTTATGAATGTTTTATTGCTTTCATTCTTCCATGCATGCAATTAGATCAAATTATGTGGTGGTGGTTTAATTGGTGAAATAAAGTATAAGTTTTATTGGTTCTTGATTCACACCCCCTCCCCCACTCTTAGTCACCTAGTCTATACTACATTTCCAACAATTGGTATTAAAGCATTGGTTCTCACATTAGAAGTTTAGCAGCTTGAGAAAAGATCAGGGACAATAGAAGTCTATAGACTGGAGAAAGCTATTGAAAATGAAAAGTTGGATCTGCAATGGCCATGGATCAATTCAAGAAAATTAAGGAGCAACTCTCTCAATCACTGAAAAGAAGAAAAGATCTTGTAGTATAGATGAATGACAATCTCTACATTGAAGAAAGAATTGAAGACATTTGTAAAGAAAGAAGTTCAAACGAAGCTGATGCAACAATCATAGATCTACTTGAAAAGAATCTTACTCTTTAGGAAAGTTAGAAAGTTGAAAACAGAACAAGAAATTCAATCAGTCAGATTGTGTGAAGTCATGGAACAAAAGAACAAAGCCAAAGAAGAAATAGAAGAAAAGGACAATAAAATTAATCAACTATCTCTTCAGCAAACAGATATGATTGATCAACTCAATGATGCAAATCAAGAGCTTATCAACTTGAAGACAGAGAATGAAAGATTGAAGAATGACCTTAGCATAGAGAAGCATTCCAATGAGAGGATGATGAAATCTCATGAAAGCATGAATCAATTGAATGAGCAAACTCAATTTAGAGCAAACTCAATTTAGACACAAAGGCAAAGCTGAATTAGGATACACAAAAGAAGGTGAATCATCTTAGCAAGGAGCTCAAAAGAACAAAAGGCCTACATGTAATCATTGTGGAAAAATAGAACATACATCAAACAAGTGTTGGAGCAATGGTAAATCAAAGTTTAGTGGAAAGTGTTACAGTTGCAATAAACCAGGACATACAGCAAGTGAATGCACAGAGAAACCTAAGTTTGAAGGAAAGTATCACAATTACAACAAACAAAGACACAAATCTTTAGAGTGCAAAACCGAGAAATGGAACCCAACAGAACAAATTGTCAAAGCTATATTTGGTTGGAATTACAATGCATGGTGCAGATGTCACTATTATGGTGAATTTGGGCACATTGGAGCAAACTGCATAGAACATCACACAAGAGAGACACTACAAAGAGATGTTTGTATGTACAAAACTTGGACATCTTGCCAAGAATTGTATGAACAGAGAAAGAGTTGAAGATGAAAAGAAAGCAAAGGCTGACAATATCAAAAGTCAAACAAAGCGGCAATGGGTAAGAAAATCTCCTAAGGATGCAAATCAGGGTAATGAAAGTGTTGACACCCAAGTCAATGAGTTGGGTGACTCAACCATTTCAACCTAGTTCTTTATGGAGATTACTGGAACTATGATTCTAAGAAGACATCTCGCATCAGTTCCAATCAACAAGCACAAGAGCCATATCAGCATTCAAGATGCACAAGGATCACCGAGTACATGTCAGCTGAAGACCTTACCAAGCGTGGTCGGGTTGCAAGACCTAACAAAGCTTGGATGCGGATGGCGAGATCATGTCGAGTCAAAGACTCTGCCGAGTTCAAAGTTCTTACTAAGTTGAAGGTATCTTCCGAGCAATAAAAACTTAATCGAGTGGAGGACAGCCTATCACCGAGCGAACAATTGTACGACGCATTAATGGCGACTGAAAGACTGAATTTGGTTAAAAGGGAGAATCAAATGATTTGTTTCACTGCGATTTTCAAAGCAAATAGAGTGAAGAGCATTCCAGAGCCCTATGCGATTTGAAGCTATTGTTGTTGAAGTTTTCTTTTGTGTTTGAAGCATTACCGAGCAACAATGGCATCTTCCAGCAGCCAACAAAGAAGGGTTTGGAGACGTTGGTTGGAGGAGTCAATTGCAAAGCTTCAACGTACAAACTAAGTCCGGCGATCCCAAAGGAACTTGATCCCGTTGGAGCGTAGTCGCAGATTCCTCCAAAGGTACTTTTAATTCACGACATTCAATCATTCTATCACTGTTCAATTCAAGAGCTAGGAACCCTAGAGATGAACCAAGCATTCAATGAATTGTGTGTGAATGGGAGATTGAAACTCGAGCACAAGCATTTGGAAACCAAAGGGTTAACACATATCTTGCATATGCTGAGGGATTTCCAAGGGAAATGGATTAGACTCATCTTGAGCTGAGTCCATGACATGCATTTGTGGTTAGATCACCCTATTCAAATTACAACGAAGATGATAAGATAACAGAATTGTCAATGTTGAACAAGGCAAAGACTACAAAAACCCTAGGTCGGTTTGAACTAAGAGAACTCTTGCCAAGCGGGATGGCAGAGGTATGAAACTCAATGGAGTTACAGACATGGAGATAAAGTTCACTATCCATGTGATTGCTCATAAGATTTACAGTGCGAGCAAATTAAACAGCATTTGAAGCTATTGACCTAGCATTTAAGGTGGCAAAGAACAACCCATCCTTTGACCTTGCTGAGTTGTTGTTGAACCAATTCAGCAAAAACATGGAGAACATGCATGTCTCAAAGAACAATCCATGTAAGTTTGATTCCCTGTTGACTTGTCTATTCTTTTATGTGCAAAAGTTCTTTCCTTCCAAAGGAACTGTAGTGTGGAAGAAGGATACACAGTACTATATCAAATTAATGAATTTATAGTAGAAATGGGTGACAAGTTTGAAAGTATAATGGATAGTCTTGGTGAGCTTTGAAAAAAGAGGGTCAAACAGCAAAAGAGAAGAAGAAGAGAAGAAGAAGAAGAAAAACCAGGTACTTGAAGACATCAAATGCATATTTGTGGATGCTCTGAATATTGAGATTGATGAGAAACAACCTATTTCGGATCAATTGGTTGAAGTTGTTCACAAGTACAATGAGGACATTAACGGGCAAGATAAACTTCTGTAGAGGAAAAAAGAAAATTTGAGAATAAAGTTTTCAAGAGGGTAGCACAAAAGATAGCCATTGACCAAGTAGAATTGTCTACTATTCTTGCTATATTTGAAGTATTTGTAAATAATGTTGTTGCTTTGTTTGTAAAGTTAAGTAAAATATCTAACTTTACAAAGGAGATAAAGGATGAATTATCAAAGATAGATGCTGATTTGAAGGCAAGTGCACATCAATTGTCACTTGACCCTAGTTGTAGTTCTACACATTTTTTAAAGATCAGGTATTTGACTGATCTTTAGGCTGAATTGTTAAGGGAAGAAGCCAAGATAAGGGCCACACTTACAGAAATTAAAGGCATGATCCTTCCCAACATGGATGCAATGCAAAGACATTGATCCATGATAACAATTTCTCCATAGCTGATCATATGATGGAACTTTCAGCAAAAGTACAGATAGCTTTTCATGCATCAAAAGTTTTGCAAGAGAATTGGGACAAGACAATGTCCATAATTTTGAAGGTACACAGTGATTTCTTGTCACATTTTGGTCTTACCTTGTAGTTATGTTTTTTTGGCATTTGTGTCAAAAAAGGGGGAATGTAAATGCATTTCATATGTAAGGAGAATTGTATATACAAAGGGGGAATACATGTACAGTATGAAAGATGTATATACAAAGCAGAAAATATGTTTACAAAAACAATTTTGAAAAATCAAAAACAAAGTCAGAGATTATCGTACAGCAGCAGCAGCAGACAGCAATCAAAACCGAGTTACAAACCTAGATTGTTGATGGGGGAGTTTTGACTTGTATTTTGAGTATTCAGAATTTTGATATGATAAATGTTTTTGTCACTAATGCCAAAGGGGGAGATTGTTGACCCTATGGTCAAATCATTTGTCTATTAGTGATTCCACACTTAGGCAATTGTTTACATTGCTACCGAGCTCTACAGTTGTTACCGAGCTTATCATACTGCTAGCAATGTAAGCCAAGTGTTTCAGTTGCTACCAAGCCAATCAGACAGATTGCAGTTCATGCCAAGTTTCATAATGCTACCGAGCATCTGAGACAGAGTATACTGTTAACCGAGCTCTGTAGTGTGTACTGAGCTTGTAGTGTTAATGAAGTGAAGAAAGGTAGTGTTGATCGAGCATTTCAGTGTCAACCGAGTCTACCGAGTTCTTCAGTGTTCGTCGAGTCATCCAGTGCTGACTGAGTTCCTGTTACCCCAAGTGATCAGTATGGACCGAGCATCTACATCAACCGAGTGCCAAAGTTTCCCAAGTGTTGACAAGTGTTGCCGAGTGTCGGAACATCACTCGAGTGGTCTTCAGAACCCGAGTTACAGCGAGTCGACTTTGTGAAGATTATTTGAATTTGGTATTGTAGCCCACTCCATAAGGTAATGAATTGGATTGGTATATATGTGATACATTGTATCATATCCAAATATCAATGTGAAAAAACAAAAGATGCAACTGAGTGCGAATTAAAGAAGGCTACAAGCAGTATGAGGAAAAGCGGAGACTTATCTATCACAGCCAAGTGATCATTGTATTTCAAAGGAATCTCATTCAGCAAATCAAGTTGCAGATTAGAGAGCAGCCATTGATTCATCTTAACAGGTGCATCAATCAAATCCTTTAACAAGGTGGACTTAACAGTCTCATTCCAAATCTCCTAACAGAGTGCATACTTCATTGTATGTTGTAAATCCTTTCACAAGGTGGACCTAACAATCCTTATTACTCCTAACAAGGTAGATCATCAAAAGTGATCAATTGTAAGCTTTAACAAGCTACCTTTATATTACAGTAATAAAGCTTGTCAGTATCATCCCCACCTCAGTTTTACTTTCTATTTGGAAGGTTTCTTGGTTACCAAATATTGTGTCAAGTGTTATGAATGTTTTATTGCTTTCATTCTTTCATGCATGCAATTAGATTAGATTATGTGGTGGTGGTTTAATTGGTGAAATAAAGTATAAGGTTTTTTGGTTCTTGATTCACACACCCCCCCCCCCAATCACCTAGTCTATACTACATTTCCAACAACAATTTGGTGACATCACCATATTGGCAGGACATAGTATCAGCGATAAATAATGCTCCTCCTGGTTACATAGGTCATAAGTATGAATAGGTGTGTACCACCTTGTTGCAAAAAGCGAGGAAAAATGTAAAGGCCCAACTAAAATCAATTAGAGATTCTTGGAGTGAAAATGGTGAATCTATTGTTTCCAATGGATGGAAAGATTGCAAATACCGTCCATTGATCGATGTTATTGCAATGTCCCCTAAGGGGTCAATGTTTTTTAGGGCAGTTGACTATAAATGGGAAGTGAAAGATGCAAAGTTTATTTCAAGAATTCTCATTGACTGCATAGAGATGGTGGGTTATTAAATTGTTGTCCAAGTTATTACGGACAATGATAAAATTTGCAGGGTTGGAAGTGCCTTTGGTAGAGGCAGCATATGAGCACATCTTTTGCATATTGTGCACCATACACTATCTCAATTGGTGATGAAAGAAACTGGCACCCAAATAGAGTGGAAGAAAGAAATATAGGAGGTCGCGGATATCTAGATGTTTATGACAAACCACCACATGTCACAAGCAATTTTTAGAAATTTCTCAAAATTGGAATTGTTAAAGGAAAATTTAATTTATTTAGTTTCATAATCTTATTTATGTCATGTTTTACATCACTAGATTAAAAAAAAAAAAATTGCATTTTTTACATTTTTTAAATGTGTTATTAAATTACTAATAACATATTCTTAGGTTTTTGTGACCTAGTTTGCATCTCACACAATTGTTCTGAGATGACCTGTGAAGGTGAAAAAGACATTAAGTCAAATTGTTATTACATAGTTACACTGTGTTGAGGGACAAGAGGACAGAGGGGCCTTCATTTGGGGATGACAGGGGGGCAGTGTTGGTGGATAGGGGGGGTTGTATATATTATATACTATACATATGGTACTTAAAATGCTAGTTATGAGATGTTGCAATATAAGATATAACGATGTAAAAGAGTAAATACTTGAACATTGCATAGAATTGGAATATCGAACACTTAACACAAATAGTCGAATCAACAAATAGTCAACATCAGGATGTCCCCCCATCCTCGGTAGAGGTGGCAAAATCTGGTGGCGCTGCTAGGGACAGAGGGACAGAGTCCCCAAGTCCTCAGTGCATCCCCATCTCTAAGACGTGGGGCAAAAGAGGGGGGAGGGGGTGCATCTCCGTCTTACTATAGGTTATTAGCAATACATAGGGTATATGTAAGCAATCAAATTTAGAGAAGGTCTAACAAGTTAAGGCATTAATCTCAGATGACAACTGGTGGGTTTGTGTCGATTATGTATTGGTATTCACCGAACCTATCATGTCTATGCTTCGGTTTGTTGATACAAATACACCATGCTTAGGGGATGTCTATGATAGCATGGACACAATGTTGGAGAAAATAAAAATGGTAGGCTAGAAATTTTCCTCTATCCTTGTTTATTGAGAGATATCTCAGTCGACATAACTTAAATCTTTTGATATCCTAGGTAATGTTATGGTAAATTGATGTTGGTGTTGTTGTATTAAACATCGTAGATGAAAACTCCTTACATACATTTACAAACAATGCTTTTAAAAGAAATGATTGTTAATTGAAAATAAAAATAGAAATTACTTAATAAACTAAAGACTAACTAAGATAACCATTAATGAAATATTACAATATTCTAATAGGTAATACAAAAAAGAGAGAATTATCTTGAAGACATGTTTTACAAAAGGTTATCACCATTGGAACAAGATTATCACCCCATTGCACCTCCTTGCATATGCCATATCTCTAAGGTACTATAGCACTTTTGTAGATTCTATCTCTGAGAGAGTACCGCAATATAAAGATTCTAAAGTTGTTATTGGTACATGTGGGCATTTTGAAGACTCTTCAAAGATCCAGAAGTGGAGTCAATTATTAGGAAAGAATTTGGATTGTTTTTCTCAAGAAAAAATCAGACCCCTTGTGTTATCAAAGACCAAGCCAAATAGATGCTACTACATGGTGGTACATCCTTGGTCAAGATTATGTGAACCTTCACCCTCTTGCAATCAAGATCCTCTCACAAGTTTCCTCTCTCTCTCTCTCTCTCTCTCTAGCCACATATAGTATTGTAGAATTCAACACTTGACATTCTTGAATTTATATTGCAAGTTTAGTTTTAGATTGCTTGTTTTGTATTTACGTTGCTAACTCTTCTACCACTGAACGGAATTGGAGTACATAGTCCTTTATCCACTCGATGAAGTGTAACTAATTGGCTGTAAAAAGAGCTGAAGACTTGGTCTTTAGTCATTCCAATTTGTGTCTTGTGTAATGTAAGGATCCAAATACAAAAAGGGGGCAGTAAAGCTTTGTGATGTAGCACCTAGGTCTGCTGACTTGGATTCAACCATTCACGATCTTGCTATAGCAACTATGGTTGATGTAGATGACAATGATATTGATGATGACATACCACATGGTACAACTAGTGCAAGTGAAACCGCTTTGGGATCAAATGATGATGATGATCTTGATCTTGGAGCCCCTCAAAATCCAATAGATGATTTTTTTGATAACCCCTTTGATGATTGATGACCATTGAATCATATTTCATGAAGTAATTTTGTAAATTAGTAACTATAATGATTTTCATTGAAATCATAAACATAGACATAAATAATACCATTGATATGGCTTATTTGAATATTTTTCACCTATCAATTGTCACTTAATATTTATCTTTGGCATTTGGCGTTGATCAATAATCAAGTATCATACTATGAAATGATTTAGTTTTAGAATTCTGCATATTTCTCTTATATTTTTGCATATGATGCATATATATGTATAGCATTTAATATTTATCTTTGGCATTTGGCATTGATCAATAATTAAGTATCATGCTATGAAATGATTTGGTTTTAGAATTTTGTATATTTCTCTTATATTTTTTTGTGTATCAGAATTCCAAGATTTACCGTCAGTCATTTGAGTCATCCATGTTGGTGAGTCGAGTCATACTTGATGAGTTAGGCGGATTCTAACTTGGACTTGGCCAAGTCGTACATGTAACTTGCCTGACTCACCAAGTCACTGAGTCAGGTGGCTGATAATACGAAGTAATTGGTTAAATACTTGCTTGTTATTAATAAAGATTGAGAGATCAAAATATACAAAAGAATTGAACGATGTTTCCTTGGGAAACAATCGTAAAGAATAGAAACATTTTATTCTAGCTAAAAGAAAGCTAATGAAAACTAATTGATAACTACAAACAAACTAATATTAGAAACATTCTAATATTTACAATAGATTACAAATATCCATGAACTAATAATAGAAGCTTATCTATTATCGTAATACCCTCACTTAATCATTAATCTATCCACAGCACCAAGTTGTCCACTGAATTTAACAAACTTATCAAGACCAAGAGGCTTGGTGAGAATGTTTGCAGTTTGATCCGTTGTAGGAACATATTGCAAGTCTATTGTCTCGTCTTCAACCAATTGTCGTATGTAGTGACAATGAACATCCACATGCTTGGTTCGTTCATGGAAGATTGGATTTCGTGCTAATTTGATAACACCTTCGTTATCAACAAAGTTGTCGGTCCTACTGGTGACATCTGCATATCCCCAAGCATCCGCAAAGCCAAATAGCTTCACAACCTACCTCGACTGTCCCTCTGTGGAGGAGAGAGAAACTGCCTATTGCTTCTTATTGGTCCATGTGATAGCACCAAATCCAAACTGAACACATATCTAGAAGTTGACTTTTTATTGTCAACAGAGCCTGCCCAATTTGAATATGTGAACCCAAAGAGTCTAGGATTAGAACTTCGAGACTGAAGTCCAAAACTTGTAGTGCCCTTCACATAACGAAGCACACACTTTGTTGCCATCCAATGATCACCCTTAAGAGCTGTTATAAAACATGAGATGGAGCTGATTGTGAAACTGATATCAGGCCTAGTAGCAAAGAGGTAGATGAGGCTGCCTACTAGTTGCCTATATGTAGTATCATCAACAGAAGGAGAATCATATTTGGCTAATAACTTAAAACCTTACTCCATGGGTGTAGATGCAGGCTTGCAATCCTGCATACGGAATTTCTCTACCATAGCCCTAGCATATTTGGACTAAGAGATGAATATACCAGAAGACTATTGCCAAACCTCAAAACCAAGACAATAATGCATGAGCCCAAGGTCAGTCATATCAAAAGACTGGGATAAATTCTATTTGATTCCCTGAATCAAAGATGTCGAACTACCAGTGATGATCAAATCATCCACATAATGATGTCACTGTTAGTAGTCTTGATGTACAAATTTGAGTCTGAAGAACTCCTCTGGAAGCCTTGATCACTAAAATACTGATCAATTTTTATGTACCATGCCCAAGGGGCCCACTTCAAGCCATAAAGAGATTTCACTAATCTGAGAACGTGATGTTATTTAACAACCACCTTGAAAAAGGAGGTTGCATAATGTAGACCTCTTTGTGGAGATCACCATTTAGGAAAACACTCTTGACATCCATCTGATGAACCTTCCAACCAAGCTGTGTTGCCATGGCTACAACTAATCTGATTGTGCTCATTTTTGCACTAGGGAAAAATGTCTCCTCATAATCAATACCCTGAAACTCAGAAAAGCCCTTTGCAACTAAACAAGCTTTGTACTTATCCAAAGTGCCATCAGATTTGTATTTGATTTTGTAAACCCATTTGCAGTCAATGGGTTTCTTCCCTGGTGAAAGATTAGAAAGGACCCAGGTGTTATTCTTCAACTAGCTCTAGTGTTTAGATGTCATAGCATGTTCCCACTCTGGATTTCCTTTAGCCTCAGAATATGTTTGAGGTTCAAACACATTGTGAATGTTGGCCATGAGAGCAAAGTTAACAGACTTTGTAGATTTGCTCTTTTTCTGAGCAGTTCTCCCATAAATGAGCTCGTCATCACGAAGATCAGCAAGTGTCTTAGCCCACTACTTAGGTCGGAGAGGAGAATGATCAACATTAGTATCAGGGGATGCTCTATCATTAGGTTCCTCAACTAAACTATCTGGATCAAACTCAAGTAAAACATCTACAAATCTAAGTGATCCTATAGGAGAAATTAGAGGTATCTATACAAGGATCATTGGTATAACTGGAGCCGCATGAGCTACTAGAGCCCTCCCAGCAAGTGGACCTAATGGAAGTCTAACTTCCAAATCATGAGCCTTCATAGGTTGATCTGTTGTATCAAGAATAGGAGAAACAAGCATGAATGGTCTCGGCTGCTCATCGAAGACTACATCATGACTATACATGAGACGAGATGTCTCAATGTCAATCAAGTGGTAGGCTTTGCGAAGACTAATATATCTCGCAAGCACGAGTTTTTGACTCTTGGCATTCAACTTGGTGCGTGACGCATCAAGGATCCAAACAAAAGCAAGGCAGCCAAAAACCTTTAAGTGACTGATTCTAGGATTGTGACCTGACCAAGCCTCTTCCGTAGTTTTACCTTTGACTGTCACTGTGGGTGACCAGTTCAAAAGATAAACTACAGTGTTCACTGCTTCTGCCCAAAACTTCTTCAAAACATGTCTATGTTTGAGCATGGATTGAGGCCATCTCGGTGATTGTTCTGTTCCAACATTCAACTACACTGTTATGTTGTGGTGTGTAGAGTGTGGTTAACTGACATTTGATGCCATGAGTATCCAAGAAGCTAGAGAAGTCACTAGAACAAAATTCCCCCCATTATCTAATCTAAGACTAAAAATAGATTTCCCATACTCCTTTCCAACTAAAGGTTAAAACTTCTGAAATATAGGAAATGCATCTGATTTCTTTTTAAGAAAACACACCCAAATTTTTCTACTGAAATCGTCAACAAACAACAAAAAATACTTGGACCAAAGAACAAAAGGAGTGGCCATAGGGTCGCAAGTATTGGCATGAACAAGCTGAAGTACTTGAGAAGCTCGCCATTAATCGCCACTAGTGAAAGGTGTGCGATGTTGCTTCCCAGCCTGGTATGCATCACAAACGCCAAGTTTTTGAGTCTAAATCTCTAACAAATCGAGGGCAAGCTCTTCCCGAGCAAGCTGAGAGAGATATTGCACATTTAAGTGCCCATACCATTGATGCCAAAGTGTGATAACAGAAGACCGCCGAGCAGTCATAGCTAAGTCTCGAAAATCACCAGAATCAATAAGTCGAAAAAGACCATGATCCTCAAGACCCACTGAAACAATAGACTGAGTCACCCTATCAGTAATGGTACACTAATGTGAATTGAAGGTGACATCCAACTGTGCAATATGTCGCAGCAACTACCTGACTGAAAGTAGATTTAGTTCCATTCCTCGAACGTAGTACACATCGAGGAAAATGAGATTCCTCCCAATAGACTGAATCTAAATGTTGCCTTTACCGACAATGTTGTACTCCTCTGCTACCAAAAATAACAAAATCTGAGTAAGATTGGTAGTCAGTGAACTAGTCTCGGCAATGGGTGAAATGACAAGAGGCACCTAAATCAATGTACCAAGCAGATGACTTCACAAGTTCTGCAGGTCTTTTAGCCATTAAGGCATAAAAGGCAAATTTCATTTGCTCAGTGTACTCTGCATTGTTGGCTTTGGGTTGCGAACCTGATTGCTTAGATTGGGCAGTTAAGCGTTTTTGACATTCAACCTTTATGTGACCAAACTTGTGTCAATAGTTGCATTGAATGTTCTTTTTCCGTGAGCCTTCTGAAGCTAGAGCAGAGGAATTCTGTTGAGAAGACTGTTGAGACTTGCCTTTATCCTTCTGAAAGGATTTAGCAGCAAAGGCTTGCTCTATAGAGGTGGAGCTGGAACTGCTACCGAACTGTTGTGTCCACCGATCTTGCTGAAGAAAAAGTATGCAGAGATTTGTGAACTTCAAATAAACACTAGAAGATGTGATGTTGAGAGTCTCGATAAAATGCTCATAGGACTTGGGTAAACCCCAGAGAGTGATAACCACAATGTCCTCTTCCTCCATCTTGCGACCAATGGCAAGCAACTGATCACGGATTTCTTGAATCCTATTCAGGTGAGCCTGGAGTGATGTTCACTCGTCCATGATAAAAGAAAACATAGCGTTCTTCAAGAAGAAGGCTCTACTTTTCTCAGAAGTCTCATAAAGATTTTTTGAGATGTGTCTGTATCTCAGCAGCTGTCTTGCCGGATGGAATCTAAGAAAGTTGATCATCAGCTATGGAATAATTTGAGAAGCATCACCGCCTTTCAATTATTTAGATCCCACGAATCCTGATCAGTACCAAGGGCAGTCGGACATTGTGTAACACCCAGAACAATCTAATCAAAATTCCGATATTCAAAAATTGCTATTATCCGTTGCTTCCAAGTCCCATGATTTCGACCATTGAATTTTGAATTGTTCTCAAGCAAAATATTAGCCAGAGATGTCATAGCACATTTTTCAATTAAAAAGCATGAAAATCTTTTAAGGCACATACTTCAAGGCAAAAAAACTAAAGACTCGAAAAATTTGAAGGGGTACCCAGAAGAGAGCTCGAAAATCCCAAAACAGATATGTTGTCGATTTTTGGATCTGTTGGCTCAAAAATCAAAGCACCTAGAAACATCCGACGACAACCCATTTGAGATCTCGAAAAACCCACCAAGAATCTCTAAAAATAAAAATTGATCTGATACAAAAATTTAGGGTTTTGAACAAAAACAGCCTTGCTGTAAAAAAAAATAAAGTTTAACCACAAAAAATGGCGGGAATGTGCAAAAAAACAAACGACAGTTGCATAAAAATGATTGCAAGTAGATATCATAGAAAATATTTTCGAAAAATATTGCTCTAATAATTTCGAATAAGAAATTATAATATTTTTCAAAAAAATTCAAATGATTGGCTCTGATACCATATTACAAATTGGTAAAATACTTGCTTGTTATTAACAAAAACCGGGAGGTCAATATATACAAAAGAATTGAACGATGTTTCCTTAGGAAATGATTGTAAAGAATAGAAACATTTTATTCTAGCTAAATATAACTAACAGATAACTACAGCCTAACTAATATTAGAAACATTTTAATATTTACAAAAGATAACCATCAACTAATAATTGAAGCTTATCTATTATCGTAATAGCTGACTCACCGAGACTGAGCCTTCTAACTCAGCCAACATCAATATAGACAAACTTTTTTTACAACTTTTTTACCTTATTTCCCCATTAAAAACGTTCAATTTGAGATGCACGAGTCATATCTAGAAATTGCGTGTTAGGGCTTAATCAAACCCATTTTTGGAATCTAAAAAATTCAAGAAAATGATGCAAGTCATGGAGTTTTATGCGGTTCTCAAGATGCTAATGTGGTCTTGGCGGTGCGGGCGCCGCCCCTTGACCCTACCCTATACTACAATAGGATTTAAGGTTTAGAGTTTCCCCCCAGACCCCCATTTTATTTTTGAAGTACACTACAACTTTGAGTTTGTGGAATACAAGTAATTATCTACACTATTGTCATTAGCCTTGCTAGATATTACTTGATGTATACTTGACGTCTAGAAGACGACTTTTCCTTTTGGAGGGGATGATGTCCTCGACATAAAATGCATATTGTTGTGTTTGATAATATTGGTTATTTTTTAGTGCATTAATTGTCGTCAATGTATTAATTGCATTTGTAATAATGTGATCGATGTATATTTATGTATTTGATAGCTTATATTTGATAATACAATTTGTGTCTTTAAACTTTATACAATAATGAGTGCATGAAACAAGTCTTAACTCCTTCAAAACCTATAAGTTTGAAGGGTTTTTTCATTTTGCCAAGTCTTTGGCGAGTAGTTTTGTCAAGTCATGAGTCAAGTCAGCCTTGTTGACTTCAAGCCAAGTGCGAGTCTGGGAACTTTGATATATATAAACCCCAAATAAATTTTTGCATGTACCTACATACTGTGTTCTCATGCACGCACAAGACCCCATACCCAAACCAGTAACTTAGCTTGAAAATGGATGCACCAAGCTATGGAAAATTGAAAATTATAAATATAAAATTTATTTCAAGCTATCAATTAACTTTTATCATAAATTGATGAACTAATTATAAAATTCAATTATAGTCTATGTTACTCTGAGTTTCCAGGACAGGGGATGGGGAAACAGGTTTTCAGGAAGTTTATTTTTTCGCTGGAGCAGAGGATGGCAGGGGACAAATATATATATATATATATTCATGAATTTCAGCATTACGTAAATTGTAACACAACATAATTATCAATGTCATTCATCAAATCATCATAAAAGATAGCCTCAAATCAAATCATCATGCTTTAAACTATATAGAAATTATTTTATTTATTTTTGGATACTATACTTATTAATTTAATCGTTCATAAAGTTTATCAATGATTTTGTTAACCATTGATTATAAATAAATTGATGGTTGATAGTTAACAAAATCATTGAATCATTTTGATCAGTGGTTTTTTAAAATATTTTTTGTTTTTTGGCTCTAAGACTCTAAGAATGATTGCTGAAGCAGTGAGAAATTTGATATTTCTCTGCAAGTGTGAAGTTCAAACTTCAAATTCTCTCTCTCCACAGTCCAAACGCAGCTTCTTTCTCGCCAAAGGCAGTTGAAAACTTAAAACGAGCTGAGCTTGTGCAACCACAGCTGCCTTGTCTCACCATACACACCAACACTGGGTTTTCTAAGCAAACTTGGACAACAAAAACCTCCATTTTCTTTGTGTTTTCTCAGCTCAACCTCATGCAACGACAAAACCAGTGATAGCATATGTTTTCAAAGATAACAAGTCCATATTTTTGCCTTATGAGTTATAAGGTATAGCATATTTTAATACGTTTTTGTCAGGGTTGCAGTATGAGGGGTGGACAACAACATTTTAAAAATTGCAAATAAAGTAGCCGCTTTTTTGGCCAAATGGGGACGACTTGGAGATGTTCCCAACTGTCTCCCCATCCCCAAAATGGTTTCCGTTTCCAAAACTTTTCCTCTAGGAGTGGAAATGCATTTCCAGGTAACAAAGTTTATAATATTATGATGACTTTAAATATATTTTCCCTCAGGACTGAATAATTTATTTGATAAAAGACAAGATACTGACATTAAATACTAGTCATTTTAGAAAAAAAAAAAAATTCATTTATAAATAGTTATACAATTATACAATTGTCAATAATTAATCTACTACACTACCTTGTTTATTTACAAAAAATCAAAATTAGGTTTCTTTTCGGTTTATTATCTTCCTTTCAACGTGGCATCCTAACATTGCTATCGAATTCCTATATAGATTTGTTGGACAAATCTTACAATACCATGTAAACTAAATATGCAGATGTGCAGTGTTAGAAAAAAGCCAGGCTAAACAAGCAGTAAAACTGACAAAGAAACTTGTGCAGAAAAAATGCTGAAAAGAAGCTCACGAAACACTAGTTTTTTCCAACAAATTTAGGAGTTCTTAGCAGACTTGTGGAGATTAGGAGTGGCTTTTTTAAGAAATAAAATTTTAAATACCTACAAATCTAGCATGGCAAAAAAAGGGCTTTTTGAAGATAATAGTATAAAATATCCACATTGTATTGGTGTTGTACCATATCCGTAACTGTCCTTAGTACGACAGTATAAAATCCTGCAACCTTGTTAAAAATATATATAGTTGTTTATACTCAAAGAAATGACTTACCACTTGGGCAGGAATGATTTGATGAAAATTATAAAATATCAAATATTGGGAAGATTGATCTTTTATGACGGCCTCAATTTTAATTAGATCAATTCTCAACTCTCCGTATCCAACCACATGCCCCAAATAGACTAGTGATTCTTGTCCAAACTCAAATTTTATCTAGAATCTTATGTCCCTTTGCTAAGCCTGTCTAGCATGGAAAGATTGTAAGCCTATTCATGAGATTCCCGAAGGCTAATAAGTGGGTTTATGGAGCCCTGTAGGTAGTGGTAGAAGTAGTTTCTTGATTAGACAAGTATAATGAGCGTAATACCATTTTCTAAAGCTCTTCCAACACTGTCTTCTATACTTAAAATTTTTAGTAAGTCAGTGATGAGCACCAATGGAGCATATTGCCTTTTTTAGTAATGTCAATGAAAAAAATTTTTGATGTTTATCATGAGATTTGATATTCTCTGGAGTTTTTAAATAAAGATAAGTTATTGATTTACAAAGTTAAACTAAATATTTGACTTTATTGTTATTTTAAGCTATTTATTAAATGGACTGTAGATACCAAATTTAAATCAAAGGTGATTTACTTTAGTGAGTGGCCTAAAATTATTTAATGCTACATCAGGAGATTAAAAAAGGAAGTGATTCTTACTGAATAAAAACAGAACAAAAATTAATTCCCGAGAAAATAGTGAAAAAGTACTCCAGAAAAATAGCAGAACAAATAGTCCCAAAAAAATAGTGAAAAGGCATTCCCAAAATAGTAGCAAAAAAGCATTCCTGATAAAATAGAGGTTTAAAAAGTCCTGAAAATAGCAAAAAGTACTTTTTTGGAAAAAATAACAGCCGAAAAGCTATAAAAGGAGGATTGGGGCTCTCACTTTAGGATATTGAATATTGTTATTGTTGATTGTTTTGTTCTTAAAGGAGGTTGTTTCTTCTTGCTTGTTTGTGAGGACGAAATCCTCGTAAGAAACTTTCTCCACATTTTTGAGAGACACAATCTAGAGATCTGGAGTGGCTTCACTGAAAGAGTCACATTGGCGTACACTGATAATAATTAAATAATTTTCTTCGGTTTTCAACGATTTACGTTGTGCACTGGAAATGATTCAGAGAAGATTAAGGACAGCCGGTTCATTCTTGTTGCTGAGAATTACTTTAATAGCTGAGTGGTATGTCATTTTAGTGGCCATCCCATTTTTCTAGGCAGCCGTAGTGATTGGAAGGGCATTTGGAGTTTTGGAGGTTGTTTCAGCTCTTTATTTGGGCAGTGGTTGTAAGGGCTATCATCACTCAGCTGTTGCAATTTGAAGGTTATTAGTGACATACATAAGGTGTAAAGAACCTCATTCTTTCTAGTTCATACCATAGCAGACCTTTCTCTGTTCTGGCGAAGGGGTATGTTAATTTCTGTTATGCGAACCCCAAAAATGAACTGGATTGTTTTGGAAAAATATTGAAATCTCAAGACAGTAATTAAATCTAAAAAAATTCAGCCACATGTATCTCTGCTTTAAGTAATTTTATGACTTGTTTGTACTGTTAGAAGTTACTTTATTTTCTTGTAGTTTGGAATTAAAACATACATTGAAAAAAAAGGCTGTAAGAAGGCAGCATATTACAGATACAAAATCTCTCTATTTAATGTAATACCTAAGTGTCTGGCCTCATCCAGATGTCAGCAGATTACAACATGAAGCTTTCCGATAAGCCATTAAATGATAGAAATGGTGAAAATGCATCACGTGTAGTTCATGCACATATTCTATGGTTACCTATAATATTATTCAGTTCATTGCAGGCCTATAGTCTATTACAAGATAGAGTATTTACATACTTGAACCTTGTTTCTGAAGTAAAGTGGAATGATACTCTTATTGAAGGATCCAGGCAATTATGGCCATCTGAAAGATACTTTGGACTACATCCTTTCTGATATTGCCAAATTATAATTGAACTTAAATAACTATGGGTTCAGTTCATTTTTTACATGAACTCTTTACTACAAGAGCAATGATCTATCCCTGCCAATTTCCACTCATACCATAGTAATTCTTGGAGATATCCAACCCAATATTGGTTAAAAGATTAATAATCTTTTGCTAATTTCTAACAATATTTGTTTGATATTTTCAGGTCAGCACCTATCAATTACATGCATTCTCTAGGACAAAGTTTTAAGCAGCTAAATGACCGATAAACAAACGAAGGCAAAGCTTTAAGGAACAATTCATTTTTTCCATCATTGACTCGTGAATATTGATAGGATAGAAAGCATTAACCTCTTTATTAGTATACACTAGCAGAACTTGAAAAAATACATCATGGCGGATAAACAATGAGATCAAAAATTTTAAAAATAACTCATGCAAAAAAAAGAAATTTACCTTTGAACACCTTTGATCAGCTTCTCCTGATTCATCACAAAGATCAATCGTGTTTATTACAGGAACTCTACTGCGTTTACGACGTGGATTGCAATCTGCCGATGTTTTTATTGTCCCAGTAGTTACTGCATTCCATATAATAACACCAAAAAAGGAATCAAAAAGCATGCAGAGATTGAATAGTTTATAAATCATGCACATGATTAATAGAAACATATATTAAAAATGACTGGATGGGTCGATTTTCCTTTTTTAATAGACATACTGCATACATACACACAAACAGACAAAATCTAATATAGTTGGTCTGAAAAGAAAATCAATAATAAAAGTGCATTAGATTTCAAGTAACACCATATACAAAAAAATGGTTCCAGAACTTCAATAGGATAAAGTATTTGCATATGCGAATAATAATTAACAGAGAATAAAGAGTATTCCCATATGTAAAATCTCCAGTGCCAGTGCACATAACTAAGTTCTTTCTTCATTCAAAGGAGGAGCATTTCTTTCATTAATAATTTAGAATTATAAAACAAGCCAAAAGAAAGAGCATTACAATATATTACTATTTACAAATTGGTTGGATACTTATAAATACACATATTAAACCTGTTTTCTTTTACAAAATGAACAAAGGAAAAGAAGTGAATTTTATTCATTCATAAACAAGTGACAGAGCTTTGTAGGGAACGACAATTGGGATGGGTATAGATTGACTGCATTTGAATCAAATTGAAAGAGAGAAAGGCATCTTGATGAAATATTCACACATGTACAATGATTACAACAGTTACAAAACTAAATTTTACATCAGGAACAGAAAGCTTGAAATGAGGTGCACTTGTGTTTAAAATACAGGGTGACTTACATTTCTCCTTGTGAAAACCAGCATTAAATTTCTATGACATTTCATCTTCCTTCCCTGAGATAAGTGTTCATTGTAGGCAGGTACCATACTCCTTCCACCTTAGAACCCTCGATCCCATTGGAACTTGCTTTGTCATCCTATTTGATACCATCCAAGTTGATGGCATCCAGCTTAAGCTTCTTATCAACCTCCAATTTTCTGTTATTTATAAAAAATTCACAATGCTCTACAACCAATTGCATTGCATCTTTGTCAATTGATTTTACATAATTGACCTGTTATTCATGGGTCATCGCTAACTTATTGCAGTTATCAGTTCGAGCATTTAAGTTTCAGATTTAACTTTCTAAAGCACTGAAATCAGTGGACCATGTTCTCACGTAGTTGTTTACCATATGTACATTTAAATCACTATTGCCTGGGTGCTGCTCTTGTGGGTATTCTCCTTGAGCGTCTTCCAACACTAAAGTCTTTAGGGACCTGCCTCCAAATCCTTCATCCAACATGACAAATATATTATGATGCTTTGTCTAATATTTGCAATTTTCAACTCAATTGCTGGATCAACTGCCTGAAGGTGTTAACTAAGTGTGTTCCTATTTAAGTAGGAATTTTGTACCATCACATGATCATGGCTGGGCACAACTGGAAATAGATACCAAGAGCATTTGCATAGAACATTTCACAAAATGGCTTCTCTAGCAACTTTACCAGCTTATTTGTCTTTGTGTTCCCTTGCAGCTTCTCATCCTTTTCAACTTGCTTTTCAACTTGTGTGTTCGTGGTCTTACACCCACTTCTAACCCTGCTGCTGCTGGACATTCCTTTCTTTCTGATCAACTTGGTATCACAGACATTACCTTGGATAGATGCGGTTTGGTACGGGCGACATCCTTTTTATCAGATTCTTCTCTTTTCCAGATAGGCTTCGTGCCCTTCGAGCGAAGAGAAAGTTCTTTTCTCTCCCCTCTAAAATTTTTCTGGACGAAGATCTTACTAAAGCACAGGTTACAGAACTCAAACAGGGTCGAGGAATTGGGGCAGATGCTAGGCGTGCTGGGAAATTGGCGGTTATTAGGAATCTTAGAGCGGTGGTTCGTGCTTCTCCTCCTACTGGTTGGGTAGAGAGGGCAACCTCCAGACCGGCATGATGGTCTCGACAGCAATCTGACAAGAGAAGACCTCCTTCTCTTCTTGTCAACTGATGGAATGGTAATGGCTCTTTATGGTCAATACCCGGTCTTTTTCAAGATGCAATGGGGTCCTCAAATATTTTGGCCATTACTAAGACTTACAAGAGTCTTATGCGCCCTCTTCCAGGTTATCTTGGTTATCAGTGGCTGTCAGTTTGCAGGGATAAGGTCCGGACTTCAGGTGGGGTCAGTGGGTTTGGGGGTGTTGCCTATTTGGTTCGAGATGATATCTTCAATGTCACTTCAGTTGTTCACTCTAATGCCTATGCCAAATTTATGTGGGTCCAGATCAGTCAGCGGAAATATCGACAAAGAGATATTTTTATTGTTGTTTATTATTGTGGCCTCCTCTCCTTATACCATTCATGACCCAGGGAATGGAGATCCCTATTGTGACCTTCAGGAGAGTATTTCACAGTTCGAGGCTTTGGGTGATATTATTATTCTTGGAGACTTCAACACTCGAACCAAGGATCTTCAGATTCCTTTACATGATCATGGCTCTGATTTGAACTGTACTTTTGAGTTAGGTCCGACTACTATGGGCCTACAGCACATCTCAAAGGATGTTCTTGGAACACTCTCAGTTTATGGCCGTCACCTCCTCCAGCTCTGTGAGTCTTCTAGGTTGTTGATTCTGGACGGTTTATCCTTCCTTCTTGGATCGGACCTCTTTACCTGTTGGCCGCACTGTGGTGGTGCGAGTGTTGTTGACTATGTCATTTCCTCTCATTCCTTCATTTTTTCCATTTGCAATTTCACCATTTCACATCTCCCCTTAGTTGATCATGCTCTTCTTAGCATTTATGTTTGCATTTCACCCCATCCGTCCTCACCTTCGCTCTGCCCGGCTGGTACCATCTCCCTCCCTACCCGCTTTCATTTTCCTGAGAGTGATGGTGAGCTTTTTACGTACCACCTTAGAAGATTTCTGACGCTCGCTAGCTTTAATGAGTCGCTTGCTACCTCTGACATGTTTGATTCGCTTGCCTCTGCCATCTGGGATTCTGCTCTCCTTTCTATTCCCCTTCCTCTCTCAGAGCTAAGCGTCGGAATACCTATCCTATGAATAAATGGTTTGATGTTGATTACAAAGCTTTCCATTGCTTTGTTCGTGTCGCCTTTGAGGCTCAGTCTCCTGCCTTTCCCCATCTGCGCCTTTCGTACCTCCATCTTCTTCGTTGTAAGAAACGTTCCTTTGCCTCCATTCAATGCAAAACCCTTTGCTCCACACTTATTCAAAATCCCCAGATCTTTTGGCGTACCCTTTTCCCTCGTTTCTCCCCCCCGTCCTCCACTCTCAACTACCGCTCTCTAACCTCCCATATCACTACACTTTACAACATTCCTGGGCAGCCACCTCTCCACTCCACTCCACCTCCTTACTGTCGCTTGTTCACCTACTCTAGTATTATGGAGGCTATCAGATCTTTGAGATGCAGCAAAGCACCAGATGAAGAGGGTTTCCAAGCAAAACTTTTGAAACTTGGTGCTTCAGTTCTTGGTTCTTACCTTCCTACACTCTTTAATAGAGTGGTTTGCATTGGGTTTCCTGATTCCTAGTCTAGACATGTGGTTTACCCTATTCACAAGTTTGGGCCTGCTTTCGATCCAGATAACTACAGAACTATTATGATAGGACATACTTTTGCCAAACTTTATGCCACTGCTCTGAACACCATGTTATCTAGTGAGCTTGATAAAAGAGGTTGTAGGGCTACAGGGCAGGCTGGTTTTCAGGTAAACTCAAACTATGGATTATGTATTGACACTGCGGGCTATCATTGAGGAGGCTAGACACTGCTCTCAGAAGGTCTATTGTTGTTTTGTGGACTTTCGTAAGGCCTTTGATTTTGTTCCTCGGGTGGCTTTATTTCAGTGGCTTCATGAGATTGGGATCCCAGATATGTTACAGACTGCTATTATGAGGCTTTATGAGAGGGTTACTGGTAGGCTTAGGACTCTGGAGGGCTTTTCTGATCCGATTCAAAGCGCTATTGGGTGAAATAGGGTTGTCCTCTTTCTCCTACACTGTTTGGTTTGTATATTGATGAGTTGGAGGATTTTCTTCTGAAATCCTCCCAACCAGGAGATGGGTGTTATTTGTATCAGGTCTTGATCTCCATTCTCCTCTTTGCTGATTGTGTGGTTCTCTTGGCTTCTTCTCCCGACAGCTTACAAAGACTCCTTGATGGTTTGGTTTCTTTTTGTCTTCAGCGGCAGCTTGTGGTCAATTTGTCTAAGACACGGATTATGGTCTGTAACTGTTTAAAGACCTCACATCTTCATTTCTTCTTTCAGGGATAGGAGGTTGAGATTACTCCCTCTTATATGTATCTCGGTGTGAAGTTCTCAAGACCGCATTTTAGTTTGAGACTTGCTATTCAATCCAAAGTCAGTAAAAGTATGGGTTCCCTGGCTTTGCTAGAGAGACAATGCTTTAGGCATCATTTTCAAGATATTTCGTCCAAGTTGTCCCTTTTCGACTCCTTGGTTCATCCAACAGTTCTCTATGGTTCGGTTGTTTGGGGGCCTTCTCTTATTACTTCTAATTGGGCTTCTATTGAGTGGGTTCAGATGTTGTTGTTACTACGTATCATTAGATGTCATAGACTCACCCCTCGCAGCATTGTCTTGGCTGAGTTTGGTGCTCATCCTCTCAAACTTGCCATCATTTTTGACTTGATTTGGTTTCTTCATTGGCTTCATGGTTTTATGGAGACATGTGTTGATCGGCATAGATTCTCTCATCTAGCATATTGTTCTTCGGTGGAGATTATGAGATCTGACACTTCTGCTAGGTCTTGATGCTAGTACGCTCAAGCCACCTTTTTGTTGGATTCAATCGAGATTGACATTGATCGTCTTCCTCCTTATCAATTTTCGTTGGATGCTCCTCCTCATCTTCTCCCCTCACATCAGGAGTTGAATGAGCATGTCTGACAGGATATTTATAGACAGTACATTACCACTACCTAGAGTAATCCCCTGGTGGGTCTACGACCTAGGATGGCCTTCTACGCTAAGCATTTTCTTGAGATTCAGGATGGTATTGTTGTTCGCCCTGCTTATCTCTATTGACGCTGGAATCATGCCTTACAGTTTTCTCTAGGCTCATTTAAAGTTTGTGCTCATCGCCTCAAGGTTCAGACTGACCACCATATGGATCGAGCTGATAGGTTATGTCAATTATGTACTTTGGTGGAGGTTGAGACTGAGATCCACTTTATATTTCATTGTCCTCTTTACTATGAGATCAGAGGGAGATTTTATTGCCTTTTCAGAGACTGTTCTTCTCTTTCGATGTTCTTCAACTATATTGATCAGTGTTGTCTTGCACTTTTTCTTCAGGAAGCCACCCATCTTTGAGAGATTACCGTACAGTCTTTTATTCCTCAAGGGCATACTTCAGATCAGCTCATTACCGCCTTTTTTCTCTCCCTTGTCTCCTCTACGGGGTTTCAAAAGGCCTTCCACTACTTCTCATTCCATATCAATCAGACATTGTACCAGTCTCTCCAGGCAGCAACAGTCCTATAGCAGTTCTTCACAACATTCTAAGGCTATGGATAGTTCATGGGTGTACCTCTCTATTACTGATTTCTTTGTGGCAAGGAAGGACCCTTGGTCCTTACCTTGTCTTCTTTATTGTTTGTCTCTTGCTTTTCTTTCTTCTCAGTCACCATTTGGTGCTTCTACTTTGGCCGGCTCTTCTATTTGTATGCTCAGTCCCATAAACCGTTTTGGTTTTTCGTGGACATTAATATTATTATCTTATCTTATCTTGTATTGTTTGTATATGGGACAATTAGCATAACAATCAAACAAGAAGTGCATAACTCAAAATTGGTACATATAAACAAAATCAGTAAATGGACTGACCAAAAGGTCCAAGTTGCATAGGCTTTCAAAGAGAATTGGATTCCAAACAATTCAAATTTCTTGGAACACGTGGATTTGGTACTTCATCATTTTCTATACGTCATCAAGTCTACTACGAATCCATTATAATGTCATGTTTTGTGCACGATGAAATCAACACCACACAAATCTGCATGACAGGTTAAGATGCAGGCAAACTGTCAATTCGTTAAAAAATTCTGTTTCCAAAACTACCTCTTAATCCATATGTCATGCCTTTAGGTTTCTAAAACTCTAATTTTCTATTGAATTGCTCTACAAACTCTATGTTTCTATTGAATTCTTTTACTAGGAATAGAGGAAGTCTTTCAAGTTGCCTAATTAGTTTCACTAATGAATAGACTTTAGAGGCTTAGCTATAGCTGAGCTTTATTTTCATTATTTACAATATATATCATGCCTTCACGATTAGAAGGCTGTTGGTTCCCACCCATCATTAAATCTCAAGTTTCAAAGTTTTCCCTCTTTGCTCATTTATGTTCTCACCTTCTTCAAATCATCATCGTCCAACTCTTCTTGGGTGTTAAGGTGAAAAGACTTCAATGAAAGGAAACAAAAGCCCTCGTTTATTTATAATAGGAGACCCAAAGAGAGTGTCCTGGGGTGATGCATCACCCAAAAAAAATTGTCTCCTATAGGGATGTTGTCCTTCAAATCATCATCGTCCAACTCTTCTTGGGTGTTAAGGTGAAAAGACTTCAATGAAAGGAAACAAAAGCCCTCGTTTATTTATAATAGGAGACCCAAAGAGAGTGTCCTGGGGTGATGCATCACCCAAAAAAAATTGTCTCCTATAGGGATGTTGTCCTACATTTTGTCACTACAAAATGTAGGTAACCATACAAAACTTTTTCATCTTAGTTTCGCATTTCTCTGAGATTAATTCATTATTTAATTGGCTAACATTGATCAATCAATCAACCCCAATTGGTATAATGAATCATTTTGCTGAAGGCTTTCGTCAAGTCTTTTTAGTTTTTCATTTCAATAAGCCTATGTTTGATTTTTCACGTCTTCAACATCCTTTTTCTTGTTTTTGAATGTGTTTGTTTGCTTTTGGTCTTTTGGTTTTTTTCAACCCCTAGCTTTCGATTTTTCCTTTGATTCGGTATATCTTAGGGCTTAATCAAACTTGGCAATCAAAAGATATGACCATTTAAGTGCCCAAAAGGTGGACTCTCCAAATGCAATTGCATAATTTAAAATATTATGTTATATTTTAATGTTGAAATTCATTGTTTGGAAAATATAACATAAATTCACTTTATGTTAGGTTTTAGGTTACTTTATCACTTAATAAGTGACTTTAGAGCACTAATGTTATATTTTCATGCTGAGTTGCTTTTTTATTTTTCACTGACTTTATTAACTATATAGTTTGATTTATTTTTGAGTTACTTAATGTTTTATTTCAAAACATGTAAGTTAACTATTGTTTTTTGAATAATATTTGCACATGATATATTAATTATATAGTGTAAATGTTGTTTTTGACCCAATTAAGTGATATTTCCTCAAAAATCAATTAAAACTGTGCTTAATTGATCACTTAAGTTGTGCAAAAACAACTTTCAGCCCATTTACATGTTTACATGTACTTGCCTTGAGAGAATGTGATTTGCACTAGAAAGGCAATTTTAAAACACTTAAAACAAGTAAAAGCCAGGTTTTTAAAACATGTAATATACCTCCAAGAGTGTGATTTGCATGAAAATAGTCTTTTACATGTTAAAGTGTTACATGTAAGTGCATTTAGAGTCCACGATTTTGCCTTCCAAGGCCAAAATTGCTCAATGTATATTTTTTAAAATATGTAATGGAGGATGGAGAGTGCGATTTGCATTCTTATTCATATTACATGGTTTTAAAATATGTAATGGAGCCTGGAGAGTGTGATTTGCATTGTTTGTTATATGTGTGCATTTTAAAACATGCAATAGCACATGGAGAACGCAATTTCCCTTCTTTCCCAAGAATGCATCCATTTTAAAACATGTAAAGGCCCCAATAGAGTGTGATTTGCCTCTTGACTCCATTTACGTGCTTTTTAATACATGCAAAAGGGCCTAGAGAGTGTGATTTGTCTTCTTGACCTCAAAATACATGCATTTTGAATATGCAAACTCTCCAATAGAGTGCATTTGGGCATTTGAATACATGTAAATGCTATCGGAGACCACGATTTTGCATTCCCAAACCAAAAATGGCTAAAATACATGCATTTTGAGGGCATCTTTTTGCTAAAAACGGCCAGAAAATTAGGTTTCATCCACATTTTTGCATTTGGATTCATGTTTTAGCATTTAGGGAAGACATTTTTGCATTCGCAAGCCAAAAACAACCAACATATATGGATTTTTAGGGCACATTTTTTTTTTAAACGCCCAAAAAATGGCATTTCCAACCCATGCGTTTGGATCTAGAGGGCACGTTTTTTGACATTTAATGCATACTAATACATTTCAAATTCACGTTTTTGACCTCTTTATGCAAAAACAACCCATACTCGTGCATCTAGAGGGCAAATTTTTACCCAAAAATGTTTTTACAATTGGAGGTTTTAAGAATCACGTATTTGGCATTTACATACTAAAACACCTCATGCATTGATAATTCAAAGCTATCATTTGCAAGCATTAAAAAGGTCAAGGAGTTGTTTAGAAATTTGAATTTGGATGAAAGTCAATCATTTAGTCCTATTAATCTTCCACATTTGGCTCATTGATCTCCAAGTAAGTTGAAGTTTTCAAACCTTTACTATTTTGTTGCATATTTTGGCTTATCATTGTACACTTGTTCAAAGGTATGCCACGTATTTTGCAATTTTCCTTTAAATAAGATGAAAGCTTCTATTTTCCAATGCTTGAATTTTCCAAAGAAAATTCCAATTAGGAAATTGAGAGCAACTTGATATTTTGTAACATTTGAGTCAAAAACCAAAGGTATGTTTTTGTTTTGTGTATAGTTTTGCTTGTCATTTGCTTGCTTGTTTAGAAGAAAGTTGAGGATTCTTTCCCAAGAATGCAAGAGCATTTCACACCTTTTCACTTTCCACCTTTCCATGCAAATGCATCACATCTTTCCATATTTCACCAACACATGTCAAGGCATATTACGTCCATTTACCAATAAATGCAATTACATTCTTACCTCCTTCCGCATTTACATGTAATTCTATTTTCAAACCCAATTATATGTAATTACATCCTTTGAATCTAATTACATGTTTTCATCAAGTAATAATTACATGTAAATCACTTTACATGTAATTACCTCCAGAGAACACGATTTTGGTAAAAGGTCACACTTTTAAACACCAAAGTCGCCATTTGCACAGATCCATGTGCATCCCAACTTGCATTTTTGAGTCTTGACAATACCCACAAAAGCCCATCTTTGCCCACATGCAATCCACCCTTGTGAGTCTGATTTGGCCCTTTTCGTCCAAATACATATGCTTTCCAGTTCATTTCCAACCATCATATGTGTTTCATAAGTATCTAATCCATACTTTGAACACTCATCCCTATGGATTCATCACTGTAACTCAAATCCCAAAGTTTTCATGGATCCAATCTCATTGGAAGATGTTTATCTTCATGTTACGACACACTTTTCAAGATATGTTAAAACTTCTTCAAAGAATAGAGACATCCCATCAAGCAGGCGTAATTTACATCAAAAGAAGCAGTAATTCATTTGGTCTTCATTTTCCCAATGATTGCCCAAGAACCTGAGTTTGTGCAGGAATGCGCCAAGCACTTTGTTTCAAAAAAAAAAAATTAGAAGTGTTGATGGAAAGTTATTTTGAGTTTACATCCAAACACCATCAAGAAGGTCTTCAAGGTGTCAGAGACTCCAGAATGTGTCAATCTACAAAGGAGAATTCACGACAACTCGAACAAGAAAAAGCTTGATCACATCGAATTTTCAAATCACAACTAGAAACTCATCAAAGAGAATGCAGTCGTGCAGAATACAAGAATCCCCAATCCCATGATCATCGCGAAGTATAAGGCTTTTGTCTTTAGTCTACAGGATTGATTCATTCATAAATCAACATTTTCTTCAAGTGTTTTCCAGCTTTGTAGATGCAGAAGATGCATTGCATGTAATCCAATTGCATGTAACTCAAACACATGTAATGTAGTCGTATGTAATCCGATTACATGTCCTTTAAAAATGTAATCCAATAATTCTTCTTTCTTAGTTAGACCGGGTCAGAGTTGGTTGAGTTGCTCCCACTTTTTCCTCCTCCTTTTTCTCACTTTTTTTTCCTATATAAGGAGTGCCCCCCTCATTGTAAAAAATCATCCTTTGTTGTATTCAAGAAAGTTCTGCCAAACTTGTGCAAGCAAAACTTTGATTGTGTAGTGCGAATTTGAGAGAAAAGTGAATAAAATAAGCAATTGGATACGAAGGTTTGACTGGAAGCAATTGTGATAGAGCAAATTAAAAGCTTTGACTATAATTTGTGCCTATTGTCTTTGATTCATGTTATTATTGTGTGTTCAATAATAGAGCATGGTGAATTAAAAAACAATCGGAGCCCAAGCCTTGACTGGGAGCAATTGTGGTAATACATAGACTAAAAGCTTTGACTAGGAACGGTAGTGGTAATACATAGACTAGAAGTTTTGACTATAGCTTGTGTTACCATCTCAAATTCACTAAAAATAGAGAGAATTTCCCTACTTCTGGAAGTCTTTACACCCCAATGCTAGAGGATTTTCTTACGTAATAGATTAAAACTAAAAATAAGTTACAGAATACAGATCATCTACTTCTGGAAGTCTTTGCGCCCCAATGGTAGTGATTTTTCTTATAGATTAGACAAACAAGACTTAAAGCCAAGTTGGTACGCTTTCAATCAGCATTTGAGTTGGTGTTGGTTTATCAATATCATCGTTTCCAACTACTAGATAAAAGTGTAGTTAGAGATTTCATCTTGCCCATTACTCACTTTGTGGGTAAGTGGATTCTTTCCTGAAAGTTAAGAGGAAAAAATATTGGTAACACCCCTTATGAATCTCTCAACTTCTTGCTTACCTTGATTTGATCCAAGGAATGGTGAGGAGGAGTGGCCTTCACTTTAAGGTAGGAGAGACTTTGTCTTATACGTTGTGGCTGGTCCACCTATTTTGCAACTAGATTTTCACAGACTGTCGGTTGCAAAATATCCACCCAAAAAGGATGATGTTTTTGAGACTTAGGGACTTGGAGGAAACGCACCCCCACAAAACCACCATCTCCAATGGGAATGTTTGTAGGGCATAATAAAACAATAATGAAATCAAAGATAGTTAGTAATGGGTTTGGGTAGTTAGGTATCAAGGGGATATATCAATTGGTTTCCCTAAACAACCAAGCACTATTTAAGAACATTGGAACATGAATGATGTACTTATTTTTTTTGATAATCAATAAAGAATATTGTTTTCCCTCACAATTATTTGGTGTGCTTATCATTGGTAATGGTTTCTTATGTTGATACTGGTAACATTGAATTCATACTTGAGTGTGTTGTAACCATTCTACATTTTGGCATTGTTGCCTAAGTTTGAGCTTGGAGGTCATATGACAAACGGAATGGAGTAATATCAAACCATTCCTACCACAAGTACAAGTCACAAATAGTCACGGGGAAGAGGAAGAAATTACAGGGGAAGAACAAGTGACACGAAACCTGGTGGTGGTCTCAAAAGTTTTATGTGAACCAATATGTGCAAAGGGAGGTCGAGGGAGAGCATGCCAGAGAGCACGGTATGGGAAGAACTTTCGGTTCCACCAGCATTGTACAGACACCTTGGAAAAATACCTCAGTCACTGGCAAGAAACTTGGTATGAGTAGAGAAAGAAAGAGCCAAAGGACAAAGGGAACAAAGAAGGCAACTACTCCAACAGTTTGCGAAAAAAAGCACACGTGAACTCCAAGAGTGCGAACATTTGAGGACAATGAGGCAATATAACAATTCATAACCCTAATTCCAAATAAGGACCCAAGGGGGGTACCAAAACAACAAATTGAAGGGGAAACTACCCTACAACGGATCCTACGTACTAGGGAACAAGAAGAAAGGTGTCGCCGTCTGAGAAAGGCTATTAATCAAACTCAAGTGCCAAACCAAACAGAACAAAATTTGATTGAAAACAGTATAAGGGAAATAGCCAATTTGGTAATTTCAGAAGGACCGAAAGGAAGGAGAGGTAGATGGAACCTCAAACCCCAGCACAAAGAGAGCATAGTCCTACCCAAGAACAAAGCTCTAGTCAAGCAGAGCGAGAACTACAGGGAGAAGGACAAGTAACTCGGCCAAGTATCCAAGGAGTACTCCAATCGAGAGGGAACATTACCTTGACAGGAACCAATACTCATGGACTAATCCCATCAATAGGGAACAATATCCCATTGGGAGGGAACACCCAAGGGAAGAGCAGGAGAACGAGGATGGCCACAAAAAAGCAAAAACTTCCCAGATTCATAGGAGAAGGATCGGAGGATCCAACATGACATTGTAAAACGTGTATAACAATATGGCAGGCTAATGAAGAGAACGATGTAGACGAATGGTTGAAGGCATTTCCAGCCACCCTAAGGGGCATCGCCATTGATTGTTATACAGATTTGGAGGCCGGGAAGAAAGCTACATGGAAGGATCTCTGCATAACCTTTGAGGAAGAATTCAAACTCTTAAAGGACAATGACGAGATGGTAACAGTAATATACAATACAAGACATGGGAAGAATGAATCTATAAGAGCCTATACGACAAGGATGAAAGAATTGATTGGAAAACTTGAAAATATAAGAGACTCAAACTTAATACTCAAACTTGATACGTTCTCAAACTTCACTTTGCATGCGATTTTGCTTTTGAGGAGAGAGAGCTTTTGCATTTGCAAGAAAATGAACGTTTCAAACTTATTAAGAAAATTGACACAAAAAGCTAGGGTTGCATTCAAACAAATGGATGATAAAGAGCCAAAGAATGCAATAAGTTAGCAAAGTGATCAAGAAATGCAAGCAAAATCGAATTCTCGCACTTACTTGGAGAGCAATGGGCAAATTTTGGAAGAAGAAGTTGGAATGAACTTGTTCTCTTCAAAATCAGGTTTTGGCGATGTGCTTGCATGTAAGAACCAACTGTCTTTGAAAGATTCAACCCTTGGCTTCAAATCATGGTTTATAACCTGCATTACATGTGCATACAGGGATGCAAATGACTTTCTTTTCCATTTCTTTGGCAAATCACGGTTTGGAGGCCCTATTGCATGTAACGTTTTGCCTTGGAAGACCCAAATCGGGCTTTGTAAGTCCAAATGCATATATTACATATCCAATAAATATACATGCAAGCCAAAATTGGGCTTTGAGAGATGCAATGCATGGGATGTTTGTTGCTTTTCAAGCCAAAATTGAGTTTTACAAGTCCAAACACATATTTAAAATATGCATTCCAAATACATGGAAATCAAGTGCAAGATCAATCGGGTTTCTTTGACATCATTGCATCTAATGGAAACACATGCATCTGGACGCCCAAGCAAGTTGCATTTAAAATGCAGTTTGAAATGCCATTATTATGAACGTTTTTGCCTTTAGACCCAAATCAGATTTCTCAAGATGATTTTCATATTTAAAATATGACAAGTAAATGCATAAAAATACCTCTTTAGACAAAAAGCCAGTTTCTGGAGGCGTAATGCATGTAACGTCTTGACTTAGAATGGCAAATTGTGGTTTGCAAAACCCTTTGCATGTAATGTAAATACATTCATTTGGGCGCCTAAACCAAAATCGGGTTTCTTGGGAGTCATTGCATGCTTTAATGACTTGCATTTACATGCAAATGAAATCCTTTCGCAAATCCTGGTTTAGAAGTGTCATTACATGTAAAGTTAATGCATGCAAAGACCAAAAATCGAGGTTTACAAGATGCATTACATGTTTCAAATTGCAAGTGAAACCACCCAAGTAGTTGTTTTGTTGAGAAAATGTGGTTTGCAAGCCAAAGTCGTGGTTTGGAGGAGCAATTACATGTATTTCATTTAGAAATAAAATGTAATAGACTTGCATCACTTAAAACTTCCTATTTAGCACATCTCTATTTGATTTTCTTAAGCAAATATCACTTGAAGGGGTCAAATACATATTTTACATATGTGTAAATAGTTCAAAAAGTGATATTTTACTTTATGTTCTAAATTAAAATATTAAAGTAAATCTCAACACAAATTAAACTACAAAGTGATAGAGTCACTTGAGTGATAAATTAAAAAGTAACTCAACATCAAAATACAGTATAAAGTGTGACCTGGTTGTAAGTGTAGAGTCTCTTTGGTAGAGTGGGCAGCATCGAGGTTTGGCTTCGATTACAATGAATGTTTTGTGAACTGGGAAGAAGGGGTGGAGATAGGGCGTTACTCTTTCCTCTAGTGGCCTACGTGCTATGATCAAAAAGCTTATAAGGCATGGCAGTGGCTTGGGAGAAGTTAAAGCTTGAGATTTGACGCTAACAGGATGCACAAGGAAAGCGATGCCAAAGGATGAGGGTAAAGGATTTTTACCCGGAGGTGTAACTGGTGAAGTGTATGGAGTGGTTTTTGTTTTTTGGGGATGAATTGAAGCCGAGAAAGGGTTGGAGAGGCGGAATGTTTTGCGAATTTCCAGCTTTCAATTATGCAGTAAAGAATGATGGAAAATTGAAAGTTTGAAAGTAGAATGAAAAAGGCTTTTTGTGCTTACCTAATGGAAAAAAGCTAAGGTTGGGAGTGTTTTGAAACCAGGGAAGCAGCGATAGATAGAGCATGGCGAAGCGATGAAGAATGGAGACACTGATGTTTTCGGGAAGGAATGTAAGGCCCGGGTTTTGAACCTGAGCAAGGATGGATGGTGACGTCAGCAAGAGATATGTGTAGGCCCAAGGATATGATGTATAGAACTAATATGGCTAATTCTTTTTGAGCCATTTTCACCCTTTGTAATTAAGGAGATATAGTCGTTTATTTGTATTAATGTGGTAGGTTGTATGGGATTTGTAATTAGATGATATGGCCCAAGATATGAGGCGCACTTTCCTTTTGGATATGTTTAAAGATAATAATAAAATATTATTGTTAACGACCAAAAAAAATACAACATAAAGTGCACTATAATGACATAAATCACTTAAGTGATAAATTAAAAGTCAAAAAGTAACCTTAAAACATAACATAAACTCATTTTAACTTATATTTTTCAAAAAGTGCAACTCTACATTAAAATATAAGGTCCATATATAAAATATGCAATTGAGCTCGCAAACCCCACTTTTAGGCACTTGATCCTTAATATCTTTTGACTAACAACTCCGATGAAACCCCTAGATATCTTGAATCAAAGGGAAAACCAAAAGCAAGAGACTGAAAGGAACAAAAAAACAAAAACAAATCAAACAAAAAGTGCAACTCTACATTAAAATATAAGGTCCATATATAAAATATGCAATTGAGCTCGCAAACCCCACTTTTTAGGCACTTGATCTTTGATATCTTTTGACTTACAACTCCAATAAAACCCCTAGATATCTCGAATCAAAGGGAAAACCGAAAGCAAGAGACTGAAAGGAACAAAAAGACAAAAACAAACCAAACAAACACTTCAAAATGCAAAAGGGACTTTGAGGGTCTCAAAAATCAAGCATAGGATAACAAACTAAAAAAACCTAAAAAAGACTTGATGAGAACCTTGTAAAACGCTTCATTATATGTATTGTTGACAATCATTTGATCAATTTTTGCAAATCAAACTAACAAATTACTTTAGAGAAATGCGAAATTCAATTGGAAAAGTTTCATAGTGTTGCCTCCATCTTGTGATGACAAAATGAATCACAACATCTTTATGTGCCTTTTTTGTTCTTCTTTAGTTTATTGTTGTTAATCTTTATTTCTGGGCTAAACATTAAGACTAATGGATTATCCAAATCTTCGACAAACGGATTCACAAACAATGCCAATGCCAATGGGATCAGTTGCCCAAATAACATTCTCGCTTTCCAAGTCCTCAAATGCGTACTATTTTTCACTATACAAAGAGCTTGTTGTTTGTAATTATCATCTTACTTGAATAATGTTTAAAAAGTAGCTTGCAGCTCCGTTCACCTATTGAAGATAATTGATATTTAAAATATAATTTATCACTATAGAGAGTTTGCAATCAATTAGACAAGGGTTGTTATCAACAATTGGCTATAACAATTTCAAACGAAAAAATCTTGAGGGTTATTTTGATGTAATAAAAATCCATACTCCAGCAAATTTTGTTTTCTAATGTTATAGATCTTATTCAAATTCTGTAATAATTGTTTGTTGCACTAAATTATAAAATATTACTAAGTGGAAATGAACCTGGTTTGCTTGGATCTGCCTTCATTTGACCCTGGTTCAACCTAGGTTCAACCTAGAACTAGCTTGTGTGAGTTCAAACCTTGTCCAAACCCACAGGCAGACCAAACACGGACCTGGACCCGAACCTGAACCCAAACCCAGGCTCAATTTGAATCAGACCAATATGAAGGCCCCAAGCAGGCAAACCTGACTTTCTAGCTTCTGGGCATAGATTATGGTTTAATTAACCTGAGCATGAAACCCCTCATGGTAGAATTTAGACATTAAAGGAAAGAAACCCCCTAATTCCCATCACTAAGTTACTCAATGAAAACACCCAATTCGGCCAAATTCTAAGACATTTCAAAGGCATTTGACTTAAAGAAAGATAACTACATATTAGAAAAATATTTACAACAAAGCTAAGAATATACATTCTATCTTTTTGAGATACATGTTAGGCATTAAATATATAATGGAATATTGAAATTACACTTTCGAGGTTAATTTCATACTTATAATTAATTGTGCAACTACTAATATGAAAATAAGGAAAATTTAAAAAGGGTCATTAAAGTTTCACACTAAATTAAGGTAAATCTTGATTCTAGTTTCAGGGTTTCATTGCATATTTTGTAAACTTGTGGATTACGAGTTATTTAGTAGGTTTTGTTAATGTTGTAGCTTCAATCAGATTGATTTAACGATGAGATACAATGTTATGATTACTAATTAAATCACCCTGATTAGTAATCATTAGACATTATAAAAATATGTATATACATATAGACAATATGATATACATATACATATATACATATATATAATCAGATATGATTAACAATTGTCTAATGATTACTAATCATAAATAATGTGTTAATGAATAGACAAGTCCCATGAAGGGACATGTCTCTCGTTGCCTCATCCACAATATTAATTTAGAGAGATTGTTGCCTTTGGAAAACACATACATCACAAGCAGTGCTATTACATTTGCAACAATCACAGTTTAACATAGTATCAGAGCCAAGTTACAAATGTAAGAAAATCAAAGACAGCGATAATGTAAGGAAATACAGCGATGGAAAGAGAGCATTCTTGAAGCAGTCAACACTCCGTGATTAGCAATAAAAGGAAATCAAAGTTAGACAATTCAAAAAAGAGGCAGGTTGTTTTATAGTCAATGGGGCACTAGAGGGCTTTGATCACAATTTAGTAATGGTAACATTTGAACCTACATAGTGGTGATGCACAGCACTACAGCATACGTGGATAGTAATTTTGAATACCAGCGTCAAATCTAGTGAGGAACGTCTGCAAAGTAATTTGAATACTGATTAACAATGAATGCGAAGGAGGTGGTGATTATATAGGGAAATATACAATTACCATGCATCGTTCTCTACATGTATCCAAAGCAATGAGCAGCTACAGATTGTTTAAAAACGAAGTCAGAAACAGTATAAAGAAAGGCTACGTTGTATTCAACAGTGACAATAACTGAGTCGAGAGCCTTTATGGATAGAAGGGTGGATACTACATTAAATTATGAGTATCGAAATCTTCACCGAACAATCACATCAGAACCACCACCCCAGAAATCTATGGCAAACTAAGTTAAGTTGGACGTATTATGACGCAAATGGCCAAAGCAGCGAAGCACTGGAATGCGGTGGGAGTTTTTTTGTTTGAAGTAGTGTGATTAAAAGTTCATCTGATGGTAATTAGAAGTCAGAAATACCAAGTGAAACATAAGCAGCACCGTGGCACAAGAAGGTCAATAATGCAATGATAAATAAACTACAAGTAATTGCATTACAAAGCATTGGCAACAGAGAATGATGCGGTTGAATGATTACATGAGACAAATGTTAATTTGTCCAAGTCAAAAGCACACAAACAATTATAAAAGCTGCAATTACATAAAGACAAAGTTTTTAGATAACTAAGGTCGCCTAAAGACAAAAAAATTTGATAACTAAGGCCACCTAAAGACAACTAAGTTGTGACCATAATGAAAGAAAAGGTGCAAACATATCCATGAAATGATATGTCCATCCAAAGGGTATAAATTGTATGATATAAGTAGTGACTGATTTTGAGATAAGAGAAGTGTGTATGCGATAATTCAATGTAAATAAAAGCAGATCATTTGAAGTCAACAAAGAAAACAAGTGGAAGATAGAAAAACAGAGATGTGAGTGGAAGAAAAGGAAAATGAATAAAGAAAATGAAAATTGATATTAGATTCAAAGGGAGTCTGACACTTCATCAAAGGTAACTTTGAACGAGGAGCTTAGAAGTTGATATCAGATTCAGAGGGAGTTTGACATTTCATTAGAAGAAACCGTGGACAAGGAAGTAAAAAGGTTAGTGTTTCTTCATGAAGGAGAAGTTCAAAGTGCAATCCCTCATAATTCACTTTTGATGTCATGTGTGTGACTCCATGATTTTAATGGGCTTGCCCCCTATGTACATCATGAGGAAGTGACGACTTCCAAATCATTATCACTTATATTTATTCAAGTTATTGGAAGGTGACGGTCTTACAAGAACTTAATCTTCTATTATGATAGATATCTTATGATGTCTAAGCGAATCATGATAGATTATATCTTGAATGATGGATTAATTTCCTTAAACAAACCATGAATATAATGTTCCTATGGTAAGTATTATTGAGGATACGTGTGCACATAACTTATGGACATTTTGAGTATTTGCCTTCGGTGACTCTAGTGCGACTTGGTATTCAGGAGGCCATTTACTCGGAGTACTTGGCGAATATCATGTGACTTGACATTCTGAGACCATTACTCTTGATATCATGAGATGACATCATTATGGTGGATATCTCCTAGTATCCATACATACGTCATTTCCGATAATATCATATTGAGATGATATCTCTCTACATTGCTTTAGGGCAAGGTGTGTTAAATTCTATAACAAATCCTCCCTAGCTAAAAGGGAGTGTTGATGTTGTAGCTTTAGTCATGAGATACATTGTTGTGATTACTAGTTAAATCACTCTGATTAGTAATCATTAGACATTAAATATACATACATTCATACATGTGTGTGTGTGTGTGTATATAAAATTAACAATTGTCTAATGATTACTAATCCTAAATAATGTGTTAATGAATAGACATGTCCCTTCATGGGACATGTCTCTCCTTGCGTCATCCACAATATAAATTCAGAGAGATCGCTGCCTTGGGAAAACACATACATCACAGGCAGTGCTATTACATTTGCAGCGATTACAATTTAACAGGTTTGTCCATTGATCTACCTAGTACTTTGATTCTTATAGAAATTAGGCATACTGAGAACAATTTTAAGAAACTATGAACAGTTGGGGAAAAAACACTAAGCCACAGGAATTTGAAATGGCCGAAATAAGATAACAAAATGAATGGCATAATCTTGAGTTTATATTCTGTATTACGCTGTTAGAAAATTAGAATAATTATGATTGCAAATTACATGATTTTTCCTTCACAGGAAAGAGCCTTGCACAGAATTCTATCTAGAACTAATATCAAATATGTAAAAGGTCTGCTAAGTAAATATCCCTCTCTGAAATCAACGGGATGTAGAGACAAGTGTTTGGTAGCATAGACTTAGCTTTTACTCGGGGTAGACTTATGCTAAAAAGTCAGAAACATAAAAGGAGTATGAAATTATTCTGCATGCTTACTAATATGATTATTCTCTCTTAACATTCACTTCAGGCACACTTAACATCCAAAAAAGCCTGCAAAGTCCTCAGAATCCGTTCAGGACTTCATTGAAACAAATTAATGAAATCTAAACCTGCTACCATACCTGCAAAACCAAGTAGAAGCTCCACATCTTCTTCATTTATAACTGGATCACGTCCACTTTGTTGAGAGTATGCACTTCTTGCCTGCCCATAGTAAGTAAAGAGTAGTTAACAGATAAAATTATCAGAGACCACAAAAAGGTAAAAAATTCTAGTTCATCACAAATAATAGTAACTTATGCAACTTCAACATGAAAGAAAAAAAAAATTCAAGCAGCTGAATGTGTTGAGAAATGTCCAGGATCTCGAAATATACGGTTATATTCCAATAAAAACAAGATGATTTTCACAAGCTCAAACTACTATTGCTAATCACTTACATAGCCAGAAGATTATTTATAAATGTCAATTTCATTTGTTGCCTTTAAACTATACAAATTTCATAGGAGAACTCAAACAAAGAAAATTACGTGAGCAGAATACAAAAACATGGTATAGCTCAAGTCAATCTTAATTTAACAAAACAAACATGAAAATTCATAGTTAAAATAAATTTGAAGTGACTTACCGGAGCTGATGACCTGGAAGATGAAACCACCACCTCATCATCATTCTCATCATCATCATCTAGAACAACTATAGCAATATTGGTGCCCATACTCCGATTAGACACCAATGTGGCTTCCTTTGTTGACTCTGACTGCACTGATCTCACTTCTGATATCTGGTCACGTTTTGACCGCAGCCCATTCATGACAGTGTTCTCACGTAATCTCACTACTGTGTTAAAGAAAAAAAGCAGTTTCAAACTTGCTTCACATCAATTCAGAGAATTAAAAAACCACAAAAATTATAACAAACTATAACAAGTTTGTGATTAATATACAAAAAAAAGTTTCAAAATGGCACCCATGTCAAGTCAGACACCTTAGCAAGAAAAGCACTAAATAAAACAATATCTAGAAAAGAGCTTCCAATCTCAGTATCACAAAATAATTATCTCATAAATTAGGTTCTTTTCTTATGGACCAAATGATAAAATGCAGCTGTTGTACCCACTATTTCTTAAGCTTTCCATAACATAACAAAAGCATATGGTTCAAGGGATCAAAATGTAATGGTGATGGGTAATGACAATAAAAGTGTGAGTAAAGCCTTTGAGGATCTAATGATTTCTACATCGCCATTATATTGCAATTCCAACGACTGTAGAATCAACCAAAATAAAATCAGTTAAGTAATGAAGACAAGTAACTTAATTTTTTATGACTTGCATGAACAATGTCAAAGATATTTTATTTCTTTATGTATGTATGTAATAATTACAAAGCGGGGGGGGCTGTGTAAGGGATCAGACAAGGTAGTCCATTTGAAGGATTCAAAAGGGATATAAAAAGGAAGCCTCCCGATGAGGGTTAAGATAAACTTTGATAGGACGGCCAAAGGTAATTCAAGCTTGGTGGGTGCAAGATGTCTTATCATAGATAATGAACAGAAAAAATTGGGACTAATTGACAAGACGTTTGGCAGAGCAAATGAAAATAAATCAAAATTTTGAGCGACTTTAATGGTAGTGAAGGCCAGAAAAGAGTGATTTTTAAGAAGATCCACCTAAAGGGAGACCTACAAAAAGTTATCAACACAATTCAAATGGAAAGAACCTAAAACTAGTAATTGGACGATTGACTAAGACAGAGTTTGGTAGTTCTCACTTCCTTCCATAATTTCATTGTCTCCCATATATTTTGAGAAGGCAATGATGTGGCTGATGAGGTGGCAAAAACCTCGGTCAATATATAAGTGGTGAAGGCAAAGATCACTTCAATCATTTATTGGCATGAACTTTGTGGTCAAGTCAAATAAAGTCTATTGGCTCACATGCATGTAATCGAGAGACAAGATGGATGGCACCACAGTGGAGGCGTTCATTTAATGAATGCAAGGGTAAGCATACAGGGTAATCTTCTCCCTCAATCTTTAAAAAGGGATCAAGTGCAAAGCACTATGATGCAAAGTATCTAAAATATTAGCCTAGAAAGGGGCTTTGGTTATGATTCTCCTTTTTGAAGTTTAATTTATAGGTGTGGCCCCGAAAGTGCCACAATTGTCAATTTAAAACAAAAGTACAAAGCATGTGAACTCAACTCACAAGCACCTCTGAGCATTTGTTGTTAGGAGATAAGACCAATGATGTTCAACACTTGGTGCTCTTTACCCACCAACCTTTTCCACCATAGATAAAGATTTTGACATATAAAGTTGTAAGACACCCTTATCTTATGACTTTGCCCTAAGATGTCAGTCCCAAAAGGTGATGTGTATGGCTTTGAGGTTTGGGTAATGCTGCTATGACATTTATTCTTGGGAACAACAGTATGACATTTTCTATCTCGAGTAGTATAGATCTTTATAAACAATGATACTCATAATTGCTAAAACAAAACATTTATACACCTCATTGATGCAAAGAGACTCCCCTTAATGCTTCTCAAATTGCAAACACCATTTTATTGAATTCACAAACGCGTTCAAATCTGCAATACAAATATTACATGGGTCTTCTCATTGGCCTTATCTCTCTATGAAGTATCTTCCTATACATATTACAAATTTTAATCCGCATCTGTCCTCCCATAAATTCCAACAATCATCTCCCAACTTTGTATCTCTCCCTTGTCACTCATTCTTTATTTCCTCCCTACATTCAACCTAAACAGCCAGAGTGATTTATGCTCCCTCACATAATAGATGAAAAATTCCCCTTCTCTATGTGGGAGCCCCTCTTAACTCTCATAAACCCCTCCCTTATTACTTTGTGTGACTATGTATCTCCTTTCATGTTGCTTATCATTCCCCTTCCCCTTGTTGCACCTCTCAAACTTCATTCCATGCAGCCACCATTTCTTCCCCAACACCAGACCTTTCTTGAAAACACTTTTAGCGCAAATTCTAATTGAATTCGTTGAAAAATGACACCTTTGTTGTTCTGACTTCCCTCTCTTAGATGTTTCTTACTATAGAGTGACCCTTGTGATGTTGGCAATACAGCTGGCAATGGAATTACTTAGAAGTTTCTAAAACCTTTTTAACATGCATATTGCATTCCATGAACAGCATTCCTTTAAGCAATAACATGCTTTACTTATAATTCTATATTTTGTAGCTGTTTCAATAAAGAATATAACACCAAAGTTGCAGTCATACATTTGTATTCTTTATCTAAAGTAAAAGTCATTTTCAAGTCCATATACGTGATTTCTGCAATGTCACACAGTAATGTGAGTTGTCTAGGCTTCCACATTTGTATGCATGGCAATTACATTTGCAACATCGGACAAGAATCCTCAATAATACAAATCAAGGGTCCCCATTTGATACAGAAGTACTTCTTAGCAAAGGTCCACAGACAATAAATCCTTATCGCTTAAAATTTCACCCTCTAGCCTCTTTCCCCATGGTAATATTTTTTAAGAATGCAAAACGTCATCATTTGTCATATTTATCTAACAAATTCATCACATGTATCTGCTAGAGATACTCGTCATCTACAAAATATGTTTGCTAAGCCTAATATTTTACGGTTAAAATGGTAAAAGGATTTGAACAACTTCTATAGTCTCCATCATCATACTCGCATCTTTCTTGCCCTACACTACATAATTATTCCCTCCTGTTTGTGTCCTTGGTCTCTATCTTTGAAAGAGCACATGTGAGTATTTGTGAAATTTTTTAGTGCCTTTATAATCATTCAAACCATTTATTTCGATTAAAACTGAATTTTATACATTTTCAAGTAACTAACTTGCCCAAGCTTTAGCAAGCAAAAAATAATAAAAAACTATAAATCTACTCCTAGAGATTTATCTAAAATATTAATGTTCCTAGAAAAAGTACACATCTTGATTTGCAGCTAATGTCGATGTCTCTCCAGACATTTGCATTCCATAGATGCAGTGTTGTCTGAACCCAATGCCTTGATTTTAGTCCATCGCTAATAATCTCATAAGTGGGTGACCTTAGTCAAATCATGTACCAAGTTAACCCAATTGGATATTAATATTGTGCTTGTCTATAGAACAATTTCTAAATTTGCGGAGAGATTGCTCAATTTTCAATTTCTCGCAGACAGCCAAAATTTCCCTACTTTACAAGTTGCACTCCAACCCCCATTTTTTGCCTCCTCATTCTTTACAAACCTCCAAACCCAAATCACATTTTTTCCACATTCTACATTGCTTCCATTTCTAAATCACAATTTCAAAGTCCATATGGATTTTTGAAAGTCTTGCAAACTTCGTAGTTTTATTTCTCTACATCCCCTCCTCTTTTGTTCTTTGTGGACTTCTAGACACTACATCCACATTTGCAACTTTTGCAAAATGCACTCCAACCTCCACTTTCTATTTCCTCACATACCCTATTGCCTGTAGACTTTTGATCCCTACATGCATGTTTGTAGGTCTTGTAGACTTGCTCCTAGCTCCACTTCTTTGCATCCTAACTCCTTTGTCTATTGTAAAGTTTCAAAGTCTCCAAGCAACTTTGCAATCTTTACAACTACATCCCAAGCTCCACTTTGTAACTATTAATCTTTGCATATTGTTCACACCATCATACGAATCGCACCCTTGCAACTTGACTCTGCATTTTCATCATTCTCTCATAACTTTCCCTATAAGCTTTCAAAATTTCCCTACAACTTCTAAAGTTCTTGCCAACTTCCAATTCCTACCATAACTAAATTGTGGACTTCTTCTCAACCTTTAATGCACAATTTGCAAACCCTCATTGTAGTTTTGCCTCCACCATTGGAAAAGTACTTGTCAACTACCCTCTTGCATGCCATAATGCTTTCAATTAAATGGAGTGGAGACCTACAAATGCCCAAATCACTCCTAGATCTTGCTAAACTCATTCAAGGAACAAAATCCATATGTAACAGCCAAATGCTACTAACTCAAGACACACAAGCAACTTGAATGGGTCAAAAGGGGTCTTAGGGTACCCTACCACCTCTTTTGACCCATTTGATCACATAATGTGTGTCTTAAGGGGTCCTCAAACCCCTTAACATACATATAATGGATCTAATGGTTCAAAAGAGATCATAGGGTGCCTTTTGACCCACTTGATAGTATAATGTGTTTCTTAAAGTGTCTAAGAACACATTAGCACAAATATAATGGTTTGAATGAATGAAAAGGAATTAGAGCGTACCCTATGACCCCTTTTAACCTATTCGAAAGCATAATGTATGTCTTAAGGTGTCCAAAGACCCCTTAACACATATAAAATCGTTTGAATGGGTCAAACGAGGTAATAAGGTACCTTATGACCCATTTTGACCCATTAGATCAAATAATATGTCACTTAAGTGATCTGAGGACCCCTTAGCACATATAATACAATTGAATGGGTCAAAAGGGGTCATAGTGTTTTCTATGACCCCTTTTGACCCATTCCATCACATAATGTCTCTTAAGGGGCCTACGGACCCCTCAGCACACATAATATGATCGAAAGGTTTAAAAGGCATTTGATTGCATAATTTGTGTCTTTAGGGGTCCAAGGTTCCCTTAGCGCACATATAATGGTTTGAATGGATCAAATGGAGTCTTCAGATACCCTATTAACCCTTTTGAGCCATTCGATCATATAATATGTATCTTAAGGAGTTTGAGGACCCTTAGAACACATAATGGTTCAAATGGGTTAAAAGGTCTCATAAGCTACCCTCTGACCCCTTTTGGCTTATTTGATCACAAAATGTGTCTTAAGGGATTTAACAACCCCTTAGCACACATACAATGGTTCAAATGGATCAAAAGGTGTCATACAATACTCTATGACCCCTTTTGACCCATTTGATTACATAATGTGTGTCTTAAGAGCCTAAGGACCCCTAAGTACATATATAATGGTTCAAATTGGTCAAAAAGGGTTTTAGGGTACCCTATGATCCCTTTTGACCCATTTGATTGCATAGTGTCTTTTTTAAGGGGTCTAAGGACCCCCTTATAACACATATAATGGTTCAAATAGGTCAAAAGGGGTTATAGGATATCCTATGACCCATTTTGACCCATTTGAAATATTATATGACTATTGAGGCTCTAATGACCCCTTAAGACACATTATGCGATAAACCCTATGACCCCTTTTGTACCATTGGATAACATAATGTGTGTCTAAAAGGGTTCAAAGACCCGTTAGCACATATAATATGATTGAATGGGTCAAAAGGGGTCATATGACCCCTTTTAACTCATTCAATCACATAATGCGTGTCTTATGGGGTCTAAGGCGTCATAAGGTCCCTTATGACCCATTCAACTGCATAATGTGTATCTTAAGGGGTATAAGGACCCCTTAGCACACATATAATGGTTTGAATGGGTCAAAAGGGGTCTTAGGGTACTCTATCACCCCTTTTGATCCATTTGATCATATAATGTTCGTCTTAAGGGGTCTAAGGACCCCTTAACACATATAATGGTTCAAACAGGTCAAAAAGGATCATAGGGTTTGACCCGTTTGATCACATAATGTGTGCTTGAAAGGGTCTAAGGACTCCTTAACACACATAAATGTTAAAATGGGTAAAAAATGGTCATAGAGTACTCTATGACCCACTTTTACCCCTTCAATCGCATAATGGGTGTCGTGAGGGTCCAAGGGACCCCTTAACAAACATAAAATGGTTCATATTGGTCAAAAGTGGTCATAGGTTACCCTATGACCCCTTTTGACCCATTCAATTGAATAATGTGTGTTTTAAGGGGTCCAAGGACCCCTTAGCACATATATAATGCTCTAAATGGGTTAAAGAATAAGGGGAGAGAGAGAGAGAGAGAGAGGGAGGGAGCTGAAATTGGCATGAGTGTGCCCTATATTTTGTATTTTATGTATACTTAAATGTTATATTTTATGTATATGATCCCATTGCTCAAATTGACATGAGTGTGTCCTATTTGAAAGGTTTTTCTAGTCTTTATTTACTATCGCATATGGAGTATGCACTATAGTGTGGCCCACATTTAAACCACTATATTTTCACAGCGTACTAACATTATTTAAACCACTATATTTTCATAGCGCACTAGCACTATTGCCCGAGTGCACATTTTAATGATTCACCAAGCCCAAGGCTTGAATTCACGTTGGACATCTAGCCCAAAGTATTGGTGGCCTCAAACAAGTCTAGGACGTGTTTTCTAGCAAGCATACCGAAAAATGGATGACTTTTCTTATGTTCTCTCCATCAGGTTTCTTCGTGATTGAATATCGATAAAATCAAGGTACATGATATTGTAGATCTTTGTGATAGCTATATAACCATACAATTTATTTTGAATTTAGACTATTTTAAGCCTTTCAACTATAATTTCTTTTGAATGTATTAAATTTTTTCTCAAATACCAACATGTAGTATTTGGAGGATAGATTTTAGCTCGTCCATTGGATTTTGCAACAAGTTAATTTTTTAGAAACTAGACTCTATTCTACACACTTTCAAAAAAAACGTTTTGATTTTTTATTAGTTTTTTATCATTTCTAGGAGGTGTACACAGATATTTCACATTTTTGGTATGTATCCACTTAAAATATTGTAAAAAATAATATACATTGAGAAATTACCCGAAAAATATGGGATAAACTACATGATGTTAGATAACTTTTAACTAAAGCAATTAGAGAATTCCAAAAAAAAAAGTTAGTATTTTAGGGGGACCACACTTGACACTATGTTATGTTTTTACTGAAAAACAGTACCACTTTGTGTGGCCCCCTTTTTTGAGGGCCTTAAATTCCTCCATTTTATTAAAATTTAGTAGTTTACAAACGAGATTCAGAAGACTATGACTTGCTTTTGTCATATCTTGAAATTTTGAGTGTTACTATCATCAAATTCTCGTCGAAGTTTAGAAATTGCTGATTTCAGAAAAAAGTGGCATCTTATACCCCCCTTTTGGTACCACAACTTTGTGAACTCACCCATGCGCTACAACTTACTGCAATAGAAATTGTTTGAAAGTTCTTCAAAAGAAATTTAACAAAATCATTTTTCTATAAAAATTTATGATTGTTGCATTCATGATACAAGATTTGTTGAAGATCCAACTCATGTACCTTGTCTTCGCTTCCTTAATTGCATGTATATTTAACAACAACGCTGCTGCAGCTATAATAAAAATGCTACGCTATTTAAACCACTATATTTTCATAGCACGCTAGCACTATTGCCCGAGTGCACGTTTTAATGATTCACCAAGCCCAAGGCTTGGATTCACCTTGGACATCTAGCCCAAAGTATTGGCGGCCTCAAACAAGTCTGAGACATGTTTTCTAGCAAGCATACCGAAAAATGGATGACTTTTCTTATGTTCTCTCCATCAAGTTTCTTCGTGATTGAATATCGATAAAATCAGGGTACGTGATATTGTAGATCTTTGTGATAGCTATATAACCATACAATTTATTTTGAATTTAGACTATTTTAAGCCTTTCAACTATAATTTCTTTTGAATGTACGCCATTTTTCCTCAATTACCAACATGTAGTATTTGGAGGATAGGTTTTGGCTCGTTCATTGGATTTTGCAACAAGTTAGTTTTTTAGAAACTAGACTCTATTCTACACACTTTCAAAAAAACATTTTGATTTTTTATTAGTTTTTTATCATTTCTAGGAGGTGCACACCGATATTTCACATTTTTGGTATGTATCCACTTAAAAATTTGTAAAAAATAATATACATTAAGAAATTACCCGAAAAATATGAGATAATCTACATGGTGTTAGATAACTTTTAACCAAAGCAATTAGAGAATTCCAAAAAAAAAAAAGTTAGTATTTTAGGGGGACCACACTTGACACTATGTTATGTTTTTACTGAAAAAACAGTACCACTTTGTGTGGCCCCCTTTTTTGATTTTGAGGGCCTTAAACTCCTCCATTTTATAAAAATTTAGTAGTTTACAAACGAGATTCAAAAGACTATGACTTGTTTTTGTCATATCTTGAAATTTTGGTGTTACTATCATCAAATTCTTGTCAAAGTTCAGAAATTGCTGATTTCAGAAAAAAGTGGCATCTTATACCGCCCTTTTGGTACCACAACTTTGTGAACTCACCCATGTGCCACAACTTACTGCAATAGAAATTGTTTGAAAGTTCTTCAAAAGAAATTTAACAAAATCATTTTTCTATAAAAAATTATGATTGTTGCATTCATGAGACAAGATTTGTTGAAGATCCAACTCATGTGCCTTGTCTTCGCTTCCTTAATTGCATGTATATTTAACAACGATGTTGCTGCAGCTGTAATAAAAATGCTATTTTGTGATGATCATATATTGAATTACTTCATCAAACTGCTAATATTCTTTGTTCATGGTTCCACATTTTGCATGTAAGCTGAGGACATCTTTTCTAAGTATAAATGTTCTTATTAGCAATTGTAAAATCTCTCGTCATGTGCCTCTGAAAATTTGATGCTAATTTTCAATCTGTAATCATCACACCACTACTTTCAAGTTCCAAGGGCTTATCAACAATCATATTCTATGCTTATCCTATGGATTTTTGTGAGGAGAGCATTTATTCGAGGCTTTTTGTTCAGTTTATTAGGCACTGTCTATAATTCTGAATTCCATTTGTGTCCATTGTCTACATCTGTATTTTCCTTCAGCTGTGCATTGGTCAAGAAGCAGCTTACTGGGAATTATGCACCATATTCATTTAAAACTCCAGCTTTTTTCCAGAATATATTCCCTGCAATAATCTTGGGATACCAATCTGAATGAGATGACATTTTTGTGAAGATTTAATCAAACTGTCCACTACCTGTGTTTGATTAAAAAAATTGATATATCTTCAATGCTTTGGACGTTCTTCATTCCTCTGTCAAGACTGAAACCCCTAACTTTTCCAGCATACTGTAGTTTCTTGTTTTTAACTTGCTTCTCCAAAAGCAGTTATAGTCTGTGATGGTTAATGGATCCATCAAAAATGTGTATTTTTTAGGGAATGCTTAACCTCAACAAGTTGAGCAATTTATATAATTTACATTTTTTGAGTTCTTACATTAACCTCTTTTAATATTAATTAATTAATAAAAATTGGAAGAGTAATGAATCAATGAAAAATGTGTGTTTTGGGTTGATTCATTAACCTTTAGCAGTTTGTGCTTAATGAATAAAACTCATCAACCCATGTTTCATGAGTAGTGATTCAACATGAATCCATCTCTCATGGGGTTGCAAGCTTTGGGTTTAACCATGGAGGAAACTCCATAGTTATGCACGCTCAGGCTGGAGTAGTACTGGGACAGGTGACCTCCCGTGAAGTCCCGGTGCTTCGCCCCTGTGAGCATCACCTAGATCCAATGAGTGCTAAGTGTTCCATTTATTCTCATGGGAGATGGATTCATGTTGAATCACTGCTCATGAAACATGGGTCAATGAGTTTGACTCAAAATCACACAGTTAAATCCTGATAGCAATATCAGAATTTGACTTGTTGTGGAAATAATCTCCTACTTATCAATTGATGAGCTTAAGGGGCTTTCTAATGAATGGTTCATAAGGCACAACACTTGGTGAAGGTTTTGCAAATGGGGTTGCAAGCTTTGGGTTTAACCATGGAGGAAACTCCGTAGTTAAGCGCACTCAGGCTAGAGTAGTACTGGGATGGGTGACCTCTTGGGAAGTCCCGGTGCTTCACCCCAATGAGCATCACCTAGATCCAATGAGTGCTAAGTGTTCCATTTATTCTCATGAGAGATGGATTCATGTTGAATCACTACTCATGAAACATGGGTCTATGAGTTTGTCTCAAAATCACACAGTTAAATCCTAATAGCAATATCACAATTTGGCTTGCTGTGGTAATTATCTCCTACTTATCAGAATGCATTTGTTATTCATGACTTTCAGAATATGTGGACCAACAGTCATAATAACAAGCCTATCATTTGTAAGATCATCACCTTACAAAGATTACCTTCTGAATATATATGTCCATGAAAGATCGTCACCTTTGATTACATATCTAAAGCAACAATCATAAAAGCATAAACACATATGAATTGAAATTAATTCAATGTTCAAAATTACAATTTAATCATACCAAGTTTTTCTCTAAAGTATACTGACTTCACTTTAGCAAGAGGTTTGGTAAAAATATCAACTATTTGTTCATTAGTACTGATGTACACAAGTTTGATGATATCTCGATCTACCATATCTCTGATGTATTCATAGGGAATTTCAATATGCTTGGACCGATTTTGAAACACTGGATTAGCTGAAACTTTAATACAACTCTAGTTATCACAATGAATGACAGCAGGCTTCAAAGTTTCTCTAAACAGATCAAATAAAAGCTTTCGTAGCCATATAGCTTCTCTGGCTCCTAAGAAAGAGGCTATGTATTATGCTTCAGTAGAGCTTAATACAACTGAGGATTGTTTCTTGCTAAACCAGGAAATCATCTCAGATCCAAAATTGAAGCAACATCCTGAAGTACTCTTACGCTTAGTAGAACTGCCTACCCAATCTGAATCTGAAAAACCATGAAGATTTATCTCAACTTGATCATATTTGACTCCCATGCCAATAGTTCCTCTTAGATATCTTAGGATATGTTTAGCTACCATCAGGTGAATCTTCTTCAAAGTAACCATGAACTGACTCAAGGTGTTAGTAGCATAACATATGTCAGGACAAGTATTCACTAAATACATCAATGAACCAATGATCTTTTGTAGAGAGTAGGATCAATAGGTTCAGATTTATCATGTCATCCTTCAATTTATGTAGATTAAGTTCCGTAGGAGTAGAAGTTGGTCTACAGTCCATCATTCCAAACTTTGTTAATCAATAGTATATTTTCCTTGGTTTAGAAAGATGTAGTTTCCCTTTTGCCAAGCTTCTAGTCCTAAGAAGTAGTGAAGAAGACCTAAGTCTTTCATCTCAAATTCAGTTGTCAATTCTTGTTTGCATTTGCTTATTAGATGTTCTTCACTTGTAATTAATAAGTCATCAACATATAACACAAGAATAATCATGTCATTTCCATCTATTTTGAAATATAGATCAGGGTTAGCTTCATTCTTGGAATACCCTAGCTTTGTAAGATAACTGTCTATTCTTTCATACCATGCTCTGGAAGCTTGTTTGAGCCTATATAGTACTTTCTTTAACTTACATACATGAGTATTCTTGTTCTGAGTAATAAACCCTTCTAGTTGCTCAATATACACTTCTCCAATTTCACCATTTAGAAAAGTTGTCTTAACATTCATTTGATGGACTTTCCATCCTTTAGATGCTGCAATGGCCAAGATGGGTTTGATTGATGCATACCTAGCAACTGGAGCAAAAGTTTCCTCATAATTGATACCTTCCTTCTATGAAAAACCTCGTGCTACGAATCTTGCCTTGTATTTCTCAATGCTGCCATTAGGGGCATGCTTGATTTTGTACAGCCATTTGGAAGAAACTACTTATTTGTTTTTAGGTCTAGGTACAACATCCAATACATCATTTTTTAATATTGAATTGTATTCTTCAAATATAGCTTCTTTCCAAGGTTGACTTGATAAGGCTTCTTTAGTGTTAGCAGGTTTTGATTTGATAAGTTTTGTTACTAAAGCAACATAACAAGATTAAGTTCTTGTTTTGTTGCTTTCTTTTAATACTTCATCAGGTTCTCCTAGAATAATCATCAATAAAGATTACATAATAGAGGCACCCATTTAGAGAGGGTACAGACATAGGACCACATAGGTCAGAATGAATGAGTTCCAATATCGCTTTTGATTTATGAACACTTTTGGGAAAGGTTTTCTTAACATTTTTACCTAGGGCACAGCCTTTGCAGACATCTAAGTGATCTGATTTTAGATTAGGTAGCCCTTTGAAAATTTTCCCTATAGATGACAATTCTTGGAAATGTAGGTGACCTAATCTTCTGTGCCAATTTTTTGTAGACTCTGGGATTTCATGACTTAGTGCAAAATTTTGTTGACTACAAAGTTTATATAAACTCTCATCTCTAACACCAATAAGTGATGGCTTTCTTGATGTTAGCATGTTTAGGCCTAGAGAGAACTCTGTCTTCTTGAAAAGCGATTTTGTATCCTTGATCAGAAAGGCCAGATATAGAGACTAGATTTCTTTTAATTCCAAGTACATATAAAACATTGTTAAGTTGAAGAGTAATGTTGGAATTTAGATGAATGGAACAAGACCCAATACCTTTAATTGGATGAGTGGAGTTATCCCCGATGGTTACCTCTTTTGAGTTGCATTCTGAAAAGTTTTTGAATTTGTCTCTAAAACTTGTTATATGTTGAGATGCTCCACTGTCTATGATCCAAGTGTTTTTGTTTGAGTTTAACTAACTAGAGAGTGCTAAATAAAATGCATGATTTTCTTCTACTTCCTCCTTTTCTTCTTTTATTTCTGCTAGAGCAGCTTGAATTCTTTTTCGTTCAGGACAGACATTATGAGAGTGACCAATTTTGTCACATTTAAAACATCTCACTTTTGACCAATCTCTTTTCTTATAAGGTTTGTTGGATTCTCTCCTATTTTGATTGAATTTTCCTTTCCTGTTGGAGCTTACTTGAAGTGCATGAATGTCTCCCTCTTGATTTAAGCTTATCCCCCTTCACACTAATCTTGATTCCTCTTGAGTGCATTCATTCTTAAATAATTCAAATTTTGGAAGCTCGGGTCGAGAGCTTAGTCCTCAAATAAAAGTTTCCCAGGATAGAGGAAGTCTCCTTAGGGCAATCATCATAAGTTCTTTATCATCAACTTGCCTTTCAATTGTAGCAAGTTGATCTTTTAGTTCAAAGGTTCTTAGAAAATAGGAAGTGATAGTTTCCCCACTGTTCATTTTTATGTATAATAAATCCTACTTTAAGGTCAGCAACTTGCTATTATTATTGATTTCAAAAGTGCTCTTGATAGTGGAGAACATTTCAAATGTTGTAGAAAGGCTAGAAATAGACGAAAGAATATGATCCTTAACGGAGTCTATAATTATTTTCATGGCTTTATTGTTGTAACTTTTCCATGTTTTGTCTGGATCATTTTCCAAAATAGTTTTATTTGATTCTACATACTCTTCTAATTCCATTTCTCTTAGGATTATCATGACACAAATTTTCCATGATGAAAAATTTGATGCCCCCTCCAATCTATCCTCTAACCTCACGTGGTTAACCATTTTGATTTTTGAAACAAAAATTAAAAATTAAAAAATGGTAAAACCTATATATATATAGATAATTTCTGAATAAAATTTCTTATCAGAATGGCTCTGATACCATGTTATTTTTATAGGATCTCTGATAGAAAGAATATCATATTATATCAGACTTCCCTTACTTCTTATTGTTTGTGTGTAGCAAGAGTGTACCTTCAAAATGCTTCAATGTGCTTTGTCTGGAATACTGAATGCTGAAAAGAATGTATTTGATAATCTGCAATATTACTCTGTCGGTACTAGGACTGCAAGTATGTTATGTATTGATATTGCCTTGTCCACCAACGAGAGCAAATACTTATATAAGATGAAGGGTCATGTCCCCATAGGGGCATGACTTTACGTGGCCAAAGGCCACATAGGATCATCACCCTAAGTGGTCACAACCGTTAGTTAGTATAATCAACCGGCGGTTAATCACGCCCAATAAAACATGTTTGATAATACTTAATATGTATATCGATGGCAACATAGATGAAGCCTAATCCCTGATCGGAGATAACAATGTTATAATATCAATAATGACAGTAACCCGATGTGAATCGACAACAGCAATAAGAGAGGCCCGATCTAAATCATGTCTTGTGTAACTTATATACATACATATCTATACATATATGCATATGTATATTATCATGTGTGTGTGTGCGTGTGTATATATATGTCAGAGCATAATAGATTCAGATACTCAATATTACTTTGATGCTAAACTTTCAACATAGCAAACCAATGTACAGGAAATAATGTGAGAGACAGTTGATCGTATATTTATTGTATCTTATTGGCAAGATAGAATTAACGTAGACGAGCTTGGATCATGGTAGAAGACTTGTTTGTCCATCTATGTTCGTGATAGCAAGGTAGTTAAATTATTCTGGAAAGGTCGTCGTTGTGTAATGTGCAGTATATTTTACTGGCAACCAACAGTGTTGAGGAAAAGTTTTATTTATCATTGTAAAATGTAATATTTGTATTGTAACGTGTGGGAACTGCAATGTAATATTTATAGTGATGCTTATGAAGTGGTGTATGCCTTAGCATGGACCTAGGTAATAAATTGTACATTGTGGAAGCTTTAACAAGCCAACCTAATTAATTATTTGTAAGGGTGTAAAGGAAAGATGTTTTACCTAGGTTGGGATGTAGTAGTATGATCATCATGTGTATTGTAGATGTGAAACTTTATGCTATATGATCAGAGAAGAGCAGTAATTGAGTTGGTTGAGTTTGACAAGTAAGTTGCAAAATAGTCAGTTCATTGATTTGGATATGTTATCCTGAAAATTTGTTCTTCACACTTGTTGAAGCACTTAGGCAGTGGGTCTCTTTGTTTATTTATCAACCTTACAAGGTTGGAACCTTCTAACAAGGGTTCAAGGTCTCCTAACAGGGATTTGTCCTCTAACAGGGATTGTTGTACTAAATGCATTGTAATTAACTCCTACAAGGGTCACATTATGAAGATTTGTTCTTCACACTTGTTGAAGTATTTAGGTAGCGGGTCTATTTGTTTATTTATAGTCGTTAACAAGGTTGGAACCTTCTAATAAGGGTGCAAGGTCTCCTAACAAGGACTATTGTACTAAATGCATTGTAATTGACTCCTCGCGAGGTCACATCCTGAAGATCCGTTCTTCACACTTGGTGAAGCATTTAGGCAGTGGGTCTATTTGTTTATTTATCAACCTTTAACAAGGTTGGAACCTTCTACCAAGGGTTCAAGGTCTCCTAACAAGGAGTTGTCCTCTAACAAGGATTGTTGTACTAAATGCATTGTAATTGACTCCTAACAGGATCACATCCTCTAACAAAGAACTTATATATTAGAACACTATCTTGTGGTTATCACCCTCATTGGGGTTTTCCCTTTGATCAAGGGGTTCCCTAGTCAACAAAATCATTATGTTATGGTGTATGATTTCTCATTAGTATGCATCATTGTTTTAATTGTTGGAGTTCAGCTTTATAAGTTTGGTTTTAAGATTAATTGGTCACAATTAATTCACACCCCCCCCCCCCCCCAGTTGTGTGTGGACTTTACTTCTTAACAATTGGTATCAGAGCATCAGGCCCTCTTTAAGAAGGAATCTTAGCAGCTGGAGGAGATCTATGGCTTACAGGAAAGAAAGTCCTAAGTTAGATGGTGATAACTATGACAGTTGGAAGGATAAGATGCGAACACACTTGATCTACAAGGGAATTGACTTTTGGTTGATTACAAAGACTCGAGTATAGGTTAAATGAGAAAGTGAGCTATCTTCAATCACAAATGATGAAAAGAAGATATTCCAATGTAACATGATTGCAAGGGAAGCATTGATCAACGCACTACCAGAGTTAGAATTTATTGAGGTAAAAGGACTTGACCTAGCACATGATATTTGGATTAAATTAGAAAAGTTATACGAAGGTGATGAACATACAAAGAAAGCAAAGTTGCAAATTGGAAAACTAAGGTAGAGAATATTAGGATGCAAGAAGACGAAATTGTTAGTACATATGGGCAAAGGATTACTAAGATTACTACAAGTATAAAAAGTTCTGAAGGAACTGTAATGGAACATGAAGTTTGTCAAAAGATTCTCAAATCCTTGATACTAGCTTATGAGAATGAGGTAAATGCAATTGAAGAAGTTATTCCTCTTCTTCCAAATTTTAACAAAGAAACACTAATTGGAAAATGGCACGCTTTTGAAACTAGTAGATTAAAAGATGTTTTGCCTAGAGTTGAGACTGCTTTTGGTGCTAGTGCACACAAAGATAAGAGAGTGTTAACAAAAAGTGCAATTTATATTAGGAATAAATTGTTCAGGTTGTTCAGGCGGTTCCTAATATAAACTTATTCCTAATTTATATCAAGTTGTTCAGTGCTAAGATAAATTGTACATTGAGGAAGCCTTAACAAGCCGACCTAATTAGTTATATGTAAGGTTATAAAGGAAAGATGTTTTTCCTTGGTTGGGATGTAGTAGTATGATTATCGTGGGTATTGTGCATGCAAGCTTTTATGTTGGATGATCAGAGCAGAGTTGTGATTGAGTAGGTTAACTGCAGCAAGACCTAATTAATTATTTGTAAGGGTATAAAGGAAAGATGTTTTTTCCTTGGTTGGGATGTAGTAGTATGATCACTGTGGGTATTGTGCATGCAAGCTTTTATGTTGGATGATTAGAGCAGAGCTATGATTGAGTTGGTTGATTGTAGTGAGCTTCAAAGGAACTATTTTGGCAAGTAAGTTGCAAATCAATAAGTTCATTGATTAAAATATGTTTTCCTGAAGATTTGTTCTTCACACTAGTTAAGGCATTTTGATTTAGGCTATGGGTCTATCCGGTTCTTTATTAGCCTTTAACAGTACTGGAACCTTCTAACAAGGGTTAAAAGTCTCCTAACAAGGATTTGTCCTCCTACAAGGACTGTTGTACTAGATGCATTGTGACTGAAAGGTCACATTCTCTAATAAGGAGCTTATATATTAGTACACTATCTTGTGGGTGCCATCCCGAGGGAGGCATTCCCTTTGATCAAGGGTTGCCCTAGTCAACAAAATCATTGTGTTATGGTGTATGGTTTCTTATTGTTGTGCATAATTATTTTATTGTTGGAGTTCAAAATTATAAGTTTGGGTTTAAGTTAAATTGGTCACAATTGATTCACCCCCCCCCCCAACACACAAGTTGTGAGTGGACTTTACTTCTTAACAATAGCGTCCTCAAATAAAAGTTTACATGTTTTACTTTTTACACATAAACAACAATTCCAACAATAGCTCACTAAAGTGAACTTCATTAGCCATTAACAATTTTGAGAAATAGATAACAAAAATGTCAATTAGTGAATAAGGAGATTAAAATAGGCATTGTGACTAGCCGACTATCTCATAGCCAAGCATAAATTAGTCTTGGTAGGAAACTTGAAAGGGCACCAGTAAACTGCCCTGCCGAACTAAGCCAGGAGCAAGCAATATTCACATCATGGCAACTTGCCCCTCATCCCACAAGTGGCAAGAATGGGTAACTATGCCAAGTTCCATCCATCAAGGTTATTGATTCACCCCTCCACCCACAAGAGGTAGGAATGTCCAATTATGACCAATATCATCCCTTGGGGTGGCATAATTAGTTTGAAGGAGACGGTAAACCGCATTTCCCTAACCTCTTCCTCCAACTTTACATTTAATTGATTATGGGATAATTACATTTTTTTAAACACATGTGCAAAGATATAGCATAAGTAAAAATCGCATTGTAAACAATATTTATATAAACAAATCGTATTATAATAAAGTACTTAGAAAGCAATATTTATAATGATCATAGGCAACTTTATTGCATAAATGGTTGATTTGATAGAATGATGCTTAATTGCTGAATTGCATATTTTCTTTATCCCAAGATGAGGTGATGATTGATGTAGATTTGAAGATTGTTTGCTTAATCTTGTTGATTGATTAATTGCTTGATTTCTTGAGTGATTAATGATTGATGGAAGAAGGTTGATTATTGATAAATCCTCCTTCAAAGATTTGAATGAAATCTCCTTTATACTTTATCAGTGAAAGGGACCCACATCGCATAAGAATTGAGTCACTAATTTTTGTTGTTTCCTTTAAGAATAAAATATTATTCCATACATTGATCTCCCTAGAATGTCCTCCTCAAATGAAACCTTCTCCCCTTTATATCTTCCAATGTGGGGGAGAGACACGCCTCTTCATCGTGTATGTCTTTTGCACAGGTCACAACCCCTAACCATCTCTAGCCTTGATGAGAGTCACAACCTTTTGTAATTAACACCTTTGGAGAGAACCACAACCCTTCACAATTACCACCTTTGAGAGAATCACAACCCTTCATCATAACCTTTCACAATTACAACCCTTTTGAAAGTGTTACAAACCTTCGGAATTTTGCCTTTGAAGGAGTCACTTCCTTATTTCCTTCTTGTTCCTTTGTCTCTTCTATTGATTCTTTCTTTAATCACACCTTCCTTTTTCTCTTCCTTCTTATTGTTATTTATTAAATCCTATTTCACAAATGGGGACATTTCATGCTCCACCTGCCAGCATGAACAGAAATAATGAAAGATTCATAGCAATTCATTGTCCTTGGTCATATTCTAATACTACTAGGGTTTGAAGTGCACTTGCCACTATCAAAGTTAGATTTACTCTCGTGGAAGGTTTCCAAGGTTAAATTCCTAATTTCTTTATGTTGAATTCTTTTAGTTTCCAACATATTATTCTCCTGATCCACAACACCATTCATCTCTCTCAATAGCTATCTTCTATAAGACAAGTAGAACGGTAATTAATAAATTCCTGATTCGTTATTCTGCTTCAATTTAAGAATTTAGGGAACAACCTTACCATTCTTAGACAGCTCACATATCCTATTCCCCTTCAGATTCAATTACAGATTTCAACTACCTAGCCCATATTGGTGAATACCATCTAATTAAATCTTACCCTAAGAACGCAATTATTTGATGATTTCACAATAATATGCTACAAACCAAATTTAACTAAAAAGGTGTTTTCCTCGATAGCAATACACCAAGTTTAACTGAAACCGTATGCAAAGAAACACCCTGGCAATATCACTAGTACAAACCCTCAAGTGGTGAAAAAATTACCATGGTTTTACAGCATTCGTGGGACTTCGTCAAACCAGTATGTAAGGCAAAACTAGGGCACAAAATAAATGCCCTAGTAGCTCCATTAAATTTATTCGTAAAAACTGTCATACAACACCTAATTGTAACTTAAATTAACAGGCCATCGGTACTTATACATGAAAAAGGAGATGAAGCGAAAGAAAAATCCTTAAATCTTGAGGAAAACTGTACGAAAAACTCTTCAACTTGCAGCAATGGAAGGTAGAAAGGTCGAACCTGCAACAAAATCGAAGATTCAGAGACAACAGAGTAATGGCCACCCGTAACACCCTCTCCGCGCGTTTTAAACTTCGATTTTTTTTAATTATTTTTTAATATGGAAGTCAAATTTTGTAGGCTACTTTTGTCCCGTGTCCGAATAGCTCGACCTTCTTTGAATGCAAATGCATGGCTTTTAAAAATATTGAAAAATTTTCTCTTAACTTCCAAATTTTTTTTTAAAACACCCTTTTCCTTAATTCCCGGAGGGATTTTCTTAACTTTCTCCGGGTTACAATGAAAGGAGAGAAAAATGATCTCAACATGGCATATGTATTTAAAAACGGAAATCTAAGAGACTTGAAATCTCTTTGTCTTTAAGTGTAGATTAATTAAATGATAGTAATTGATAACTTTGATTTATTGAATAGATAAGATGGTTTTGGAAAGATGAAGATTGAGGAGGTTTAAGTTTTTGTTATAAGTATGATTTGATAATTTTTTGGATTGTAAGTTGATATTTTAAGATGTAGGATAGTAATATTATATTTGGTTTTGTGGTGTCTGTTAATTCTATATGAAGTAAATTTGATATCATACTGATTTGAATCTGTTGATCGAACAGATCCAATATATGCATGAAATCCCTAAATGAACAGGCCTATATATATTTGATTATTGCCTTCATTGTGATCGGCATCTCCTTGGGACATTTTGGTTAAAGTCAAATTGCTAAATTTGGTTAGTTTAATTACTAACTAATGATTATCTCTTAGAGACGTTGATTTCATGAAAGCAATTATGTATAGGGTGGACCTAGATAGGGACATGTCCTTTCTAAGGACATGCGCCTTGGTTGTTATATATATATATTGAGGGTATATTAATTGTGTTATAACTATAACTAATGTAAGTTAATATATTAAAGAGACATGTCTCTTCAAGAGGCATGCCTCTTTATATCACATATATATTCATTCGTATAGTAACTTGGAAAACATATAAAATATCCAAAAGTGTTATTACAAGTTACAGAATAGATTAATGGATCCTATTTCACTAGCACATTACAACAAGTCTACTCCTTAGCATTTACTGCCTTATACGATTTATAGCAGAAATAAATATTTATAACAGAACTAAACATCATGGCAAGAACACATGATACAAAATAATATAATTACATAGTAATTTGTAATTACATTAGTAAATATATATTTTTAAATATATTGGGGAGCATTTTATTGTTTTTTTTGGCACATGATATATATATATATATATATATATATATATATATATAATTTTGGGCGAGCGGGGGCCACCACCCCCCACCCCCTTTCTCCTTCGCTTATTCTTTTTCTGGCGACATCTTTAGTGCTGATGCACGGTCTGGTATATTTAAAGACCATCTTCAACAAGAGTAAAGGCATTATATCAGTATTGGTTGATCAAAATTTGCAAAAAACTTACATGGTATCAGAGCTCTGGTAGTCAAATCTAGGCTCTACAAATTGACAATCAGATTTAAAATATCTAACAACATCCTTCTACCTTAAATGGCTAGCGCAATCAAACCCAAAGATAGGTTTGATGGAAAATAACACTTCATTGCTTGGAAATTCATAATTATGATGACTCTTGAAGACAATGATGTAATATAGTTTGTTGATAAGGAATCCAAGCAACCTAATGTTGATCCTCGTAAGACTATATGTATTAAAGGAAATAGGAAAGCCATGCAAATCATATTAGATGGAGTTTAAAATTAAATAGTATCTATGCTAATGAAACATCAAACAACATTTAATATGATGAGTGCATTATTAAATGCATATGAGGTTAATAATGCAACCAAAACCATTGCACTAAAAAGGCAACTAAATCATATAAATATAAGGAGGGACAATCTATGAATTCATACTTCCTAAGGGTGGCTAGTCTAAGAGATGAACTTGCAAGTGTAGGGACAATAATTGAAGACAAAGAGCTATCACTTGTGGCTATAGATGGGTTATCAAATTCTTGGGAAACATTCTCACAAGGTGTAAGTACTAGAGACAAACTTCCAAACTTCAATAGACTTAAAGGAGATTTCCTTCAAGAAGGATCTAGGCAACTCAAGAAATGAGGGAAATTAAAAACTGAAGATGAAGAACTTCATGTCTTCAACACAAATTCCTACAAAGGTAAGAAGAAGCACTTCAAGAAGAAGGGTAATCAAAGAAATGACAAACCTAAGAGAGATTTATCCAAAATAAAATGTTTCAAATGTGAAAAAAATGGACACTATAAATATAATTTCCCTAAGAATACAAAGCAACAAGTAAATTGTACAAATGTTACTAAGAAAGGGGAAAACTATGATCCTGAGAAATGTGTATTGTATTCAGCACTATTAAATGAAGTATCAAACAAAGCATGGGTAATTAATAGTGGATCATCTTGACACATGACATGATACACAGAAGTACTAGACTCGATATTAGAAGAAATTAATGATAAAGTTACCATAGGTGATAATTCCACTCATTTTGTGAAAGGAATTGGCTTCATCTTAAAAGAGTACTCTATGTACTAGGAATCAAGAGGAATCTAATTTTTGTTACAACACTTGAAGATGATGGACATAAGGTTGCATTAATGGATGATATAGTAATGATCTGGTCTAAGAACTCTTCATTTAAGAAATCAAAGTTGATTGGTTAAAGAAAGGGATATTTGTATGAATTAAATATAGAACATATTCAAGCCTTAATTTATGAAGTTGTTGATATAAACAAAATGTGGCATAGAAGGTTAGAACATCTAAACTTCAAAGCCTTATTGACTATGGAAAAGATGGTTACTGGTTTACCTAAGTCGAATGAAGATCATTCGAGCATATGCAAAGGATGCGCTCTAGGTAAGAATGTCAAAAGTCCATTTCAAGATAGCATTAGAAAAACTAACAATATTTTAGAATTAGTCCACTCAAATTTATGTAGACCTATGTCTGTTCCTTCTCTTGGAGGATTCTGGTACTATATACTTTTTATAGATGATTTCTCTAGGAAAACATGGATTTACTTCTTAAAATATGAAGAATCAAAAGAAATCCTTAAGAGATTTAAAGAATTCAAATCCTTAACTGAAAACCTATCAGGACACAAAATTTAAACCTCTTAGGACTAATAATGGAGGGGAATATACTTTAGATTTGTTTAAAGATTTTTGTAAAGAAGCAAGTTTTAAGAGGGAGTATATTGTTCCTTATAACCCACAACAACGAGGTAGCAGAAAGGAAGAATAGAACAATTATAGAAGCAGCAAGACCTATGATATTTGATCAAATTTTAGAATATTATCTTTGAGCAGAAGCCTCATGTGTAGTTGTCTATATTCAAAATAGAAGTCCTCACTCCTACCGCAAAGATAAAACTCCTCAAGAAGTATTTTCTAAGGTTAAACCAAATATAAGTCATCTTAGGATATTTGGATGCCTAGTATACATACATGTTCCAAAAGAAAAGAGAACTAAGTTAGAACCCTCTGAGAGGAAAGGTATTTTTTTCGAGTATAGTGAAACATCTAAAGCATATAGAGTTTACATAGCTAGTCAGAAAAACATTGAACTTAGTAGGGACATAATATTTGAAGAAGATTTAGCATTCAAAAGAGCCCTAAGTTTTGAAGATCCTATACATATACTTAGTTCTAAAGATAATCATGAATCTGAGTTTCAGAAGGAGAACATCGAAGAAGTTGAAGGTGAAATTCAAATCTTAATCTTAAGAAAATTCAAAATCCTAAGAAAATATCACTTTGGGCTATTAAAACTGTAGAGAAAGCACAAGACTTTGTTGCACCATTTGGAACCTTCAGAGAAAGCAAAAGACCCAAAAGATTTTCTATCTATGCAGCAAACACAAGTGATTTATCTAATTTAGAACCAATCAATGTTTCAGATGCTATTAAACATACAACTTGGAAGGATGATATGATGGAAGAATACCAATCCATTATTAAGAATGATATTTAGGAAATTGTACCAAGGCCTGAAGGAAAATCTATTTTTTCTTCTAAGTAGATATTTAAAATCAAGCATGATGCTGATGGTAGCATTGAAAAATATAAACCTAGATTCACAGCTAGAAGATTCTCTCATAAGGAGGGAATTGATTATGAAGAAACCTTTGCTCCAGTTGCTAGATACACCTCTGTAAGAGCAGTCCTAGCTATTATGGCATCAAAGGGATGGAAAGTACATCAGATGGATGTGAAAATACCATTTCTGTATGGAAAGATTATAGAAGAGGTATATTTGGAACAACCTAAAGGATTTGAAACTCATAATCCTAAAATCTTTGTTTGCATACTTAAGAAAGCTCTCTATGGGCTTAAATAGGCTCCTGGGACATGGTATGAAAGAATTGATACATATCTCACCAATTTAGGATTATCTAAAAATGAAGCTTATCCAAATCTCTATTATAAAGGGAATAAAGATGATACAATATTTTTGATACTATATGTTGATGATTTACAAATAACAGGTGATGATCATCTTATAGATCAATGCAAGAAAGATCTAATCAAAGAATTTGATATGAAAGATTTAGGACTCCTTCATTACTTCCTAGGACTAGAAGTATGGAAAAACTCTGACAACATCATACTTAATCAAGGAAAGTATACATTAGACATCTTGAAGAGATTTGGAATGCAGAACTGCAGACCTATGTCTTCTCCAATGGAGACTAATCTACACAAATGTAAGGAAGCAAGAACAGAATCGCCTTCCATAGATTCTACTCTTTACATATAGATGATTGGGTCTCTCGTGCACTTGGTAAATACAAGACTTGATATTTGCTATGTTGTTAATGCCTAGAGTCAATTTATGTGTGAGCCAAAGGAGATTCACCTAGTTGCAATCTAACACATTATGAGATACTTGCAAGGCACTCTTAACCTTGGGCTCAAGTATGAGAAAGTTGACTTGGACTTACATGGGTTTATAGACTCAAATTGGGCTAGAAGTGTTACTGATAGGAAAAGAACTTCAAGATATTACTTTAGTTTAGGCTTAGTGATGATATCATGGATATGCAGAAGTAGACATTAGTAGCATAGAGTTCCACAAAAGCTAAATACATTGCAGCAGCAATGGCCTCTTAGGAAGTAGTTTGGCTTAGAAAGTTACTTGTGGGATTATTTAGTCAACCTATGAATCCCACTATTATACATTGTGATAATCAGAGTTCCATCAAGCTTTCTGTGAATCCATTTTTTTATGGCAGGTCTAAGCATATTGAAATTCCTTACCATTATATAAGAGATATGGTAGATAGGAAAATTGTTAAGTTAGAATACATTTGCACTACAAATCAAATGATATATATTCTTACCAAACCTATCTCTCGAGTGAAGATAGATCACTTCAAAAAAAAACTTGGTATGGTTGAATTATAGTACATTTGTATTCTTTAATTATTAATGAAATAATTTTGTGTTAAAATTATTATTGTCAGTTTATTGACTGTTAAGGTCTTCACCATTTGTACTCATTATCTAAGAGGTGACGATCTCTGAGATAATAAACACTTGTATAAAAGACATTATGAGAGATGACAATCTCTAAAATAATGTACTAGACAATAGAGAACTACCGTCAGATCTAGATGAGTTCGAGATTACATTATAGTGTAGACATTTCTATGTCTATGAGTCACAACTTGGATAAAGGAAGAATTTGATCATTCTCAGAAATTTATCTTGTGTGCTAGCAGATCTTAACTTAGGATCATATTGTGATATAAGCCTATCAGTACCTATGAGTCATAACTTGGATAAAGGAAAAATTTAATCACTCTCTAGATTTTATCCTGTATATTGCATTCCATGCAATACTGTATATTGCATTCCATGCAATACTGTTATCACAAGTATAAGTGATAAGTCATATCATAGGTATAGTAATACGACATAGTCTCATGTGTTCAATGATACCACATGCTTAGAAGATTTAGATAGATATAGAGTAACAATCTATGCTTATTCATCTCAATTGATGGTGCTAGATATGTTATCTATCAGTATGATTATCAAGTTAAGAGGGAGCGTTAATTCTATATGAAGTAACTTCAATATCATATTGATTTGAATCTGCAGATCAAATAGATCCAATATATCCATGAAACCTGAATGAATAGGCCTATGTATGTATGTATGTATGCATGTATGTATGTACGTACGTATGTATGTACATATATATATATATATATATATATATATATATATATATATATATATATATATATATATATATATATATATTTATATATTTATATAATTATTGCATTTATTGTGATCGGCATCTCCTTGGGACACTATGGTTAAAGTCAAATTGCTAAATTTGGTTAGTTTAATTACTAACTATTATCTCTTAGAGACGCCAATTTCATGAAATCAATTATGTATAAGGCTGACCTAGATAGGAACATGTTATTTCTAAGGACATGCCCCTTGGTTGTTATAATTATATGAGGTGTGAATGTGGATAAAATACACAACTACAACAAGTCTACTCCTTTAGCATTTACTACCTCATACGATTTATAGCATAAATAAATATTTATAATAGAACTATACATCGTACCAAGAACACTTGATACATAGTCTCATATATTTAAAGACCATCTTCAGCAAGAGTAGAGGCATTATATTAGTATTGGTTGATCAGCATTTGCAGAAAACTCAGAGTTTCTAATGGATAATAAATTAATTTAAGTTCAATGCGAAGTAAAATCATGATATAAAATTTATTCAAATCAATTATGCAAACTAGAATCTATTAGGATTTAGGTGTGTCAATTGGAGTTACATTCTTGTGACCACTTTATGTGTTATATGTAACAGTGGGAAATATATTTGATATGGGTTTTGCATTGAAAAAACACGTGTTTAAAATTGGGAAAATATCACATGGTTTTATTTAATGCCATTTGGTGGTTTTGTGGGAGCTTGTTTCAACAAAATAAATTACATGTTTGACTGTTTAAGGTTGACTATAATGGTTATTCCAACTAAGGGGTTTAGAGCACATCTTATGGAACTTGTGAGGGTTTTAAGCATGACATGGGATGTATGGTTACATATTTGTTCACGTGGAGTGCTTGTTGAGAGCTTGTGTTTCAGAGTTATTCATTGCGGACTCTAAAGATGCATTGCAATATTACATTGTTGAATAATATCTAAAATTGGACAATTTTGAAGATTGGGATTTTCACTCTTTAGAATTTTCCTAGGGTATATTTTGTGTCATTTTTTAAGGGTGCAAGTGGATTTTGAATACTTGTTTGTATAGCTTTCTCTTTTCATTTGGTACAAGAGTCATGGTTGTGGATGTATAAACCCTTGATTGAGTAAATATTTTGTTGATTTGTTTTATTTGTTGTATGTAATACAAGGAAATATATTTTGTGTGGGTCTCACATTGGGAAAATGTATTTAATTTAATAATGGGAAAATATAATAAAGTAAAAAATTGGTACCCAATGTTAAATGTGGGGTCAATGATTTTATAACTCATGGTATTAGTCACATGAACTTATGTAATTCCTCTTGGTGGTTTTGTGGGAGCTTGTTTCTATATAAGAAACCATAATTGTAGTTGTGTAAAGATGGCTAGTTGAGGTTTTGAGTCTTCTTACAAACAATGCATATGTGAAGTATAATATGAGATGTGTGGTTACATGCTTAGCCACATGGAGGATACACTAGAAAGGCTTTATGTTCAAGATTTGTTCACAATGTCTCTAAAAATGTATTGTAAAGATATATTGTTGAATAGTACATGAGTTATGGATACTTTTGGAGGTGAAGGCATTCCCTTTTTCGGGGTTTCCCAAGACATGTCTTGTGTTATCTTTGATGGGTAATGTGTCTATTATTTTGTATAAAAATTCATATTCCACGTATATATTAATAAATAATTCATTATACCCCATTGTAGACACCCAAATATGTTCACACATAAGCATGCATGACATTATGATACTCTATCCAATTAAATAAATATGTACTATTCACTTAACTAATACTTTATCTTTATCTCTCACACTTAATTAAATAATTTTACATTTATTTAATTAAAATTAATCTCCACATGTATCCATCACCTTTAATTAAATAGACGTACATTTATGTTTTAGTTATTTATATGTAGTCTTGTAATGGAAGCACTTCATTTTGAGACCTTTTAGCCACCCTTAGTATGGTTTTGGTCTCTCTTTATTCTTCCAATCTTGCTCCTATTTTTAGGTCATCTCTCATTTCTATGCATGGCCCTCTAGTTGTTATTTTATCACCATTTTAGCCATATCTTCTAACATTTTTTGTTGGAATTCTTTAGAATAACTAAGAGGGGGAGGGGGTGAATCAATTATCCAAGGTCCAAATGTACAAATAAAATATTTCAATGCTTAGTACCCATATCCACAAAACCTTATCATGCATGCATCCATTAGGTCATACAATACACAAACTTTGTAGAAATGTAAACAAGAGACGACATAAGAACATTCACACAATTTGACAAAAGGATTTTATGTGGAAACCCAATTTGGGAAAAACCACTAGTAACATGCTACTAATTCTCACTCTTTTGAAGTGATGCCCTATGAAAGGCCAACCTTGTTAAAGGTTACAATACACACTATTAAATGTGACCTGGTTAAAGGACTTCAATCACCCTATTAGGAGTGAACCTTGTTAGAGGACTTTGGACCATTTCATTACAATGTCACCCAGTTAAAGGATTTACAAATGAATTCTAGGTCAACCTTAATCCAAAGGATTTACCCTAGACTAATACAATGATTAGAAAGTAACATTAAGGCTTGATCTAATAACATATTACAACTCACTTGCAAATTACAAATCTTTGTTTAAGTCCTCCACTTTGCTTGGCATTCACACACTCAAGCTCTGATAGCTTGTTCACCCTTTAAACATTCATACTCTTAAGCCTTCTTGCTTTGCATGTCAACTATAGTCACTTATGTTTAGCCACTAAATGAAGCAATACCCTAGACTCCTTGTCTTCCTTAGGTTCTCGCACATGAAAACCTTTGCTTTTGATCAACTATCTCTATAAATAGAGAATTAAGATATTTTGTTGCTTAACCACAATTGTCCATTTTAGGGTTAAGTAGGATACAATGAATCTACCCACTTTTCTATTTGGTTCCTCTAGAAACTTATTCTACAATCTTCCTTGAATTTGGCTCAAAATGGTCTACCTTGAATTCTATGCCACTAGCTCATCATAGTTATCTTCCACATGCTTCACACAATTCAAGAAAACAAAATAGTTGGCTTAGATTTGTCAAATCTTTGATTTAACATTGCTTGTTGTCACTCGACAACTATACTGTTTAGTCACTTGACCAACACTAGTTCACTTGGCCAACACCAAAGTTTACTGATGCTCGACACCAACTAAAATTAACTTGGCATATAATAAAAATCACTCGGCTTGAACTATTTTCCATCTTTACTTGGCACCTCTTAATTTTCACTCAGCTTCCATTGATTTCTACTTAGCTTACACTAACTCCTCTGCAAGGCTTGGTAGACACTTTTCTTGCTTGATCTTCTTCCAGTCTTAACTTGAGTAATCTTTCATTTTAGAATTTAAGTAGATAATCAATACACTATAATGTCAATGTCTTACTTGGTCTTAGTGGTTCTTTTACATACCAAATAACTCAACCTTTCTCTAGGTGCTATTGTTATCTCCTCTTTTAAAATCATCTTTGCCAATCAACTAAATGATAGCTTTCAAACCAAAAAGAATTTGTCTCACCACCAGGTAGCAGGTTAGACATCATAGACAAAATAATGATTATTCCATTATAGGTTCTTCTCTTCAAAAAACTCTTATATCAACAATCTCCCTCTTTGGCATTGATGGAAAACCAATATCAACAAAAATAAATCTTTAAAATTTCTCCCTCTATCAGTGTAGTATATGTCCTTCCTCTATGTAAGCTAATGTGAGCTTTGTCAAGATCCTTTACTGTATCTTCTCCCTCTGACTTATATCTCCCTTCTTCTAACATTCAGGTGTATCCATATCTATCTTCTCTGCTTTATCAAATTATTTCTTCCTCTTACTAGGTATATACTTTTCTGTAGTCATTTCTCCCTCATTCTTATTTTTAGGTACTCTATATCCCTCTAGTAATTACCTTGTTTCTCCCTCTTTGACAACAATTCCAAATACTTGTCATCTCTATATGCATATATAATTAATTTGATATTCTCCCTCTGTCACCTTTCATGTGACTGTAAATCTTCCAATTTAGGGCCTTCATTAGTTTAGGTAGCTCCTAAAGTAATATCCACTGCATCAAGTTGTAAGATATAACATACATCTCAATTGATGTAGGGTGCTACTTAAGATTCTTAAGTAGCTTTGGATAGGGGTATCACCCCTATTTTACCTCTTAGATACTCATAAGAATCCTTAGGTAAAGCTTTTGTGAAGATATTAGCTATTTTTTCTTTTCTATTCACATATTCTATCCTCACTTTTTATCTTCAACTAATTCTCTCAAGTAATGATACTTGATTGCAATGTGCTTAGTCTTTGTGTGCATCACAAGGTTCTTTGATATATTTATAACACTTGTATTATCACAATGAAGTACCACAGGTTTAGTGATTTCCTCATTCATACCTTTGAGTAGTTATTTGATCCATACCACATTTGTACAATTTACTACAGCAACCATATATTTAGCTTCAACAATAGATTAAGATATGTAATTTTGTTTTTGGTCCAGGTGACCAATCTCTTTCCTAAGAAAAAAACTCGATTGCTTGTATTCTTTATGTCATCAATGTTTCCAACCCAATCAACATTTATGTAGGCTCTCAACTCAAATTTTTCATTTTTCTTGTAGTATAGACCATAGTCTTATGTTCCTTTCAGATATCTCATAATTTTCTTAACAACCATCGATTGATTCTCCTTAGGATTTGCAGATAATGTTGCAACAATCCCAATAGATAATGTAATGCTAGGTCCTCTATGCACTACATATTGTAATTTTCCAATCATATACTTTTACAGTGTTTGATTTACATCAGCTTAATCATCATTCTTTGACAACTTTTGTCATGTCACCATAGGTGTGCTAACTAGTTTGGAATCTTCCAATCCAGAAGTTTTCAATATTTCTTTCACATATTTGGATTGAGTGATGTATATACCATATTTCATCTGATATACTTGCAAACCAACAAAGAACTTGATCTCTCCAAACATACGCATCTCAAATTCTTTCTTCATTTCATTTGCAAATGCTTTACATAATGTATCTTAACCTCCAAATAGGATATCATCCACAAAAACTTCATCTAGTAAAATACCTTTACCTCTTTCTGTCTTCAAGTACGCATTGTTGTTGTCATCAATCTTCTCAAAACAAATCTTCACAAGATAATTGTGAAGCCTTTCATACCATGCTCTTGGGGCTTCCTTTAAACCTAAAGCTTTGTGTATTCTAAATACCATGTTCTTGTTGTTAGCATCAACAAATCCTTCTGGATGTTCTATATAGACCTCTTCTTCTAATATGCCATTTAGAAATGCCAGCTTCACATCCATTTGATAAACTTTGAAACCTTTTATGCAGAGTAAGCAAGCAGAGGTCTTACTCCCTCCAATCTTGCAACAAGGGCAAATATTTCTTTGTAATCTATTCCTTCTTCTTGTGCATACCCTTTGTAAACTAATCTCCATGTAACTTGTTTCTATACACCCACTTGGTTCCAATCCCATTCTTGTCCTCTAGTCTGGAAACTAGAGTCCATGTCTTATTTTTCTTAATTTTCTAAATCTCTTCTCTCATGGATTTACTCTAGTTCTCATTTTCTAAGGAATATTGTCTTAGGATCATGCATGCTTAGCAAACATGTATCAATTCTCAGTATGTTTCTTTCCATTGGTCTAGCATCTTTGTCTCCAATAATTTGTTCAATAGGGTGATGTCTCTTGACATACTTTGACAATCTTGGTTATGTTCTTCTTTCTTTAATAGGCCTAACAACTTTTGAATCACTAGGTACTTCTCTATCAAGTAATTCAACATGTGTTCTATGTACACTCATCTCAGAATCAAAATGAGCCTTAGCTCTTGTCTGCAACTTAACTCTTGATTGTAGCTTGGTTCCTGAATGCAACTCGACATTTGTTGTATGTGACTTGACAGTCACTAAAACTTGTTATTAATTAACAATTTGGTTTACAAAATCTTCATCGGTAGTCATACCTTACTAAAAGTATACAAATGATTTGTACTTTAATAGCATAGATGGGCATCAGGGTTCTCGGTACTTTGCTGATCACAGTCTCATCTTCAATCTTACCAGTTGCTCCTCTAATAGCATTAACTACTTCCTTTACTCTAGCACAATATTGAACTATATTCTCACCTTCTTGCATTCTCATATCATCAAACTTACCTCTTAAACTTTCAAATTTGACTCTTAGTACATTTTTGTCTCCTCCATAGATCTTTTGTATAACATCTGACATCTTCTTAGCAGTATCACATTCCTTGATGTCATCAAACTTAGTGTAGCTTAGGGAAGATGCAATCTTCAACATTGTTTGATTTTGTTCTTTCTTGTTTTTTAGATCCTTGGCAGTTAGGGCTCTAGTAGGGTCAACATGCTCAGTGGTGATGGTAGATTGTGCACGATCTCCAAGACCTTCTAGGTGTAGCTTCAGCAAACTTTTCCATGCAGGAAAGTTCTCCTTGTTGAGTTTGGGTACCTCTCTTTTGGACATCTCGATCTTTTTGCTTCTAGTACATTCAAACTAGTCCTCTCAAGCACTATGGCTCTGATACCAATTGTTGGAATTCTTTAGAATAATTGAGAGGGCAGGGGGGTGGGGGTGGATCAGTTATCCAAGGTCCAGATGTACAAATAAAACTTTATAATGCTTAGCAAACCCATATCCATAAAACCTTATTATGCATGTGTCCATTAGATAATACAATACACAAACTCTATAGGTTATTGTCCTAGGTCAAAACAACTTTGCAAAAATGTAAACATGAAACAACATAAGAGCATTCACACAATTTGACAAAAAAAATTTATGTGGAAACCCAATTTGGGAAAAACCACCAATAACATGTTACTAATTCTCACTCTTTTGAAGTGATGCCCTGTGAAAATTCAACCCTATTCAAGGTTACAATACACACTATTAAATGTGACCTAGTTAAAGGATTTCAATCACCCTGTCAGGAGTGAGCCTTGTTAGAGGACTTTAGACTACTCCATGAGAATATCACTCAGTTAAAGGATTTACAAATGACTGTTAGGTCAACCTTAATTTAGAGGATTTACCCTAGACTGGTACAATGATTAGAAAGTAATAGTAAGGCTTGATCTGATAACAAATTACAACTCACTTGCAGATTACATATCTTTGTTTCAATCCTCCATTCTGCTTGGCATTCACACACTTAAGCTTTGACAACTTGCTCACCTTTCAAGCATTCATACTCTTAAGCCTTCTTGCTTTGCATGCCAACTATAGTTACTTCTATTTGGCCACTAAATGAAGCAATATCATAGACTCCTTGTCTTCCTTAGGTTCTCACACACGACAACCTTTTCTTTTGACTAGCTACCTCTATGAATAGAGAATTAAGATCTTTTGTCGCTTAACCACAATCATCCATTTTAGGGTTAGGTAGGATACAATGAATCTACCCACTTTTCTATTTGGTTCCTCTAGAAACTTCTACATTCTTCCTTGAATTTGCCTCAAAATAGTTTACCTTGAAAATTGTGCCACCAACTCATCACAGTTATCTTCCACATGCTTTACACAATTCAAGAAAATAAAATAGTCAACTTAGATTCATCAAATCTTAGATTTAACACTATTTGTGGTCACTCAACAACTATACTGTTCAGTCACTTGGCCAACACTAGTTCACTCATCCAACACTAAAGTTTATTGATGCTCGACACAAACTAAACTTTACTCGACATGTACTAACAATCACTCAGCTTGAACTATTTTCCATCTTTGCTCGACACCTCTTGATTTTCACTCGACTTCCACTGATTTTTGCTTGGCTTGCACTGATTGCTCAACAAGGCTTGGCAAACACTTTTCTTACTTGATCTTCTTCCAATCTTTACTGAGTAATCATTCATTTCAAACTTTAAGTAGATAAGCAATACAATATAGTATCAATGTCTTGGTCTTAGTGCTTCTTTTACATACCAAATAACTCAACCTTTCTATAGGTGTTATTGTTATCTCCTCTTTTCAAATCCTCTTCATCAATCAACTAAATGATAGCTTTCATACCAAAAAATAATTGTCTCACCAGCAGGTAGCAGGTTTGACATCATTGACAAAATAATGATTGTTTCATTGCATGTTCTTCTCTTCAAAATAATCATATATCAACAATTTTCATCATTTCCTAAATCTTTGAGCACTTTCCCCAAAATCTCATGGTCTCATTTTGTTAGGATACCCTCACTTATAGGTCAACCCATACTGATATAGGTCAATCGGGTTGGCTTGCACCCAAAGTGATTTAAGTCTCGGGGCTCGAAATGTCTTGGGTGTTTGAATTATTTTATCCTACTCCCCGGTCAACCTACTTAATTTTTATCCCAAAAACTACTATATAAGGAGGATTTGGCATTTTATTTTCATCCATCCACACACATGATCAAGTATACACGTGCACATGAGACATCAAGTGAGTATTTTCAAGGGCTAATTAGATGATAGTTTGAATAGATAAGATGGTTTTGGAAAGATGAAGATTGATGAGGGTTATGTTTTAGTTATATGTATGATTTGATGGATTTTTGGATTATAAGTTGATATTTTATGATGTAGGATAGTAATATTAAATTTGGCTTCGTGGTGTCTAATGGATAATACACTAACTTTAATTCAATGTGAGGTGAAACCATGATATAAACTTTATTCAAATCAATTGTGCAAACTAGAATATTTTAGGATTTAGGTGTGTCACTTGGAGTGTTTAAAAAGAAAATCTAAGAAACTTGAAATATTTTCTTTATAAGTGTAGATTAATTAGATGATAGTATTGATAAATTTGATTTATTGAATAGATGAGATGTTTTGGAAAGATGAAGATTGAGGAGGGTAATGTCTTGGTTATAAGTATGATTTGATAATTTTTTGGATTGTTAGTTGATATTTTATGATGTAGGATAGTAATATTAGATTTGGCCCTATGGTGTTTAATAGATAATAAACTAACTTTAATCCAATGTGAGGCAAAACCATGATATAAACTTTATTCAAATCAATTGTGCAAGCTAGAATATTTTAGGATTTATGTGTGTCACTTAGAGTTACATTCTTGCGACATCTTTATGTGTTATGTGTAATGGTGGAAAAAATATTTGATATGGGTTTCGCATTGGAAAAATATATGTGTTTAACAATGGGAAAATATCACATGGTTTTATGTAATGTCATTTGGTGGTTTTGTGGGAGCTTGTTTCTACAAAATGAATTACATGTTTGATTGTTTAAGGTTGACTAGAATGGTTATTCCAACTAAGGGGTTTAGAGCACCTCTTATCACATTTGTGAGGGTTTTAAGCATGACATGGGATATATGGTTACATATTTGTTCACATGGAATGCTTGTAGAGAGCTTGTGTTTCATATCTATTCATGGCGGACTCTGAAGATGCATTACATATTACATTGTTGAATAATACATAAATATGAATGCTTTTGAAGATTGGATTTTTCTCTCTTGAGATTTTTCCTATGGTATGTTTTGTGTCATTTTTTATGGGTGCATATGGATTTTGAATACTTTTTTGAATAGCTTTCTCTTTTGAGTTATGTAAAATTTGACATTAGATGGATGCATGTTTCATTTCATTTGGTATTAGAGTCATGGTTGTGGTTGTATAAACCCTTGATTTAGCAAATATATTTTTAATTTGATGTAATGTCATTTGGTGGTTTTGTGTGATCTTGTTTCTATAAAATAAATTACATGTTTGATTGTTTAAGGTTGACTATAATGGCTCTTCCAACTAATGGGTTTAGAACACCTCTTATGGCATTTGTGAGGGTTTTGAGCATGGCATGAATCAGATTTTTGACGATATTTCATTTTCCAAAAAAATGATATTGTATACTCAAGTTAGAGCCAAAAAATCGCTAGGGCCTTCAAAAAGCAAAGAGAAATTGGAAACTTCAACAAAAATTTGAAAGAGGGATTAAAAAAAAGCCCTCGGCCCCTGATGTGACCGTAGGCTAGGCAATGGTGGTTGGGAGGTGGCAGACTCGCGACTCAACCAATGAACGTGGTGACGTGGTGGCATTTTCTAGTCGAGGTAGCGACAGCTGAGCGGAGGTGACAAAGTGGGCGGAGGCTGGGAGCGGGTGATGCAAATTGGTGGTGACACTGGTGGTCGTCGGTGAAGTGGTGATGGTCGGTAGTTTTTTAAATCACCTTTTTAATTTTGTTTTGCATTTTTCTACCTCAAAAAGCGTGCTAAGGGTCATACAACCCTGGTAGGCAAAAAAATTGCCTCTAATTTTTTCAGTGTCCAAAATCGACAAATTTTATATAAAATGGTTTTTGACATCTTGTGAAGCCAACCATGATGTTTGTGCGATGTTTGTTTGACCTCAAAGTGCTCTGAATTTTAGAGACCCCCCTATTTTCACAAAAAAACTCAAAAATAGCCAGATTTGTTCTTTCAAACCCTTGTTTTTCTTTTTTTTCAAATAAGAAAAAGCTACAACAGGTCAAGCTCTAATACCACGAAGGATTTAAGCAATACAAATCCACAAAATCTAAAGAACACTTGCATGCAAGAACCTTTCACAGAGAAGAAAATACAAAGAAGAGGCAAGGGTTTAGATCTGAGAATATGGAACATTATATTATCAAACTAAAAGAATGGATGAAATTTATAATTCATCAATCCTTATAGAAGGAGATTGTAAAACCTAAAAGGAAAACCCTTAGAGGTAAATGACAAAGAAATGCAAGTGCATAAAGTGAAATCTTAAGAAGGGGTAAAGGTAATTTAATAAATTAAATTAAATTAACCCTTTACTCTAACAAGGATTTTGGAAGGCCAATAGTGGCATGTTGTGATGGTTAAGTTGTTGTGTTGTTATCCTTGCCATCAAGGTTCAAATCTCATGGGGATGAGGTCCCCCGTTTGTGGCCTCACTGGTTCATAGCTCTAGGTCAAAGTGTTTACCCCTCTTTCTAAAAAGAGAAAAAAACAAGGATTTTGGAAGTAAATCTCCAAAATTAAATTGAGAATCTTGTTGAAAGAAATAAGCCAAATTGTAAAAAAAAAAGAGTTGATAATTCCAATGTCATTTTCACCGCTAATTAACTCCAGATCTCATGGTGATTTTCATGTAGATTGACTTCAAATTCTCATGCATGATTTATGGATCACCACTTCTTTCCTCTAGTCTGATTGGTTTGCATTTACACATGAAAAGGATAAGCTTCAATTAAAATTAGTTTATTATTTGTACAAGAGATAATTGCGGTCATGATTTCTTAATTTCATCACTATAATCTGTTGTTATATACAATGGTTTCAAACATTGTGTAGTTTTCACTTTTTTATTGTGGAATATATTTTGTGGTTTATTCTTAGCTCTGTTATTTATGAATTCTTGCAAAGATGCATGTATTGTTTTCCTAGCTAGATCTGTGTAGTCGTTGCTACAAAATTTATCAAAGTGTAGAGAGCTAGAAGAAGAAGTATCCATGGTATTTGTAGGTATTTCATACTAGAGCTTGTTAAGAATGAAATGTTTTAATTGGATTGGGGATTGTTAATGTTTTTCTTTTTGTAATCACAAACTAAGATAAAGTTCTAGTTTTGGGGGGGATTAATGACGTCTAGTATTAATTACACACACTAACAATTTTCATCCATCCGCATACATGATCGAGTAAACATGTGCACATGAGACATCAAGCAAGTATTTTTAAGTGTCTACATCAAGCATTCTTCAAGATCTAAAACTTCCTTCATGCATCAAGCTTCTTCCTTCAAGGTGGTAATGGATTTTGGCTTCTAAGAAAATAATTCCAACCATTCGAATTTTCAATCTAGAATTTTCATTTCCAAAATCAAACCTTTTTCCAAATTTAAATTTCTCAATCCCATTTTAATTCAACCCAAATCTCGATTTAATTACCAAATTTTGATTCTATTGAAGGAAGTTTGTAATGATATTTTAATCTCCCATAACCAGATGAAAACAACATGCATCCCCAAATTCTAGTTTACAAGATTGAAAGATTCGTTGCAATGAAATACAAACAATCAGATGCACAATCATGAAGAAGACATGAAAGGATAACTGTGAAATTAATCAACAATTAAAGCACAAGATCCTACCTAATCCTGATGCTAATACGAAATCCTCGAAAAACTGTGAGAGAATTCGCTCCTCTTCAATAACTTTCCTAGAATTCTCCTTCTGAAAGTCACTTCCAAAATTCATCTCCCAAAATTTGTGTCTCCAAAATTTGCGGTCCCTCAAAAAATGAACCCCAAAGTTGTGATAAGGAGTTTTCTCCTCAAATTGGGGCACTAATTGTGTGTTCACCCGAGAGGACTCCTTGCTCACAAGTCTCAAACTCAAAATTAACTTTTATTAATCTTTGCTTTATCTTTTCATGCACGTTAACCGGATGATTAAATAACTTTATTTAATTTTCCACTTGACTTCTATTTTTAATTAATTTATTACTTTTAATCCCATGTGCACTTTATGAAATTAAAATAACATTATTAATTTCACTTATTTTATCTTTTTAATTAATTTCTTTTATTTTCAACTCATGCTCGCATCATGCGATCTAGAATCTTTTGATAGTTTAATATCTTTTTACTTTTAATTTATTTTAGAAACTTAATTGATAAAATATTTAATTAACTTAAATAATAATAATATTTAGCATTTATTTAAAAATGAACTCTAAATATATTATTATTAAATTAAATAAATATTGTCACATTCTAAATTTATCCTTAAACTTTTATCTCCAAATTTAATTCTTTTATTTAATTAATTTATCGATTAATTAAATATTAAAAATATCATATTAATTTTCCATTAAATTAAATCATTTATTTAACCTTTTAATTAGGCTTAATTAATAGAAAATACACTAAGGACTCATAAACAATGTACAAAAACCCATCATAGCAAAACACATACTAAATCAAACAAAGGGTTATAATCATGAATTAACGTCATCTGACGCATTCAAAGGGTACTAGACTCAGATACTTGTCCTAATTTTCAATTAGGACAAATGGCTTAAAGGGTTGGGATTTGGACTTAAGAATTTATCTCCCCTCTCTTACCATTGAGATAATGCGATAGGGTACGCTCATCCTAGCAATTCAGGGAAGTCGATACCTGGTACCTACAACCTGCATAAAATTCACACATGTACAAACACAATATATACTAAGCTAAACAGGCAATGGCAGGAAGTGGTGCATCGTGTAGATCTCAACTAGCAAGTGACTACGACTCCCTTCCTTAACCACATCAGAAACACCATACATAAAGAAAACAAACACGCACACCATACACATGCAGTATGGGGTAAGTATCCCTAAGTCAAATACATATTATAATCCATCTAACTTAAACATCATCAGTAATTGAAATTACTAAATAATCATCATGCATACATGAAATATAGAGTACCAAGTAATCTCATCATGTAATAAACTGAATTTGAAACAATATCTAATAATCTCAAAACAATTCCACTAATCATAAAACATAAAACTGGCCTAAAAGAGTTTGGCAATGAAAGCAAAATGCAAACTAGGGGCAGGCACTACACAAAAAACTGCTAGGGCCTTGAGAAAGTAAAGAGGAATTGTAAACTTCAACAAAAATTTGAAAGAGGGATAAAAAATAAGCCCTCGACTCCCATGTGACTATAGGCTAGGCAATGGTGGTTAGGAGGCGGTGGACTTGCAACTCAACCGATGAAGGTGGCAATGCAGTGGCATTTTCTAGTGGAGGTAGTGGCGGCTAAGCAGAGGTGACAGAGTGGGCAAAAGCCGGGAGCAGGCAATGCAAACTAGCGGTGACACTAGTGGTCATCGACAAAGTAGTAACGATTGATAGTTAAATACAAATCGTAGGTGGTTTGATAATCGCAGTGGTATTTTTTATACCATATGTAGTTTTTTAAATCACCTTTTTAATTTTGTTTTGCATTTTTTCTACCTTAGAATGTGTGTTGAGAGTCATATGCCCTTGGCAGGAAAAAAAATTGCCTCTAATTTTCCCAATGTCCAAAATCAACAAATTTTATATGAAAATAAGGTTTTTGACGTCTTGTGAAGCCAACCACGATGTTTGTGTGATGTCTGTTTGACCTTAAAGTGCTTTGAATTTTAGTGACCCCTGATTTTCACAAAAAAAACTCAAGAATAGCTAGATTTGTTCTTTCAAACCCTTGTTTCTCCTTTTCTCCAAATAAGAACAAGCTACAACAGGCCAAGCTCTGATAGCATGAAGGATTTGAGCAATATAAATCCACAATATCCAAAGAACACTTACATGCAAGAACCTTTCACAGAGAAGAAAAGACAAAGAAGAGGCAAGGGTTTTGGTCTGAGAATATGGAAAATTATATTATCAGACTAAAAGAATGAATAAAATTTATAATTGATCAATCCTTATAGAAGGAGATCATAAAACCTAAAAGGGAAACCCTAAGAGGTAAATGACATATAATAATTAATATTTAATTATTAAATAGAAATGCAAGTGCATAAAGTGAAATCTTAAGAAAGGGGTAAAGGTAATTTAATAAATTAAATTAAATTAACCCTTTACTCTAACAAGAATTTTGGAAGTAAATCTCCAAAATTAAATTAAGAACTTGCTTAAAGAAATAAGCCAAATTGTAAAAAAAATAGAGCTGATAATTCCAATGTTATTTTCACTACTAATTAACTCTAGATCTCATGGTGATTTTCATGTATATTGACTTCGAATTCTCATGCATGATTTATGGATCGCCACTTCTTTCCTCTGGTTTGATTGGTTTGCATTTACACATGACAAGGATAAGCTTCAATTAAAATTAGTTTATTATTTGTACAAGAGATAATTGTGGTCATGAATTCTTAATTTCATCACTATAATCTGTTGTTATATACAGTGGTTTCAAACATTGTGTAGTTTTCAATTTTTTATCACAAAATAGATTTTGTGGTTTATTCTTAGCTCTGTTATTTATGAATTCTTGCAAAGATGCAGGTATTATTTTCCTAGCTAGATCTATGTAGCTATTGTTGAAATTTTTTACATGGTATTAGAGTGTAGGGAGTTGGAAGAAGAAGTATCCATGATATTTGTAGGTATTTCATACTAGAGCTTGTTGAGAATGAATTTTTTTCATTAGATTAGGGATTTTTAATGTTTTTTTTTTTAAAATTACAAACTAAGATAAAGTTCTAGTTTTTTTTTTTTGGGGGGGGGGGGGGAGATCAATGACATCTAGTATTAATTACACACACTATCAATTTTCATCCATCCACATACATGATCAAGTAAACATGTGCACATGAGACATCAAGCAAGTAGTTTTAAGTATCTACATCAAGCATTCTTCAAGATCTAACACTTCCTTCATGCATCAAGCTTCTTCCTTCAAGATGGTAATGGATTTTAGCTTCTAAGGAGGAGATCTTCCATTCATTCATTCAAGTTCCTCTATTTCTTCATCAGTCCATAGCACAAATCTTTACATTCATGAGGTTTTGACTTCCATGGTTTCCTTTTGGTCTCTTTGAGTCAAGGCTATTACATTTGCATACTTGATGACATGTTAAACTCTACTACCTCTACAAAATAAAATGTGTTTCTCATTATTAAATTTAGTTCTACTACTTGCTAGTATTTCCCTTATCATCATCTATATTTTAATTTAAAGGTTTATTCATTAATCTAGGGCTTGACAAAGCCGATCCCTCATCCAAACAAAGAAAACCAATTTTTCATGTGTGTAGGAACATGTTATTATAATTATGAATTTGGATATGGAAACTATCGGCTAAGGGCTTTAGGAAAAATATGGGTTAACTTTGTTTTGGTTCTCCAGTAACATGTCTATCATCCCATAAACCTACAGGTAGATGTCACTCAAATTGACCTATACTTGGAGATATGAAAGTTTTTTGGTTTTCTAGGTTTTCTATTCTGATCACAGATCCATAATCAAATTTTTGGAAGCAATTGTAGATTCACAATTCTTAAAGTAGAAAAGAACTTTCCCTATACATTTTGAGGTAATTTTTCTCTCTCCTTTTCCTCTCATATCATAGATCTAATTTTCTATTTTAATTGGAATGATTGTATACATATTATTCCTAGATCTAGTCATTCAATCAATTTGTTCAATTTACATTCGCATTAAACATCTAAAGTTAACAAACATTGCATAAAAGAGGACTTGCATGTGTACTTCCTTAGTATGTTTGAGTTTATTATTGACATCCCTTAGACCTATTTTGGTTTTGCTAATCTGACTTGAGTTATATTGAGAGTTATGTTTGAAAGCATGTCTTTCTCTTGTATTTGAATGTTTGGAAAGTGAAAGTCCTATATTTACATATCTTATTGAGTGATTCCATTTCACTACTAAACATTTTCGTGAACTTGATTTGTAACCCTTTTTTTGATGTTAGATTTTATATCTTGTGAAGTTAGATCTTATTTTACAATGATATTCTCTAGGGTAACATCATGTATAATCATATATAGAGTCACTTTTGTTCTTGCATCTCTTTATCATACATATGATGTTTACACAAGTTATTTCATTTCATGATGTTCATGCATTTACATGTTTTTCTTGCATATGATATTATGGTTAACTAATACAAGGTTTGTAGATATTTCAAGAAAATAATTGTACTTTCATGTGATTCCTTATTCATCTTTTAGATAGCATTAGAAATTTTCTTAATGATACTCCTAATCAAATGCCTAATCCCATGTCATCTACTCATGACCAATCCCACCATACCTCTACCATCTTCTAAGACCTTTAAAGTATGGTTTATGACCTTAAGATTAGATAATTTTTAGACGTGACATCATCTCCACCATCTCCAACAAATACCCCTTACTCTCCTAGACACAAAACTCCTCGTTCCATTCCCCCTTACACTACATATGCTCATAAACCTCAAGACGTATCATTTTTATCCATCTACCCTTCAAACTACCAATAGCTTGGTTATAAAATTTTGCACTAGACAGGGTTATAAGGGTTTAAGACTTGTTATTAATGAACATGGTATTAAGGTTCATGTTTGCCATCCGAAGCAACAACATAAGTAGGAAATTGTCTATGTGCCCCCTCAAATTGTTTCTCCTGCCTTCCCTTTTCCACGAACTCCTCTTCATAATCTCCTTCTAACTTCATCTTTCCCTACTCATAATACTTGGGAAGCTTAGGAATTGAGATTTTATCACTACCTTTTTCTTGCACCTAAACTACAATTTCAACCTTGTGAATAGAATTCTATTAATAAAGTTTCACATTCATTTTTCTACAATAATAAACATTTACTTTTTTGTAATGCTAAATTTTCTTTGTATGTTCATGATAAAGTTTAAAATAGTAAGATTTCTTCCACACAAGATATTTTATTTCTTCTTCATACATTTACTTGGCATTTCTAATCCATATTGGGGTAATTCTTTGTTATTCTATGGAATGTGTATAAGGAGTGGCACAATAGGCCCTTCTCCTCATTCCTTTTAACTAAGGAAAAAAATTTCATCTTTTATTGGGATCTATTTTTCTCTTTGTTGTATGTTTCTCTATACCTTAATATCATTTCCAAGAATTGTATATTTGTTATCTAGGAGAAAAGCTTTAGGGTGCTTAATATGTTATCCCTCACTTTCTTTCTCCTTTTATGGATTTATATTCCTAACGGATGTGTACTCTCTACAATGTACTTCTGTTACATTAGTTTGGAGATCTGTCCTACAGGGATTATCTCTTCTCCTTCGAGGATTTTTTATCTCTATGAAGTTCATCTTGTGATAAGTAAGTAGTTATAACATGATATTCTTTTATCTTCTTCTTTCATTTCTCAATAGGTTTTCATTGTTCTATGATACATTCTTATTTATGGGTAGGTAATGTTTTGTTTCATAAAAAAATGATTCATGTGGCCTAACAATCATCTCCACGCCTTGGAATTGATTATTTTGTCATTTATTAATCATCTATAATTTACCTCATATGTGATATGTTTTCTAACACATATCACTTGTTTATAATTTCATATTCTCTAGTGTATATTTCCTTATATCTATGGTGTTGTATTATTCTATGATACATCTTGTTTACTGTAGGGTGCTTTGTTTTGTACAAGGCTAGATTATGGTCATTACTCACACTCTTCTTTACATCCTACAAGATAATGTTTATCACTTTATAATCCACCATGGTAATCTTATTTCTATTGATAATTTATAGTTTCTTGCCTCTATACTTGGGGGGTAAGTTTGTGTGTATATTCATTCTCTCTTTGTCTAAGGATCAACTTTTCCTTAGTACATTGGCATTTATTTATCATGTGACATTATTTTCATATAAGGAATTGTTGTCTTGATCAGGAATCTCTCTTATAATATGTGTGCCTCCTTGATAATCACCTCTTATTTATTTGAAAAACTATGTTCATTATAAACATTTTCCCTTACTATGTGTTTTAAAGTTTTTCATCCTTCATCCAAGGATATCTATTTTTACCTGGACATAGGGGGCTAAATGGGTGCATTCTTGTCCTTCTCCCTCTCCTTCATCTTGAAGTTATTATCTTTGTTTAGACACTCCTCTTGAAGGTAGATGTCTTTCTAAAAATATATCTTCCTCTAAAGGGTCTCCTCTTATAAGTGACATATCCTCTCATAATTATCTATTTCCTTATCTTAAAAGAGTCAATGCTCTTCTCTCAGTTTGTGGCATATATTATTGCTTTAAGGATACCTCCTTACTTCTAGAAGTATTTATCCTTAATTCTCTTTCTTATGATTTCTATAAATGCATAGTCATCGTAAGGAGTGGGGAATACATACACCCTCTTTGTACTATATTTTACTTTTTTGGGACTTTTACTTTTACATTGCAACATTCCACTCCCTGATGGGTATAATTGAAACTTCTCCCTCCCACAAAAATACATTTACACACACGTACACATATATCTTTATGGATAACAGACCCTTGTCCATCCACAAAGAGCACACACATATATACACATAGTGGTGAAACCTAGGAATTGATCCATGGGTATACCCACACATGCATGCAAAAGTTGTTAACAGATGCACAAGATTGACTACCGGGTACACAAACTTGTTAGACCATTTGATCTTGCCATTTTTTTTTGATTCACATTAAGGCACACAAACCTTATTAGGAAAGTTAATCTATCTTTCTCTCTCATGCTAATATGACATAATCATGAGGGATATCATCATTTATGATGCTCTTGTCTTTCCTATGTAATGTTATATGTTTTTTTAATAGCCTTCCAAACATGATATTAGTGGGTGAGACACTTCTTGAGCCAAGGTCCCTTTCACTAGTTGATTTGGGTTTTAGTACTAACCACTTTTTGAGTTGTTTGATCTTGTTGTTGTTTTTCTTTTTCCTTTGTTTCTTTTTACTTTACTTTCATGTTCTTGTACATGGAAATGGATTTAGGATCCTAGGTTTGTGGGATTACTTCCTTGAGCATGGTGATGTTCTATCTCCCTATGATTTGTTTCTTCATCTCTTCTTCTTCTTCTTCCTTTATCAAGAGTACTCTCGCTAAAATGGGAGCTAAATGTATTGTCTTAAAATGAAAGCACTTCATTTTGAGACCTTTTAGCCTTCTTAGTATGGTTTTGGTCTCTCTTTATTCTTTTCATATTGCTCCATTTTTTAGATCATATCCCATTTCTATGCATGGCCCTCTAGGTGTTATTTTATCACCTTTCTAGCCATATCTTTTGACATTTTCATTATTTCTCGAATCTTTCTACACTTTTCCAAAGACCTCTGGGTTTCCTTTTCTTGGGAAACCCTTAGGTATAGGTCAAATTGTTCAACCTATATTACTATAGGCTGACCTAGTTGACCTATACCAGTATAGGTCAATCAACTTGACCTATACCTAGAACAATTTAGGTCCCAGGGCCAAAAGTGTCTTTGGTATTTAAATTGTTTTATTTTGCTCCTCTGTTGACCTACCTTGTTTTCATCCCAAAAAAAATTATATAAGGAGGCTTGGGATTTTAATTTTCATCAATCCACAAAAATGATCAAGCATATACACATAAATGAGACATCAAGAAAGCATATTCAAGCATCTACATCAATATTTCTTTAGATTTAGCATTTCCTTCGTGCATTAAACTTCTTCCTTCAAGGTGGTAGTGGATTTTGGCTTCTAAGGAGGAGATATTCCATTAGTTAATTCAAGTTCTTCTAATTATTCATCAAGGCATGTCACAAATATTTTCATGCATGAGGCATTGACTTTCATGGTTTCCTTTTTGTCTCTTTCAGTCAAGGATATTACATTTTCCTTAAATTCATATACAAAGGTAATTGTATTTCTCATTGTTAAATTCAAGTCTACTACTTGTTATAATGTCCATTATCATTATCTATAAAATTCAAGGTTGACTCCTCAATCTAGGGCTAAGGCAAAACCTCATCAAAACAATTAAACCAAATTTTCTTGTGTGTAGGAACATGTTATCAGAATTGTGAATTTGGATTTGGAAACTATTAGTTAAGGGCTCTAGGGACATGTCCATCATCATGTGAACCTACCAATAGATGTCACCCAAAGTGACCTATACCTAAAGATCTAAGACTTTTATGGTTTTCTGGGTTTTCTATTTTGATCATAGATCCATTGTTAGATTTTTTTTACTAGTTGTAGCTTTATGGGCATTTTTTTGACATTTAGGTTCATGAATCTTTGTTTGAAAATGGTTTTAATGCAAGTTCATTGTGAGTTTTTTGGGGGAGGTTTCACAAATGACCCCCTAAGAAAAAGTGAACCTTACCATTAGATCCAAGAGGCACGATAACTAAAGATTTGCATAAACTTAGATTCATATGGGAAAAGTTAGATAAAATGTCAAATAATTTTCCTCCTACCCACTACATAGTTGTCAAAACACATAAAGTATATTCAAATTAAAATATTAAAAAATTACATTAACAAAGATTTCCTAGTTGATATTTTTTATTGAAGTCTAAAAACTTAAAAACCATAAATTAATTATGTCCTAATGGGGGGTGGGAGGAGAGGGGGTGGAGAAGATGGGTACAAGGGGTAGCACAAGGTACTTCTAGAAGTGGGTTTTCTATTGGTCCAATGATGACTACACTTTTAGGTTATTTTTCAAAAATAATAACTTAATATTTTATTTTATTTTTCCTATCAAACATTTAAAAATTGAATACTAAAAAACATTTCATCTATTTGTATTTGAATAGAGGTTAGGTATATCCTAGCCACCCATTATATTTTTAAAATTATAAATTTAAATTTAAACTAGCTTGGGTGGATTGATGTAACTAAATTGCTTCAAGCCATTTTCTTCACCAAGGAATCACCTAGGCTTCTCTTCTAGCCTACTATGGTTCTCCTTTGTTACCCTAACCTCAAGAGGATTTCTATCTTATCCCACACACTTCACTATTCAGCTACACCAATGTTTCCACAACTTGCATCCGTGCTAGAGTTTTCAACTTGTCCTCCAAACTCTTAATTTCAATAAACTTGTTCATTTGACCTTCTACAAGGAGTGGGACTCAACTTGAGTAATTTTGGACTTCCAACATACTCCTGGTCTCAAAATCCATAGGTTTCTCTATTGATTCCTTCAAACTTGACAAGACTGCCTCAATTCGGCCTAGTTGAAGTAGGCCTCCAAACTTGGTTTTTGGACTATAACTCTAAATTTCCCTTATCATGGTGGAAAACTAATTACTAATATGAACACCCTTTTGTAATTACTTTAAAATTTTGCAACTCTCTGGTTCTCAACTTGTCTGTATATCACTTTGCTATATTTATGCCTACGAGTAAGGGTTTCAACCATTTCATATCAACACCTACTAGGGTCTGATGAAACACTTAGAAAATATTGCCTTGGAAACTTCTTCTCTCACACATAAATTCCTAATACATCCCTCCTCCTTCTACAACTCTTAGATTGAACTTTCTAACACATTCAATCTATCAAAAACAACTTGCAAGAAGTGCAATCGCCTAGCCATGCATCAAGAGCTTGCCTAGGGCATCACTTGAATAATAGAAAGCAAGCTTGTCCAGAATTCTCCTTTGCTATGTACACTATACAAGGAATCCACTTCCACATCACTCAAGGCCATGATGGTTCCACAGTGAGGGTTCATGGGGGAGCCACATTTCACAAAACTATCAGAACAGGAACAACAAACTGACTACATACAAATAATTTTTAAACTATGAAAAAAATAAATCCTATAAAATTTAAATATAGACAAAAATGTACATAAATAACATAAAATACAAGGTTCCAACACAAACAAAGATCCTTTAGTGCATTAAAGAATTTGTGCAATTAAAAATACAAAAACTGTCAATTTTGGAACAAGTTCGTGGCTTTCAATTTTCAGAATCCACTTATTATAGAATCCAACCCTTATAATGGGTCTCCTTTGTGGTATTATAGGTTTTCTCAAATATTTTAGATAGTTATCATAACCATCAACCCTCTTTTCAAAATATTGTCATGCAACTTTTCAAAGTTGCTGACAATATTTTGCATTTTCTAGCAAGTTTGACATTTATCACTTGGAAACTTCCAAATTGGTCTACTATGATCTCTTTATGATGTCTAAGAATTATTTAGCCTTTAGAGCATCAAATCACATGATTTGGATCACTTTGACCTACTTGACAACTTTTGCAACAAATTGACATATTTCCCAACATTGTACCAAATGACAACATATGACCTCCAACCTATGCAAAAAGATGTAAATACATCATATAAGACATGGTAAGGTCAAATCCAACCTTTCTCCAAACTTCTAGAGTATAATACCCATAACCCTAATCTTACTTCCTAAAAATCTAAACACAGGGTAAGCAAAAATATCTAGAAAGGATTGAGCCTAATCAAATCCATCTAGGAGAAAAATCACATGACCTTCTAAGGTCCAAACACATCCAAGTAACTTGGCTAAAGTTAGTACAAGCCAAAAAAAAAAAATGTGGAACTAGGACTAGGAGTTAGCCTAGGTGCTCTTGCATCATACTCCCTTGAACATAAAGAATTCAATCCATCCTTAGATTGAGCATACTGGAGTCTATGCCCAACTTCTTGAAGTTACTTCCTTTATCCAAGCAGCCTCTACATCATATTTACCATGCCACTCTACAAGATGTTCCCAATAAGTCTTTGTCCTAGTTTTTTGGAAACCCTTGAGTCAAGTACCTTTTCAACTATCTTAGGTGGTGTAGGAGTTAAGTTCACGTTTGCTACATCTTGAATGACATCCTTAAATCTCTGATTAACATCTAGAGGAGGTCCTTTGTATTTAACTAGATTCACAACATTGAAAATGGGTGATAACTCAATACCTTCAGGAAGCTCCACCTTGTATGCATTGTTACCATAATTGGCTAGTATTGTGTAAGGTCTTAACGTTCTCATTTGAAGCTTATGAGGGAATCCTTTTTACAATTGTGCTTTTTGTACATGAACCATCACAAGATCCCCAACTTTGAATTGTACATCTCTTTTACTATCATCTATCTTATACTTGAGTTTCATAGCATTTTTAGTTAGGGTCTTCCTCATTTTTTTATGGACTTCCCTCATGGAGTGGGAAAAGTCCTTAGCATAACCATTTCCTTTTGCACAATCTCTCACCTCTCTTAGTTCATACACCCCTCTAGGATGCAACCCATAAACAATTTCAAATGGACTTTTACTAGTTGACTATATCATTGTATGCATATTCAAATTACCCAATGAGTTGATCCCAAACTTGTCCATATTCCTTTGTAAGACACCTTGGCAAGTTTCTTAGACTTCTATTTATGACCTTAGTTTGACCATCCATCTAAGGATAATAGGCAGATCCAAAGGATAGATTTATGCCTAGCTTTTGCCACAAAGTTTTCTAGAAATAGCTTATGAACTTTGTGTCCCTGTTTGAAACAATACTTAAAGGTAAGCCATGGATTCTTACCAACTCCTTGAAGAAAAAATGTGAAATTTGGCAAGCATCATGAACTCTTTTTCAAGGGATAAAATGTGTCATTTTACTGAATCTATCCACTACAACATAAATATTGTCAAATTCTTACTTGGTCCTTGGTAACCCCATCACAAAGTCTATACTTAAGCACTCCCATGGCTTGCTAGGAATTGGAAGGGGCTGATAAAGGCTTGCATTGGTAGATGTGCCTTTTTCATTTTTACACATTACACAACATTCAACATACTGTCTGATATCCCTATTCATTTTAGGCCAAAAGTAGAATCTAGTGACTAACTCTTGAGTCTTATTGACTCCAAAATGTCCACTATGTGCCCCATTGTATTTTTCTTGAATCACATTTTCCCTAATTGGTTCCCTAGGAACACATAGTTGACTCCCTTTAAATAACAAGTCATTTTGCAAAGTGTAATCATAAAATTTTCCATCGAAAATTATTCTCGTACTCCTTACATATCTTGTAAATGTTTGCAAAATCTTCATCATTAGTATATAGGTCCTTGAAAGCTGTCAATTCCAATGCTTTGCAACTGAACCTCTTGTACTATGAGGAGTCTTCTACTCAAGACATTAACTACCTTGTTATGCAATCCTTTCTTATGCTTGATGTTAAAAGTGTAAGTTTGTAGGTGTTTCACCCACTTCATATGTTTTCTATTGAGTTTATCTTGGGAGTTAAGGAAACTGAGGGCTTGATTATCTGAATATATCACAAACTCCTTTGGGAGCAAATAATGCCTCCACTTTCTTAAAGCTTGGACTAGAGCATATAACTCTAAGTCATAGGAAGAGTACTTCCTCTTTGCATCATTGAGCTTCTCACTATGAAAAGCCACTGGCCTCCCTTCTTGGCTTAGGATTGCCCCACTAGCCACATTGCTAGATCACACTCCACTATGAAGAGTTTGTCAAAACTAGGCAGAATGAGAATGGGATGGGTAGCTATCCTCTTCTTGAGTGTTTCAAACCCATTGATTTTTCAAGGAGTCCAATGGAACTTTTTATTCATTCTACCTTTGATAGTGTCTAACATAGGAGCACTAATAACACTAAAATGTTTGATAAAATTTCTTTAATATAGGGCTAAACCATGAAAATTCTCACCTTTGTTGCAACTTTGGGAGTAGGCCAGTTTAGGATGGCATCCACTTTACTTTGATCCATCTTGTGGTTCCCTTGAGACAAAACAAACCCAAGGTACACTAGCTCCTGCTTCATGAAATCACATCTCCGAATTTATCATTAGCTTTTCTTCATGTAAATTCTTGAAAACAACTTTCAAATGTTTAATATGTTCTTCTGTAGTTTTATTGAAAATTAATATGTCATCTAAATAGACAACAACAAACTTACCAATGTAGTCTTTTAATACCTCGTTCATAAGACTCATAAAAATTGAGGGATCATTTAATAATTCAAATGACATTACAAGCCATTCATAAAAACCTTCTATGGTCTTGAAGGTTATTTTCCACTCATCCCCTTCCCTTGTCCTGATTTGGTGATAGCCACTTTTAAGATCTATCTTGATAAAGTACTTTGCTTCCCCTAAATAATCCACTAGGTCTCAATTCTAGGTATTGGTAACCTATAACTAATAGTAATCCTATTAATGACTCTTGAATCAATGCAAAGTCTCCAAGGTCTAAGAGTTCTTGGATTTTCTTGGCAATTTCCTCATTTTATTGAGGGGTCATTTTATAGGAAACTTTGTTGGTAAGGGTGGCTTTTGGAATAAAGTCAATTTGATGGCTAACAGGTCTCTTGGGAGGTAGGGTAGCAGGTTGTCCATTACTAACAATTTCCTTGTACTCATCAAGCATTTCTTGCACTTCTTTAGGTAGCTCTATCTTCTTTTCTACCTTGTCAACAACTTCTTGTTTAGGTTTCAACACTAAGGAAAACCCTACTTATCCTTCCTCCAAGGTATTTAAGAACTCCTTTTCACCCACCGTAAGGAAATTAGGACTTGAAGATTTCACTTCTCCCTCATCTATTAATGATTGAATCTTGAATGTCACACCATCTTTCTTAAAGGAGTATGCATTTTTGGTTCCATCATGCATGGCTTGTTACCCAACTTTCATGGCCTTCCTAGTAGGAGGTGACATGCATCCATAGGTAGAATGTCACATAACAACTTGTCCTTATACTTTCCTATCATAAATTCCACCCATGCTTGTTCACTTACAAGAACATGTTGCCCCTTGTTTAGCCATGTAACTTTATAGGGATTACTATGTGGGATTCTTTTCATATTTAGTTTGCTAATTGTCTCCTTTGACACAATATTATCGGTGGAACCTGAGTCTATGATGACCTTAGCCACTTTTCCATCATTTTTCACTTCACCCTAAATAGTGCTCTCCTTTGGCTTGGTTCTTCTTATATGGGTTCTTTAGTCAATGTCCTCTTTATCATCAGGTTTTCCCCTTCTTCTGATTCTAAGTGAACTTCATATGGCTTGTTGTTTTTACTAAACTCTTCTTGTACATAACTAACCCTTTTTACACTCATGTGGGAAGTAGAACCTTTCTTAGGGCACCTATATGTAGGGTGACCCATCTGGTTGCAATGATAGCATTTCATAGTTGCAAATTAGGATCAACTACCTTGTTTATTGCTTCTTCTTCTTCCACTATTGTTAGAGCTTCTTCCCCTATTGAAACTCGCTCTATTTAAGTTCCCTTCTTGTTGTTTAGTCATCTTGGTTTCCCCTTGGGTCCTTGAATTTGAACCTCTACCACCATAACCTCTTTGATTCCTACCATCTCTGCCTATACCTCTACCTCTCAAGTTGGTCTATGATTTCTTCTTATTCTTCTCTTCCTCTTTTTGCGCCAATCAAAAACATTTATGAACTATGGTATGTGTCCATAGACTAATTTCTTCTTGTTTGTTCCACTTCAACCCACTTAGATGCCTAGCCACCTTAAGAGGCTCTTCTTCTTGGATCCCTGATCTCAAACACAACTTCTTGAACTCTTTAGTATAAGTTGCCACATCCATATCTTTTTGTTTCAAGCTTTGCCTTTTCTTGTGTAATTGAATTCCATAATCTTTAGGTAGGTATTGTTCCTTTACCTTAGCCACCATGGCTTTCCAATTCACAATCGGTTTCTTTCCCATCTTCTTCCTCTATTTTTGGAGGTACTTCCACCATGTTAGTGTTGATCCTCTTAGCCTAAATTTTTCTACCTTAACCTTTTGTGCTTCAATAACACCTTTACACTCAAAGTGGTTTTCCATCCCCTCAATCAATTCCATCACAAGTTTAGTGTCCATGTTTTCACTAAACAAAGGGATTCCTTATAGGGCTTCCCCACCCAATGCCTTGATAGATTTTAGGAATGGCTCCTTAGTCAATAGAGGGTCTAGTTTAGGAATGATGTCTTCCTCATCAACCTTTCCTTTACATCTATCACTAGTTTCTCCATCTTGATATTTCTTCTTAGTTGCCTCAACAACTTCCTCCAATTTTGTTTCCATATCATCTTGTGCTTCCTCTAAGAACCTATTCCTCTCCTTTTGCTCCTTCATCTCCTTAGCATTTCTACATTTGTCACCATCTTGGCTTTCCCTACCGACTCTTCAGTATATAAAGACATGCCACTAGCCCCAAATATTTGGTGGCTCTGCTAACAATATGATGTAATTGAATTACTTCAAGCCCTTCTCTTCACCAAGGACTCACTATTAAAATATATAGTCCACCAATATAACTGGGGGGGTGGTGAATCAATTATCCAACTAATATCACAATTAGCAACCTTATTAAACTTTAACCATATGATAAATACAATTAGAAAGCACAACAAGATATGCATACACAATAACACTAGATATGTTAACTAGGGAAACCCTTGATCAAAGGGAAAACCTTAGTGGGGATGGTACCCACAAGAAGATGTACTAATATAAATATTCCTTGTTAGAGGACATACCCTGTTGGGAGTTTGTGAATGCATTTAGTACATATGAGTTCCTATTAGGAGACTTTGAATCCCTGTTAGGAGATTCCAACCCTATCAGAAGTTGTGCCAACCCTGTTAGGAGTTGTGGAAGATAGTTGGACCCATTGCTCAAATAGCTTCAAAGGAAAGACCAATGAATTCACTGTCCAAATGATCTCTATATGATTCCTTACAAAATAATAGAAGTGAAATTTACTTCCTTCCTCTATCTCTATCCTATCAACTAGATCTCTCCTCCTTTTGATCTTGTAACCAAATCATAAATCTCACATCCAATAATACCTTGGATTGCTTACTCACATTCGTCAAATACTCTACTCCTTTTCACACTTGACACTTGATACAATCATCACACACACTAAAAACAAAGAAAACGTCTTTACTTTATACCATATCTCTAAAATAATTCCTTGAGTCAGCCTTGAGGCTTTCAAAATTAATTATAATAAGATAAATAATTAATTATAATTACAATAGCACTATCGGCTCATAGTCTTTACAAAACTTCATTTGTATGATACTAGGGCTTGCACACTTGCTGACATCACCAAGAAGCTATCCTCTGTCACTGCCTAACTACACTTCTTCTCATTACGTCTAAGATGAAAGATATTGAACAACCATCATGAACTACTTTCCTAATGCTCTATCTCTGAACTACTCTCTATAAATTAGGTACAACTTATGTACGTCTTCGACTTTGACTCTTCGCACTTGACCACGTCATCAGGACACTATGTAGAACATGTCCATAACTGTGCATCACTAGAAAATCAAAACATTGTCCATACCATTAAGATCTTTGTCTGATAATCAACCAGTCTTTACAAAAACCATGCTATGTTGACATTAATGAAAAACATAGTCATGAATGCAACATGTTAATACTCCCCAATGCTTAGGATACTGCCCCAAAGTAGTATCATTACCATTCATGCTAACACTCACCTAGGCTTCTCTTCTAGCCTACTAGGGTTCCCTTTTGTCACCCTAACCTCAAGAGGATTGCTATCTTATCCTCCACACTTCACTATTTAGCTACACTAATGTTTCCACAACTTGCATCCATCCTAGAGACATTTCAACTTGTCCTCCAAACTCTCAATTTCAACAAACTTGGTAATTTTACCTTCTACAAGGAGTGAGGGACTCAACTTGAGGGATTTTGGACTTCCACTATATTCCTGGTCTCAAAATCCATTGGTTTCTCTATCGATTCCTTCAAACTTGGCAAAACTACCCTAATTAGGTCTCCAAACTTAGTTTTTGGACTATAACTTCAAATTTCCCTTAATGAGGTGGAAAACTAATTGCCAGTATGAAAACCCTTTTGGAATTACTTCAATATTTTGCAAGTCTCTGGTTCTCAACTTTTTTGTGCATCACTTTTTTATATTTATGCCTACAAGTAAGGGTTTCAACCATTTCATATCTATACCTACTAGTATTTGATGAAATACTTATCAAATATTTCCTTAGAAATCCTCATGCGTCTCTTCTCCTTTTGAAGCTCTTAGATTGAACTTTCTAGTACATTCAATCTATCAAAAACAACTTGCAAGCACTGTGATCGCTTAGCCATGCATCGAAAGCTTGCCTAGGCATCACTTGAAAAATAGAAAACAAGCTTGTATATACTTCTCCTTTGTTATGTACATTTTACAAGGAATCCACTTCCACATCCCTCAAGGCCATGATGTTTCCATGGTGAGTGTTCATGGGGGAGCCATATTTCACAAAACTATCAAAATAGGAACAACATACAAACTATTTACAAATGATTTTTAAACTATGAACAAAATAACTCCTATAAAATTGAAATATAAAACAAAATGAATGAATATAACATTAAATGAAAGGATCCAACACAAACAAATATCCTTCAATCCATTAAAGCATTCATACAATTAAAAACACAAAAACTATCAATTATGGAACAACAATTTGTGGCTTTCAATTTTCAGAATCCATTTATTACAACATCCAACCCTTGGAATGGGTCTCCTTTGTGGTATTATATGTTTTATTTAAGGTTTTAGATGATTAAAATAATCATCAACTCCATTTTCACGACATGCAACAATCTTTTCAAAATATTGTCATGCAACTTCAAAGTTGTTGACAACATTTTGCATTTTCTAGCAAGTTTGACATTTATCACTTGGAAACTTCCAAATTGGTCTAATATGATCTCTTTATGATGTCTAAGCATGATTTAGCCTTTATAGCATCAACTCACATGATTTGGACTAGTTTGACCTACTTGACAACTTTTGCAAGAAATTGATATCTTTCTCAACATTGTACCAAATGACAATATATGACCTCCAACCTATGCAAAAAGATGTAACTACATCATAGAAGACATAGTAATCTCAAATCCAACCTTTCTCAAAACTTATAGAGTATAAGACCCATAACCCTAATCTTACTTCCTAAAAATCTAAACACAAGGCAAGCAAAAATATCTAGAAAGGATTGAGCCTAGTCAAATCCATCTACGAGAAAACTCACATGACCTTCTAAGGTCCAAAAATCCACACCCAATTGAATTAGCTAAGGTCAATACAAGCCAAAAACCAAAAATGTGGAATTAGGACTAGGAGTTAGCCTAGGTGCTCCTACACCATGGACTTTTAGAGTTTTGTCACCTACAACTTGCATTTAAAGCTTAAAAGGCTTACCTTTTTCTAAGGGAAATAACTTGTTACATTTTGACTTCTTATAGTCATTTGAGGTAGCTTTGAGAACTACATATTAGTGCAGTTTATTTTTAAAAAATTGTCATTTTGATAGTGAAATTCTTGTTGGAAGTCAAATATATCTTTTTTACTTTGAGAGGTCAGAACTTGTAAAAAAGTTAGATTTTGGACTTCAAATAGTCCATGAAAAAACTTGGTCAAATAATTATACAACAAAAAACTATTTGATGTTGTTTTGGTATGATATATTTAATGCTATTCTTATATAAGATTTTATGGGTTTTTGTGATTATGGTGATTTTATTTTATGTTAATTAAAACTTGGTGATTTTGTGCTTACATCATTATATAATTATTTGTGCATCGCATACTACACTCAAATATGGTGATCACTATTTGGTTCACATTTCTTTGTTGCATTGTTGGATCTATGACTTATTTAATGTCATAGGTGGCCTATACTTATAGGTTGTGCGCGCACACACACACACACACATGATGTGGATTATTTTGTACCCATATACCTTTTAGTACTAACATAGATATAAAGTACCAAATTTAGTCACTTAATTTGTTGGTTTATTTTTCACATTGATGAGGATAGATATATTTACCATGTAGAATCATTATGTGAGACCCATGTTATTAAATATGTGATGTAGGTAGCTGTGACACAATTGTAGTTTAGTCAAAGGGTACCCCAAATAAATAAAAATGTTGATAGCACCTGTTAACCCCAACTAATAATGTTGTTAATGTATGTGAAAGAGTCATATCATTTGTTATGTTGTCATTTATGTCAAGCCTATTTGGTTAGACATTATGCTAATTCAATAGAGTGCCATATCATTTGATTGATAAAGAGGATTTGAAGAAAGTATGATGATTTAAGTGTTGACGAGTATGGTGTTTTCAATGGGCACTTGAATGAGTTAGACTCAAATAGTATAATGTTGGTTTGATTGTTTTATATAATTTGATTAAGTGTTGAGATCATGTATAAGAAAGATAGTTTGGTCGGTGAATGAAGAACCATAGTACTAACTAAGCTACTACAGTTATCATTGAGCATCTGATGAATAAATGAAGAAAGTGTAGTGTCAACCGAGCAATTTTAGTATTAATTGAGTCTAGTGTTGACCGATCAAGATGTAATGTTAACTGATCATGAAAGAAGAACAATTAAAGAAAAGATTTAATCTAAGGCCGAAATCTAATGAAAATTTAGTTTGTTAGAGAAGTTTCAAAGATAAGGACGAAGTTAGTTATGGGATCAACAAATAGAGAAATTTAAAGAAGATCTAATGAAGGGGATTTAACAATTGAAAATGAAGCACAAAGTTCAAAGTGAATGTATATATCCCAAGTGTCTAGATTCAATGAACATGAATTTGGTAAAGATCTGAAGATTGTGATTAAGCGACAAAACCTAGAATATTTTAGAGGAGTGGAAAAAAATTTCTATTTAAAGGATGAACACAATGTTTATTGTTGTTGATCAAGCTAAAGAAGAAGTGATAAACAAAAGGCTAACTAAGAAGAACTACATTATGAAGATCAACCAAAGGTAGTGCTAAGTTGATGTGTGGAGTGAGTGAATCAGTTGAGAAGGGATTATGAATTGAAAGAGGAAAGAGATTGAGCAATACAAAGATCTGAACAAGCAAGGTAGTGCTAAAACCTAATAGATCATTTTATTGTTACTCTCTAATCATTGTAGAAAAAAGTATCTTAACCGATTGGACCTAATAGTCATTTGAAATCCTATATGGTGACATTCTATTGAATGCTTTGTAAGTCCTTTAGAGAAGGAAATTCTTTAGAAGTTTTAATAACTGAACAAGTTCTAGATGGTCTTTGGTGAAAATCCTCTAACAAGGTCACATTAACAATGTGTATGTAACCTTTAACAAGGTTGGCTCCTAATAGAGCTCAGTTTAGAAGAGTGAAAATTTTGGGTTGTTAGTTCCCACGTGGTTTTTCCCTTCACAGGGTTTCCACATTAAATACTTGTGTCAAATTGTGTAGATGCATATTATGTTGCAATTTTATTTTGTGTTTACCATTAATTGATGCAACTTAGTATAAGATGGAAGATAACTCTGATACATGATATATTAAGATGACAAGTTTAATGTAAAGTTTATATCAGTTTATAATATGATGTTAGATCTAGTTACCAAGATTATGATTTGAAAGATTAAAGTATTTGAGTTAGTGAAAATTATTTTTAAGGGTTGTGGGATAACTGATTTGTGCCCCCTCTTAGTTATCTAGCAACACCTTCTTTAATTTCCCATGGATTCTCTTTCTATTGGTGGGGCACATATTGTGTTTGTGGATATTTTCAAGGTAAGGGAAAGGAAAAGGCAGAGAGAAGGTCATCTAGTATAACACATGTCAAGAATTAATCTAAAAAAAAGGTAATATTTATATGTTCAAACTATCATCATGACATAAGGTGGTCAACTAGAGTTTCTACAAGTGTTCAATGAGATCGACTCTTGAGGATCAACGAGTCCAACATGGTATTAATATTTTTTATTTTAACTCTTATCATGAATCATGTGGCATGTTGTCAAGAATGATTAAAAATATCAAGGAATTCATTTTGGTTGGTAGGTTTTCTATTCAATTGGAGGAGGGGGGGTTTATTGTTTAAGAGTTCTAAAAATTTAGGAAAAATGGATTATTTCATGTTTAGTATTATATTAAGATACCATGGGTGAGACTTTAATTTCTATAAAAGTTTATGCTATTTTAAAATGTAATTATGCTCTATTTTGAATCTTTTGGTTTTAATTGATAATCAATGTGTTTGAATTCTATGTCAAGTAAGTAGTAGTTGTATTTAACTTAAAACTAACAGTTTTGGTTTCAAGGATTTCTTAGATTGGATCATGTTCCATACTTTTTCAGTTAAAGATAGTTAAGTTCTTTGGAATATGTGATGGTTGTGATAATACTGAAAATGGATAGATGAACAAGGAGCTATAGTGAATGTATGAATAATGAACACACCTACAAAATGATAGATATGTTATAATTTATGTCTAATTTTTTAAAATCTCATTTACATTTCAACAATGAAGGGATTGTGACACATTATACCTAATAGTAAGACTACAATTATGTTTAGATTTGTGCTATTGGATCTATTTTTAATCAAAGTAATACTAGGTTCAACTAAAAGAATTTTGGTGTATCACCTTAGCTATAGTTTGAATTCAATATTTTTCCTCTTTTTCCAAATCTTTGTTCTTGAAGAGTCGACTTCTCAATTCAATAGGTTATTCATTCGCTAGAATTCAGGTCCCATAACTATTAAACTTCTCATAAGGCCTATCTCTAAGCTACAAAAATATGATCAATAGTTCCTTTTTATAGCATGTGGTAGGACATGAGTATTTTAATTAAAAGTATGCACACAATCCATAAGCCAATCACTAGATTGTTTGGGATTACTAATCCTCCTTTGGTGATAGTAACCAACCTATAAGCACAATCTATGAATCAAGTGCACCAAAAATAACACCCTTTGCACCTATGACACAATGAAATTTAAGATAGTGGAAGTTTACTTGCTATGCCAATTATTGGTGTGAATTGGGATAAAATTATCTTTGGTTCTCTGAAATATTTTCCTTAATTTACTTGAGAGGATGAAAAAACATTTTTTGATCATATAAAAAATATGTAAAATGCTTGTACCACACATCTCATTAGATAAAAAAAATGTAGCCCTAAGGCTTTTAGCTACTTCTTTTAAAGAAATTTCCTTGCGATTGTACAAAACCTTGCCACCAAATACTGTTGCTAGATGGGATGACCTCAATAATCTTTGTACAACAATTTTTCAAGAAGGGTGACCACTCACCCATGATTCAACAATCAATTACTATTAGATGCTCCCCTAAGAGGTAATTGTAGATTTTAATATCAATTTTCATAAGACTTGGCGTAAGATTCTCCCTCATGCCCATCTTCTAGCTTATGTGACTTTTATTTTCTATTTGGATGAATTAAACTCTAATATAACCCTATATATACAAATTTTGGGAGGGAATATCACGCCACCCGCTATGAATTGTCCGTAAGAGCTTAAAATAATTTGATAAATGTTGAAAACCTGCCGTTAGACCATTAGTGCTAGTATTTGCCTATATTTCATATAATCACTAGAGTAGACCCAAAGTGAACCCTCAATGCACTTATCCATACCTCCCCAATATGTGTGTGTGTGTGTGTGTGTGTGTGTGTGTGTGTGTGTGTGTGTCCACATACTTAAGAACCTCATCCTATTCCCCCTTACCTATTAATATAACTAAGATATATGAAGAATCTATTGAGGACATTCTCAAATGTAATAACTATCATCAAGAGGGGAAAAAAAATACTATGCCTAAATGACCTAGTTATCAAAATCACTAGAATTGGAGGCCACCATATTAGTCCAATTAGTACCAAACATGGGATAAAAATAATGGCCAAGGGAAATCTTCTTAACAATTGATGCTTGTCCCTACCTTGATGTAATTCATTCCTTACAACCCTAACCAAGAGTTGGTAGCCACTTAGGATAACTTTTATGAAGTTGTGAATACATGGCATTTTACTTAAAATAATGCTCATATGCCTTGAAACTATCTGAGAGGAAACCTACAAAGAAAGGTTGTAGAATAGAGAATCCAAGAGATGCCACCATATATTGAGGTATATAATTACTCATCCTTAAGGATGGAAAATTTCTTGATGACAATGTATATGTAGGGTATGTCTCTAGAATAAGAGTTAAAATTTGCTTTTGAATGTGTTTTTTCTCTTGGATGGTCGACAATGACAACATTATTTTCCCCAGTCAAGCATCACTCTCCAAGATGTTATAGTGCAATTAGAATATAATACATACTCAAAAAGGAGGTTTATAGGTTAGGTGATTCTTACAATTCTACAACATGAAATAACTCAAATGTAGCTTCCAAGGTTTGTAGTAAACAAAACCATTATTGTAGAGATTCTCGTGCAACCAATCCAAATATTGTGGGATTTCAACCTGCATAAATCAAAAGATTTGGAGGCTTTTTTTTTGAGATAACTATGAACACCATTGAATAGTTGAAAATATCTTACATGAATATATCCATATGAAATATACTTATCATTCCATAACAAAATAAAATTTTGAAATAAGTTATGGAGGGATGAGATAAATAAGCAAGAGTTAAAGCCACGGATGAACAAGCACAAGCCAAAGGAAACAATTTCATGTCATTGGACATATGGGGCCTCATAGTCCAACAACCAAAAATATAATTTAATTTAAGTGACAACATGCAAGGAGGAGAGGTTAGTAAGGAAAAACCAATGCTCTTATTTATAATTCTAATTGTAGGGGATAAATTGTTGCATAATTCAATGATTGATTCTAGTGTAAGTAGTCTTATTGGGGTCCAAGAAAATAGTGAAGGTCCTCAAAGTAGAATTTGAGCCTTCTAATGGGGAATCATGCACTTAGATGGTAAAAGGATTTTTTTAATATAAGTGATAAAGGATATTGACTTAACTTTGTTTCCTTTCCTAAACATTATGACCCCACGAGAAATCATAATCATTAACATTTCTCTTGTATTTGGTATTTTATCGTCATAAGAGTTTACTTCCAAAATAGGAGGATGCATGTCCATTGAATGGTCCCCCTTAATTTTAAGAGCCAACCATGGATCCAAAGTCAAGATATTATTAGAGCATATGCATATTGCCCATGTGGGAGATGTAGCTCTATTGAATTTTTGAACCCACTCATACTTATATCTCTAAAGATGATATTTATTATACTAGGATGCCAAACGAAAAATAGGTGTTAGGTGAAAGGATTGAAGAATAAAAGGTATTTCTTTTAATCATTTTATAGAGAATGAAACTTTTAGGGATTGCCCAGTTACTAGTCTAGGAATCTATATGATATGTGATGATGATTATCCTAATATAAAAGGCAATTAAGGAAAAAGAGATACAAAAAAGAACATTAGTCACTAAGCCTTATAATTGTAGATAATGTGCTTCAACAAAGAAAAATGTTTAACTAGTTAGGAGATGTTATTTACTTGACTTATCCTTTATAAGAAGAGGTAAAAAAATTCTTTAATTTTTAGTCCAATTCTACAAACAACGAAGCAAAATATGAAGGATTGATCCACATAATGGATCTAGTGAATAGATGGGTATCAAGAAACTCAAATTATTTGGATATTATAAGCTAGTTGTGATATACATATACAATTATTTGGTTGCTAAGAAGTTGTTTGAAACTACAATTGAAACAATTATTATGTTGTCATTGATGTTAAACCTATTGGTGAGACAATTGATTGATGCAAAGAATTTGAGAATCTGCTCATAACAAAAGAACCTATAGGAAAGGTTGAGTTATGAAGAGGAAGCTACGATTGAACACTTGATTAGTTAGAATTTTACAAGATGTATTGATTGTCTAAATCATTTTGCAAGAGGAGAAGACACTAATGTACAAGACTTGAAAGTGTGAGCGAAGATAGATCAAATGTATTGGCTTGACCGAGTAACAAAGTAGAAGACTAAAGAATTTTTATGCGCATTCTAAGTGATTCTAGTGTCAACTGAGCCATATTAAGTGCCAAGAAAATTTTTTGTTGACTGAGCATCAGTATTGACCAAGTGATAGTGTATGTGTTAAGCAAGAAGTTTTGTAGTGACTGAGTAATTCAGTGATGGCCGAGTGTTAGAACATAGTGTTGGTTGAGGAATAGCCTTTTATCTATTTGTGAGGAATGATAATTTTAATCCAACTAAGTTGATTTCTTTGGATATGGAATTTGTGTTAAAGATAAGGATAGACGAGCTGGATCATTTAATTCAAGGAGAGGTTTAGGTAAATGATCTAAGAGATGGATTCCAAGAGATGTTTTTAGAAAAGAAGAGATAAACAAAATAATGATCAGATTCATTATATTTGATGTATCAAACCATAAATCCTAAGATCTATGGTGTTTCTTAAGTAGAAAAAGATCAATTTAAGCAGAAAAGATCAAAATGACCTAATTAAGGAGGTGTAGAGGCAAACTTTATATGTGTGTATATGTGAGTATATGAAGAGAGGCTATGTGCATGAAGTTATAGAGAGTTGGAGTTGTTATTGATGTTGTAGACCGATGAATCTAAATAGAAGGCTTAATTGAGTTGGGAAGAAGTGAAGGGTGATTTCTTGAAGGGTTGCCAAGAGAATATGAGATTGAGATGACAATGGAGGTCAGATAGTGAATTAGTACATGGGAGTTGAACAAAGATTTGTACATGCAAAGTGAGTTGTACTTAAGAGATCAAATTTTTTGTTACTTTCTAACCATTGTAAGTAGTATTTGAAATGAATTCTATCAGGTTTTCCATAATCCATTTTTGACATACATAATCTATTTATGGATTTGATTGTGTATATAATTTTTAGCATTGATGTTTTAGATCACACTTTGTGATCTATAAATAGGATGAGAGAATGCAAGAATAGAATGGTAAAATGTGCAGACTAAGCCTCACTCATAAAGAATAAAAGAGGGATGAGGTAAGAATGGTATTTGAAATCCTTTAATCAAGGTTGACCTAATAGTCATAAAGACCTAATAGTCTATGTAAATCTTTTAACCAGGTGACATTATAATGTAATGTTCTAAAGTCCTCTAACAAGGTCACTCCTAACAGGGTGATTTAATCCTTCAACAAGGTCAGATTTAATAATGTGTATTGTAGCCTTTAATAGGTTTGGCTCCTAACAAGGCTCACTTCAAAAGAGTGAAAATTGGTGCATGTTGCTGGTGATTTTTCCCAAATTGGGTTTCCATGTTAAATCCCAGTGTCAAACTTGTGTGGATGCGATTATGATGTTTTACTGATTAATGTTTACATTTTGCAAATCTGTTATTTTAGAATAGTGAAAAACTAGCTAATGTTACTAAAAGTTTATAGTAGAGACCGAGCAATGGAATGATAAGACCTAAAGTTGTTTAAGTATTTGTTTTTTCATTTGTACATCTAGACCTTGGATAACTGATTCACCCCCCTCTTAGTTATTCTAAATATTCAAACAATTAATATCAGAGTGTTGGTGCTTGTAGAGAGAAATTTGAAGGTACTCAAAGCTAAAGATCATGGAATACAAAAGAGAGGTACCAAAGTTGAACAAGGAAAACTTTCCTGCATGGAAAAAGTTGATACTGCTACATATAGCTAGTATTGATGATGTTGCATTGGATTTTTCTGGATAATGCATATGTCAACATAACAACAGTCCCTCTGACTGCTCAACAACTGAAAGCAAAGTAAGAACATAATCAGTCAATGTTGGAGATTGTTTCAACCCTAATTTATATTGAGTTTGATGACATAAAATAGTTTAAGAATTCAAAGGAAATGTGGGATAAATTTAAGACCATATATGGAGGAGATGATAATGTCTTAAGAGCCAAATCAAAAAGTTCAAGAGGTAAGTTCAATGAAATGAGAATGACATAAGGTGAGAACATAGTATAACATTGCACAAGAATCAAAGAGCTTGTTAATGCTATGAGGAGCTTAAGTAAAGATTGAAGATGAAACAATAATCAATAAGGTATTGAGAACTCTACTTCCTATTAATGTTGTTAGATTTTTTGCAATATAAGAATTGAGATGTACTCTAGGTAATGACCTAACTTTGGAAGGTGTAATTAGTAGGCTTACTGCTTTTGAGATGTCTAATTTTGATAATTACACTTTTTCTACTGTTGAATCTACTTTTAAATCACAACTGACTCTTAGTAAGAAAGGAAAAGGAAAACATGTGAAAAGTGAGAGTGATGCTTATGATGATGAACTTGATGAACTTGAAGCACTAATAGCTAGGAGATCTAGAAGAGGAAAAGGAAAATACAAAGGTAAACTTCCCATAATCTATTTTTCATGAAACAAGGTTGTTCATATTGTTGCTAGGTGTCTTTATAGAGAAGACAAGGATAAAAGGAAGCAAAGCAAGTACACAGGAAGAAGAGATGACTGAGACTTCAAGAAGAATAGGGACTACAAGGAAAAAGGTAAGAAATATTGCTATATTTTTGAAGAAGAAACTGATATTGAATATGAAAGTAATGATGAAGAGGTGGTCTATATTGCTATGAAATTGATTTTGATGAAGATGAGTAAATTACTTTAATTTATTATGTGAAGAAAAGTGATTGATGAATAATTGATAGTGATTTCTCAAATCACACTACTGGTGATATAATTAAATTTGAGGACATTTGACCATACAAAGGTAGATGTATTAAATTTGGTAATTATGTTCCATGTCTTGTGAAAGGAAAGAGTCAATTCAACTAACTGGTAAGATCAAAAGTGATGATGGTTATTGGGTTGATGAACTTAACTATAATCTATTGAGTGTTTCATAGTTAAACAAATTAGGGTACAAAGTTGAATTCCGTCAACAAAGCCAAAATATTTGATGTTGATGGTAAATTAATTGGAAGTGATGATTAAACAAGAGGTAACTTGTTCTATGTAGATTTATTTGATGAGACATGTTTGTTTGCACAACATGAAGATATTTGGTTATGACACAAAAGGTTATGTCATGCAAATTTTAACAATTTGGTTAGCATTAGTAAAATGAAAATAGTAAGAGGTTTTCCAAAATTAAAGAAACTTGACAATGCTATGTGTAAACAATGTCAATTGGGAAAACTGACAAAGTCTAGTTTTGAGAGAAAAAATATTCATCTGATGAAACTTTGGAATTGGTTCATACTGACTTATGTGGACCTATTGGTGTTCAAAGATATTGTGGATACAAATAATCCATGCTATTTATTGATGACTACTCTAGAATGATGATTGTGATGTTTCTTAGAGAAAAAACCGATGCTTTTCAATTGTTTAAACGATATTTGGCTAGAGTTGAAAAAGAGACATGGAAAAGTTTGAAGTGTTTGAGATCTAATAGAGGTGGTGAATTTATTTCTAATGAGTTCAACATATTCTGCAATGAAAGAGGAGTCAAAAGTCATATGTCTGCACCAAGGACCCCTCCTCATAATGAAATTTCTAAAAGAGGAAATAGATCAATAATGGATTGTGCTAGAACATTGATGATGGAGAAGAATTTGTCATAGAAATATTGGAGAAAAGTTGTAAGTAAAATTGTTTATAGTTTGAACAAAGTGTAAGTCAAGAAAGGTGCAAATGCTACACCTTTTGAATTATGGTATGAATATGCACCTAATGTGAAATATTTCAAAGTTTTTGGAAGAAAATGTTACATACTTAAAGACAATAGGAATGGAAAAATTGATGCTAAAAGTGATGAAGGTATATTCTTAGGATATTCCACTAAGAGGAAAGCTTACAAGTGTTTGAACTCTAAAACTAAAAAAGTTGTGGAAAGTGCAAATATGAAAGTTGATGAATATATAGAGAAAAATGAATTTGAATGTAAGACATAACCTGAACACTATAGTTTATTAATATAAGTGAATGATAGTGCTCCATGCACTCCACCTCTGAATATGAAAGCAAATTTGTAAATCCTCAATAGATCGGGAATGCTAAGTTGCAACAACCAATTTCTGAGTAGTAGACTGTGGGTGTCGAGCAATAGATAAATGATGTTGAGTCATAGACAGATGAAGCTAAACATTAGAAAGGAAATGTCGAGTGTGCAAAACATGAACCGAAACCTAACCAAGAGAGAGACAATGAGCTTGAAATTATTTTTAAAGATGACTCTGTTGAAGAACAAAGAAGAAAAGAGAATGTGCTAGCAAAATATGTAAGAATACATCATGCACCTAAAAAAATCATTGGAGATAAATAGTCTTGTGTTATGACAAGAACAATACTTAGAAGTGATACATGCTTATTTTGTGAGTTTGAGCCCAAATTTGTGAAAGATGATTTGGAGAATGAATATTGGGTACAAATAATGAATGAAGAAATTGAACAGATTGAAAATAATAAAACATGGTCTCTAGTACCCAAACCTAAAGAAAAAAAGAAGTTATTGGAACAAAGTGGGTATTCAGAAACAAGCTGAATGAGAAAGGTGAAGTAATAAGGAATAGGGCAAGACTGGTATGCAAAGGATATGCACAAGAGGAAGGTGTTGACTATGGGGAAACATTTACCCCTATAGCAAGATTAGAAGGAGTTAGAACATTGCTTGCATATTCTACTTATAATGGATTTAAGACATATCAAATGGATGTCAAATCTGCATTTCTAAATATAATACTTGAAGAAGAAGTATACATAGAGGATTTGTGGATCCCAGCAAGAAGAATATGGTATGTAAGTTGCACAAAGATTTATATGGATTGAAACAAGCCCCTAGAGTATGGTATGAATGATTGCATAATTATTTGGTCAGATTGGTTTTGCAAGAACAAATGATAACAACACTCTATATTTGAAGATTGGCAAGAACAATGAGGTGTTTTTATCTAAAATTTTTGTTGATGATATCATATTTGGAGGCAAGGAAGCATTATGAAAATCATTTACTGATGAAATGAAGAAGGAATTTGAAATGTCAATGTTTGGTAAGATCAAATACTTTTGTGTAAGAATTTGTCTTAGGGAAAAATCACCCAAGACCAAGAAGCTCAACAACTATCACAAAATAGACCAATAGAGTATGATCATAACAATATGAGAATGAATGACTAATTATCTTTGGATATCAGATTATTCAATAATAGATTATTGATTGAATGTGATGATCCAATGCCAGAATAGCAAGGAATACCATCAGTTTTCGGTATGGCAAAGGCCACCAAACTAAAATGGAATATATTGCACAAGGGTTGGGATTTGACCACCTAGTTCCTACAAAAAAAAAAATTCTCTGCAAGCCTGCAAGGCCTAAACATTTTTTGAAAATATAATATGAAAAAGACAATAAATGCAGAGAAAATTAAATGCAGATTTGAAACAAAATAAATGTGCAGATCTAATAGATCATACCAGATTTACAAATCAAGCCTTTGGGTGCTAGTTTACAAAAAAAAAATTGCCTCAATTTTGACTATTGCCCAATGTAGGCAAATTTATAGTCAAAATTCACTAAATTGATGCTCTAGATGCAATGGTAAGGTCTGCTTTGGTTCTACACACTCCCAATAGTTGCAGATACTTTGGATCTGAATCAAGGTGTCCTCAGAGAGGTGAAGCAAGAATGGTCTCCAATGGCTATGAAATGATGCCTCTATGGCTCTGATACCATGCAAGAATTTGGTATAGCTCTGATATCATGTAAGAATTTTCCTTAGAAAAAAATCACCCACGACCAAGAAGCTCAACAACTAGCACAAAATAGACCAATAGAGTATGATTAGAACATCAATACAACATCAATTGAATTTCATATTGTTATTCTAATCATACTCTATTGGTCTATTTTGTGCTAGTTATTGAGCTTCTTGGTCTTGGGTGATTTTTTCCTAAGGAAAATTCTTACATGGTATCAGAGTTATACCAAATTCTTACATTTTATTGATTTACAAGTATATCAAATGAAGAAAGGTATCTTCATTAATTAATCCATTTATATCAAGGAGATACTAAATTTTTTTGGAATGAAAGATTCCAAATTAGTGATTACACCTATGGTTATTGGACATAAATTATCTAAGAATGATGATTCTGTTGATGTGAACTAGACACAATATAGATCAATGACTGGTAAACTGTAGTATATTGTTTGTAGTAGACCAAATATTACATTAGTAGTTGGGATAGTTGTTAGATTTTCAGCAAGTACTAAGGAGAATCATATGATGGAGGTAAAAAGAATATTGAGATATCTGAAAGGAACATAAGACTATGGATTGTATTACGAAAAGAGTGATAGATTTGAACTAGAGGTATTCCTTGACTTTGATTGGGTAGCAAATATTGATGATAAGAAGAGCACAAGTGGTAGTGCATTCTTTCTAGGAAAAAGATTGATTTCACGGACAAGCAAGAAGCAGAACTGCATTTCCCAATCTACAGCTAAAGCTAAGTATGTGATAGTAATAGTAAATTGTTCAAACATCATATGGATCAAATAATTGTTGAAAGGTATGAAGGAAGAGTTTATTAATATAGTGGTTATCTATTGTGATAATGCAAATGCTATTAACACATCAAAGAATCCTATTATGCACACAAAGACAAAGCACATTGCTATCAAGTATCATTACTTAAGAGAACTAGTTCAAGACAAATAAGTGAAATTGGAATATGTGAATACTAAAGAACAAATAGATGACATATTCACTAAATTTTTACCTAAGGATGCTCAAGAATATCTTAGGGGTAATCTAGGGTTGATTCCCCAAGATAAAGCTACTTAAGAAAAAGTGAAGCATTTCATCAAATGTGTTGATCAAACTATTTTACACATTGATGCAGACAATTCTACTTTAGTAGTCATGTAGTGCTTGCCCCTAGTTCACATTTTTGCTAACATTGTCAAACTCTTTTAGAGTTGGTTTCATGTGGATGGTTAGCAACATTGTGTTGAGACTATTAGATATTGTGCTATGGATTCAATTAATACATGATGAGATTACTTGGAACTTTAAATTTCATGTATGTATGATGATTATTTACAATGTTTGCAGTTATTAATGATGATTAGTAAGATGATTTATCATATGTGTTTTCTTATGGATACTTACCCCATACTTGCATGTGTATGGTGTGCGTGTTTGCTTTGCGTGTTTGCTTTTGTATGGCGTGTTTGATGTGGTTAAGGAAGGGAGTCGTAGTCACTTGCTAGTCGGGATCTACACGATGCACCACTTCCTGCATTGCTTGTTTAGTTTAGTATATATTGTGTTTGTACATGCATGGTTTTTATGCAGGTTGCAGGTACCGGGTATCGACTTTCCTGAATTGCCAGGATGAGCGTACCCTATCACATTATCTCAATGATAAGAGAGGGGAGATAAATTCTCAAGTCCAAATCCCAACCCTTTAAGCCATTTGTCCTAATTGGAAAATTAGGACAAGTATCCGAGTTGAGTATGTATTTTGGCTATGATGGGTTTTCATATTTTTACATTGTGAGTCTTTGGAGTATTTTCTATTAATTAAGCCTAATTAAAAGATTTAATTAATGGTTTAATTTAATGAAAAATTAATATGATATTTTAATATTTATTTTATTTTATTAATTGAAAAATTAATTAAATAAAATAATTAAATTTGAAAATAAAAAGTTTAAAGTTTAAATTTGGAATGTGACAACATTTATTTTAACAATAATATATTTGGAGTTCTTTTTAAATAAATGACTAAATAATAATATTATTAAAGCTAATAAATATTTTAGCAAATTGAGTTTTGGAAAATGAAATTTAAAAGTGGAAAATATATTTAAATTATTAAAAGATTCTAGATTTCATGTGATTAAAATATAAATATATTAAGATTGAAAAGTGGAATTATTAAAGTTAGTACATGAGATTTAATAAATAAATGAATTAAATTGGAAAGAGTAAAGTAAATATTATATTAATTAATGTGCAATTATTTTAATATTTGCTCACTTAGGAGTTTGCAAATTCTCGGGAGTTGTCATGTAGACAACACAGGGGTTTGTACTCTAAGAATGCACTAGTTGTTTACACTTAGGAGTTAGCATTTTATTTGAGCACATGGTGTCTACAACCTTAAGACTTATCTAGAAGGTTGGAGAAGACCCATGCTTGGTTGTCATGCTTATCTTCTAGTTGTTTCTAGAGACACTCTAGATGCATCTTAGAGGCCTTTATATAGAGGCTCTCCTAGTGTGTTTGGACAAGCTTAATGGAAGCTTTAAAGCTTACATCTCTTCTAGTCACTTGGAGGATTCGGTTGGCTTGGATCTTGGAGGAATTGCGAATGATGGAGAAGGAAGGGATTTTCTATGGACTTCTGAGGCATGGAAAATTAGCATCAATGTCCAGGTGCACTCGTGATAATCACATATTCTCTTTGCACTATTTCTCTTCATGTCTTCATCGTGTGTATTATGTGTCTGAATACTCTTTGTGATTGAATCTACAATTTGAATTGGAACTTAGATGTTTTATTTGGTTGCAAAGAAAATAATAGAAAACCCTAACTCCAATTTAGAAAAGAATTTAGATTTGAGTCAGATTTGGGTTCAAATTATATTGGATTCAAAGATTGGATTAAACAAGAGTTTGTATGAAGGAAGTTCTAAGATTAATTTTATGATCAAACCTATTAGACAAATTAATAGGTAAATCTGAGGAACAGTTATTATGAGTAATTTAGAGACCATTATTTTTAAAAGGGAAATTCTTAATTTAAAGAATTAGAAGACCCTTTGGAACTAGTATATGTTCTCATTTTATGTATATTTATGATTGAAATATTGTAATACTTAAGTGTTGCATTTATATACATATACATATACATATACATATACATATACATATACATATACATATACATATACATATACATATACATATACATATACATATACATACACATGTATTATTTAAATATTGATCATTAATAAACGCGATTGAAATACGCGATAGAAAACTTTTAATAAAATTCGAATCGCATTTTGAAATGTCATAAAATATATAATAAATCAAAGAGAGGCGGGGAGGGACAAGTCCGTACCCCCACCCCCTCTCACGACATACGAGAGCTGGCAGCTCTGCTGCCGTAGACATTGCGACAGTAGTGCTGTCGCAGGTCTGCGTAAGCAGACTGCTTCGACACTGCCGCTATACATATAGCGGACAGACGTGACGCACGACCACGGGGTACAGTCAGTTGTGTCGATTTTTATGTGGTTAAGATATTAAGTTGTGTTATATAATATTATTTGTAATTCGATATTATTATATATATATATATATATATATATATATATATATATATATATATATATAAAATTAATATTGTAATTCAACTTTGTAATTATTATGAAGTATTAGATATTACTCGTTATATATATATATATATATATATGTATATGTATATGTATACATATATGTATACATATACATATACATATATATATATACATATACATATATGTATATATATATATATACATATATGTATATGTATACATATATGTATACATATACATATACATATATATATATATACATATACATATATGTATATATATATATACATATATGTATATGTATACATATGTATGTATGTATATATGTATACATATACATATATGTATACATATACATATATGTATATATATATATATATATGTATATATATATGTATGTATACATATATGTATGTATATATGTATACATATACATATATGTATACATATATGTATACATACATATATATATATATGTATACATACATATATATATATATGTATATATATATGTATACATATATGTATATGTATACATATACATATATGTATACATATATGTATATGTATACATATACATATATGTATACATATATATATATATATATATATATATATACATATATGTATACATATATGTATATGTATATATATGTATATATAATTATAATTATATATATATATATAATATTAGTGAAATTTTGTTTAAGTTATTAATCGAGTTATTGAAGTTTCAATAAAGCAATATAGTTAGAATTTATAACTACTTAATTAGTCTAAAGACTAATAAGAATGTTCTAAATGAATTAATGGAGGATTTTAATAGAAAAGATTGTAGATAGAACTGATGGAAAGAGATATATTTATATTAAATAACATTTAATATATATTAAATAATTTAGAGATGGTAATTTTACATTACGAGATGATTTTAAATTAAGTGACTTAAATTTTAATGATACTGGATAATGGGTCATTGTTACATTTTGACCTTGTTATAACATAGCTACAATTGGAATTATTGTTATGACTAATACATTATGTATTGATTATTGATATATCTTAATGGTGATTAGAGTTAGCTAATGAAATTTATGTAAAGATTCTCTAGATTGATTGATAATAGTTTTGATGAGTTATTATTTATTAATGTTTGTTGGGTCTAACAAACTATTAATAAATAATAGTATAAATGGTTAATCCGATAGAGTTAATCTAGAAGATGTTAATTAATGATTAAAGTTCTGTAAAAGATATTAGTTTTTGGTTTGAAGTATGATTGATTCTTAATCAATTAATATTCATTGAGTTGTCAATATAATTATATTATGCGATTGAGATTTATGTTGAAATGACTATCATTAATGCGAATTAATTAAGGAAACATTAGTATTCATAAAGAATGATGAATGTGATCTATTAATAAGATTCCCAATATAGCTTGTCATTAAATATTAGCAAGTTATTATTATTGAACTATGAACATGAATATTTGTGTATGGCTGACTTTTAGTTATTAGTCAACTAATATTCATTGGGTTGATGGTTTGGATGTGAAATTATTAATTAAATTAATTAACTAGAGTTAATTGGATTTAATTAATAATTAAATTATGTAATGGAGATTTAATTCTTTGAATGAGATTGTAGAAATATTGATATCAAGTTGATAGGTCTTATTCTTATGACTTGAATTATGACTTTAAATATTATATGGTTGTCAACGATGATGACGATTAAATTAAAAGACTCAAACTTTAGTAATACTTAATTAAGTTTCTAATTGAAAACTAATAAGATGTAATAGGTCATGGATGGTGTACCTATGTTAACGGATTGAGATAAATAAAGTTATCTTCTTCTTATTCGAAGATTGATAATTGGTTCTTTTATAAATGAATAATGATCCTTGATTTATGTTGAAAGTTGAAGCAACATTAAAGAAGAGTTATTTAATTAGAATATGGATCATAGTTAAATACAGAGAACAATTTAATTAAAGGTCAATGATGATCAGTTTAATGAGTAAAGTATTTACCCTTAAGCTATTCTTAGAATATTATTTAAATTAATGGAAGGATAATGCTATCGGGGAACAAACGGGTTGACTTGTAGGTCAAATGATAAAATACACTTGAAGTATACTTGAAACGAAAACTAGAAACCTCTACACTTGATTCAACTATGTAATATAGCAAAACCAAAACATGTGTTTGCATTGTGTTTTTTCTATGCTTCTTGTTTTGGGTTTTGGGTTGACTAGTGTTGACCAGTCCTAGGTTGTTACTAGAGACTCAGGGGTTATGAGATATGATGGCATGTTGATCTTGTTTGGTCTCGATCTTTATAAACCCAACCATGGTAATGTGATCGTATGCTCTATGAAATGTTTGTATTTACTGATTGTTATTGTTCATCAGTCTTCATGTGTGAAGCTGAGATGTATGTGTATGAGACACTTGAGCTAATCATTTTTTAGTCATCGATAAGTTATCCTTGGATTATTTTCTAGTCGCCATGATGGGACTGAAATGTTGATTTATTTCTTGATGATGTCATGTTGTGACATGTTTGACTCAACCATTTTAGAGTCTTCGATCAATATGATTTTGAGATATTCTTAGTTGCTTGTTGAGAACCAATGGATATGGTGATTTATTTTGAGATATATTTTGGTTATTGAGAACCAATGGATACTTATGATTATCAGTGATGCCTTCAGTTGCCAATAGAGAACTGTTGTGGTCATGATTTTCTATGGATACTTTTCCAGATGCTCATGGAGATTTGATGATTCTTATCTTGGAGATTTGATGATTCTTATTATGGATATTTGATGCTTTTATGCATATTTGATGATTTTATTATGGATTATCTTCTATAATTTTGAGATTTATGATTCCATGAGCTTAGGGTAGGTTATCTACTTGTAGTGTCGGGAAGTGGCTTGCAATGGGGGCCGGGGCCCTAAGTGGCTGCCAGGGTAACTCATTGTAAGTTTGGTTAATAAGTGATAACATTTACACACTAAATGGGGATTAAATGAACCTAAAAAGATAATTTTTTTGGTTCTCGTCCATGCCTTGAGTGCTTGTACAGGCTAGGATGGGAGTAGTGACAACGCATGGTTGCGACCTTGCATTCCATAGTATGCCTTGTCAATATGAGAGGATACTAGTGGCCGCATGAGATCAGTATGGACCCGTGGAGTTTAGCTAACTACCAGGGTAACTTGTATGTGATAAATGCGATGACACTTTCCCGCTTGTAGAGTAGGTTTCCTACATGTCATTGTTGTGCCTCTGGGAATTAGATGTGGATTTTGTGTTTGGAACCTTTGAGTTAGTATACTTTTAGGATTCCTAGACTTTTAGAGATTTATGCTATGTGATTTTGATAGCCTGTTTGGGACTTGGGATTATCTCCTCAGCACGGTGGGAGTGGACCACTTAGGTTCCACGTGGTCGGGTGGTAGTGTTTTTCCACTCTTATCATTTGAGATCCGTCCGAGACACCGTGGTTGGAGCATTCTTGGTTGGTATTTATCTTCATTCTATTCTTGGAGCATTATGATAGATAATATACCTTATGATGGATGTATTTATTGGTATGTTTCTTATATTGATGATTTGCATATGTTAGATGATGGTATCTTATGCTTTACTTTGTATGTTAGTAGGATGTTTTAGGAGTGACATTCCTACTATGTTTATACCGATGATCCCTTTGTGCTTTGGAATGTTATGCACGAAGGGATGGCTAGGATCCATGATGGTCTAATGATGCTATTAATAGTTGGGAGGAACTGTGCACTTAGTATTTATGTTTGTGATATATGGTTATCTTTTATGATGGATGTTTATATCTTTATGGTGAAGATGTATCATGTATGACATGTGGTTTCATTTACTTTAATTGCATCATGGATTAATATTGGATGATGATGTACTTGATTTACATTGATGTTTATTCTTTTAAGCCTTTGACATGTACAGTGGATGATTGAGTAATTGGAAATGTAATTTAAGAATGTTGGATGGATCATGGTTATTTCATAAGGATGTGGTGTTAGATGAATAGTTAATTTAGATGTGATACAACGTTAAGAGATCTTTAAAGAATGTAACCTATTATGTATGTTATGTTTACTTTCATTTGAATTGTTTCTATTGCTTCCGCAAGTGTTGTGAATGGTTTATCTTTCATGTTTTAAAAAAAAAATTCTTTGGCAAACTTAGTGTAATTCTTTGGATCCCTTGGTGGGGCATTACAAGTCACCTAAGGTAGTCATACAAAAGAAAGACAAAATAATGGAATAGTCTTATGAAGATGACAAATGAAGAATTCAGAACTGACATGAAGGTATCTACATGAGAAGGACATATGAGATAGAGATAGTGTCTTTGGCATTTTTTTCAAAGAGGGAGATATATATTCAGAAGAAGAGAATATCTATGATACCACGAGGGAGAGATTATAAGAGAGAAAGTTAAAGTGAAAGTTGACAGAGACATGCTAAGTAAGAGGGAGTGATTACTTGGAGGGAGTTCATAAGATAAGATATTGCCATAGAGATGAATTAGAATGAAACTAAGGATATTAATGAAGATCTAATAGTATTACTCATATTGTACACATTTTGGATTGTATTGTAACTTGAAGTATTCTTAAAATATTTTAAGAGGTTGCCATCAATGCCAAAGAGGGAGATTTTTGGAAGCTACAATGAAACAATTGTTATGTTATCATTGATGTCAAACCTATTGGTGAGATAGTTTTCTATCTAATGTCAGTGTCATATCTATTTGATTGATGAAGAAGATTTGAGAACCTACTCATAACAAAAGCACCTAGGGGAAAGGTTGAGTTACGAAGAGGAAACTACAATTGGACACTTGATTAGTTGGACTTTGACAAGATGTATTGATCATTTAAATCATGTTGCAAGAGGAGAAGACAATAATGTACAAGATTTGAAAGTGTGAGTGAAGATAGGTCAAAAGTATAGGCTTGACTGAGTAATAGAGTAGAAGACTAAAGAAGTTTGATGCTAGTGTCAATCAAACCATAGTAAGTATCGAGCAAAGTTAGTATTGAGCAAGCATAAGTATTGATCGAGTGAGTGTATGTGATGAGCAAGAATTTTTATAGAGATTGAGTAATTTAGTGATGACCAAGTGTCAGAACATAGTGTTGGACAAGGAACAAAATTTTATATATTTGCAAGGAATCATAATTTCCAACTGACTAAGTTGATTTCTTGGGATATGGAAAGCATGTTGAAGATAAGAATCGACAAGATGGATCATTTAATTCAAGGAGAGGTTTAGATAAATGACCTAAGAGATGGATTTCAAGAGAAGATTCTAGAAAAGAAGAGATAAACAAAATGGAAATCAAATTCATTGTATTTTATGGATATAATCATAAACTTTAAGATCTACAATGTTGTTTAAGCGACAAAAGATTAGAATTACCTATTTAAGGAGGCATATAGGCAATTTCTATTTGTGTGTGTGTGTGTGTGTGTGTGTGAGAGAGAGAGAGAGAGAGAGAGAGAGAGAGAGAGAGAGAGAGAGAGAGAGAGAGAGAGAGAGAGAGAGAGAGAGGATATGTGCATGAAGTTCCAAAGAGTTGGAGTTGTTACTAATGTTGTTGACCGAAAAACCTAAGTAGAAGGCTTAATTCAATTGAGAAGAAGTGAAAGGTGATTTATTTTAGGGTTGCCAAGTGAATCTGAGATTGAGATGACAACATAGGCTGGACAGTGAATTAGTACATGAGAGCTGAATAATGCAAAGTGAGTTGTACTTAACAGATAAAACTTGTTATTACTTTCTAACCATTGTAAATAGTATTTGAAATTATTTAATAAAGGTTGACCTAATAGTCTATGTAAATCTTTTAACTAGGTGAAATTCTAATGGAATATTCTAAAGTCCTCTAACAAGGCCACTCCTAACAGAGTGATTAAATCCTTTAATATGGTCACATTTAACAGCGTGTATTGTAACCTTTAACATGGTTGTTTCCTAATAGGGCTCACTTTAGAAGAGTAAAAATTGGTGGCATGTTGCTAGTGGTTTTTCTCAAATTAGGTTTCTACGTTAAATCCTAGTTTAGACTTGTGTGGATGTGATTATGATGTTTTTCTAATTAATGTTCAAATTCCACAAGTTTATTATTTTAGAACAATGGACAACTAGCTAATGTTACTAAATGTTTATAGTGAAGACCAAGCAATGGAATGATAAGACCTAAAGTTGTTTAAGTGTTTGTTTATTCAATTGGTACATCTGGACCTTGGATAACTGATCCCACCCCCCCCCCCCCCGCCCCCAATTATTCAAAATAGAAGCCTCACATGAGATATTGCCATCACAAAGTATGCAACCTAATTGAAAGCTTGATAATTTTAGTATCCAATTCATTCTAAGAAAAGAAAATGTTGAAACTAACCAATTAGCTACATTTGGATCTTTGTTTGAGCCTATGAAATATCTTCTAATGAATAAGCACTATGTGTAAGTGTTCATCAGACCAGATATACCTAATAATGACAAGAATTTATTGACAAGTATTTGAGAATGAGAATAAAATATCTATATTAATTCAACATCCTGGATAGTTATCTAAATAGTTGCAGTATGTAAGTGAAGTGTGTTTGAAATCCTAAAGGGATATCTTAGTCAAAATAACATGAAGTTTATCAACAAGATCATACTCTTTACCAAAATATTATAAAAATGAGGGGTTGGAGGAAGGAAAGATTTCATAGTGGGAAGAACATTCAAATCTTTCTTATTGTTTCAAGTGTTGTAATTGTGAGCTATCACATGAGAGCTACGTTGTTTATCATATTTTCTAATAAGCATGTTTTATTTTTGAGGTAAGGGGTATCTAAATAAGGATAAATAATTATTTTAAGTTTCATATGACAACAAAAATGGATAAAAGTGAATTTATTAGGGTAATTCATCTATAGAATGGAGAGCATCAAGAAAAATGTAAATGATATCATCCTCCTATTCCAAGGTATCCTCATGCATAGAAAAAGCTTTGGGAGAGTGAAAATCAAAATGGGTTAAAACACAAAGTTGAGTGCACTTCTCATGGAAGTTTTGGAATGCATAAAACATAATGCAAAAACATAATGACAAAAACATGATCTCATTATTTTAGAAGTCAGATCCCATTATGCATTCCAAAACTTCCATGATAGGTGCACTCAAGTTTTTGTTTTAAACCTAATAAATTTAATTTTATGAAAGGGGTTTCCATTATCTATAGGTTGGCATCTTGTAAAACAAGTCCCCATTATTTGAAATTTGTTTTCATTGAAAAGTCAAAAATGGTAAAAAAAGAAATGAGATCCCTGAAACATAATTAGTAACTATTTTAAAAATAAGATCACATTTTTGAAAATCCACATTGGAGGTTTTCTTTTTGGTATGGTTTTTGGCTTGAGAAAATCCTTAGCCTTGGACTACAAATTAAAGCTCATGTTAGGGTGATTATGAAAGAGAACTACTTTGTGCATACACCTGAAGACTTTTTTTTCATTATTTTTTAACAAATTTAAAACCCATTATATATGAGATTATGGAAATTTCAAATATTTAATGTTTTAAATAACTGGATAAGCTTTTCTATATTGTAAATATTTCCTTATGGAACTAGTATACAAACTTGAAGTAATAGGTTGTCTTTTTTTTCCTAATAACATTTTAGCTTTTTATGTTTATTAAAAAATAAATTATATGACAAAAATCTATAGACATTTTTTTCCAATTTAAAAAAAAGTAACCCCATAATAGTGGGTTCATTTTTCCCAAACATCCTTATTTTTGTTTAAACCACACATTTTGTAGAAAATGTGACAATTTAAGCCTCAAGATAGAAAATGTGACAATTTAAGCCTCAAGAGATCCCATTTAAAGAATAAATTAAAATTAGCTAGATCAAAGTCTCCTAGATCAAAATCTCTTTGATATATCCTTTCCACTCCTGAGTTACACCTACAATGGATTCTCTTGTACACCTCCTAAAATTTTGACAAAACTCACTTTGACAATACCTTTTGGTGGGTCAAAAGTACTCATTTGAAAAATCCACATGTATGATGGTACTACTCAAAGAAATCTCTTGAATGATCAAGATTTTACTATGTATTGAGTTAGTGTTACTAAACATTGGTTTTGCATCATCCATCAACTTTTATGTTTACTAACAATAAAAGTATTAAAAATTAAAAATATATTGGAACTAGTTATTGATGTCCTCTTTTTAAGAAAAGGAAAATAAATGAGTTTCAATACATTGAAAACAAGTTACGGATTGATAAGTGAACCTATGTCTAGATTATAGTTAATGTCACTTCAAAACGTAATTAAGATACCAAATATTCAAAATAATCAAATGAAGTCAATTGAAATCACTAGATATCAATGTTAAAAATCTAAATTTGAAAGAATTACCTTTCTATACCTTTTAGGAAAAAAAATATACATCAGTCTGTGAATGATTGTCTATAAACATGGCATTTTATGTTAAAACTAGTTTTTTAAGGAGATGGAAAAATAGAAAAAAACAATTTCAAAATTTTTCAAATTTTTATATTTATAATTTACACCAAAAATGCTAAAAGGGGTAGTTTATATCATCTTCAAATTCCCACTACAACATTTGGGGTCAAATAGCAATGACAATTTGTGATGGTGATGTAATTTGTGTTGATTTTCATGTTTTTTTGCAATTGTCCCCAACACCGTCACAATACCAACATTGGTGTCATAATTGTGACATCCCATGACTATAAAAAAAGAAAAAAGAAAAAGAAAACATGACATAAATCATTCCCCATTTGTTTTGATTGTGGAGAGCTGCATGAGAAAGAGGGTTGAGAGCTCCGAATGAGGGTGGAGAGTTGTAAACATTGTCGTTCCTTTTGTTACTGTGATCTCTGTATTTTGTTGTTATGATCTCTACATTTTTTTGGCATTCCCTTGGTCTGCAATTTTTTTGTTGTGATCTATGCACTTCGTTGTCATGCCCTTGCTCTGTGATTTGGTTGTCATGCCCTTGTGATCTTTGCATTTTGTTGTCGTACCCTTGCTTTGCGATTTGGTTGTTGTGCCCTTGTGATCTCTGCATTTCATTGTCATACCCTTGCTCTATAATTTTGTTTCCATGTCATGCCCTTGTGATCTCCGTGCCCTTGCTTTTCAATTTAGTTGTCATGCTTAGCTCTGTCATTTTCTTCAAGGGCTATGCATGTTTTTGTTTCTTTTCCTTCTAAACATGTATCTCTTTATATTTCTTCTAAACATATATATTTAGATATATTCTCTAAGGTGCTTATTACATCTTCGCACAACAATAAAATTGATCCAGTTGCATACATATTCTAGAATCCAAATAATAAAACAATAAAACTCACTTAACCCATGCTAAGTGACTTACCTCAAGATCCTCCACAAAAATAATGCAAACTAGGAAAAAAGGGCAGAGTTTGCAAGAAATTTTACAAAAACACATCATAACAAATATTTTTAGAAAGAAACTAGTCATAACCCAGTAAATTGGGTCTAGTTGCCAATTATCTGGGTTGATTACAAATTCGTGTAGAACTGTTATTAGATTAGGTACAATAAAATGATTAATCAGTTGTTCCCATCTAGTAGGATCAAATACAATTTTCCAAGGTGTTTCTGCAAGCCACATTACAATATGGTATTTTTGTAAGCCAGATTTTGTATGAATATTACTCATAAAACCAATCAATTCCAAAATTCTTAGTCCCTTGAGGCCTCTTGCCCAATTATTCATGTGCTTTTCTATGCTTCCATATTATGCATATTCTACAATCATTATATTTTATGTAATTATCATGCCACTTTTTATCCTTCTCATGGGATGACCTCTCTATTGACACATTGCAACAAATGATTCATGCCTCCCTTCACTATGGTGCCTCTGCAAGCTTTCTCAATTCCATGTAAGCATGATGTCCTCTAGTTCCAATGTGATGCCTGCTAATGTTTGAGTTTTGAATGAAAGTTTAGACAATCTTTTTAACAAATATCATGGTAGCATTCTATCAAACAGTCCACGTGCCTTGTCTATACTGCCCGATTGATGAGTTGTCACCGAGAAGTGTCATTAGATAAGAAGCTTCACATTTATTTTTGTTCCTGACATATCATTTTGTAGATACTAGCTTCTTATCCAGTTTCTCTAGTCACCCTTGCATATGGATTATTTTGAAGCTGATTTGTATTTTGTTAATGCTCAATATTTCATGGCTTGGTGCGAACCTTTAGTTTAGAAATTAAATTTGTGAGGTGGTGATTTAGAGACTCCAAATCTCCTTTGCTAAATATTTTGGTAATATTCTATATGGGCTATCATTGAAGAGGATAAGTCACAAAAGTTTTGAAAGCTATCCAATAATTGTATAGGAATGTTCTTTGACCGCGAGCTAGAAATTAAATTATTTTGTCAAATAGTTCATATGCATTGTGATTCTTGTTACATTCTTGTCCAGAGAAACCTTTATAGATATGAAACACCAAGTTTGCAACAAGCATGAAACACCAATCTCTAAAAATTGTATAGTATCCTCTCAGGTTGGGAATATGATTTTTGTTCTCTGAACATCACCACAATGGATATCAAAGACTCATCATCTTCAAAAAAACATGGAATAAGGTGACACCAAGAAGCATGTATTAAAACCAATTCTGACTTAGAGTGCCTTGAAGTAAATTGTGATGAATCTCCACTAAATACATTTGATCAAACACTTGGCATCCCTCTTTATTGAATTGTAACTTATCAAGAAGTTGGTATATCTGTGATTTATCTCATATGGAAAATAAGGCATTCAAAGCAAGGTTAGGTGGTGTAAGTTGGAAATGGGGCATAGATCATGGCATAATTCTTAAGGCTCTGAATCTCTAATACCAAATGGTCATACATGTGCAGGTATAGAATCGAGAGACACCATAAGACTTCTCATGCGGTGGTTCTAAGTCATTTAGAGGTGATATACCATAGGCCAAATAATGAAGCTTGGATTAGATTATCACTTATATTCCTCAAAACTTTAAACTTTCCAAACAATAAGCTTCAACTTCATTTTTGTATGATCACTGAATAAGATGAACCATGCACATTGTCCCTTACTGTGTAGAAAATTCAAATAATGAAGATGTATATGTTGTTGGCTAGGGCACCAAAATCAAGGTCAAAATGGTTTGAGATGGTTCATCTTTGAATTCTCCTAGGAATTTGTAGCAATTATTCTCACTGCTGGAAGAATAACTTCAGTGAAGAGTTGAGTGTAAGGAGTGGAAGAAGCAAGTTGTGCTTCTGTCTAAATACCATAATCATGAGGCCCCCATAATATCCTCAATGTTGTCTAGATGTTGTTTATGCCATGCAATCTCTTTCTAAAGCTACTCATTCTCCTTTTCTCACATGCCTTAAATTTTGATTATCAAACTTCTGAATATCTGCCTCTACCTTATCTAAAATAAACTTCACATTATGTTGCAACTCTGGCATAGGTGTTTGATCATCGATAGCTTTCATTTCAACATTCAAGTTTTCAAGAGTGGTCAACACCCTTACTTCTGGACCTCTCATGTCAAGAAATTTTTATACTGTTTCAACAATATTTTCTTGCTTATGAGCTAACAATTCTTCAGGCACATTTTCTTGTGAACATTAATTTTGTTGAACAATTGTAAACTCTTAGAAAGTGCATTATTGTTTTCATGTATGTATGTATATATAATAATGAATAATAATAATGTTTTCATGTATGTCAAAATAATAACTAACATTACCATTGGATCATATACTAATGAAGTAATCAACCCAGTTTATTAGCAACTAGACCAATTTAACTGGTGTTTCCAATGTCATAGTACCTGCTCCAACACTTTCCTGGATTCTATCCAGTGGCTCCCATAATATCCTTATCAAAATTAGTTTCTACATTCATGTTTTCAAGATTGGTCAACACCCTCGCTTGTGGACCTCTCATGTCAAGCAATTTTTGTACTGTTTCAACAACATTTTATTGTAAAAAATTAATTTTGTTGGACAATTGTGAACTCTTAGAAAGTGCATTGTTGTTTTCATGTATGTATGTATATGTATATGTACGTATGTATGTATATGTATATATGTATGTATATACATATATATACATATGTATATGTATATATATGTATATACATACATACATACATACATACACACACACATGTGTGTCTATGTATGTATGTATATATACAAAGAGATCTTAGATAGTGGATTATGGATTATAAACAAAAAAAGAAAAGAAAGCATGACATTAATCATTCCCCATTTGTTTTGATTGATTGTGGAGAGCTACACACAAAAGAGGGTGGAGAACTCTAAACGAGGGTGGAGAGCTCTGAATGTTGGTGGAGATTAGTGGAGATCTAGGATTTCATTGCCATGCCCTTGTGATCTCTACATCTCATTGTTGTGCCCTTGTGATCTCTATATATGCATGCTTGTATGTATGTACATGTATGTATATACATATATATATGTATATAAATGTGTATAAGTATGTATCTATATAAATAGAAAGATCTTGATACAACAAAATAATAATAAAGCTCACACAACGAGTATCATGGCCACAGATGCAATGGCAATGCCTATTGGTAAGTAGATTCCTTTTTTTCTCTTTCATTTTTCATGTGTTTATTTCACTTGATGTAATGCCCCACCAAGGGATCCAAAGAATTTTACTAAGTTTGCCAAAGAATTTTTTTTATTTTTATTTTTTTTAAACATGAAAGATAAAACCATTCATAACATTTGCGGAAGCAATAGCAATAATTCAAATGAAAATAAACATAACATATATACATAACAGGCTACATTCTTTAAAGATCCCTTAACGTTGTATCACATCTAAATTAACTATTCATCTAACATCCCATCCTTATGAAATAACAATGATACATCCAATGTACTTAAACAATATACAAGTGTCCTTTTGTAATTATGTTTTAGTTTAGCTCAATCATCCACTGTACATATCACAGGGTATGAAAAGCTTAAAAGAATAAACATCCAAGTAAATAAAGCACATCATCATCATCTAATATTAATCCATGATGCAATAACATAAATGAAACCACATATTATACATGATACATCATCATAGAAGACATATACATCCACCATAAAGATCAAACAAAATAAACTAAGTGTACGGTTCCTCCCAACCGTTAATAGCATCATTAGACCATCGTGGGCCCTAGCCATCCCTCCGTGCGTAACATCCCAAATCACCGAAGAGATCATCGGTATTAACATAGTAGGAATGTCACTCCTAACATATACAACATCATATGTAGAAAGTAATCTAACATGCAAATATAAGCATAAGATAACATCATCTAACATATGCTAATCATCAATGAAAAGATACATATCCACCATCACGAAGGATGCATCAACCACGATGTCTCAATGAATCTCAAATGATAACAGTGGAAAATACACTACCACCCGACCGCGCGGTACCTAAGTGGTCCACTCCCACCGTGTTGAGGAGATAATCTCAAGTCCCAAACATGCTATCCATAACACATAGCACAAATCTCTATAGTCCAAGAATCCTAAAAGTATACTAACTCAAAGGTTCCAATCACACACAAAATCGACATCTAATTCCCAGAGGCACACAAAGACATGTAGGAAACCTACTCTGCAAGCGAGAAAGTATCATCGCAATTATCACGTACAAGTTATCCTGGCAGTTAGCTAAACTCCACGGGTCCATACTGATCTCATGCGGCCACTAGTATCCTCTCATACTGACGAGGCATACTACGGAATGCACGGTCGCAACCATGCATTCTCACTACTCCCATCCTAGCCTGTACAAGCACTCAAGGCATGGGCGAGAACATCAAAACAATTATCTTTTTAAGTTCATTTAATCTTCATTTAGTGTGTAAATGTTATCACTTATTAACCAAACTTACAATGAGTTACCTTGGCAGCCACTTAGGGCCCCGACCCCCATTGCAAGCCACTTTCCGACACTACAAGTAAATAACCTACCCTCATGAAATCATAAATCTCAAAATCACAAAAGATAATCCATAATAAAATCATCAAATATGCATAAAAGCATCAAATATCCATAATAAAAATCATCAAACCTCCAAGATAAGAATCATCAAATCTCCATGAGCATCCGAAAAACATCCATAGAAAATCATGATCACAACAGTTCTTTATTGGCAACTGAAGGCATTACTGATAATCATAAGTATTCATTGGTTCTCAATAACCAAAATATATCTCAAAATAAATCACAATATCCATTGGTTCTCAATTAGGCAACCAAGAATATCTCAAAATCATACTGATCGAAGACTCCAAAATGGTTGAGTCAAACATGTCACAACATGACATCATCAAGAAATAAATCCACATTTCAGTCCCATCATGGCGACTAGAAAATAACCAAGGATAACTAATCGATGACTCAAAAATGATTAGCTCAAGTGTCTCATACACATACATCTCAGCTTCACACATGAAGACTGATGAACAATAACAATCAGTAAATACAAATACTTCATAGAGCATACGATCACATTACCATGGTTGGGCTTATAAAGATCAAGACCAAATAAGATCAACATGCCATCACATCTCATAACCCCCGAGCCTCTGATAACAACCTAAGACTGATCAACACTAGTCAACCCAAAATCCAAAACAAGAAGCATATAGAATACACGATGCAAACACATGTTTTGGTTTTGCTATATTACATAGTTGAATAAGTGTAGAGGTTTCCAATTTTCTGTTTGCAAGTATACTTCAAGTGTATAGGATTCATCATTTGACCTACACGTCAACCCAATTGTTCCCCGATAGCATTATCCTTCCAATATTAAGAATTACATTCTAAGAATAGCTTAAGGGTAAATATTCACTAAACTGATCATCATTGACCTTTAATTAAATTGTCCTCTATATTTAACCATGATCCATATTCTAATTGATTAACCTTTCAACTTTTCTAAGATCATTATTCGTTATATTATAAGAGGACCAATTATCATTCTTGGAATAAGAGATTATAACTTCATTAGAATGATCAATTAATATCGGTTCACAATCCTTGACCTTTTATCATTCTAATAATTCTCAATTATATATTACTAAGTCTTCACCATTAAAATATCTAAAGTTGTTATTCAATTCATCGGAATAAGACATATCAACTTGATATCAATATTTCTACAATCTCATTAAAAGAATTATATCAAATAAATCTCTATTACATAACTTAATTATTAATTAAATCCAATTAACTCTCATTAATTGATTTAATTAATAATTGCATAATCATAGCAACGTTCTAATTAACATCAGTTGACTAATAACTAACTAGAATTCTGTAAGTTAAAAGTCAACTATAATTAATAATTCAATAATAATAACTTGTTAATATTTAATGACATGCTATATTGGGAATCTTATTATTAAATCTTTAATTATCACATACATCACTCTGCAATAATGTTCTCATTTATATTTTAATAATAACAAGTTATAATAAATCTTCAATACCAAGTATTATTATCTCAAATAAGTTTTTCCTATGTACGTTGATTCAGTTAACTGATATTCCTCCAAATTATTAACCAATTCAATTTGATTAATATCTTTTCCAGTACTTCAATCATTAACTAATCTTCTTTAGAGTAACTCTGTTCGTATTAGTTGATAACTATTTAAACTATTTATACTATTATTTATTAATAGTTTGTTAGACCCAACAAACATTAATAAATAATAAACTTATCACAACTATAAATAGTCAATCTAGAGAACTTTTACATAGAACTTCATTAGCTAACTCTTAATACCATTAAAGTATTCAAACGTATTAACCAATAACATAATAATTCAATCTTAATCCAATATCAATTAGAGTTTCTAAATTTAAATCAACATAATATAAATTATCATCTTACAATTATTTAATCAATATTAAAATCAACCATTAGACTCCATTTTCTAATTGTTCTAATAATAATTTTTCTATATAAAAGTTGTTTGAAAAAGATCTTTATCACAAACCAATAAGACTCATTGTAGATTTTAACATAAATAATCTTCAAATTCTTAACATTATCATCTTCATTAAACAACTCTAAAATTGTTTAATATATATTAAATAGTATTTAATATACATTATAAAAAGTCCACTATATAAACTACATTAAAATCTCTTTTAATTTTTTCTCATGTAAAAATCCATTTACTTAAATTGACTAATAATTAATTACACTTCTTCTACTATTAACTAATCTTAATTAAATTTGATTTAATTAGATTAGATAATAGACCATATAAAACTAATGCATATTAATAGGATTATAATAAGGGAAGATTGCAATAATATCTTTAATTCATTTTATGCTTTGATATATATATTATTTTTATGAAGTTTAAGCATAAAGAACTCTTAGTTATGAGAAATGGAGAAATATCTGTCTTTGAATAAAACAGTCCTAGTACAACGATCATATCTTCCTAATGAACCATTGGATCGGGCTGAAATTAAAATATGTTGTAGAGGGCCAAGTTGTGCCACTTCTGACCGAAGCGATCAAATAAATTCGATCACAATAAAAAGTTATGAATGACTGAGTTTGGGTCTATCCAAGGGGCAGCGATAGGACAATTTGTGATGAATTAAGAATTTCCTGTTAAAATAATTGTTCTCTAAATTTAACCATAAAAGAGTTTGTTCATATGCATCTAAAAATATAATTGATAGAAAGATTACATCTAATCATTCGAATTTTTATCATAAAATTTTTATTTTAATTTCAAATCTTGTCTTTTTAATTTAATATAAATTCGAACCCAAACCCGATTAAAATCTAATTTCTTTCTCATTTGAAACTAGGGTTTTTCTATTGTTTTCTTCTCATCCAAATAAAATATCTAGATTCCAATTTCAAATAGTAGATTCAATCACAGAGAGTATTCAGACACATAAAACAGATATGATAAAGACAGGAAGAGAAAGAGTGCAAAGGGAATATGAGAATATCAGAAGTGCACCTAGACACTGATGCTAATTTGCCATGCTTCAGAAGTCCATAGAAAATCCCTTCCTTCTCCATCATTCGCAATTCTTTCAAGAATCCCAGTCGATCGAATCCTCCAAGTGATTAGAAGTGCTAGAAGGAGCATAGAAGCAAGTAGAAAATATATGAGCATATGAACCTTCTCTCATGCATGTAAGCTTTGAAGCTTCTATTTTTTGCTTGTAGCTCGTGGCTTCCATTAAGCTTTTCATTTAAGCTTCTATGAATGCCTGAATATCAAGAGCTCTCAAGAAACCTTTGGAATGCTTCTTGAAACAGCTGGAAGGTGTCACCAACTAAGCATGGGTCTTTTCCAACCATTTTGATGAGTCATAGAGTTGTAGACACTTTGTGCTTAATTGATGCACTAACCCCTGTGTTGTTGACACATGTTAATTCTCATGCAAGCTTATAACTCCAATTTACTTTACTCTTTCCAATTTAATTTATTTATTTATTAAATCTCATGCACTTACTTTAATATCTCCACTTTTCAGTCTTAATATATTTATATTTTAATCATATAAAATTTAGAATCTTTTAATAATTTAAAATATATTTTTCACTTTTAAATTTTATTTTCCAAAACTTTATTGCTAAAATATTTATTAGCTTTAATAATAATATTATTTAGTCATTTATTTAAAAATGAGCTCCAAATATATTATTATTAAAATAAATGTTGTCACATTCCAAATTTAAACTTTTAACTTTTATTCTCAAATTTAATTATTTTATTTAATTAATTTCTCAATTAATTAAATAAAATAAATATTAAAATACCATATTAAATTTCCATTTAATTAAACCATTAATTAAAATCTTTTTAATTAGGCTTAATTAATAGAAAATACTCCAAAGACTCACAAAGGTAAAAATACGAAAACTCATCATAGCCAAAATACATACAAATCAAACCAAGGGGTTTATATCACGAATTACATCATCTGACGCATTCGGAGGGTACTCAACTTAGATACTTGTCTTAATTTTTCAATTAGAACAAATGGCTTAAAGGGTTGGTATTTGGACTTGAGAATTTATCTCCCCTCTCTTAACATTGAGATAATGTGATAGGGTACGCTCATCCTGGCAATTCAGGAAAGTCGATATGCGGTACTTGCAACCTGCATAAAAACCATGCATGTACAAGCACAATATGTACTAAACTAAACAGGCAATAACAGGAAGTGGTGCATCGTGTAGATCTCGACTAGCAAGTGACTACGACTCCCTTCCTTAACCACATCAGACACACCATACAAAAGCAAACACACAAAGCAAACACACACACACCATACACATGCAAGTATGGGGTAAGTATCCATAAGAAAACACATATGATAATAAATCATCTTACTAATCATCATTAATAAATGAAAGCAATGTAATGATTATCATGCATATATGAAATGTAGAGTCTAAGTAATCTCATCACATATCAACTGAATCCATAGCACAATATCTGATAATCTCATAGTAATGTTACTAACCATCAACATGAATCTAGCTCTAAAAGAGTTCAACAATGATAACAAAATGCGAACCAGGGGCAGGCACTACACTTGAACTATTATTTCTTAGGGGGCATTTCGTAATATTGGATTTATTTTATGTAGGAGGCAATGAGGACATTCTTGGATGTACTTGTGTGATGAATGGCTCATGAGCAATGAAGACGAACTTCCCCTAAGAGCAGTAGGAGGCAATGAGGACATTCTAGGTCCTTTAAAGATTGATCCCATGAAATTCTAGGTAACTTACCATACTTATACACATATGGATGTTCAGGTGATCAACCTTACATTTAATAAAAGGAATATTTTCTTTTAAACAAGCTTTTGTCACATTAATTATTGTCACAAGCTTCTAAACATAACTATACAAGGAGTGAGTTGGGACATATATAGGTTAACCTTACATTAACTATAAACAACAACACAAAGGTTACACTAGGGTATTACAATATTGTAATTATAGAAAACTGCTTGATTGGCCCGAGTGGGTGTATGATGGTGAAGAGTTGTATTAGGTGAGTAAAACTCACCAATGGTTATAGGAATACAACTACATCAAAATAATTAGAAACCAAAACTACATATTTATTAGAGTGAGTAGTTCAAGGGTCTTGATCTTATAGATACGGGTATGTAAGAAGCCTAGTAAGCGGAGGATGCCTCCAGTGTGTAGACACCTTGGACATAATTAGGAAGCACTTAACTATTTTAAGACATTATATGTAACAAGTAACAAGTAGTTTGATACGAAACCTTGACAAATTCACTATTTCCTTTTAGATACATTCTAACCCACCATGAACCAACAAGAAGTTAACTTTGAATAACTTAAGAAATAGTACCACCAAAAAATGAGTGGCCCATATACTTTTCAAACATAATTTCTCACTACAGGATGCATTTAAGGTAAAAATGAAGTTTTAAGTGAAGTACATTGTTGATATTAATCAAAGAACCTTCTAATTATTTTTAAAATGGCAAGCTGAAAAATATTATTTTGCCAATTTACAAATAGAAATCTATTTTGAAATATAGCAAAAAAAAAAAATTGTAGGCTTGTGCAAATATACCAAAAAGTTGTGCAAAATAATATCTCAAGGAGCTTGCATGCTCGTGCAAACATTATTTGACTATTATGTTTTTATAATTGTTGACTTAACAATCATATTTATTATTGTCTTACTCATGCTTTTTAGTTATCACCCTCAACATCTCTACCCCAACTACTTATTTCTCCCATTGTCTCAACCCTTCTAGGTTTTGTATCATCTTGACTTTTTACAAAGGTATGATGCTTACAAATTATTTGATCATAAAAATTATTTTTCATATCTCTATTCTTGTATTTTCCCTCTGCATCATTTATAATATCATTGTGTTTGGTACCTCCATAAATCTCATTCCTCTGCTTAGAACCTTTTGTAGAATTTCTATTATATTTCTCTTAATTCATTCTAGTATGTCCATATTTTTTATTTTCACTATCGTGGTCATGATCATATCTTCTTCTTTTCTCCCTTTTTTCTGGTACCCTTTCAAATGATTCATTGTCTGAATCTCTTTTCTTAGGGACTTCAATCATAGATTTTATACCTTTGTCACTGCCATTCATTGGTCTAGTTGTTGATTAGCTAGGTTGATTACAAATTCCTATAGAATTGTCATCAGATTAGGTACAATAAAATGAACAATCAACTACTCCTAGCTAGTAGGACCAATCCAACAACTTTAAATTTTGCAATAGTAATAGAAAAAAAAAGGAATGTGTGATATTGGAGAGAGTGCTTTCCTAACAAATCTATTTATAAAATTCAACTTTGGTTATGAACATTATTAGGAGACTACAATGCTCTTACCCCTCTAATTGGTTTTCCTGTTATTTTTATCTTTTGGGAGAGACTGGATGATTCTTGTTAGACAGCCACAAGAATCATCCAATCTCTCCCAAAAGATAAAAATGAAAGGAAAACTAGTTATAGGGGTAAGAGAATTATAGTCTCCTAATAATTTTCATAACCAAAGTTGAATTTTAGAAATAGATTTGTTAGGAAAGCACTCTCTCCAACGTCACACATTCCATATTTTTTCTATTATGTTGTCGTCGCAACTTCGATGGCTAGCCATCAGTTCCACAATAATGCTGCCACAAATTTGTCTCTCTTGTGACGAATAGGTTCGACAGCTAGTCACTAGACCCATAACATAGCTTTCACATAAATGTCACATGTGCAATAGAGTCTTCATGGTATAGCTGTCACAATTATGATAGTGTATTGACTTGTCTAGCTTCAATTCATGATAGCTTTATGCGTTGAAATTACGACGAAAGCCCTTGCTATTGAAATTTGTGATGGAAAAATTCCAACGTTCGTCTAATGGGAGCCAATTCCTGTATGTGTTGCTTGAGTGATAGGTGGCCATCACAATTATGACATTCTATCGTCACAATTTGACCCCAATTGTTTAGCGATAATAGGGATAAAAATGCAAAGTTTTTTTATTTCAAAATATTCAATTTAGTGTCAATATTGGAAAACAAGTTATAACCCACTATTATGGGACCACCCTTTATATTATCAAAATTTTAAAGCTTCTCAAAGAAACTTGCAACCAAATTTAGGACAATTTCCACATAACCCATGATGCGAAATAAATAAATACATACTTAGAATTTACATAAAAGAGAAGATAAACCATACCCACAAGAATATAATGTGAGATATATCCTAGAAAAACCCTTATGAGGGAAAACGAACTACCAAAATCATCCATCATCTATTTATTATTTGTAAATTCTTCCCTTATAATACACTATGCAAGTTTTTGAAACCCCTATATTAAAGAAGCATTCCATGTGAACAAGCATGAATCCACACCTCATGCCAAGTGTCCAAACTCCACAAATGCTAACATTTATAACCTCAACAACTACCCTTTTGATTTCTTTTATAAAAATAAGCCTTCCCCCAAAACCATAAAGTGATATTATATAAACCATGTGCTATTAAAACCCTTTTAACCCACATTCAATATTAGGTAAGTTATTTAATTATTTCTCTAATATTAAATAATTAAATCAAGTCATATTATAATGTTATAACTCACTAAGTGGTCCCACTAATATTTTGTGAGAATCTGTATGAGTTACACACCTATCTAGGTGATCTTAGGTGCAACAATTACTCAATGAAATAAAATGTTACAATAATAAATAGTATTATGGAGGTGTACAACATACAAATTTCCCAACATTCTAATGTAGGAGCATCTTGGGTTGGAAATCGTGCTCCAACCAAAAACATTTGTTTCCTAGTTGTTGTTTAGTCAGTTATTGTGTTTTTTTTGGGTCTTTCTTCAAGTTGGCTTCTTACCTCTCATAGACCTTATGGAATGTTCCCAAAATTATATTATGATCTATGTTTGGATTTTTATCTTGATCTGATCCTTTTTGGTGGAGGTTCCTTGGATTCTTTCTCAGACCTATTTGTTCTTCATGTTTCGTGGTCAATTTGAGTTCTTTGATATTGCAAAGTGATTCCTACATTCATGGAGGTCTATGGCTCATTTTATGATGTCCTAAGCTCGTGGTTGACCTACTTATGTGGTGCACTTTATTTTAGACCATTATGAAGGAATACTTCTAGATTTAGGTCCTGACCTATATCTGGTAATATATTTTCCATGCCTTGGAGAATGTGATCTTTCTTAGCTAACTCTATGTATGTGAAGGTTCTATATATTAATGTAATTTATCCTTAGGAAGAGAGCTCTAGTTAGCTAATTATGAGATAACTTCTTGAAGGTTCTAATACAAGGATAGTATATATTTCTATCTATAATCAAGCATGAATGCATGGAACATAAGCCTGCATATTGATGTCCATTTGTATCTAATTTCATGAATATATAATAAAGAGAACACGTTTTATTGCATACTCTCCATTCCTAATTCTTCCTTGTTGTTGTTGTTTTTATTGTATGATTCTTGGTGCATGGTTTTGGATTGTCCTCCTCAAAGTTCATCCTATTGTAAATACACCAAGTGGTATCAGAGGGAATTTTTGTTCATGTGATAGTTGATCTATGTTCCTGTGGTTGTAAGTCCCTAGACATACTTTTTGTGGGGTGTAAAATTGAAGATATAACATGCAATTATAGAGGACTTATGCAAAGATGACTTGGAGAGGAAATGTAGAGGTTGTGGATCAAGGAGAGGCATATATATGTTAGATATGTTGAGGAAAATTATAACCAAGTTGGAAGCTATTGAAATATCCCATAGAAGAGGCTAACATGCGAATTCTATTCTTATTATTTCTTTACATGTTTGTTCTATATATTTATGGCATTTTTTTACATGCTACGAAAAATGGGTCTAATTTGAAGAAATGACCCTTTTATTATAAGGATTCTTGTAGAATAGAAAATAGATTTGAGGGATTAATTGGGCCACCAAGATGGTGTATATACCATTTCAAAATTTCAACCTATTTTTCCAAGTTTACTTGGTTGTCCTCATCTTTATGAATCCTTTGGAAAACTACTTTTAACAATCTAATGCAAAAATATCCACCCCACCCACCCTCTCTATTTGATATCTCCAAATTAATTCATTTAATAAGGCAACATTTTGTAGTTATCTCGTCTTCCATCTTATCTATAGAGGCAATTATTATCTAGACCTTTTAGTGATATTTATTGTCTATAGCTACATATTAAATTAGTTAATCCTTTCTCCCCAACTCTCTTTTATAAAATATCTTCCCAAATATGACAATTCATAGACTTCTATTTCATTATAGCTTTGCTTCCTAGTATGTGCAACTTTTGTTAGCCATGTAGGAGTAGTGTTAGATGTTAGTGGCTTATATGTTTCAATTCCAAAAAGTTCTTCTTTCGGTGATTTTTTGACATATTTAGAGGCATAAGGAGTATCTTGTTGGTCTTCTTGTATTTATAGGGGTGGGTTCCTTATCCTATTCTTGATCTTCCTCCTCTTCTCTTTTTTAAAATTACTTTTTCTTCTTCTTGTGAATTTTGGTCCTTCTCAAGGGAGGTCTCTTTATGAGAACCTAAAGGAGGTTCTTAAGGATTTCCTTCCCCATAAACTACTATGCTCTCTCTCTCTCTCTCTCTCTCTCTCTCTCTCTCTCTCTCTCTCTCTCCTTATTCTAATCCCTAGACATATCTTTAACATACACCTCATCCTATTTATAATGCATGATAGATCCTATCACTAACACTTCATTGGTTATGATATCAGGAAGATCATACCAAAAGTAGTTTTCTACAAAAGGATCTTCTTTATTTTCATTAACATTCCCTTCTTCTTGTGTGGTAGACACAAGGCCTTGGCCTGAATCACTATTATGTATTTTAGGGTAATTTTGTGCTAGAGGCCCCATGATACCATATTCTTTTGTTGTACTCAAAGGAGGTTAAATAATATTCTCCTGAAAAGTAAGTTCACCTATGTTCAAAAATTGGGTAGTGGAAGATCTAGTTTTTCTTTTTTAAACCAACATATGACCTTCTTCTTCTTCTTCTTATGACATTTATTTTATTATTCAAACTCTTGTACACCTTGGGGGTATTGTTAAGAAGCTTATTCTTCATTACCTTGACTCTAAAGGGAGGAATTCTTTGTTCAGATGAGGATGATATATAAATATGGTGACCAAAGGAGTAGAAATAGTTATAGGTGTAGGAGTAGTTACAAATGGTGTGGTAGTACACATGGAATAAGTGAGAATCTTAGGAGAAATAAAAATCATCATATTTCATTTCTACCTTTCTTTTGTTCTTTTTGTTGATCTTTATGGACACTTGTGTAGCTATTGTTAGCATGAATGTTGAAGTATTCCAAAAGGGGAGATCGTTGGCATGTTTAGAGAGATTATTGAAGGGTTGAAACTTATTATGTGTTGTATTCATGACTTGGTTTGTCATTGATGTCAACATATATGTATTTTGGTTATGATAGTTAGAGTTGTAGAGGAAGATTTTTTCAACAAGGTCAAAGTATAAAGAATTAAGTTTAGTGGGATTACATTCATGTTTAGAGATATGTCTAGATTCTATATATATGTTCATGGAAATTTATTAGATGAATATGTAAAGACTGGTCATAGTGTAGTTTGTAGGAAATAGTTTACTGGTAAATCAATTATATATGTTAAGCGAGATGGAATTTAGTTTAGTAGGATTGGATTAATACTAAAGACATGTTCACGATAATGAAGTTGAGGTATAATATTCTAGAGATCACTTGGTGAAGTTCATTGAAGGATAATGCGTGATATATTCATTGTCAGTTGAATTTTTAGTTATATTCTTTTGAGATGTGTAAATGTAATGTAACATGTATTGTAATATCTTGACAAGGTCCTATATTATTCAATTTAAATTGGGGAATCCTCAAGGATGACTCAATTAGTTATTAGGACAAGGTATAAAGTGTCATGCCCAAAATATATAGGGCATGAACACACCAACAATTTTTTTTTTAAATTTTACCCTTATAAAGTGATAATATGATTAAATGCAATACATAAGTATTCGAATAGAACTACTTTACTTCCTCACACTCATGGATAATTATGAAAGTTAAGTACATATCAAATGCGAATTATCTTAACATAATTGAAAACTTGAACATTCATAATTCAAAGACATTATCTATCATTCTATTTTCTCACATCCATAAGCAAAGTTTGAAACCACATAAAAACAATGCAAGGAGATTTTCATAATCTTATTTTTTTTTCTTCTCTATTATTCATCCTAGTTCAAGGCTCCATCGGGAAAGAACAGGTAAGAAAACCCGATATCTTTGCCACTACATCAAATTCAATTACAACTTACATAATATTACAATCCAATGAATCTTCTTTAAGGCTTTCACAAGAGAACTTTTATCAAATGTCTTCATTGCATCAAGGGAAACATGGAAAAGACATGAACCAACATGGAGGTAAACAACACAAGGAGATAAGCAATTTAAACATGCATTCCCAACCCGGTTGCACAATAGGTCCAACAATGAACCAATATAGGGGAAAGGTGGATTTTCTCAATAGGAGAAGTCAATCACCATACCATCACATAGCCCTTTCGGGGCTAAAACTTCAAGAACTTCCATTCTTTTACAAAGCCCTTTCGAGGCTATATCCATAAGAATTTTCATTCTTTTCCACATTCAAGAATTCTCAATAACAACAAGGTATGAGATGACAAGTAGGGGCCCATACACCCTACCCTTTTTCCCTCCTCTCACCATGAGAGGAGACTCTACACTATTGAGGTCCAACTAAGGCCCTTTCTCCAAACATGGCCACTTCTTCCCTACCCAAGGGTGAGTGTTGCCAAAACCATCCCCATAAAAACCTCTCAAAAACAAACAAAACATCAAGGAAGCATATGAATAACATCAAAAGAAAACAAGATAAAATCCCTCCCAAATCTGCCCTCAACATACAAACAAGAAATGCATAACTACAAAATGTCTCAAACATGATTCAAGCAAGATTCAAAACATGAACACACATAAAGAACCATTCAAGGAGTGAAGAACTCCTACCTTCATAGAAGAGTTATGGCAATGGTGGTTTGAGAAGAGCTTTCCTTTCTTCCTTCAATCTTCAAACTTCCTCCAAAACTAGAGGATTGGGTGACAACCAAAACTTCACCAAAAATCCCCTATGTAAGATCCTAACTCAACTAGACATTAGGTAAACCTCAAGGTAGAGTCAAGGTTACCAACTCAAGAAGGAAGCAATTAATTTTCGCACTCAAGAAAAAATGGACTTTTTGAGTGACCATAAAGGTCAACCAAAGGGGCTAAGGGGGTGGAGAATGTCCCCAACCCTTACCCATACCCCTTAGGTACTTAGATTTAATGGTTTTAGGCTTTTAGGATTAATTTGAGACCTATCAAAAGCTAAGAATATATGGACATACTAACAACCTTAAAATGCAAAAATAAACATTAAACTAGATTTGGGGTAATTAATCTCAATTATAATTGATTAGTAAGAAAAAGGTCACTAACTTAGTCTGACTTAGATCTTTAGGTTACTCGGTGAATCCTAACTACATTTTGAAATGCATAAACAATTCACAAGTGTCAAGCGACACTATAAAAACACTGTTACGAAACAATAACATTTACTGATTACAGAATGCTACATTCATTCAAACCATGACACAAATAGAATACGAACAATGGGGTTTGCATCTTTCATTAGATTTAACCCCGATAGGGTTCAGTTTCTTTTCTCCATTAGATCTCCCAACTAAAATATCCTGCACACTCATTGCACACATCAGTAGCTCAAGAAAATCATATACATATATTCAAAACTTATTTGTATAGTTACATAAATCAAAATATGAATCTTTCATAAAATCAACTATTTAATTCATTTCTACTCACATTTGACCATCCAAATCACATAATCAATATAACATAACTTATTCGTTAATTCAGATTAAAGTACCTGAATAATCATCTTTAGGCATGCATAAACCTAATCATAACAACACTGAATTAAAGAATATTGAACTATATGAACCATAAAACTTAATCATCAGGATACCGAAATCCACACCCTTATCATTAGGTGAAAATGCCTTATATCATCGTTAGTGAAATTTCAATTTTTGAACAGTTGAGATAATGCAAAAGTTCTCAAATCATTGAGTATTTAAAACATGGATGTATTAACTGATCTCAATCTCATTAGGGCATTCACAACATAAAATGTTACATCTTATCCATTTCAATCTCCTATAGCAGTTTTAACAGAGCATTCGTATTGATAATTACATATAAGAAGGAGTCTCACAAAATGGTAAAACATTTCAATAATGGATTCCAACAAAAAAAATCATATCTATTACAGTTATTAATTATAAATAAAATAAATTGTAACATTGACTTCTTTTGATATTAATCTTACTCTAGTTTAAGCTTGATCTTATCAGATGTAAAATCTAATCTTAAGCTAATCTGGATCTTAAACTTAACTAGAATTAAAAGATGGTACATTTTATTAATTATGACAAATATTGAAAAATACTTATATATGATAATCTAAACATTATAAAAAATATTTTTAAATATATATATATATATATATATATATATATATATATATATATATATATATATATATATATATATATATATATATATATATATATATATATATATATATATATATATATATTCAAATGATATAATTATTAACTAATTTACAATTTTATCAAATTTTAATAAATTATAAATAAACATCAATTTTTTTTAAAAAAAAATTTCCTGAAAAGTTAGCGATGAACTTATAAATTTAGTAAATAGAATTTTAGATTCACAAATTTATTTAATTAGTTAAATCATTAGGTCAAGCTAAAATAAATATGTATTTGGATATTTTAAATAATAAGATAGTTTACAAGAAGGGGTCTCACATCCCCCCCCACTAGCCTTTGACTTCCTCTTGGAAGTCGCTCGACTAAAACGTTCATTCCAAGATAGACCTTGTCTCAACTTGTACCAAATTTTACTCCTATTACAAGAATGATCAATAACTCACATACATACACTAACTTAATCACCTATTTGTCTGATTACCATTGCTAAAAGGAGAAGTTTAGAATTATCCCTTAAAACATATTGGTCATGAACAAACAACATTCTAAACTCTTATAAAAAAAACTATGAAGTCTCTAATAATAATAATAAAATAAGGTATTCCATATTCCACACACCCGCTCATTGGGGTAGCAACTGTACGAGACTCCCTCAACGAGGTGTTCAAATTAAACAACTTGTCTCTTACTTATGTTTAAATACTTTCCTTCTAGGGTTTCCATGATGCACTGAATCTTGATAGGGTACTCAACGAGTCCATCACTATGCATGCACCTTTCCATCTAGAAGTCCTCGGAGAGGGTGGGGCATGAATACTCTCACTAATGACCCCAAACCCTAATGTTAAACATCCACTTAACTATCATAAATCCCATTTGGTAGGCCCACCATATGTCACTTTGCTAACAAAATTCAGAAGAAAGTGCCTCAATTTTAAATTTGACATCAAGGAAGAAACATCCAATGCAAAAGTCCAAAATCAAAGAAATAAAGAGTGGCCACTTGCAAAAAAATTTTAGTCAAGAGATAAAGACATAACTAAGAGGCAAAAAAAAAGAAAAAAAATCATCAATAACACAGTTGGCTAAATAGCCCCACATCACTCTAATGGCAAAAGGGGGAACATTAAGAGTGCCAAAATATGAAATCAGTCAAATAAGGACATAAATCCAATTACTTACAAAATTTACATATTGACAAAATGTGGCCATACCAAAGTTACTAAGAAACATGAGGGGTCTTAAGTCTTCCAAATAAATTGCAAGGATCTTGAATTGATCTTAGATGTTGGTCTAATGACCATGTCACTCAAGCTCTGATTGATCCCACATACTAACTTCATACTTATCTTCCTCAACATTTCCCTATGATTAGGGTTTACTATACAAAGGGGTTTGCCTTGATCATAAGCCACTCAAAGGTGCAAATGCGAGGATACAAAAATGAGTCTCCATCAATCCTCTTGTTGTTATATTGTTTTCCTTTCGAAGACTCTAACATGTGGGGACCTCAATGTCAATAGAGTGTAACTCTAAATTGTAATTACAAAACCAAATTTCTTATCCTTCATTCACTATAATTTCATATTAGGGCATATACACATAATCTTTCTTAAATCAATTTCACCATCTCTACACAGCTGAATCTGTGCTATCAATCCCACCCAAACGGCATGGTCCTCTTTACATACATTTATACCTATCACTGGCAATGATATTCCAAAGCTACACGAGTTCTAATTATTATCTAACAATGCACTGAATGCTACTATTCTTGTCAATACTCCATACTTTACATTTTCCTAGTCATAAGTGACTTATGAATACTTCCTTAGGTTGTAGGTTTGCAACTACTTCGGTATAAAACCATTACTAGGATGTTATCAATGTTTACTTTACTCACTCTTACAACTATCTCCTTATCGATGCTATAGGTCATCATCACTATTCTTATCATGCCTTGTGGTTTGCATTCCTCTTATTGCTTAACTCTAATACCTGAACCTTTAGTTCGATTAGGTCGATGACCTCATCATGACATTACTTACTCTATCTTGATTTTTATTTTATTTTTAAAATCCCTTTATATTATACTAGATCAACATTTAGTAAGATCTAATTTTGCATTATGGGTAAAACCATCATAATATATTAATACTTAGTTCAAGATATTATCATAACCTATTTTAGAATGAATTCAAGACATTAAGTATTCATCAATACAACAATTTCGACATACATTTGCCTAACAAAATAATTCTATGTTACCATCAAGTCAACAATACAAGAACCCTTCAAAACTATAACCTTAGTAGTTCCATTTAACTAAATCCATAATTAATACAAAAAATATCATCATAAGGCAGTATTAAAATTGTGTCCTAATTGAAATAACTAAATTTTACAAAGTATTCAGTCCTAACACTAAAACCAACTCACACATTACTTAAACCTTACTTAACTATAATTTCTAAGGATTCACTACTTACCCAATATTTTTATCTTAAACCATTTAACATTCATAAAATACTAAGAAAACGCTTATCAACAACTTTAAACATAACTTACTAATTATAATCTAAAACAAACATATCTAAATATTAAATATAATTTAAATAAACAATAAAATAACATTCACTAAACATCTAACATACAAATCATTAAACTTTATTCTAAACTAGATATATTTAAATCTATAATATATTCTAAAAAGAAACATTCTAATAATAACAATATACTAAAATTAAATACAACTAAATAATAAATCATTAACCTTATCTTTAAAAAATAAAAAATAAAAAAATTACTACTTCTAACGATTCCTAACTTTGAAATCTTTATTAATCTAACAATACTTTAAAAACAAAATAACACTAACTATCCAACTTTAGTATATACCAATTTAATTACTTAACATATCCAACTACACTTAAATAACACAAAAATCTAAATAATAGAAAAAAAATACTAACTTTATCTAATTAACACTTAACGAATTACAATTTCCATGTGTTTTGAAGAGACATTACAGTTGTATTAATTCTTATTATTTTGCAAGACCAAAATATCTAATAAAACGGACTTGATAATCATTCAACAAAAATGATGCGACTCTATTTATTTTTAATTTTTATTTATTTATTAATTTTATTTTTTTTCTATTCAAGGTTTAATTTCAACACATACAATTAGAGAGCTTTTAAAATTAACCAAATCTATCACAGTTGCTGAGGGCTTAACTCCCGAATAAGCATGTTTCAATCTGCAAAGAAAATGAAGTATCTCCATGATAATAGACTGATCATCTTGTAACTTTCGAGTTGAATTCAAGTAATAAACTTACAACTGAGACTTCTGTTGTAACATGTCGAACTGGATACAGTAGATTACCTATGAAAACAATTTGATAGCTTTGTAAATCTAATAGTAGTATTCACACACTGAAGATAATTATCAAGTTATCTGATTCACAGTAGACACTGCCCAGTTGTAGTTGGTTCAGGTTACCCCTTATCTGATTCTGTTGTTAGGCTCTGTAAGATTATTGTTGATCATACTAGATTTCCAAATTATTGAAGAGAAGTGAGGGTTCTGCAGAACAACATTTTGCAAAGATATGAGGGCCTGAAAGCAAAATATCTTGGCTCTAAGAGTGGGACATAGCCTCCAAATCCTTGTCCTAAGGTCAGAGATGGGTTTTGCTCCATTTTTTTTTTGGGATCGTTACAACATGTTTCCACCAGAGGATGCCTCCTAGCACCTACCCATACATACAGAGCACGACGGGTATGGCTATCTTAGCAACCGAAGTTGGTCATCTATATAACTACCATATAAGAGCATAGAGCATAGAAGCCAAGATATACAAAATACCACAGCTTCAATGGGAATACCTAACGCAAGCAACAAGATGACAAAGATAGAGACGTGGAGATTTGAAAGAATGACTGTCACTTCGGAGTTGATAAATCAAATAACACCACCTTCCAATAGCAGTTAATGAAAGGAGCTAGAAGGTTGAATTTAATATTCCAAATACCAAAATAGCAACGCTGATATGCTTGTACGACTTTAGCTTCCTATACTTTTCCCCCCATTCAACAAACCTTCTTCACGTGGCAATGCGTGAGGGTTTAAGGCGTATAGAATGAAATGGGGATTGGTTTACAAGCGACCCAATAAAGATGTCACCTCCCCTCCCCAGTACACAGTCTAAGAACTGGCATGACCCACATGGTCTCTCTTTGCCCAAGGTAAATCGCGCAGGTGAGATGCGATTGAGTGTGGGGAGAGTATATCAGAACCCAAACTAAATGCGTTATCTATCCATAAAGGTCAATGTGATGGGTGTACGCAAGGAGGGAGAGAATGCAGAACCATCAGTTCATTTAAATTTGGCACTCGCTACAATGTTCCCATTGTTGACTTTAGCAATATAAAAATGGAAGCCTTGCCTAACTTCTTTACTCGTGATGCTGATAGCGCCAGGTTTCACTAGTGTGATGGGAATGAGATCTAAATCCTAATGATTTCGATGGCGATGGTACATTATATCATTTATTAGTTGAAATTTTAGGAAGAGTATGTGAGAGGAGATGACCCCACAACACATTGATACGCTACTAATTTGATATGTTTAGAGTTGAAACGTAGGGTGAATAATAAGGCTTCCTTTGATTGCGTGGAAGATAAAAGAAATAGTTAAGACAAGCACTAGTATCCATCAATTTGATCGCCCTTTTTCCAAGTCCCAACATTAAACATCATTCAAGCGTATGTCAGAAGGCAAAAATGAGTTCAGCCCATGGGGTAGAGGAAATAAAGGTAAGGTTGGGTTTGTGAAAAGAAATTATGATTTAAAGTAAAGTAGATGGGTTAGGATTTTATTTTATTGTTTTTTTTTTTTCTTTTTTGTTTTAATCAATTTTTTAAAAAAATATATATATATTTATTGAATTTATCTAAGGAAAATTAAGAGAATCTTTAAGATTCTCTGTTCAAAAGGAGGATTTACAACTTTCCCATACAAAATACAACATCCTGTAGATGCTTATTTTGAAAATATGCATTTTGAAACTATGTATTTTTTTTTCTAAGTGATTAGGGTTTTCAAATTTATTTACATAGCTAAGGGGGATTTTTTTTTTTTAAATTATTACTTGCATTATAACATAGGGTTTAATTGTCTATATTATTACCATAACATAGGATTATTTCCCTTGTAATCAAATACACAAATGTGAGAGAAGATTTAATTGATGTAATTTTAAATGTCCACAGTTTACATGGACCCATTGTTGCCCAAGTGTTACGAAACTTGGCGCTCTGATACCAAATTGTCATGCCCAAAATATATAGGGCATGAACACACCAACAATATTTTTTTTTCTTTTTTGTTTTTTTTTTCTGAAAAGTTAGCGATGAAAACTTCACCACAAATCCCCTATGTAAGATCCTAACTCAACTAGACATTAGGTAAACCTCAAGGTAGAGTCAAGGTTACCAACTCAAGAAGGAAGCAATTAATTTTCGCACTCAAGCAAAAATGGACTTTTTGAGTGACCATAAAGGTCAACCAAAGGGGCTAAGGGGGTGGAGAATGTCCCCAACCCTTACCCATACCCCTTAGGTACTTAGATTTAATGGTTTTAGGCTTTTAGGATTAATTTGAGACCTATCAAAAGCTAAGAATATATGGACATACTAACAACCTTAAAATGCAAAAATAAACATTAAACTAGATTTGGGATAATTAATCTCAATTATAATTGATTAGTAAGAAAAAGGTCACTAACTTAGTCTGACTTAGATCTTTAGGTTACTCGGTGAATCCTAACTACATTTTGAAATGCATAAACAATTCACAAGTGTCAAGCAACACTATAAAAACACTGTTACGAAACAATAACATTTACTGATTACAGAATGCTACATTCATTCAAACCATGACACAAATAGAATACGAACAATGGGGTTTGCATCTTTCATTAGATTTAACCCCGATAGGGTTCAGTTTCTTTTCTCCATTAGATCTCCCAACTAAAATATCTTGCACACTTATTGCACACATCAGTAGCTCAAGAAAATCATATACATATATTCAAAACTTATTTGTATAGTTACGTAAATCAAAATATGAATCTTTCATAAAATCAACTATTTAATTCATTTCTACTCACATTTGACCATCCAAATCACATAATCAATATAACATAACTTATTCGTTAATTCAGATTAAAGTACTTGAATAATCATCTTTAGGCATGCATAAACCTAATCATAACAACATTGAATTGAAGAATATTGAACCATATGAAGCATAAAACTTAATCATCAGGATACCGAAATCCACACCCTTATCATCAAGTGAAAATGCCTTATATCATCGTTAGTGAAATTTCAATGTTTGAACAGTTGAGATAATGCAAAAGTTCTCAAATCATTGAGTATTTAAAACAAGGATGTATTAACTGATCTCAATCTCATTAGGGCATTCACAACATAAAATGTTACATCTTATCCATTTCAATCTCCTATAGCAGTTTTAACAGAGCATTCGTATTGATAAATACATATAAGAAGGGGTCTCACAAAATGGTAAAACATTTCAATAATGGATTCCAACAAAAAAAATCATATCTATTACAATTATTAAGTTTAAATAAAATACATTGTAACATTGACTTCTTTTGATATTAATCTTACTCTAGTTTAAGCTTGATCTTATCAGATGTAAAATCTAATCTTAAGCTAATCTGGATCTTAAACTTAACTAGAATTAAAAGATGGTACATTTTATTAATTATGACAAATATTGAAAAATACTTATATATGATAATCTAAACATTATAAAAAATATTTTTAAATATATATATATATATATATTTTCAAATGATATAATTATTAACTAATTTACAATTTTATCAAATTTTAATAAATTATAAATAAACATCAATTTTTTTTATTTTTTATTTTTTTTTCTGAAAAGTTAGCGATGAACTTATAAATTTAGTAAATAGAATTTTAGATTCACAAATTTATTTAATTAGTTAAATCATTAGGTCAAGCTAAAATAAATAAGTATGTATTTGGATATTTTAAATAATAAGATAGTTTACAAGAAGGGGCTTACATAAAGGAAAGGTTGTTTCCTTTTTTGTAAGGGGTATTACATTGTATTGTATTATTGATGTGGTTAGTGGATGCAAATTTGATTAAGGCAGATTAGATGATATGATAAGATTATGTTGAGATCTTCAAAGGAATTGTATTGGTAATTTTTTTTCTATTGGTTAGTTCACCCTTGGATATGTTATCCTAGAGCTATTTTGAGTAATAGTTTTAAAGAAATCTTGATAGGTGGGATCAATTGACTTCCTATTAACTCCTAACAAGATTAGAACAACTCCTAACGAGGTTGAAATCCTCTCCTAAAAGGGACACACATATATTGATTGTATGTTTTTGGCTCCTTACAAGGTCATACACTTTTGAAATGAAATTTTATATTAGTACATCATATTGTAGGCATCATTCCCATTGGGGTTTTCCTGTAATCAAGGGTTTCCCTAGTTAACAAATCTTGTAAATTGTTGTGCATGTTGTTTATCTTGTGCTTGTTACATATTTTGATTATTGGAATTGGATTTGATAAGATTAATTTAAGATTTTTTAATAATAGAAATGGTTCCATCCCCCCACCCTCTTAGTTGTGTTGGTGGACTTTAATTTCAAACAATTGGTATCAACACATCAGGTCTTTGATCAAGAAGTTTAACAACTTAAGGAGATCCATGGCATTCAGGAAAGAAAGTTTGAAATTCAATGAAGAGAAATATGATAAGTGGAAGGAGAAAATGAAGACTCATTTTCTATGCTTGAGAAATGTTTAGTGGTTGATCACAAGGAATAAGAAGATTGTATTAGAAGATAAAGATCTGGAATCATGTTCTATTGAACAGTAGGAATTGTTCATGTACAATATGTATGCTGGAGAGGATTGATCACTACTCTTCCTAAATTAGAGTTTGTTGAGGTAAAGAATTTACTACTTGCTCATGAAATTTGGGTTAGATTAGAAGCTCTATTTGAAGGAGATTAGTATGCAAAGAAATATAAGCTAAAAAATTATAAAGATATGCTTGATAATGATAGAATGCAAGAAGATGAAACAATAATTAGAGATTATTGCAAGAATCAAGAGTTACGATGGAACTATTGCAGAAGATGAAATTATATGGAAAATCTTGAAGTCATTACCACCTGCTCATGAGACTAAGGTAATAGCTATTAAGGAGATTATCACTGTCACATCACAATTTAACAAGGAAACATTGTTTAAGAAGCTAAAAGCATTTGAATAGAGACTGAAGAAAAATAAAATCAGATTAGGATAGAGACAACTTTTAGGACTAGTATATAGAAGGACAAAAGAACATTGACAAGAAGTGCAAGCACAAGTGGAGACTATGCTAAATAATGATAGCTATGCTAGAGGATGTAAGGAAGATAGATGGAGGTCTTGCATTACCCATGAAAAGAGAACATAGAGGTAATAAAGGATTTTCTTGATGGACTTGTAAATAATTTGGTCATTTTTCATATCAATGTCCTAAGAGAGAAAGGAAGGTAAAACCTAAGAAGCTTTATAAGTCAAATAAAAAGATTGCTTCTTTGTTGGTGAAGATTATGAATTTGATTTTAAACTAATAAATTTCCTTGAAAGTGATGATGAAGGTGGTGAAATTGGATTTTTTTCTATTAAAGAAGAAAGTCATGAAAAAGAAGAAAAGGAATTAGTAGCACATGCAGAGAACAAAAAGTCAGATTAGATGATAGATAGTGGATTCTCACATCATATGAATAGTGATGTGAATATTTTTTTGAATTTAATAGTTAAGATGAAGGAGTAGAAAGATTTGGTAACAATGCACCATGTCTTATCACGGGGAAAGGATCTATTACACTTGATGGTAAAACTAATCTTGAAGATATCTATTTTGTTGATGAATTGAAACATAACTTGTTGAGTGTTGGACAACTTGTTGATAAGGGATATCTTTCACAATTCACTGAGAAGACATGCATAATGAAGGACAATGATGGTGAATTGATTAGAATAGATACAAGGATTAAAGGTAATGTTTTTTAATTGAATCCTACTTAGATGACATGTTTGGTTACTAAAGTGGATCACAATTGATTATAGCATAAGGGATTATATCATATAAACTTTGATAATATTGTGAAAATCAGTATTGCAAATGTAGTTTGAGATCTACCTAAGATTGTGCAACTCTCTAACATGGTTTAAAAGGAATCTATGATGGTTAAACAAAAGAACTCTTTTCCCAGCAAGTTATTCACTACATAAAGCAATTGGAGATTGTGCCCACAAATTTATGTGGTCCTACAAGAAGAAGGGAATTTTATGGTGAAAAGTACTTTCGTTGATGATTTTACAAGGATGATGTGGGTAACATTTCTTAGAGAGGAATATGAAGCTTTTGATAAATTCAAGTTATTCAAGAGTAGAGTAGGAAATGAATCATAATTGAAGATAATATATTTGAGATTAGATAGAGGAGTATAATTTGCATCAAATTAGTTCAATAACTTTTGTGAAGAAAATGGAATTAAATGGCAATTCTCAACTCCTAAAACAACACAACATAATGGAATAGTAGAAAGAAGAAATCAGTTAGTAAGTGAAGCAACTAGAGCTATGATGCTTGAAGAAAATATATTACATATCTATTGGAGAGAAGTTTTGAACCCTACACTATACATCATGAACATAGTACAAATCAGACAAGGTATTGTTAAGACACATTATGAAATTTGATTTGGGAGTACACCTACTATGAAATATTTTAGAATTTTTGGAAGCAAATGAACCATATCAAAATAAATTATGATATAGGAAAGTTTAATCCTAGAAGTTATGAAGGCATATTTCTTGGATATTCATTGAAAAAAAGGCATAGAGATTCCTTAATAAGATATTGAGAACAATAATTGAAAGCAAAAATATGAAAAGTTGATGAGAAATTCAAAATATAAAGGAGATACTTGATTTTGATTTTGATGAGGAAGCAAGTACTAGTCAAAGACCTAACAATTAGAATGAACATGAATTATCCTATAAAACTGATAGTGATTTGCAGACCAAAGAAATAAGAGAGGAACCAAGAGTTGAGATTAGAGTGAAATAAGGAACAGTAGAACATGAAACACCTAAGTATGTGATAAGGAGTCACCCTGAGAAATAGATAACTATAGCACAAACAAAGAAGTCTTGACAAGAAATCGGGTAAGAGATGATTTTTTTATATATCAAAAATATAACCTAAGACAACAAATGAAGTATGTAAAGATGAGTATTGGATAAAATCTATGAGAGAGGAACCGATGAAGGGTTCTCACCTTAATACCAAAAAAACACAACATAAATAGAGAAACAACAAAATTTTTGCAAGAACAAAAAATGAGATTCTTATTCTCTCCAAGAGTATGGAATCACATATTTATAGTAATACAATATGTAAATCCACATTGATTTATTTACAATATTCTTCAAGATGGAGCCATAAACTACCACCTAGTATTGCCATAGAGAATACCACAAGCCTTCCTTATATAGGCAATTCTCCACCACCCAAGAAGGTTCTAGGCATTTATCCCTAACCCTTGAGGTTGACTGACTGCCAAATAACTATTATTTTCATATTTATTACATAGAATTATCTCAAAATAATTACAAATTATAATTTTAGGTACCCCAAATTTTGGAGGCCATAACTTTTACAAATAAACTTTGATTAGCTATTATAATCACTTTTCAGAAATGTCAACTTCTTATCTACATTTCTTGAGTGGCACAAGCTCCAGTCAATCTAGGTTCAACCTTGTTCCAGAATTATTTAGGGCTTCAAAATTGAGCTCAAAGATTGTGTACCCAAAAAACTTAATAAATTTTGCAATACATATGGTATGATAATGAAGCTCCACTTACAAACTAATATAACTAAGATGAACCTCCACTTGTGAAATTAGAACATTCTGAGCTAGTATGACCAACTTACTAAAAATAGAAAGTTTCCACATAGTAACTCTACATTAAAATAGCCATTATTGAAAAGGAATTTTTTTTTTTGGGGATGATGCCAGATTTCCCTTACACCTAGGATGCTCCTACATTAAGAACTTGATCAAATTGAAAAGAAAAAAACATGGGAACTAGTCCTAGACCTAAAGATAAAAATTTTATTAGCAATAAATGGGTATTTAGGAACAAGATTAATGGACAAGGAGAAGCGATAAGAAATGAAGAAAATTTAGTATGTAAATGTTGTTCACACTAGGAAGGAATTGATTTTTAAGAAATTTTTTCCCTTGTTGCAAGACTTGAAGTAGTAAGGATATTTTTGGCATAAACATCTAACAAGAATTTCAAGGTATATCAGATGGATGTCAAGTCAACATTTTGGAATTGATAGCTTGAGGAAGAGGTTTACATTGAGAAACTCGGTGGATTTTCACTAACTAGAGACAAATATATGATTAGCAAATTGAAAAAGGCTTTTTATGGATTAAAGTAAGCACCTAGAGCCTGGTATTCAAATTGGACAAACACTTCCAAAAGTTGGGATTCAAGAAAGGCAATGCAGATAATAACACGTCCTTAAGAGAAAATTTAGATGGATGGTATTATCTTTGGTGGAAATGATGATGCTAGTGAGATTTTTTTAGAAGAAATGAAGAATGAACTTGAGATGAGCATGACTCGTAAGATAAAATATTTCTTGGGATTGCAAATAAATCAATAAGGATAGAATTTCCATATCATAGACCAAGTATCTAAAATATCTATTGGAAAGATTTGGATTGGAGAATTGTAAACCAATTGGTACACCTATGATCATAGGATGTAAATTATCAAGAAATGATGAATCTTCTAGTGCAATGCAAATAAAGTATAAATCAATGATAGGAGGATTACAGTTGTTATTGTGGCAAGATTCCAAGTAGATCCCAAAGAGACACATTTACCAACAATAAAGCGGTGTATGCTAAAAGAAGTGACCTATAGGGAGCATGAATCAACAAGAAAATATTAGTTCAAACCAAAATATGCATCAAGTATTCACCAAATGAAATACCAAACTAACTAATGCTTGCTTGAGTTTTGCAACTCAAAATAGCCAATCAAGCCAAATCCTCAAGCAACCTCTACAGCTCAACAAAGGCAACCATGAGAGGCCTTGTTGGTGTGTTAAGATTGGAGGAATGTTTGGTGTGCTCTCCCAAACAAAACAATGTGTTGAATCTCTTGATGATGGATATGCAAGTGTGAGGAATGCAACTATGAACCTATGCTATATGAATATGAAGAACACCTCAAACAATGGCTATGGAGAAAACCATGCTTGAAGGCATTCAAAGATGAAGATATGAAATGCAACAAAGGAATCTAAACCATGATGCAAGCTAAACTAAGATGCAAATGAAATGGAGATGAGAAATGCAAGCCATAAATCTACTCTAACAATGCAAATGAACTCTAAACCAGCTACCAAAGGTTTGTATGCAACTTAGAAATCACTATGCAAGCTCTAAACTCAAACTACTATGAAAGCTTAAATCTCCAACCAACATGATAACAATGCAATAATTGGAGATGATAATTCTTGAGACAGGGCCTCTATTTATAGGCTTGAGGGAGGGCTTGGTGAGGTGGCATCCATGTAGGTGCCACATAAGGTGACATGCAAGTCATGCAAGTGGTCAAATATTCAAAGTTTGCTCACACATGTGTGAGCAAACTTGGAGGGAAGAGTGGGGAACAAAGCTTGCAAGAGGGAGTGGTCTCACACATGTGTGAGCACACACTTAGGCTTAAGAAGGGAGATTAGGAAAGTGATTAGGATGATTAAGTGGGATTAAATGAGGAAGTAGGCTTAATAGGATGAAAATGATGGGTCTAGGCTAGACTTTAGGCTAGGCTTAAGATTAAATTAAATAGGATTTAATTTAATCATAGGTTTAGAAGAATTAATGGGATATGGGGATTAAAATTAATAGGATTTATTTAAAAGGGGAATTTATGGAGGGCTATATATTAAATAAATTTAACACATTAAGGCTGGAGGTACTTAAATTAAATTTAAATACCTTAGGAAAGTGAACCCATTTAATTAAATAAATTTAATTAAATAGGTAGAAGAATATGACAAATATAATTAATAATTAATTATAATGTCAAGGGCAATATTAAATAAATTAATATAGTCTTTTGGGATGATTTTAAGCATCTACAAGAGGATATTCATATATTTGAAGAGTACATCAGACTATGAATTATGGTATCAAAAATTATATTATATCACCTATGTGCATACATTGATGCAGATTGGGCAGGAAATGTGGATGATAGAAAGAGTACTAGTGGTGGAGCATTTTTCTTGGGAGGAAGATTGGTTTCTTGGCTAAGCAAGAAACAAGCCTATATATCATAGTCTACAATAGAAGTAGAGTATGTAGCAATAGAAAACAATTGTAATTAGATCATTTGGATCAAATAAATTTTGAAGGACATAGGTATTGAATTTCCAAAACCTATTATCATTCATTGTGATAACACAAGCACAATTAGTATGTCAAAGAATCTAGTAGTACATTTAAAGAGTAGACAGTTTGCTATAATGTATCACTTCTTAAGACAAAGGGTAGTAGAAAAGGAAATCATATCAAAGTATGTTAGCACAAAGGAAAAAATTGAAGATATCTTTACAAAACCATTGGCCAAGGATACTTTTAAGTACCTTAGGGGTATGCTTGGAGTAATTACCCAACCTATTTTAGAGTAGTTGATGCAAGATTACATCAGTCCAATATATAACTAGAGCACTTAAAATTCATCTAGACTAGATGCTTGGTGATGCTCCTTTGGGGGAGTAGTCACTTTGGAAAGAGTTACTGATAAATCTAGGGAAATGATTTGTATAAAAATGTATGTTGGCACTTGGCATTTTTTACATATTGTTTGGAGATGATTGAATAATAAGAGCACTTCATATTCTAGATTGGCATAATGATAACTTTGTCATTGATGTCAACGGGGAGAGTAATACATGAAAAAACCTATGTATGAATGGAGGAGAGTAACACCTTATATGCTGGAGTATTCAACAACAAATTGGTTAATGCCAATGGGGAGTATTCTAATTGATATTTTTTGGGTTGATGGTTTTTCATTATATGTTGCCATCAATGCCAAATGGGGAGATTGTTAGCATGAATGCTAAAGTATTATAAAAGGGGATATTATTGGAATATTTAGGGAGATGATTGAGTGGTTGGCACTTAGATTGATTTCTTATGTATTGTATTCATGACTTGGTTTGTCATTGATGTCAACATATATGTATTATGGTTATGATAGTAAGAGTTAGATGAAGAATTGTTTTAGCAAGGCTAGAGTATAGAGAGTTAAGTTTAGCGGGCTTACATTCATGTTCAGGGATATGTCTAAGTGATATATCTATGTTTGTGAAAATTTATTGTAATTATTACATTAATTACAGATGAGTAAAGATTAGTCATAGTGTAGTTTGCAAGAAGCAATTTACTGGTAAATCAATTGTATCTATTAAGAAATATGGAATTTAGTTTTAGAGGGATTGGATTAATGTTGAAGACATGTTCATGATGATGAGGTCAATGTATAAAATTCTAGAGTTTTCTTGGTAAGGGCCACTGAAGCAAAACATGTGATATATTTATAGTCAACCAATTTTTTGGTTCTATTCTTTTGATATGTATAAATGTAATGTAACATGTATTGTAGTATCTTAATGCAGTCCTATATTATTCATCGTATGTTGGGAAAGCCTCAAGGATGACTCAATTATTTTTTAGGAAAAGGTATAAAGGAAAGGTTATTTCCTTGGTTGTAATGGGTATCACATGGTATTGTATCATTGATGTGGTCAGTGGATGCAAATTTTATCAGAGTAGAGCATATGATGATGATGAGATTTTGTTGAGACATTCAAAGGAACTATATTGGAAAATAAGTTTTTGTATTGGTTAGTTTGTCCTTGCATATGTTATCCTAGAGATCTATTATGTGTAAAATTTCTAAATTAATTTAGACATTGGGTTTAGTTGACTTCCTATTAGCTCCTTATAGAGTTGGAACAACTCCTAATAGGGTTGTAATATTCTAACAAGGATTTAAAGTCTCCTAATCAAGACACACACGTATCGGATTGTATGTAATTCTCTCCTAACATGGCCATATCTCTTTGTAAGGAACTTTTATATTAGTACATCATCTTGTGGGAAAAATTCCCACTAGGGTTTTCCCTCTAATCAAGGGTTCCCCTAGTTAACAAATCTTGTGTTGTTGTGCATGTTTCGTATATTGTGGTTGTTGCATATATTGATTATTGAAATTGGATTTGATAAGACTAATTTAAGATTGTTTAAGCCCATAACTGATTCACCTCCACCCCTCGCTCAGTTGTGTTGGTGGAGTTTACTTTCTAAAAGTTACATGCCTTGGGTGTTCAAAATTATGAACTAGTGAGGATTGCATTTGACGGGAAGTCTTATTTACCTTAAACATTATTGTCATGCATTTAGGTACCTTTCCCACTCCTAATATGAGGGTAAATACTCTAGTTTCAAAGGTTGAACCTACCAATAATTTCTACATTTGACCACATATTGATCCCTAAAGTTCATATTTTTTCATTCACATGGATGTTGGTATTAAATATTGCCTAAGTGAAGAGTTAATTTATGTTGTATAGGGGATGAATCCTATCATTGGTATCCTTGGAATTTTAACCTTTTGATATATATACCCTTGTAGCATATTGTCCTAAGTATAAGTCCATCCAATAGTAGTCCTAACTTTAACCTCATAATCATCCACTAAATAAACCTAGTGATCCTAAAGGTGAGTCTCATTCTTGAAATGGACTCCCATTATGTGTTTGAAGGTTCCTATTAGTTAAAAGTTACCCTTGATGATTGTGATTTCATCTAATAGATTTTCTATTATGGAAAAAATATTTTTTTCCATCTTTATGTCTTGACAATTAAGGGGTCATACCCTAGTGGAGAATTAAAATACGATTTGTATTTATTGACAATGATTCTATAAGAATCTACTACTTGATGTCATAACACCATGACTATTATTACATTCAAGGAGAACCTTAGAATCTTATTATGTTTAATGCTAAAAATTTCTACTATGATGTATGTGAAAGTCTAGAACTATATGTATTAGTTCACGAAATTTTTGATATGTATTTTTTCTTTTTTCTTTTTCCAATGAGATACTTTTAGAAAAATATCCTTCTATTGCTCAAAACATGTAAAAAATGAAAGCATCATTAACTATCCTATAAGTGGGCCTAGCTATAATCCTTTTGAGATCCAACTAAAGGTAATGGGTTTATACTCAAGTTTTAAAGTCTACAAGAGAGGCAACCCACTTCAAGTATAGGAAGGTTTCTTATTCCCACAAGAGGTAAAGAAAGTAGGAAGTCATGTATTATTTGGTTTCTTTTTCGATGGATATCATTTGATCATGGATATTTTCACTAGTCATGCTTCCATAATTTATTTTCTCCATGTTAATTTTAATAGTCTTAATGAAGAAGACCATATCAAAGTCTCTAATTGTTCAACTTGCAAGAGCCTAAAAGCCCTCCTTAATAGATTAACATAGTTCTAGATGTTTTTTCCAAAGATACAATCTAAACATGTTCATTTTGTACAATCTGCATCTTTTTTGGAGTCTTCCAAGGAACCATTCATTAATATATTGATCATAGTTGAGTTCCCCTCCATAGTAACTCTCCTCAAACCCCTTTGTCACCTTGGCATAGGATTCATATCTAGTGATGTGGAGTATTTATTTCATATTCTCAAGAGTGGAATCCAAGATCACTTCTACCTAGTTTTCAAAGGCTCTTCTTCTTTTTGGATCATAATTTGGAGTACAAGACATGAATAAGTCATGCAAATTTACTAAAATAGGAATTTTTTCTACTTGTAGATCAATTTGGAATACACTGGGGATATTGCCCAAAACTATCTCCCTTTAGGTTTGGATATCTGGATCCTAAAATCCTTCAAATGGATATGGCCAAAATTCATGTCAATGAGATTTTGATGAATATTACCCAATGTAGATGGGTACATGTATCCTAGAAATTTTCTTTTAATTTGTGTCATTATTGTCATATCTCCTCATGCATAATGGGAAAGAGTCAACAAACCATTCAAGAGTTTTGTTCGAATAACTAACTAGAAATAGAAATTAAACCTTTAAAGAACAAAATCAAACTAACTAATTACACTGTCATCCTTGCATACTAAACTTCTAAACTCTTTGATCCACTAGAGTGCACAATTTCACTATAAAAGGGTACACTATATATTTTCCCCTTTTAGTGGTTGAGCATTTTTTAAAAAAAAAAAAAATCATACGACCTCTTCATAAAAAGTGTTTGTTTTTTAGGATATCTTTCAATTGTTGTAAATAGAAACATCCCAAAAATTCTTTAGTAAAGCTTAGAAGTGTGGTATGTGACCCCTTTTTCTCTTTTCTGGTGTGGGTATTAAAATCCTTGATTCCTTTTAGGTGTTAGTCATGTTAAAATCCTCGATAATCTTGAGCTTAGGCACAAAGTTATTTTTTGAGGTGAAGTGTTAGAGTTTTGGGGATTGGAGATCCCTAAAATCTATTGAGATTGGGGAACTTCAAAACCTCGGTCACTAAAAGACCAAAATATTTTGTCGATTGAGGATTGGGGATCCCCAATACTTTAAAAAAGGGATTTGACACTTATATTTTTAGCTTTTTAAAATCTTCAATTTTTCACACCTTCAATCCTCCATGATAATTGATCTCCAAGGGCCTCCTCTGTGACAGTTATGGGGTTTCATAACAACCTCAAAAGGTCTAGTATTATCTCTACAAATACAAAAAAAAATTGTGCTTATTTAAAATCAAATTACTAACTATAATCCATATATGAAAAATAAGAACTTAGGAAACTCTATACCACACTAACCTAAACCTAAACAGAAAAGGAAGAATCCTAAAAAAAAGAGTGGAGAGAAAGAACATACAAAGACAAATGAACCCTATACCTATGAAAAAAAGAAAAAGAGAGAAAGAAACAAATAAAAGGAAATATTATTGCCCAAAATAGATGTAGGATTTGACTTGTATGAAACTCCTCAAAACAATGATGCACAAAGGTTAGATCACACACTCATAATAAAACTCCACATATAATAACCATGGCTTTCTTAGGATAATCACTCCAAAATTTGATGCAATAACACGATGAATCATCATCAAATGTACCATAAAAAGATAATTGAAGATGCCTTTTTGTAGATTGGCGTTCCTCACAATTAGATATGTTATCAACAATAACATTTTCTCTAGGAATATACTTTCTAATGTCACATGTTAAAAATAATTAGAAGCAATACCTTATATGAGGTTCTCAATGTATTTTTGCATTTTGGTCAACTTATGATTTTCATATCCCAACTTCAAGACTAGATCAAGAAACTCTATTGTTGACACACTATAGTCTTGAATATTGTGGTAACCTAAAACTATATAAATAATTAATAACATAGAGACAAACAATAGGGCCACACTACCAAATCCATAATTAATATTAGGAATAGAAATATTAAATTGGGAAGTTTGCAATTTGAAGTTAGTTTTCTTTTAAAAGACAGGCAGGCTCAACCCTCTAGTGATAGAATTTCTACATTAAGGTAGTCAAAATCCCTTATTAAAGCAACAAAATTCCCACATTAAAGCACATAAAACATTGCAGGGAGAAGATCTAACTGCTTCAACCTTGAGTTAATGGATTCTTTGTACCATTTTTGTCCGGTCACACTGGTCATCTATGTCATCGCCCAGATCAAAATTGATCCACTTGATCAGAGATAGACTACCCAGGAACACCTCCAGATCATTGAGTTCATCGAATGCAAATCTTCCCCCATTCACACAATCAAAGGCTTTAATCCTTCGCTAATACAAAGAACTCTCAATCAAAAATTTCATTAAAAACATATCTCACTCATGGGCATGAAAGCAACATCAATCAAACATATATCAATCATATCATACCTTTCGTAAGGAAAATTACTATTTGAAAAGAAATGTGCTAACCAAATCAGGAATTGTTCAAAGAAATGAAGATTAGGAGATGACAAATTAGGAGTAATCAGATTCAAAAAAACCAAATAGAAAAAGAAAACACAATACATGAAATTTTTATTCATGGACCCATAAAAAGAGTTGCCAAAAATAAATCACCCTCAATCCAAAAAAGGAAAATGGCACAACAATCTGAAAGTGCAAATTTCAATGAAAAATCATCCAGATGCTTTAATAATAAAAATGCTAAACCACTCACCTTATCAAAAAAAATTGAAGTTCTCCAAATAGTTGATGAAGTTGACTAGAATATTAAAACAAGTAGGCTTCTTTAGCCCTCCATGTATAAAATTGTCCTCGACCAAATGGAAGCAAAAGATAATGTAGTAAGGAAGCAAATCAATTTCTTTTCCAAAATGAATTATTCAAAGCAAGACCAGGGAAAGAATACAAAATATAATCTTCCAAGACCTCCAATTGGGTGAAATAAAAGATAGGAATCACATCACATAAATAAGAAATTTGATAAGAATTTTCTAATAATCAACAATATACACAATAAAGAATGTTGGTTTGAGTGTAAGGACCAAGGCATTTTTGCATTTTGAAATGATCCTAAAATGAAAGATCCTAAACTAACAAAATGGCTTGAAACCTTATGTAGGAAACATGGAAGTTATATCCTCCATGTCTAATCATCTAGCTTATTTGCATTCTAGCAGTAAGGATATCATAGACAAATTTCTTTCAGGCCCTCTTTGCTTTTATAAAGGGTTTGGTGTTAATTTTATAAAATGGTCCCCTAACTTTGATAAGGATTATGTCAAAAACTATAACCTACCAACCTGGTTGGTAATTAAATCCATACCAATATAACTACTAAAATTGCAAACTCTTAAACATATAGGATTTGCAATCAAAAATTTTGTGTGGCATTGGTGCTAATTATTAAAAATAAAATGATGTTAACATTTGAGTTTATACTAAATCAGATCGTCATGATTTTAAACCCATAAAAATAATTACAAAAAAATTCATATATAACATTCAAATAGTGAAATTTGAAGGTCATATACAAGACATGGTGTTAATAGAAAGGAATAATGATAATGCAAGATTAAAATATATAGATAAAACAACAAATATTAAATTAGATCTCCCAAATCCTCCCAATAGAAATTAGGATAAGATAACACATATCCAATGAAGTATGTGATTTCAACCTTCTGATAATTCTACAATACCAAATCAGAGCAACATAGGCAAGATAGGATCAAGGTTGGCAAGTGAAATATGTATCCCAAAAGAAGTACTGGAAGAAGGAGAAATAGTGGAAGAAATAGAGGAAGAGAACTATGATAACTTACTCAACCCTAATAATCTAAAGACCAAATCCCAAGAGGAGGATCAAGAAGATCTCAAAAATGTCACAACAATAAAAAAGGAAAATCCTAGTGATAATGGATTTGAGAAAGATGGAATTACTTGCTTGGAAGACAATATCAATAAACTTCAATAGTGTGACCAAGTAGAAGTCAATTTTTTTTTATTAAGACATTAAAGGAAATATAAACCTTTAGAAAATAATAACTAAGGATTTAATTCTCATTAAAAATGATTTATTAGATCAAAGTTCTATGGGAGAAAACACACAAACATGATCTATTAGTTCAAACTATACAATATCCATGGAGAATAGGCCCATTCAAAGGAGATTGTCTAAAAGTGAACATTTTTAATCTAGAGACAAAGTTATTTATCAAAGTAAAGAAAAAACTGATAAAATGACTTCTCCCAAGATTTGAGATAATAGGGAAAAGGATTCCAAAACATCAGATTAAATCACAGATATAGAAGAAAAAATAATGTGATACTCCCAACTAAACACAACTCCGGCAAGGTTTTAGAATATCTTTTGCATGAAGTTGACCTAGATAAAGAAGACTTCTTTGAAGACCACAATTATGATTTAGAAGATGAAAAAAGTGAAGAAACAAAAAAGGAGAAAATTTGGTTAATTGAAAGAATCACGGAATTGGATAACAAGGAATTTGAAGATGAGAATTTAGAGGATAATATAGGAAAACTCAACCTAGCAAAGACCAAGGAATACAATGTATCAATGTCAGATAAAAATATAGTCTTATACATTTAAGTAGGAGCAAGGGAAGATAAACACCTAGATATAATAACAATAAAAGGGAGTAATAAAGTATCTATTCCACCCTTCCAAGTAAAAGCAGATAAAAGAGAAGGAGCTTACAAATATATTCCTATTGAGGTAGATACATTTTAAAGAGAATATAAATTGATAAATCAAGAAGAGTTTTCACATAATTGGAATTTGGATAATCTAGATAAGAACAGATTAAGAAAATCCAAAATTGGGAGGAGTTTGGGATCTAAGAAACAAATGTACTTCAACAAGATATGGACAAAATAATTGGATTAAATATCAAATTAGGAAAACAATGCATAGAGATATAGATGAGGATGGTAGAGGAATTAGTAATAAAATTATGAAAGAATTAGAAAAGAATGTTTAGATAAAGAGGAAGATGAATCTATTGCTACAAGTGTTCAAAACATTAGTAAAAATATAGACAAACTTGGTATCATAGCAAATTTGCAAGGTTTAGAACATTCAAAATGTGGAAGAAAAGAAAAAAAGAGAGAGGAAGGAAATCCTTAATTGAACTTAAAGCAGCTACTGGTCTAGTTGGTAACCAGAAAAAGATTAATGGTCTTTTGAAAGCAGGGAAGGGGGAACTCCTTCCCATAGAGCCACGAACCTAACAACATCGAATGTCAGGGTCCTAAATGCCCCTAAAAAGAACTTACTTAAGTGCAATTTAACATTATTAGAATTTGATACAATAGTAGTACAAGAATCAAAACTTAACAAAGAAGAAGGATAATTTTTTTTTTATAGAAGAAAACTAGGTTCTTGGAAAATGAAACTAGTTGATTCAATAGGGCCTTTGGCTAGATTGGTATTATATGGGAACCAAGGAGGGTAGATTTCACTCCACTTGTATCCAATAATAATTAGATGGGGGGAGAGTTAAAAGATTCAAAACTAAAATTTATCTCTTACTAATTAATGTGTATGGGTGAAGTCTAACAATGAATAAGAAATAAATTTGTAATGAGATTAGGAATTATTTAGAGTTAAATCCACAAGAAATGTTTTTATTGGGGGAGATCTTAATGTAATTCTATATTTAGGAGCAAAATCAGGTGGATCCACGATGAGTAACTAGGTTATGTTAGATTTCAAAGATGGTTCATAAAAGATAACCTTATTGATATTCCAACATTTGATGAGGTCTTCACATGGAATAATAGATGAGATGGCTTCTATAATATAGAAAAAAGATTGGAAAATTTTATATTTAAAGGAATTTTAATATCTTTTAATCATCCTTTTAATACAATCATTCTTCCAAATGCATGATCTGATCACTATCTGACTAGACTAGAAATAGATGAATCATTAAAACCATCAAAAAATCCATTTAAGTTTGAAAAATTTGGTTTCTAGATAAAGACTTTCTTAATAATATATATCAATGGTGGCACGAAGAGAAATTTGAAGGATCAAGGATGTTTTGTTTCATAGACAAATTGAAATCATTAAAAGAAAAAATAAACAAATGGAATGAAGATCATTTTAATAACATGTTTAAAGAAAAAATAGAGAATAAAGAAGATTTTAATAAAATTAAATGAAGAAATCATTATGGTAGGAATTGATAATGAAAAGTATATCAAAGAAAAAGAACTTCTTGCTAAACAAGAAAATATCATAACAAAAGAAGAAATATTTCGAAAACGAAAAATCAAGAGAAACATGGTTGTTAGAAGGTGACAGAAATAAAAATTGTTTATAATAGTACTATTAATGGGAGAAATTTTGATAGAATAAAAAAATAAAAAATAATTTAGGAAGGGTAATTGAAAACCCAAATGAGATAGTGGAAGCCTTTGTGAATTATTATAAATATATCCTTAATAATTTTGAATCATCAAATTTAATAGCTCAACATAAGATGTTAGGATCTATTCTGAAAATGATAAATGCAGAAGATAATAAAAACTCAAATAAGAAATTCACCAAAGAAAAAATTAAAAATTTTCTTTTTCAACTTTATCCTAATAAATCTCCGAGTCCCAATGGCTTTCAAGCCTTTTTCTTTAAAAAATATTGGGATATTTTGGGAGACGATTTTTGGAAGGCTATTGAGGCAACTAGGAATTTTGGAACCCTTCTAACTAAAATTAACAACACATTCCTAGCTTTAATTCCGAAGAAAACTTAACATATGGATCTAGGAGATTTTAGGCCCATAGCTTATGTAATACAATCTACAAAATACTCTCAAAAGCACTAGCTAAGTTTTTGGATTCTCTCATCAATGAATCAACTTAATATATAATTGCATTTCAATAATTAAAATCTCCATCCTCATAAATGGTACCCATGAAGGTTTTTTTAAGAATATCTAGAGGAATAAGAAAAGGGATCCTATATCACCTTTTATATTCATTATTATGGCAGAGCTATAATAAAGGCTCAAACTGAAAGGAACATTAGAGGAATAATACTAACTAAGAAGGTTCCTAAAATAGCACATCATCAATTTGTAGATGATACAATTCTAATAGGAGAAAGCACTTTGGAAGAAGCTCAAAATTTTAATCAAACAATAAATAATTATATGAAATCATTAGGTCAACAAGTAAATGCTAACAAATCAAAGATTTTCTTTATTAAGACCAAAGAGGAAGTGGAGAAAGAAATTTGTAGAATAATAGAATTCAGAATAGGAACCTTTCCATGCAAATACCTTGGTATTCAACTTGAAAAAGGCATTAGAGAAAGTAAAGCTTGGGATACAATTTTAGAAAAATTGGATTAAAAAATGGGAAGTTGGAAAGGGAAATGGTTAACTAAAGTTGGTAGAATGACTATGATCAAAGTAGTATTTTTGGCTATCCCCACATATCATATGTTAGGTCTTCCCCTACCCAAAGGTGTAAAAAGGAAATTCGGCTCTATACTTTGAAAATTCTTTTGGTAAGGTACTGGAGATAAGAAAAATGAGATTTTATAAAATGGGAAAAAATATGTAGACCTAAAGGATTTGGAGGCCTTGGCATAAAAAAATTGAATTGGAAAAATGAGGTGCTATGAACAAAACTTATTTGGATATTGTTTAAATAACATAATAGTAAATGGGCCAAAATTTTATTTTAAACAATAATAATCCTCTATCTTTTTTAGTACTAAAAATCCTCCAAAAGGTTCAAGAATTTAGAATTTTATGTTGAACAATCGCCCATTGATAGCTAATAACTTAACTTGGGTTATCAGTTTAGAGCAGGGTTTTTTTTTTGAAAGATTCGTGGGATGGGCTCCCTTCTCCAAATAGTGTAAATCTACCTATCAACATAAAAAAACACTCTTTCAGCTCTATGGGTAAGAATGTGAGTGATTATAAAATTAAAACTAATGATAATTAGTATGGAGGATGGCAATAGAAAACTATAGATGGAACTCCACTTTCATCACAAAAAAAGTATATTTTTAATCAATTTTTAAAAAGTAGATAGGAAAATCATAAAGATAGGAAAGATAAGCTAATTTGGGGAGCCTCAAAGGACAAAAATTATAGAGTACTAGGGCATGAAAAGATAATAAATTCTTAATAATGGGATAAGATTGACAATCCTATAAATCTATGTTCATATTTGGCATGCCTTCTAAAAGCATGTATCTTCCTTTGGGCTACTCTTCAAAAGAGAATTTTAACAACATATAGGCTTACCTAGATGGGTTTTTAAGGACCATCTAAATTCACACTTTGTGAAAAAGAATCAGAAACTTCTGAATATATTTTTTATGACTGTTCCTTTGCTAAGAATTCTTGTATTGGTTATGTAAGAAATTAAATTGGCAAATCCCATTCCCTAATAGCCTATTAATTTATTTTTTAAAAAGTTGGCTGAAACATGGTTGTTCCAAGGTTTATAGTAATTTATGGGAAATATCCCCTTCCACACTCCTATGGAAATTATGGAAAGAAAGGAATAAAATAATTTTTTGTAATGAAAAGATAGATCTAACATTCATTTTTAATGAATTAGAGGCTTGTATTATTGAGGTAGCTAAAAATAATCTCATAAATTCATATAAGAAGAAAGGTTCCTTTTTAGACTCAGATGTGGATATGCATTAAAATTGGTTTAAACTAACTAATCCACCAATGATATACATAAAATCCAACAAGATTGCTAGGAAAGAATGGAAGTGGGAACCTCCTTCTGTAGGACAGTTAAAGTTAAATTTTGATGGGGCCTCTAGAGGTAATCCAGGACCAATAGGCTTAGGATGTATTATTTATTTAGATAAAATATCATGCCTAATTAAACATGCCAAATCTTTAAGAGTAATGTCTAATAACTTAGTAGAATTAGAGGCCCTAATGGAAGGCTTAACTCTAAGTAGAGAGATAGGTAATACAAAATTAGTTATCAAATGAGACTCACAAATTATCCTAAATGCATTAAGAAAAGTAGAAACCCCAAATTGGATCCTTAATTCTAAACCTGAATATGCCCTTGCCATCATTGATCAATTCAGAAAAATAATCATAAAACATATTTATAGGGAAGGTAATATAGAAGTAGATAATCTTGCTAACAAAGGAGCAGATGGAGAAGAGATTCTAATAAGACAAGATAATATGATAAGTATAAGATAGACACTTGTTCTTGGAGAAAAATTGGTTTAAAACTTTTACTATCAAAATAAACATGTTAACTTATTTTAATGGGTTATGTATGTCTATGTGCAAGTTGTATGATTGACCAATTTAGCTGATACCATAGAAGTTTAATATTGATAAGAGACATATTTTAGGTTATTCAAAACATTTCTTTATACTATTTGATTTTAAAATTAAAGTTAAAAGGAGATAAATTTCATTTTTTATTATGAAGCGGACTTCATTTTGTTCTAACAACTCGATCATAGCCAAGTTTATTTTTTAGGTTGTATTCATAAGGAATTATCAAGAGCAAAGCTATAAATTTAGAAATAAAAAATTGGTGCTAAAATTGGATAAATTACTTTGAGATATTTAAGTAAGGGCTACACCAAGGATACTTATCCATCTTTGATCTTTGGTGCCCAATTGAGATGGTTTTTAATCTAAACACGATCTTGGGCCTCATGGCCTCTTACCTATAATTTTTAAAAAAAAAAATTAAATTGGAAAATTGAGTATATTAAAATTTGTAATAAGATATAACCCCTTATAAACATGATACAATATAGACTTAAGGTTTCACTAAAATAAGGTCCCAAAGAAGAGTTTTCTTATATTTATAGTATAATAGAACTCATGTAATTGAGTTAAATATTAATTTGAAGCTAGGAAGAGTCCTAGAAGTGCATAGAGGAGTGGAAAGCTAAAAGCAGTTCTATAAAAAGTGTGAAATTGAATTCATTAAGTAGAGGGATATAATTTACAACTCTATGCATTAAGAAACAAGAAAGAAGACTTGAAAACATTATCAAGAGAAAAATAATGACTTTAAAGATATGGTCATAGAGATAAATAAAGCATTTCCTAACTCATAGGGAGATTCATATCAACCCATCTCATGTATACCCTTCATGTTGATGATGAGCCTAACCCTTGTTCAACTACAAAATATGCTTGGTTTCCTCCTCTTACATAGGAGGTGAAGGAACCTAAAGCTAAAGATGAACCTAAGAAGATAGAAGAACCTTCTTCCTCCTCTCTATCTAAAGATGATTAGGATACATTATATTTAACACAAACTTTTTTTGGAGAATATAGAGTTAATGACATTTCATTCATGAAATCACAACCATCTCCTCTTTCTAATAACTCTGTTGTTACTTTCACTCATGATGAATCTCTTACATCTAGTTATATGGATTCTTGTTATGGTATTGAGTATCATGTATTCACCAAGAATGGATGTATTACACAAAAACACCAAGTAAGTCATATGCCATTAGGCAATGAGAGACATGATCATTCTTTCAACACCATTCTTTCTCATACATTAAGATGTGTGAAACAAATGTTGTATCTCATTCTTTGTCCATATCATCTCATTTATCAGCTAACATATTGTCTCCTGCTAATAATGAAATTCTTTTGGCTTAACTTATTCATGCTAAGGTTATTAGTAGATCTAAATGTAGAAATAAACATAGTAAAAAACTTAGAAATATTCCATTTTGTGTGTATAACCATTATCATGACCACTTTACTAATGATTGTCAAGCTTTACATTACAAGATTCAACAACTCATTAATAATGAGGTTATTTACATATCTCTTTATGGTGAGCTCTATCTCAATTCTAATCTTTGTAAATAACATCTAGCTCCTTATTATGTTGCTCCACACCATGTAACATTATTAGCCTATCTCTTGGGGGCTCATTGTCATACATGGTATGCTTTGTAAGTAGTATAATAGGTCCTATTTTTTTCTCTATACCTACACTTGGAAGGCATGGGAAACCTATCCATCTCTCTCATTCTCCCAAAGATCCACTATTGCTTTGGTTTACTATTATTTATTTATCCTCTGACATCTAATCTTTTATCATTTATAATTGGGTTTCCATGATCAATGGATCACTTACCTTAAAGCCTCGTAATAGTGTATTATCCCTTGCAAGGATTTAATTTTTCACTTCTTGCATGGTGTCTCATAGAATTCTACCCTTCCATGGCCTTATAAGAGCCATGATCTATTTGGTTTGGATTGGGTGTCGCATGTAGATATTATCTTGATGCTGAAATTGCTTTATCCTACTTCATCCCTTCACCTTATTTTCATATGTCTTCATTTACTTCAAGAACAACATATAGAGTACATTATCATAACACAACTTGCTAGGTGTAACTACTCTCCCTTTTTACATGTCTTGTATTGGTTGACTAGCATGTCATATGCACTTGCTAAACCATTTGACCTATCCTAGCACATTCACAAAAACATTCTCATGGTATAGGAGTATTGTATCATGGAGGTGTAAAGCTTTTGCAAGGTTGAAAAATTTGTGGGATTGACTGTAAGGCACACAAACCTATTAGACCATTCCATTCTCCTCTCTTTTTATTTTCTATTTTCTTGGGATTGACTATTAGGAACACAAACCTACTAGACTATTAAATCTCATCCCTTTCATGTGGTTCACAATAAGGGACATAAACCTTATCAGGTGAGTCAATCACACTCCCCCCACCCCCTCTCTCTCTCTCTCATGCATTTAGATAGGCATACACTCTTTTTATCATAACTTGACATAGGTAACTCTAATTTTCTTGTTGTTATAGGTGTTGGAATCATGATCAATTTCCTTCATCCTAGAATTGGTTTAGATAAGTTTGGGAAACTTCTTGATTGGGTTTAGGAGCATTCCTCATTATTTTGCATTTCCAAGCCATAGGGTTAGCTATATCACTTTGTTTCATCTTTCCTAAGGGGAAAGTGGAAATGGATGGGGGGGGGGGATATAGGCACTTATGTACTCCACACAATTATCTCTAGCAAGTCTTAGATGATTTATTAATGGTTTTTTGCAAGATCTCGACATTGTTGATGAGAAAGATAAGGTGAGATGCACGTTAGCCAAGGTAGTATTTATGGAGGTTAAAAGCATGGCTTGAGATGTGTGGATTCATGCTTTTTCACATGGATTCCTCAGTTGTGGCTATGGCTTTGAAGGATTCCTGTGATGGATACTTTTGAAGGATATGTTTTTTCCCTCAATGAGGGTTTCCTAGGGTTTATCTTGAGTCATATTTTTGTAGGTATGTTGTCTATTCTCTTGCACGTGTATTTTAAGCACTTATTTGTTTAAAATCTATATTGGGTTATGTGGAAATAGTAATTTTTTTTGGGGAAATTTTCCTTTCAAGTGGTATCAGAGTTATGGTTTTATTGTTATAACCATAAATTGAATCCATGGCAATACACAAAATAATAAATGAAAGGCCAAGATATATGGGTTTTATAGGTTATTTATTGTAGATTTGTTCATTTTGGGTTAATTGTTATGATGGGTTATTGACTGATTTTAGGCATGTGAAATTGTTAGTTAAAAGGGTTTTTTTTGGATGTTTCATTTAAATGGGAGTTTTTTTTTGGGGGGGGGGGGGGGGGGGGTATCTTGAAAAAATGACCTTTTGGGAAAAACCAGGCCTCACCATTTGATTTGGGTTAGCCTTTCCATAAATTTTGATATATAATTTGCCCTAGTTTGGCCATGTTGAGAGAAAATGAAAATTGTGATATTATTATCAGGATTTAACTGTGTGATTTTGAGTCAAACTCATTGATCCATGTTTCATGAGTACTGATTCAACATGAATCCATCTCTCATTAGAATAAATGGAACACTTAGCACTCATTGAATCTAGGTGATGCTCACAGGGGTGAAGCACCAAGACTTCCCAAGAGGTCACCCATCCCAATACTACTCCAACCTGAGTATGCTTAACTACGAAGTTTCCTCCATAGTTGAACCCAAATCTTGCAACCCTATTTGCAAGCTTTGGATTTAACCATGGAGGAAACTCTGTAGTTAAACCATGGAGGAAACTTTGTAGTTAAGCGTGCTTAGGCTGGAGTAGTACTGGGATGGCTGACCTCCCAGGAAGTCCCGATACTTCACCCCTATGAGCATCACCTAGATCCAATGAGTGCTAAGTGTTCCATTTATTCTCATGAGAGATGGATTCATGTTGAATCACTACTCATGAAACATGGGTCAATGAGTTTGACTGAAAATCACACAATTAAATCCTGATAGCAATATCACAATTTGACTTGTTGTGGAAATTATATCCTACTTATCAGAAAACACAAAGCTTATTTAGTTTTAGATTGTGATGGCTACCAAATTTAATGTTGTTAGGATTTTCATTACAAAAAAAGTTTTGAAAGTGGTTTATAGAAGAAAATAGGTTATCTTGCTAAAACATCCCTAACTTTAACTCAAGATGTCAAATTTCACACTTCTTATAGTCATTGGAAAGATAATTCACAACTTTATATTTTGATACATGTTTAATTTTATGATTTTACTATTTTGTAATTTTTTTGAGTCTGAAAGTTAGATTTTATTTATTTTTAGCATATTTTCATGCAAAACTAGGGCATATAGGGTCAAATTTTGGACATCGAATTGTCAATAGAAAAATTCTGGAGAGCACTACACATTGGTTCAAATTTGGTGTGAGTTTGGCATGGTTTATTAGGTGATATTTTGATCTAAACAATTTATGATTTATATTGACTATGGTAACATTGTGAGTTTATGGAATTTTATGCTTTGGAGATTGGATTCTAATGTCATTGTATACTCAAGATGTATTTCAAATTGGTCTCATGTTGACATGGTTATCAATGTATAATTTGGATATGTATGATGACTTGTTGGGTCTACAAATTGTGCAATATTATAAGTGGATCACACTTACAAGTTGTATTTATGGATTGGATATGGGTTGTCTTTGCCCATTGATCTTTCACTATTGATGCATATTTAGATTAGTGCGTTGGATTTGGGTTGTATATGCTCCTAGTCACATGATTTCTTGATTTTTCTTCATGTAGAAGGGATGAGATGTTGCTAGGTACAACTCATGTTGGAGGATTTTTGTTGACTATTTTATGCCAACAAATTGGACACTTTGACAGTTAGATGCTTGGAACTAGATGTGATCATGGTGCCATGGATTTTTACATGACATGATTGTATATATAGTCACTTTATTGATGCTCAATGATTTAGTTTCCTAATTTGGTCATGGAGATATATCTTCTTGGTCGAGGATCATGAGTATTTGATTTCTTTTGAGGATCTCATGATGTGCAATTTGAGTTCTTTGATTGTTTGATGCCTTGGTTGATTCCCATGGTTAGAGGATTGTTTTTAACATGATTTCATGGATAGCTTGGATGCACGGTTTAGTGGGAACTATGATAGTGATGATGTGGAATTAACATGATTGATTCCTAGTTTGTTTTGTATCTTCTTGATTTCACTTGGTATTGACACTTTGGTTGTGTGCATAAAGACCTAGAGTATCTTTATGTTGAAGATGGATTTTATGATACCAAGGGTGACTCAATAAAATGGTTGAGTGGGATTTATTGGTATTGATATATTTATTGAATATTTGTAAATGTTGGAGGATGTCTTAGATCCTATTGCTATAGAAGCATCTTTTCCATTTGCATGGTGCACTTATTAGTGGTTGTTATTTTCATGTTGTGTGGTGATAGTTTCATCTTGAAGACTCATGGGGTTCTTGATAGAGGTGTGATTTATGCTTTCAGTTGACATGTTATCCTTGGTAGTAGGATGGTTTCATTATTATGTCATGATATACTATTGATACACTTTTGGAGTTTTTGACATGTTATAGTATGTTCATATGGAGCATTTTGTCTCTTTGGTTGAGATGATTTAGATAATGTTGTCATATTTATATTCCTGAGGCCATGGTTGGAACTTTTACATTGATCTTGGTTTAGTTTCTTTGTATTGAGCACATTGATCATTTGTTGGATACTTCATGGTATTGTTATGTTGCATTTGGAGTTGGCATAGATTGATCAGTTACAGGTGCTCATGGATACTTAAAGATGGTGGTGATACTCATTTCTCTTGAATTATAGATGTAGTTGTTGGGATAGTTGATAGTTTTAGTAGGATTTCTTAGGGGCATTCACTTGATATGACTTGAGAAGAGATTGTTCTTAAATTAATCTTTGTTGGAGACTTGGATACATTGATTAGCATTCTCGTTCCCTACTCTTGGTCTACTCGACATTTTACTACTTGAGAGATATAAACCATTGTTTCTATCAGGTGCATTATATTTATGCTTTTATTTTATTGATATAGATTTTGAGTTACAGTACATGAGTTAGTTCTAAAGGTTTCATTAGAGAGATGGTTTAGCATTGGTTATCTCCTTGTGTATATGTTGTCGTTATACTAGTTGAGTTTAGGAGATGGTTTATATTGGGCATATTCTTTGGATTAGGAATGATTATTCATTGGTTTAGGAATAGTTTATGAGTTTTATCTTCTTGTGAGAGGATTATATCTATAATTATTTATATGGTATGGTTTGGTTGTTGTTGTGGGCTCTTGGTTGGGGTTTTACGGAGGAGAACTTACTTAGCATAGTTTGCATCTAGAAGTGTGTATAGGAGGACAAGGTACAAGTTATGATTTGTATGGTTTCTCTTTGGTCTTTGTTACCTTCTTAGATTTCTTATTTCACTTATATTGGATTTGGGATTGGTTAAAGTTGTGAAAACTGGTTTGTGTTCATGTATGTCATGTGAGAGATGTCATTGTTATTTATTTATCTTTTTCCTTTGTTTGTTGTGGAGAACTTGGGAGAGTGTTGGAGACTTGTTCTTCCAGGTTATTGGTTTACATGTTGTGGATGTCCTTGATACTATATGGATTTACTTGTATGAGATGTTGTGAGTGCATTAGTTTTAGATTTGACATTAGATTTATAGTGGAAGCTTCTTGGTGTGTATGTGGGAGGTATTACTCTTAAGGCTTGTAATTGGAGGTTAAAGATTGGATATGTTGATGATGTGAGATTTACTTGGTATACCTTTTTGGAGGTATTGATAGTTGGATGGGTTGGAACTTCTTATGGGTTCTTCATCTATGGATTTTGACAGCTATGGATACATATGATTACCTTAAGATTAGGTGTGTATGCTTGGCATTTCAATTGGTATAGGATTTTATTATTATTATGTGAAAGGTTGGATGAAATTTTCTTTGGATGGACTCTATGTATGTCTGGTGGTAGTGGAATAATACAAGGTGGGATCATTCATGTTTGATATGTTGGATACTTGATTTTATTATAGTTACCTAGATAAAGCACATGGTGTACTTTGATTGATGATGGTGGATTTGCTAGGATGGATTTTTCCTTGTTCATTTTATGTAGATATGAATTGACTGCATTCAATGTATACAACAAGTGAGGGATTGTTGAGATTGTGTGTGTTGCACACATTGTATACTATTATTTATATTGTATTTATTTATTTATTTTTATGTAATGTTGCATCTAGGAGTGCCTAGATGGATGTGAAACGTGGATAGATTCCCATAGAATATTTTTCATGAGTTGTATTGTAACATTGTTATAATATTTGATGCAATTATTTAACATTGGGGAAAATAAAAATAAATTCCCAATATTAGATGTGGGTCAAAGGGGTTTTCTAGAACATAGTTTATGTAATACATTGAGTGATTTTGTGGGGGCTTGCTATTATAAAATCAACCTCAAGGGTAGTCGTGGATGAACAAGACAAGGCAAGAGATAGTTTAGCCAAGGTAGTATTTGTGGAGGTTGGAAGCATGACATGGGATGTATGGATTCATGCTTGTTCACATGGATTGATTAGTTGTGGCTATGACTTTGAAGGCTTCCATGGTTGTATTGCAATGGTATTTTTTTTTAATAATACATGGTGATGGATCTTTTGAAGGTTGTATCTTTTCTCTCAATGAGGGTTTCTCGGGGTATATCTTATGTCACATTTTTATGGGTATGTTGTCTATTCTCTTGTATGTGGATTTTAAGAGCTCATTTGTTTAAGATCTATAATGGATTATGTGAAACAATAATATTTTTTTGTAGCAAGTTTCCTTACAAGTGGTATCAGAATTATGGTTTTGTTGTTGTAACTATAACTTGAATCCATGAGAGTCCACAAAATAATAAATGAAAGGGCAAATATATATGGGTTTCATAGGTTATTTATTGTAGATCTGAGAGTTTTGGGTTTGCTGTTATGATGGGTTATTAGCATATTTTGGGCATGTTAAATTGTTGGTCAAAAGTTTTTTTTGGATGTTTCATTTAAATGGGGAGTTTTAGGGGGTAACTTGCAAAAATGACCCCTTGGGAAAAACCAAACCTCACCATTTGATATGGGTTGACCTTTCCATAAGTATTGATATATAATTTGCCTTAATTTGGCCATACTGAGAGAAAATGCAAAGCTTTTTCAGTTTCAGGTCATGATGGCTTTTCAAATTTAACTCCATCAAACTTTTCTTCACAAAAGAAACTTTGAAAGTGGTTAATCTATGCAAATAGGTTGTCTTGTTAAAACAACCATAACTTTCATCTAGTATGTTAGATTTTAGACTTCTTATAGTCATTAGAATGCTAATTTAGAGCACTATAGTTTGGTATAGGTTTGATTTTATTATTTTGACATTTTGTAATATTTTTTGAGCCTAAAAGTTAGCTATTTTTTAATTTTTAGCATAGTTTCAGGTAGAACTTGGGCATACGGGGTCAGATTTCAGACTTCAATTAGTCAACAAAAATCTCTTGGAGAGATTTACACATTGGTTAAGATTTGGTGTGGGTTTGGCATGGTTTATTAGGTGATATTTTGATATGAAAAATTTATGATTTATATTGACTATGGTAACATTTTGAGTTTATATCATTTTATGTTTTGGAGATTTTGATTCTGATGTCATTGTATACTCAAGATGTATTTTAGATTGGTCTCATGCTAACATGATTATCAAAGTTTTATTTGGATATGTACAATGACATGTTGGGTCTACAAGATGTGGAGTATTGTAAGTGGTCTATACTTATAGGTTGCATTTATGTCTTGGATATGGATTGTCTTAGCCATTGATCTTTTATTAATTAAGCATATTCAGATTAGTGGGTTGGATTTGAGATTTCAATGCCCTTAGTCATTAGATTTGTTAACTTGTCTTCATATAGAAGGGATAAGATGTTGATGAAGGGTGCTCCCCTTGATAGCATAAACACATAATAGAAATAAAGAAACAACAACAACATTTTTTTAGAACAAAATATGTGCTTCTTATTATCATTGAAAACATGGTATTACAGAATTTGGAAATACAATATGCAAACACACATAGGCATCTTCATTCTAATAATTTGCAAGATAAAGTTGTGAACTATCACCAAATATGTCCTAGATAACTTAGGGCCTTCCTTATATAGGCATTTTCCAACACCCAAGAAGGTTCTAGACAATAAGCACTAACCCTTGAGGCCAACCAACCTCATATTATATCATATTATTACATAGAATTAGCTCAAGACAATTTACAAATTACATTTTTAGATGGACCATTCTCGAGACCATAATTAACCAATTGTTGACCTGATGGGCTATTATAAACTCATTCCAAAATCCTTGGCTAAAGTTCTACAACGGCTAATCATACAAGTTTCCATTATCTGAGGTTTCACCTCATTCCAGAGCCATTTAGGCCTTCATCTATGGATCTAAACTTTGGATAGCTAAAATTCATACCAAAAATCTGCAATAATTGCACTAATACATATGATATGGCAATGAAACTCATCTGGCAGGATGATATGTCTAAGATGAACCTCCACATATGAGGTTAGAACAATCTAAGAACATAAGACCAACTTACTAAAATTAGGAAGCTACCACAAATAATAAATGTGCATAGGAATAACCCATATTGAAACCACAAAACTAAAAATAGAAATATTATTTGGTGATGCAAGATTGCCCTTACACCTAGGATGCTCCTACATCAGATGTTGTTACCAGGTATAGTCATGGTGGAGGATTTTTTTTGACTATTTTATGTTGATAGGTCGGACACTTTGAGAGTTGATGCTTGATTCATGGTGCTATAGATTTTTACATGACATGATTATATATAGGCACCTTGTTGATGTTCATTGGTTTAGATTCCTAATTTGGTTATGGTGGTATATCTTCTTGGTTGAGGATCATGGTTATTTGATTTCTTTTTGAGGATCTCATGATGTGCAATTTGAGTTCTTTGATGGTTTAATATTTTTTTTGATTCTCATGGTTAGAGAATGGTTTTCATAATGATGTCATGAATAGTTTGGATGAACGGTTCAATGTGAACTTATGACATTGATGATGTGGTAGTATAGGATTGGTTGCTAGTTTAGTTTTTATCTTCTTGGATTTGAGATCTTGGTTTCACTTGGTATTGACACTTTGGTTGTGTTTGTACACCTTGAGTATCTTTATTTAGGAGATGATTTTATGATACTATTGGTGACTCGATACCATGGTTGAGTGGGAGATATTGACATTGATATATTTATCAAGTGTTTGGAGATGTTGGAGGATTTCTTAGATCCTATTGCTATAGACGTGCCTTTAACATTTGTATGGGGAACTTGTTGGTGGTGGTTATCCTCAAGGTGTGTGGAGATAGTTTCATCTTGAGGAATCATGGGGTTCTTGGAAGATGTGTGGTTTATGACTTCATTTGACATGTTATCCTTGGTATTAGGATGGTTTCATTATTATGTGATGATATACTTTTGATACATGTTTAGAGTTTTTGACATTTTGTAGTATGTTCATATGCAACATGTTTTCTCTTTGGTTGAGATGGTTTAGATCATGTTGTCATGTTTACTTTCTTGAGGTCATGGTTTAAAATTTGACATTGATCTTGGTTTAGTTTTTTTGTATTGAGTACATTGATCATTTGTTGGATGCTTTATGATATTGTTATGTTGCATTTGGATTCGGCATGGATTGATTAGTTACAGGTGCTCATGGATACTTAGAGATGGTAGTGATGTTGATCTCTCTTGCATTATAGACATATTTATTGAGACAATTGATAGTTTCAACAGAAAGTTTGAGGGGAATTCACTTGATACAAATTGAGAGGATATTGTTCTTGTATTGGTCTTTGTTGAAGACTTGGATATTTTGATTTTCATGCTTATTCTGCACTCTTGGTCTGCTCAACATTTTACTACTTGAGAGGTATAGCCCATTGTTTATCTCATGTGCATTATGTTAATGTTTTTCTTTTATTGATATGGATCTTGAGCTATGGTACATGATTTAGCTATGGAGGATTCATTTGAGAGATGGTTTAACATTGGTTATCTCATTGTACATATGTTTTTTTTTATGTGGTTGAGTTTGGGAGATGGTTTTATATTGGGCAGATTCCTTGTATTGGGAATTATTATTACTTGGTTTAGGAATGGTTTATGAGTTTGATCTTCTTGTGAAATACTTACATGTGTCATTAGTTTATGAAATGACTTGATTTTTTTTGTGGCTTGCTATTTGGGGTTTTATGGAGGAGACCTTGTGTGGCATAGTTTGCATCTAGAGGTATGTGCAGAAGGACATGATACAAGTTATGATTTGCATAGTTTTTCTTTGGTCTTGGTTATCTTCCTAGATTTTTGGTTTCACTTATATTGCATTTGGGATTGGTTGGATCTTTTGATCATTGGTTTTTGTTCATATATGTCATGTGAGAGATGACATGGTTATTTCTTTATCTCTTACCTTTTTTTTTTATGGAGAACATGGGAGAGTGTTAGAGAATTGTAATAAGAGTTGTTCTTGTAGGTTATTGGTTTATGTGTTGTGGATGTCCTTGATACTACATGGATTCAATTCTATGAGATATTGTGAGTAGATTAGTTTAAGATTTGACATTACCATTGTAGTGGGAGCTTCTTAGTGTGTATGTGGGAGGCATTACTTTTGAGGCTTGTAATTGGAGGTTAAAGATTGGATATGTTGATTATGTGAGATTCACTTGGTATACCTTTTTGGATTAATGGATAGTTGGATGGGTTGGAGCTTGTTGTGGGTGTTATTTCATCTATGTATTTTGAAAGATAAATAGAATATGATAACTTTTGGATCTAGTGTTTGTGCTTGGCAGTTCAATTGGTACAAGATTTTATGATTCTTATGTGATAGGTTGGGTGGCTTTCACTTTGGATTGCTTCTATGTATGTATGTGATAGTGGAATAATAGGAGGTGGGATCATTCATGTTTGAGATGCTAGATACTTTGATATTGTTATAGCTAATATTGAGTTGTCATTATGCACGATGCTCAATGACAAGAATTCTTTTGAACTCCTCTCTTGAAAAGTCGATCTTGTAAATCAACTCCAAGGTTCTAGGTGATTTTGTAACCTACTAGAATCCATTCAGTTGAAGATAATGTGATTTTTCACGAGGAGGCCTTTGCTAGTTTGTTTGATTTTGGATGAAATGTAGAATATGCACACTACTTCAAAATAAACACACAAAAGATTTTTATTTATTTTTTGTATTTTTTATATTTTCCAATGAATGCAATCTAACAATGATACTAATATGAATTCCTCATCCAACAAGGGGTTATTAAAGAAAATAACAAAACTTTAAAGCAAATAACTTGGGAGCAAAATCTTAATGGACATAAGCTATAAAAACAAGACGTCTGTGAGTTAAGAATTCAAAGAAATTTGTGGGTAACTAATGAAAATAGGAGCATTGCTTTCTTGATTCTACTGATGCAATCGTCAATGGGAAATTGTAGCAATCATATGATATTTCACTCTTCATCAAATCACAAGGCCACAGGAAGTGTGCTCATGCAAGACAAGGATTTATGCAAACACAATTTGATGATTTCTTCTCTAGCTAGATATGTCAACGAAATTCGTTAAAATCGTAGCAAACACCAGAACTAAAAGTTTGCACAACCAGAAACAAATAAATAAACTTTTGGCTCAATCACAATTCCATGAACATAAATTGACAAAAAAATGACACATTTAGGCAAGAATCACTACACTCCAAATACAAGCACCAAAAGCATAATTTTATTGCAAAATAATAGCAGCCCCCATTATATATTATAATGGAGTATTTATAAGAAATAATCTCCTCAATTTGTGTTGAGAGTGAGAGATATCTTCATGCAATAACATGTTTTTAACTTAGTAGAACAAACTAATTATATACAAACTAAAAATCTAACTGGTGCTTAGTAAGACTCCATCCATTTTATATTCATTAATTGGATGCATGAGCCTTTACATGTCATAGGACAAATAATTTATGAGAGAAAAAGAATAAGAGAGCTTTTAGTTGAAGTAGAAGTGTCAAAAATAGAAGCTGATCCTTTACCTAGCATCTATTGGAGTTAAACTGCTGTCAAAATGCATTTCTGATGCATGGAAAGCTCTATTTTTGGAGCTGGCAGTTAACTGTCGATGCACCTTTGGAAAAGTGCACCAGCTCACCTGCGTATCTGTGCACATGCACACCTACATACCTACACATCTACACACTTGCACACCTGCACACCTCTAAAAGGTCCAAAATCTCAAAATTTTACTGTGTCAAAACTAAAATTCTGAATTTTGGGTTTTGTCACCCTTCATACTAGAGCTATGTCTAGATGTTTACCCTTGAATTTCTCAATAATCTTAGTAATATTAGCCACATTTGGTAGATCTAAAGCATCATATTTATCTTTGGCCTTTTATCTATAGTTGTCTACTTCAATTCAGGTATCAGCAAAATCCCTGAGTTTTGTATCCAACTCTAGCAAGGCTTCTTCTATTATGAAGGCCTTCTGATGTCATCATCATTAGAATATTCTTTGATCTTTTAGAACTTCTCTACTACTACCTCTATGGGCATTAATCTCTCCAACTCTTCATCCTCAAAAAGTCCAAACACGCATTGCTGTAATGTTTCTGTGCCTCCAAAATTCACTCTCGGGCTTGCTCCTTGAGCTTATGGATCTTCGCGTGTAATGTTTCCATTACTTTAATACTATTCACTATTTTCTCAATCCAATCATCAATTAAATCTAATTCTTTTATTGTATATACATCTATCAAAATCTTGTACCTTTTCCCTTTTATGGCTTGCAAAACCTGTAAATGTTTACTCCATGCCCACACTTCATCCATTATTTTGAAATCCTGCTTCAAAATTGCTACCATCTTGGTTACATTTTCCTACATAGCATGCAGTAACTTAAGATTCCCTCAGATGATTAAGACACCCTTTTCCTCAAAACTTTCCCACCATTGCTAACAAGCTTTCAAAAATGGATCTAGATGTACACCTCCCCCTTCTCTGAGTATAGGGTTTAGAGTCTCCTCGGGTGATCGGGATCCAAGGGACCAATGACTTCAGCTAAATATCCTCGTAGGATTTCATTTTTCCTACAAAGTGTTCAGAGTTCAGCCCCTTCTTCCTCTAAGCTTTTAAAGACTTCCTTTATTCCCATTGTAACCATCAATCTGGTGGTATCCAATGTAGGCTTCCCGAGCATGACCTCTCTAATTCGATAATCCTATGGACCTAAGTCTTATACATATATATCCTAAGGAGGGATAGCCACTTGAGAAAATAAATCTTGGTTTTGAGTACTATTGATTAAATCCAAAGCTCTTGCTTCCTCTAATGGGGACTCAAGTTTAGTCAGAACCACGACCAACTCGATCATATCCACTTCATTAGCATAGAATTGTGGCTTCCTAGTTCTCATCATTTCCTTCCTTAACCACCTTGGAACTCATTCTACTGAAGGCCCTCCTCTTGAGGATGAAGGAGTGTGTTCAACTACTGCTTTCCCCTTGTCACTCCTCTCTGGGGTTCTTTCTTTCTGTGATGGCTCCCCCTTAGTGGTCTCTATTTCCATGGAGCATGTAGTTTGAACCTCAGTGTCTTGGGAGGCTTGCTGAGGATATTCAACCATGTGTTCCTCTTTAGAGACTTCATTTGTTGCCATTTTTTGTGGTTCCTCCTCTTGCAAAGGCTCCTTTTAAACCTATTCTCCCTCAGAACTTAGAGGCAGAGGACTAACAGAGCCTTTATCCACCACTGCGACCTATACTGGGGATGAAGGAGTAAGATCAGGACCCTGTGATTATGGCAACATCTACATCTAGTCCTCCTATTGGTGCTCACTTGTCAGGGTATCCTTGATCTTATCCCCAACCAACTTTATTCTTATGGGCATGAAGTCAAAATTTGATATTTTGAATACATCATCACCCCCTACATCCTGCTCATCCACCTATTGTTGTACTTCATCCTCCGAAGTGGTTATTTCTAAAGGTTCTTCTAGAGCTGATGGTAGTGTCACAGTGGAGCTTCTCCTCCTTTCTTGTTCTATGGCTCTTGCTAGTCATGTTCTTCTTTGTAAGGGCACATCTTCCTCCTCATCTTCCTTTTCTTCTTCTTCTCCCTCAAGAATAGGTTCTAGGATAGATGGGAAAGAAACCATCCTTCTAATCACCCTTTGTCTTTTCTTTATGGGGGTCTTCATCTTTTTCTATTTCTTAGAGGTGAAAGGTAATGCTTTTTTGGTCTACGGAGGAGGAGAGACTTCTTGGGTTTCACCCTTTGTCTGGCTGGGTGTAGCTGGTGGCAATAGTGGGTCTTCCTATTATGCCCTAGTATCCTTCGTCCCTTGCACATTTTCTTGTTGCTACGAAGGCACCAAAATTTCACCATCCTCTAGTTTGACTATTTTAGGAGAACTCCTCTTTCTTTTGCCTTTTCCTTTTTTCTTTAGAGGATGATAGTATCCAACTGGTTTGTCTAGTTGGTATATTGTTTCGGGCCTGATGGGCGACTGAGCTATAAAGGTAGGGATAGTGACCTTCATCCCTCTACCTTTGGTTGGGCAAGCCTACACATGAAAGACCACTATCTTAGGTATTAAAGTTCGAAGGGTTTCCTAATCCAATCTTGCATCATCTTGACAAGGTGCCTCACCTGATGGTTAATATCGTCATTATCTTCCCTTCTCTTCCCTGTAAACTTATGCATTCATAATGGGTTGTTCCCCAATTTTATCCTTGTTGAACAAAGGGTCGTCCAACTCCCTTGAATCTTGTTGTAGCATCTCCAATGTAATCTTTATATTCATAGCCTTTTCTTCTAAATACAAAGTCATCCTACAATAATCCCTGATATGAACATCGTAGTCATTTGTCGCATTCATCTAATGATCCTCAATGGCTTCTTCATGCTGGAATTCCCTACCTACCAGACTTTGGACCTTCCCGATATTATCAAAAAAAGGCCTCAGGGAATTGCACTCTTCTAGGGGATATTGATCCCATTCCCATTCAAAAGAAGGAATATCCTGCTTTCTCTTAACTTGATATGGTCCTATGACTAGGGGCCATGTCCAACATGGTCTGCATTGTTTCCTAACTCTATCATATATGTAGGCTCAATTTGTCATGCAAACTCCAAAAGAACAAGCTTATCACTAGGATATCTTAGGAGCTTCATTGGATTAACAGTGACACCAGCTACCCTTAGATACATGAATGTTTTGAATTGAATGTAATAGGCACCAAACGTTGTTACTTGTGCCATTGCCTCATATGATAACCTCTTCACATAATCTCCTTCAAGGCATCATTGACAATTCTATATTCCTTGCTCTATCTTGAGAGCTTCTTCTTCACCAATTGTGGATAAATAATATATGACCAAGCATTGGGATCCTGCATGCTACCTCTCTTGTATGGCTCTGGGTAATCTATTGCCCTTGTGACTAATAAATATACTAGATAGGATGTCATGCAGAACTTCTTTTTGTCTTTTACTACCTCCAATTGTTCATACATATTTTTTCTTAGCATGGTGGCCCAATCAAGTGGCATCTTTTCTATCTTCATAGTCTTGATAAAGTTTATCAAAAAGATATTCAAGTGTCCAACCACTAGCAGACCCATTACTCTACTCAAAAGAATGATAGAGTATCCAATATCTTCTTTCATGTACCCCCTTGATAGAGTATCCAATATCTTCTTTCATGTACCCCCTTGTCATATCCACCTTTTTAGTTACCTTCCCTAGAGGAGTCTTCTCAATAAGATAAGAGGAATGGATAATCTCAGTAGCCTCTTTTAGGTGTTCTCTGTACCACCTCTCTACTGCCTCATAGGTTAATCTGATGAATTGATGCCCTTGGAAGATGTAATACCCTTTCAATGTTATTGGGTTAGAGATCAAGGACGACTTCTCCTATCACACTCTTCACCACCCTTTCCTCGAGGACTGTGCAAGTGTCATTGTGAGCTCTAAGGATTGTACTGAAGTTGGGTGTGAAGCTACATTCACCAACCCTGATTAGATTAAACTGAAAACCATAGCAGGTCTCTCAGTTGGTTTATTGCAAATCCTTAGGAACTCCCCCAAATCAGTGTGTCCCAAATCTATATCCTTAATCTTGGAATAGTCATCTTGGAATCTTGATTTCAATGGCATGCCTATGAACTTGAACACAATGGATGCCATTATATCTACATGACACAAAAAGAGAAAAAATACATTAGTTCATAATGAAAAGATTAGCCCTATCCTAAACAAACCCTAAAGAATTAAATGCAAGAAAAAGTATGTAAACAACCCCACTTTTACCCCTTTTTTCTATTTCTTTTTCTTTTTTTTAAAACAAATTTCAAATGTAAGGTGTGCACTAGTGCACCTCGTTAGGTGTGCTAGTGCACACCTCTATTATATGCATTTTGGGGTGCACATCAATGCACCCAAGTAGGTGCACAGATGTGCACCCATTCTTTGTAAGAAATAAAAGTTTTTTTATGTTTTTGCTTTTGAAGCTTTGAATTTTGGGTGCGTACTAGCACACTCGAATAGGTGCATGTGTGCGCACCGAGTTGGAAATCTTATGTTTGTATTTAAGTTTTGAGGATTGGTGCGCGAGTGTGCACCACCTTTGGTGATTATTTAGCAAAGGTGAGTGAGGAAGAAGACGCACCAAAGCTAGTGCAAAGATGTAGTGTTAGGAGGAAATGTCGAGGTTAAGTTTAGCGCACCTAGTCAGATGCAAAAATGTGAAGGGGCTCTGAAGGTCAAGTTAGCTATGAAGATTCTAAGAAGATAGTGAGGAAAAGGGAGAGTTTGGGGGGGGGGGGGGGGGGTTTATAGGCTACCTCACTTTGTATATTGGGAGGGTCTGCAGGTGCAGGTTGTGTAGCTGCGCACCTCGGGAGGTGTGGCTCTAAACTATACCAAAAGGGAGTTTGGCGCCTAAGTGCACCTAATTAGGTGCACTTATGCACTCTTTTTCCTTTAAGAATAACAAAAGAAACTTCCTTGCGTATGATATCAAGTCTTTTGGTCCATGAACTACTCGATCAAGATCCTAATGCAAACCAGGGGACTAGAAGAAACATAAAAGGATGGCTTAAATCTTGTACTAAGAGCCCAAAAGCCAAAAATAAAGAAATAGGGGGTTCTTATTTCTACAAGGAAATGGGGCATGTGTTGTGGAACCACAACAAGTAGCCCTAACAAAAAGACGAAATGACAAAGGCATTTCTTCATCAGCAAACATTCTCTCAATGTGTGTCATACACCAATTGTATCTCAAACAATCCAAGAAAATTTTGAATGACTTCACAGTCAAAACTTCGGGACCCAAAACCTTCAAGCTTAGTGTGTGTTCAATGTATTCATTTCCTTCGACATCTCGAGATGCCACCAATCAAAATCTTTAGACAACTTGGAAACAACCTTCCACCACTTTCTTAACACATCCATCAAGAATCTCCATAAAGTTCATTTATCGATCTTATGCTTGACCATATGAGAGAATTATTTTGAGGACTCTTAGTGGGATGCCACTTTTCTTTTAAATTTTTTGGTGAATTCTTTGAATAATTTCTCCATGTAATTCATAATGTCATTATTTGATGAAGCAATATTTTGGTTCAAGATACCTCATTTTGAAAGTGTATCTTTTGCCACTATAGATCTTTAGAATCCTTTAGTCTTAACACCCTTTTTGTTTTTTGCATATCCTAACTATGCTTAGACTGTGTAGCCAAGACATCGACATCATTTCTTGGATTTGATCCTTTGTGAACATCCCTTATGTTCCTCTTTTAGAACTTTTAGAAACTCTCACACCAAGCAATGATCTTAGTAATCCTTTGAGAAGACCCCTTCTATTTGAAACAATTAGGGTTTGGATCATCCCTTGCTGTCTTCAACCTTAATTGGACAACACCTAAGACAATCAATTTCTTAAGTTTTCAAAGTGTTGAGAACTTGTTAGTTGAAAATCTTGAACTCAAGACTGAATGCCCCCCTATTACTACAAGCAACATCCATTGTTTAGTTGGTATAAGACACGCAATCATCTAAATGTTTTGACAAAGAAATACCTCTCCTTGAAATCAGAACCAAAAGAGTAGTTATTAAGATATCTCAAGCTAAAATCTCAAGTGCACCTTACCCCTAGGACTGACACAACTTTGAAACCAAACACACGACTAGAAGTAAACACACAACTAAAAGCAAACACACGACTAGAAGTAAACACACAACTGGAAGCAAACACACTTGCAGAAATAAAATCTAACTTTTTTTCAAATTTTATTTTTAGGTTTCAAAATAATGTTTCAGAAATTGCTCATTTACTGGCAAGGGAAGAAATTCCCCCTGTAAGGAACTAAGCCTGAACGTATTTTCTTTGAGAATTTTCGTAATCTAATAAGGACCAATCCACAAGCGTTAAAACTTGGTATGGTTTCCTAGTTTCTCTTTCACCTTATCCCAAAGTAGAACAAGGTCAAAAATTTTGAATTATTTTATCATGGCCCTCTTGTCGTTCCATCTGTTTATAACAACTTGATGTTTAGCCATGTGCTCCAATGCAGATGCTAGTTTCTTGTCCATCTCTAGAAGAGTCATCAATCTGATTTGTACTTTGTCAGCATCTTTAGCATATCCACTCATGAATTTCAAAACAAGAATCTTGAGGTTGAGTGGGAATACTAGTTTTTATCTATAGATAAGAAATTATGGAGAAGTCCCCAAAGCATTTTTGACCCTCACTCGATCTGTCCATAAAACATACTTGAGTTGTGTACGCTAATCTTTAAGATTCTCCTTCAATAACTATCTTATTATTGTGATCAAGTTTTTATTTGTAGATTTAGCTACCCCATTCCCTTATGGGTAGTAATTTGAAGAAAACTTGATGATAAACTTATTTTCAAATGCCCATTGAGTTAAGAATACTAATGTGAAAGCAGATCTATTATCACACATAAGGGTGAATGGCATTCCGAATCTAGTGACAATATGTTCTTCCAAGAAGTCTGTCACCACCTTAGCAGTGCAACTTTTGAAAGTTTCTGCTTTATTCCATCGTGTACAATAATCCATGGTGGTGAGAATAAAAGTGTGTCCTATTGATGATGGTGGATTGACATGACCTATGAAATCTAGCCCCCACTTTGAAAAAGGGTGTACCTTGTATACGGGTTGTAGCGGCATCGTTGGGTGTATTTCTCTATTAGTACTAGTTTGGTAGATATGATAGGAATGTACATCCTCAAAGGTATCTTTGAATATTGTGGGCCAAAAATAACCCAACCTTAAAATCATATGAGCAGTCGCTTCTGCTAAACCATGCCCTGTACCATACTTATCATGGAATTTTCCTAGGGTTTCTTTTGCTTCCTCATTTCCTAAGCATTTTAAGTAGATCCCTTCATAGTTCCTTTTGTACAACTTTTTGTCTTGTAGTATATAGGACTCACACTTCATTTTAAGTCCTCTACATTGTGAACTATTCATCCAATCGGGGCGCCAATTTTGTAGGAGATAGTAAACAATATCCTAGTACTAGACATCTGTTACTATACCTTGACCAATGTCAACTTGAGATACTATCATTTTATTCTAATCTTTAGTATCTATTTCTTTCTTAAACTTAAATTTATTTTCATCGCCAATCTAGTTATCAACTATCATTCTTAATAATCCTTGACCCCTGACTAATCTCATGGGTTGGATCTCTAGATCAAATTCTTGCAAAATTGCCATCCATTTACCTCATCTTTCACCAAGTTCATTTTGCATCAATAATGTCTTTATTGCTGGGTCAGGTATAATAGCATACACCTTACTCCTTAGTTTGTAATGGAAGAACTTCTTTGCCACTTTAACCAAGGCAAAAGATTGTTTATTGAGGTTAGAATAATTCAACTTAGCATTTCTCAATAGGCAACTCATAAAAGCAACGGGTCTTTCATCTCCCTTCTCCTTTTTCTAGGTTAAGATCCTTGTGCACGAATGCTCTAAAGTGAAGGAATATATCTTGAAGGGAAGGTTGTAATCAAGACTTACCAATACTGGAGCTATGGAAATGGCTATCTTGATATCCTTGAATGATTTCTTTACCTTAGGAACCCATTCCATTTTAGCCCCCTTTTTTAGTAAATCATTGAGGGGACGCACTATCTCTACAAATCCACTTATGAATTTTTGCACAAAAATTATCTTCCCAAAGAAAGACTTGAGTTCCTTTCGACTGTTGGAGGGGTGATAACTTCAAAATGGCTTCAACTCTATTTGGATCAATGGAGATACCAGTTTCAAAAATGACATGACCTAGGAGTTTCTCTTTAGTGACCCCAAATGAACACTTCTTGGGATTGAGAGATATGCCATATTTATGACACCTATTGAACACCTGTATTAGATTGGCAATGTGAGTAGTTCAATCCTTTGAAAAGACAGTCAAGTCATCCATATAGATAACTATACATCTATTAATAAATCCCTTAAAAGCTTCATCCATGGCCTGTTGAAATGTAGCCCTTGCATTAGTCAATCCAAATGGCATTCTCCTATAGGTGAAGGTTCCCCATTTGGTCATAAATGTAGTCTTTAGTCTATCTTCTTCTTCTACCATTACCTAATTATAGCCTGAATATCCATCCAAGAAAGACATCATTTTTGAACCATTCACAATTTGTAAGACTTCATCCAGTGAGGGCAATGGGTAATTGTCCTTCTGAGATGCCAAGTTCAAATTGTAAAAATCTATGCAAAGTCAAATCTCTCTAGTCTTCTTTCGTACAGGAACTAAATAGCCATCCATGTAGAATGACACATAGGGAAAATAATTTTCACATCCAACAACTTCTTGACTTCCTTCATTATCAGAGGTTCAAGGATGGGATTAATGGGTCTTTTCTATGAGAAATTTGAGCATGTCTTCCCTTTCTTGTAAATTGCATGCTTTCCTAATCCTTACCATCTTGGGATCATCTTCCATTCCTAAATTGTATGAATCACATTCTTCGGTACCCTTTTCTTCAGTGGTTCTTTTATTAAACACAGATTCATCATGATAAAAAATGCACTCCAACTCAATCATCCCCTTAGGAATAGTATTGGTTTTTAATTTCAAGATTCCATCTTCATCTTGAGTTGCAATATCCTCAAGTGTGTCATCTGGGGTGTCATTTATTTCTTGTCCCTTAAAGTGGCTGCTGCACATAATAAATTCAAGAATATGTTGATCATCCTGAAAAACTTGGAAGTTTGTGATATTGTCAGGGATAGACAGAGCAACAACCAATTCAACTAAGAATCATTTTAACTTTGTTCCTTCAACTGGTTGCAATGCACTTGCTGGAATAGGAAGGGCATTTGCTACCATATTTTCCCTTTTTGGAATAGACTTTATGTTTAAAGCTTCAAAATTGTCTAGTAAATCCCATACCCTTTTTCTATAAGCAAGCAACCTCTTATCATTATAGGAATATAGTGATTTCACTTGTCAAATAACCAACTGAGAATCTCCTTCAACTATGAGAGTTGTGACTCCTTTCTCGAGTGCAAAAAGAAGTCCTTGAATCAATGACTCGTATTTTGCAGTATTGTTAGTACATCTAAGTTGCAATTGATATGCTGCGTAGAAAGACTTACCTTTTGGACTAATTAAATCAATACCTACACTGGCTCCTAATTTGCATTTGAAACCATCAAAATGAAGTGTCCAAATTGGGCTTTCCTTGGGTTTTCTAACCTTATGCTTATTTTTCCTCAATTTTTCTTTTACCTGAGCTTGGAAGGATTGTCTCTTGGGTACCCATAGTAATCTTTTGCAAGGTGGGCTTACTAATTTTCCATTGTCATTCTTTGAAACTGGGAGCGTATGTTTTTTTTATTTATCTTGAATTTCATCTATCAATTCTTTGATTTCGTCCACTTTGGGTTTAGGATGGATGACTACCAAAGTCCATCCCTGGCCTTTTATGTATCATCTTCTTCTTTGTACTTTGATCATTTTGAGTGGAGGAGAAGACAAACCTCCACTGTATGAAGAGGTATCGCTATATGATGCATTCAAATCTTCAGTTTCCTCTTCAATCTCTTCAACAACATTGGGTGTGTTTGTAAGACTTTGGTTTTCTATAGGTTCATTTTGTGGGTCATCGACTTTCTTTACTCCCACCATTTGTGTTAACACCTTAGCAACTGCTTCTTGACATGATGAACATTCGAACTCTGAATGACTAACTTTATGTAATTAACAAAATCCTAGAAGGAGGAGAATATTAGGGTTAGCTTCATCCCCTAGACATTGTATATTAGCCATCATATGGCCTATAAATTGTCTTATGACCTCATCTTTTAGGTTTGAAATCATGGAGTCGATATCTTGATCATCTGGTGTTTTGGTCGAAGTCGTATCAAGAACCATCACCTTATAAGAGCCTAGATCTATTTGTAAGAAGGCTACCTCATTAGGGGCATTGTATTCTGTGATCATCTTTTTAAACTTTGACTCCACATCTATTTTGATTTGATTGTTCAAACCTTTCCATGGTAACCAAAGCTTAGTGAAATCCATGGAAAACCATCCCCTTAGACACTTCATCCATTCTCTACTAAGGAGTAATCCATACCTCTCTAGGATATCAACCACATGTATATCAATGACATCTTGAATTCATGGGTTGACTGTTAATTGTATCCGCACATCCTTTAGTATGCCGATGACTTTCACCTTTGTTTTGTCCAATTGTATCATTATCTGGTTGGTAGGTTCGGGGCTGACTCCTAACTTTTGTGCTATGGATAATGGCATGACATTGCATGAAGCTCCTGAATCAATAAGGCAATTATGAAGATTCTTCCCATAAATTTTGATGCTGAGCAAAATTGGGGGCACCTCTACCTTGTCTTTAAACATAGTGAACAATGCCTCTACAACATTAACTTATTGCAATATTGTCTTTTGAGGGGTAGTATTTGCATTGTGGGAGGTCTTTGTATGATCCAAAGTCTTCATGAGTGCCTCTCATTATTGTGGATAGTTTTGCAACATATCAAACATGGACATGTTGGCCTTTGTTCATTTCAAGTCCTCTATTGCACTGTACTTTTCAGTAAACCAAGCAAGATTTTTCAATATAGTTGGTACATTCACTTGGTTCTAATTTTCTGCTTCAGCGGGTACTACTACCTTCTGCTCAAAGAAGGTGGCTTTCAAAGGTTCATACCCTGGGTATGTCAAAGTGGGGTTCTGTGAAGTAGGTACCTATTATAATAGAACTAGATTCATAGGTATGAATTGACTAGGCATGGTGGGTACTCCGACAAGGTATGTTGGCATTGCCATGATAGCTTGGGTTGGAAGCATCAATCCTCCTCTTTTAGGATTGGCTTGCTTAGTAAAAGTTATTTCTTTTGTGAAGACCTTTTCCAATGTATTGATATTTGCTATAGGAAGCCTTTTCAAAAAGATAGCAATAAGAGGATCCATAACGTTTAGATAAATTTGAACAGTTGCTTCAACTTGTATAGTATATAGTGTTTCCAACCTGCAATATGCCATATGAAAGTGATGATTGAAGTGTGAAATTGTCTCAGCTGGATCCTTTTTAATCAATATGAACTATTGATGTATCACTACTAGGGTGACAAAAGTTTTAAATTGTTCTAAGAACAATTTTTTGAAGGTATCCCAATCTCCAATACATCTAGGTGGCATACTAATTGTAGGAAACTTCCACCAAAGAGTAGGGGAATAAACGAAGGACCACGTCCTCATTTGCAATCTATTTTCAGTTGTAAATTTCTCTGAATACTTTAATGTGGTCTTCAACAGTTCATGTTTCTCCATAAATGAACCTTGGGCAAAACTTCTCAAGATTTTTAGGGAGGTCATGGAGTACACCTCTCAAGTTTATTGGTGAGTCTACAACATTTTCGAAGAAGGCCATCAGAGGATTTGGCAAACCTAAAGGTGGTTGTTGAGGTGGAACTATTGGAATATGTGGTGGTCCACTAGGTTGTTGGAGTGGAGGTGGAGTTGAAGAAGATGATGAAAGTTTGAAAGGAAGTGGTTGAATTCAAGGTATTCCTTTATCACTGCATGGTTTGTAGAAGTGGGTAAGCTCAAGAAACTCATGTGCATTTGGTGAAGATCTTAACACTTGCTAAAATGGGGATTTTGGATCAAAACACTTAAGTTTGCATTAACTCTGGAAAAAGTGCATCTCTACAGAAGTACACTTTCTCACAAAAATGAAATGCACCATATAATTTTGTGCACTTGCAAACCTACGCACTTGAATTTCTAAAAAACTCAAAAAAATTTCTAAACTCGCAAAAAATGTAGAATTTTGAAACTTTGCAGATTTTTCTTCTATTCTGAAAATCAAAATATCGGCCTCCTTCTAGCACCACTTCTATTGAGTTGTCATTATGCACGATGCTAAATGGCAGGAATTCTTTTGAGCTCCTCTCTTGAAAAGTCAATCTTGTGAATCAACTCCAAGGTTCTGGGTGATCTCGTGACCTACTAGAATCCGATCAGTTGAAGATAAATATGATTGTTCACAAGGAGGCCTTTGCTGGTTCATTTGATTTTGGATGAAAAGTAGAATTTGCACACTACTTCAAAATAAACACGCAAAAGAACTATATTTTTTACATTTTCCAATGAATGCAATCTAACAATGCAACTAATACGAATTCCTAATCTAACAAGGGGTTAGTAAAGAAAATAACAAAATTTTAAAAAAAATAATGTGGAAGTAAAATCCTAATGGACATAAGCTACGAAAACAACACGTTTGCAAGTTAAGCTTTCAAAGAAACTGGTGGGTAACCAATAAAAATAGGAGCAACACTCCCTCAATTCCATTGATGCTATTGTCGATGGGAAACTTTAATAATCATATGATATTTCACTCTTCATCAAATTGCAAGGCCATGAGAAGTGCACTCATGCGAGACAAGGAGTTATCAAACACAATTTGATGATTTCTCCTCAAGCTAGATACGTCAGTAGAATTTTTTAAAACCATAGCAAACACCAAAACTAAAAGATTGCACAACTAGAAACAAAGTAATAAAATTTTGGCTTAATCATAGTTCCATGAACATAAATTCACAAAACAATGACACATTTAGGTAAGAATCACTACACTCCAAATATCAACACCAAAAGCATAATTTTATTGCAAAATAATGGCAGCCCCCATTACATATTACAATGGAGTATTTATAAGAAATTTCCTCCTCAATATGTGTTGAGAGTGAGAGATATCTTCATGCAATAATATGTTTTTAATTTAATAAAACAAACTAATTATATACAAACTAAGAATCTAACGGGTGCTTAGTAAGACTCCATCCATTTTATATTCATTAATTGGATGAATGAGCCTTTACATGTCATAGGACAAAGAATTGATGAGAGAAAAAGAATAAGAAAGCCTTCAGTCAAAGTAGAAGTGTTTGTAAGTATCAAAATTAGAAGTTGATCCTTCACTGGGCATCTGTCGAAGTTAAACTACTATCAAAATGTGTTTCTAATGCATGGAAAGCTCTATTTTTGGAACTAGTAGTTAATGTTGGTGCACCTCTAGAAAAGCACACCAGCTCACCTCTGTATCTGTGCACCTATGTACCTACATACCTACACACCTCCAAAAGGTTCAAAATCTAAAAATTTTACTGAGTGTCAAAATTGGGTTTTGTCGCCCTTCATACCAAAGCTATGTCTGGATGTTTGCCCTTGAATTTCTCAATAATCTCAGTAATCTTAGCCATATTTGCTAGATCTAAAGCATCATATTTATTTTTGACATTTTTTCTGTAGTTGTCTACTTCACTTTAGGTATTAGCAAAATCCTCGAGTTTTGTATCCAACTCTAGCAAGGTTTTGTCTATTCTGAAGGCTTACCGAATGTCATCATCATTAGAAGCTTCTTCAAAAATCTTTTGAAACTTCTCTACCACTACTTCTATAGGCATTAATTTCTCCCTCTTTTTGTCCTAAAAAATGTCCAAACATGCATTGTTGTAATATTTTTCTGCCTCCAAAATTTGCTCTCAAGCTTGGTCCTTGAGCTGATGGATCTTCGTGTATAATGTTTCCATTACTTTATTACTATCTACTATTTTCTCAATCCAATCATCAATTAAATCTAATTCTTCCACTATATATAAACCCATCAAAATCTTGTACCTTTGCCCTTTTGTGGCTTGCAAAACTTGTAAATCTTTACTCCATGCCCGCAATTCATCCATTATGCTGAAATCTTGCTTCAAAATTGCTACCATCTTGTTTACATTTTTCTGTGTAGCATGCAGTAACTTTAGATTCCCTCAAATGATTAAGACACCCTTTTCCTCAAAACTTTCTCGCCATTGCTGACAAGCTTTCAAAAGTGGATCCAGATGTACACCTCCCCCTTCTCTGAGTACAACGTTTAGAGTCTCCTCGAGGTGATCAAGATCCAGGGGACCAACAACTTCTGCTAAATATCCTTGTGGGATTTCATTTTTCCTACAAAGTGTTCTAAGTTCAGCCCCTTCTTCCTCTAAGCTTTTAAAGACTTCCTTTATTCCCATTGTAACCATCAATCCGGAAGGTATCCAATGTAGGCTTCCCAAGCATGACCTCTCTAATCTATTAATCCTATGGGCCTAAGTCTTCTACATATGTATCATGAGGAAGGATAGCCACTTGAGAAAATAAATCTTGGTTTCGAGTACTATTGATGAAAGCCAAAGCTCTTGCCTCCTCTAATGGGGACTTGAGTTTATTCTGAACCTCAGCCAACTCTATCATATCCTCTTCATCGGCATGGAATTGTGGCTTCCTATTTCTCATCATTTCCTTCCTCAACCACCTTGGAACTCTTTCTACTCAAGGCTTTCCTCTTGAGGATGAAGGAGTGTGTTCAACTACTGCTTTCCCCTTGTCACTCCTCTTTGGGGTTCTTTCTTTCTGTGATGGCTCCCCCTTAGTGGTCTCTATTTCTGTGGAGCCTATAGTTTGAACCTCAGTGTCTTGGGAGGCTTGCTAAGGATATTCAACCATTCCTCCCTCTTTAGACACTTCATCAATTGCTATTTTTTGTGGTTCCTCCTCTTGTGAAGGCTCCCTTTGAACCTATTCTTTTTCGAAACTTGGAGGTGGAGGAGTAACAAATCCTTTATCCACCACTGCGACCTGTACTAGGGATGAAAGAATAATATTAGGACCCTATGATTCTGGCGGCATCTGCATCTAGTCCTCCTGTTGGGGATCACCTGTTGGGGTATCCTTAATCTTATCCCCAACCAACTCCATTCTTATGGGCATGAAGTCAAAATTTGACATTTTGAATATATCATCACCCCCTACATCCTACTCATCCACCCATTGTTGTAATTCATCCTCCGAAGTGGTTATTTCCAAAGGTTCTTCTGGAGCTGACGACAGTGTCACAGTGGAGCTTCTCCTCCTTTCTTGTTCTATGGCTCTTGCTAGCCATGTTCTTCTTTGTAAGGGCACATCTTCCTCCTCATCTTCCTCTTCTTCTTCTTCTTCTCCCTCAGGAATAGGTTACAAGACAGATGGGAAAGGAACCATCCTTCTAATCACCCTTTGCCTTTTCTTCATGGGGGTCTTGATCTTTTTTTGTTTCTTAGAGGTAGAAGGGGATGCTTATTCGGCTTGCGAAGGAGGAGAGACTTCTTGGGTTTGACCCTCTCTCTAGCTGGGTGTAGCTAGTGGCAATAGTGGGTCTTCCTATTGTGCCCCAGTATCCTTCGACCCTTGCACATTTTCTTGTTGTTGTGGATGCATTGAAATTTTACCCTCCTCTAGTTTGGCTCTTTAAGGAGAACTCTTTCTTTTTCCCTTTCCTTTTTACTCTAGAGGTTGATAGTATCCAACTCATCTGTCTAGTTGGTATACTATTTCAGGCCTGATGGGCGACTGAGCTACAAAGGTAGGGATAGTGACCTTCTTCCCTCTACCTTTGGTTGGGTGAGCTTGTGCATGAAAGACCACTATCTTAAGTATTGAATCAAGTTTGAAGGGTTTCCTAATCCAATCCTACATCATCTTGACAATGTGCCTCACTTGATGATTAATATCATCATTCTCTTCCCTGTCAACTTTTGCATTCATAATGGGTTGTTCCCCAATTTTATCCTCATTAAACAAAGGGTCGAGTAGCTCCCCAAAATCTTACTGCAGTATCTCCAATGGAATCTTTATATTCAAAGCCTTTTCTGCTAAATACAAAGTCATCCTATAATAATCCCTGACACAAGCATCATAGTCATTTGTCGCGTTCATCCAATGATCCTCAATGGCTTCTTCATGCTAGAATTCTCTACTTGCCAAACTTTGGACCTTCTCGATATTATCAAAATAGGGCCTTAGGGAATTGTACTCTTCTAGGGGATATTGATCCCATTCCCATTCAAAAGAAGGAATATCTTACTTCCTCTTAACTTGATACGGTCCTATGACCAGGGGCCATGTCCAGCACGGTCTGCACTATTTCCTGACTCTGTCATATGCAGACTCAATCTGTTGCATAATCTCCAAAAGAACAAGCTTATCACTAGGATATCTTTGGGAGCTTCATTGGATTGATAGTGGCACTAGCTACCCTCAGATATGTGAATGTTCTAAATTGAATGTAATAGGCACCAAGCGCTATTACATGTGCCATTGCCTCATCTAATAACCTCTTCACACAATCTCCTTCAATGAATTTGATTACAATGAAAATGGAGGCATCATTGACAATTCTATATTCCTTGCTTTGTCCTAAGAGCTTCTTCTTCACCAATTGTGGATAAACAATATACAGTCAAGCATTGGGATCCTACATGCTACCTCTCTTGTATAGCCCTAGGTAGTTTGTTGCCCTTGCAGCTAATAAATATATGAGGTAGGATGTCATGTACAACTTCTTTTTGTCTTTTACTATGTCCAATTGTTCACATAATTTTTTTCTCAGCGTGGTGGCCCAGTCGAGTAGCATCTTTTTCATCTTGATATTCTTGATAAATTTTATCATAAAGACATTTAGGTGTCCAACTACTGGCAGACCCATTACTCTACTCAAAAGAATGATATAGTAACCAATATCTTCTTTCATGTACCCCCTTGTCATGTCCACCTTTCTGGTTACCTTCCCTAGAGGAGTTTTCTCAATAAGATAAGAGGACTAAATAATCTCAGTAGCCTCTTTTAGGTGTTCTCCATACCACCTCTCTACTACCTTTTAGGTTAATCTGATGAATTGATCTGCCCTTGGAAGATGGAATACCCTTTCAATGTTATTAGATCAAAGATCAAGGATGAATTCTTGTGTCACACTCTTCACCACTCTTTGCTTGGGAACAAAGGGTTGTGCAAGTGTCATTATGAGCTCTAAGGATTTTACTAACATTGGGTGTGAAGCTGCATTCACCAACCCTAATTAGATTAAAGTGAAAACCATAGCAGATATCTCAGTTTATTGAAAATCCTTGGGAACTCCCCCAAATCGGTGTGTTCAAAATCTCTATCCTTAATCTCTGAATAGTCATCTTGGAATCTTGATTTCAATGGCATGACTTAGAACTTGAACACAACGTGTTTTGGTGCCATTTTCTCACCTAATGAAGATGCCATTATATTTGCATGACACAAAAAGAGAAAATATCCATTAGTTTGGAATGAAAAGATTAGCCCTATCCTGAACAAACCCTAAAGAATTAAACGCAAGAAAAAGTATGTAAAAAACCCCCCTTTACCCCCTTTTTCTTTTTCTTTTTCTTTTTTTTTTAAAAACAAATTTCAAATGTAAGGTGCACTAGTGCGCACCTCTATTATATGCATTTTGGGGTGCACATCAGTGCACCCAAGTAGGTGCATAGATGCGCACCCATTCTTCATGGGAAATAAAGGTTTTTTATGCTTTTGCTTTTGAAGTTTTGAATTTCAGGTGCACACTAGCACACCCAAACAGGTGCGTGAGTGCGCACTGAGTTGGAAATCTTATGTTTATTTTTAAGTTTATATTTAAGTTTTGGGGACTGGTGCACACTAGCACACTAGGTTAGGTGCATGAGTGCACACCACATTTGGTGACTATTTAGCAAAGGTGAGTAGGGAAGAAGATGCACCAAAGCTAGTGTGGAGATGTGGTGTTAGGAGGAAACATCAAGGTTGAGTTTAGCACACCTGGTTGGATGCAAAAATGTGAAGGGGCTCTGAAGGTCAAGTTAGCTACAAAGATTCTAAAAAGACAGTGAGGAAAAGGGAGAGTGGAGGGGGCAGGGGGGGGGGGCTTTTATAGGCTCCCTCACTTTAGATATTGTGAGGGTTTACAGGTGTGGGTTGTGTTGCTATGCACCTTGGGAGGTGGGACCCTAAACTATACCAAAAGGGAGTTTTGCGCCTAAGCGCACCTAATTAGGTGCACTAATGCACCCCTTTTCCTTTAAGACAAACAAGAGAAACTTCCTTGCATATGATATCAAGTCTTTTGGTCCATGAACTGCTCGATCAAGATCCTAACACAAACTAGGGGACTAGAAGAAACGTAAAAGGATGGCTTAAATCCTAGACTAAGAGCCCAAAAGCCAAAAATAAAGAAATAGGGGGTCCCCATTTCCACAAGGAATTGGGGCATGTATTGTGGAACCACAACAGGTACCTATATAGAGCACATGGTTTACTTTGATTCAAGATGGTTCATGTGCCAGGACAATTTTTTCCCTTGTTCATTTATGTGGCTAGAAATTGACCCTATACAATGTACACAACAAGTGGGAGATTATTGAGATTAAGTGTGTTATACACATTGCATAATATTGTTCATATTGTATTAGTTTATTTTATTATGTAATGTTTCACCTAGGAGTGCCTAGATGGATGTGCAACATGGATAGATTCCCATAAAATATTCTTGATGAGTTGTATTGTAAAATTGTGATAATATTTGATGTAATTATTTAATATTGTGGAAAAATAAATTAAATGCCCAACTTTAAATATGGGTTAGGGGGTTCAATAGGAAATTTTTTATGTAATACCACTTGGTGGTTTTGTGGGAGCTTGCTACTATAAAAGAAATCTCAAGGGTAGTTATTGATGAGAAAGATAAGGTGAGAGACAAGTTAGCCAAGGTAGCATTTGTGGAGGTTGGAGGCATGACATGGAATGTGTGGATTCATACTTGTTCACATGGATTACTTGGTCGTGGCTATGACTTTGAAGGATTCCATGATTGTATTGCAATTGTTTTTTTGATGAATAATACATGGTGATAAATACTTTTAAAGGTTGGATTTTTTCCCTCAATGAGGATTTCCTAGGGTATATCTCATTCAACTTTTTTTGGGTATGTTGTCTTTTCTCTTGCATGTAGATTTTAAGTGCTTATTTATTTAATATATATTATTGGTTATGGGGAAACTAATTTTTTTTGGAAAGTTTCCTAACACTCTTGAGGTGTAGGGCTATGCGATGTATTAAGACTTATTTCATTACATCACATTTCAACATATACAAATAAATGTTAGGGTTTTAAAATAGTATGGGATTTTAAACTTGTGGTGATAAGGAGGTAGATTGTCTTGAGAACTAAAGAATTTTATCTAGACCCCCCATCAAAGAGAAATCATCTAACTAATCTCTATTAGAGCTCATTCTAGTTTCTAATTCATGGTGAACTGGATTAAAAGGGAGAGGTTCAAACTTTTTTTTTGATATTTAATCATGGTTTTTGCTTATGGGATGTGACACAATATTTGAGCCTAATTTTGTAGATATGAAGGCTATAATATAGGGGAACTCAAGTATATTCCTTATTAAGTCCCCAAACTATACCATCCTAGCCATATATGGAAACCATATCATACCTCAAGGCATAGATAGAGTGGATTTATTTAAATGTTAGGGTATTTTTGTAAAAGAGATGACCAACATGGAAAACATAACATGAATTTATAGAATAATAATAATCCTTTACAATGAAGGGAAATAAAATCTTTGGAATTTTCAAGTGGACTAGGTAAACCTTATTTTTAATAGTAACTAGATTTGTTACTTGTAGATGTGTGAGTTCATGTAGATAGAACATAATATTTAGTGTGTTTGAACATATTTGATCCATCAATTCATTTACACCTGTAAGGTTAGCAGAAGAAGAAAATAATATTTTTTTGAAGAGCTTATTTAAGCATACCTTGATAGATTGGAGTGAAAGTCCCAAAGTAAGATCTTAGCTAGAGTAACTTGAAGTTACTTGATAAGCTCATAGTTGCTTGGTTATGTGTTTAGGTTCTTGCAAAGGGTTTGGATGAGAAGATGGAAAATAAACACTAGGTTGATCAAAATTTTATTTATTCCTTCTAGTATTATATTAGTTAGAAAAAAAATTATGAGAAATATTCCTAGACTAAGTAAAATGTGTGAATAAATTGGGAAAGTTACTATTAAATAATTTACCATTAATAGATTAAACATTCTCTGGAGAAGGACTAGCTATAATCAAACAAATGACTAATCTCTCAGCCTTTTGAGGATATGCAAAGGCACCAATAAAATTAATGAACTTTTCAACCTTTAGACAGATAAAATCTAAGTGTGAAACACTTTAGTGGATTCTTGGATAGAAGGAGATACTTCTAGGAGATCATCCAAATCACTTTCCAACATATCAAATTCATCCTTTGAGCATGAATATCTTGGAAATGCTAATAAAATCCTTGAAGAAAAATATGTGATATAGGGCATTTATTTTAGGTTAATTAAAATGTAGAGTAAGGGATTTTCTACCTTTAGGATGTTGAGATCCTAAAGGGAAAACGACCTAATGCCACTTCACTTTTCTAGTGCTTTTGCTAGTCAGAAAGATAAATCAAATAAAGAAATCTTATCTAGATGCAATAACTAGAATATTTAAATAACCTAATGAGACATAAATAAATGTATTTTGATTACAAAAATTAGAAGTTAGGAACATGTTCCTTTTATCCTAAAATTGGCAATCTCAACCTCAAGTGCAACTTGCATATTATGGAGATGTTTGTGTACCACATTTTAGTACTTATAGAAAAAATATGATAATGTTCCAAAATCACATCTAGAAAGATCTTCATGCTCCACAATACTATTCATCATCTACACATAGAGACATTCTTGGGATTGGATAATGGTTTGGGCCAATCAAACTCCTATTTTGGTGTTTCCACATCCTTAGAGATCCATATAGATAGATTTGGATAAAATGATAAATTATTATATTGTTATACTTGGCTTCTTAGTGTTGTCATAGGTTGCAATTGATGTCAAAACCTCCATACTAATACTTTGGTGATATCAATTGGTTGCTGACAAGTTTTAGAGTTTTAATGTATTCAATGAACTATTAATGTTGACAATGAGGCAAAAGTTTTTGGTCATGTATAGGAATTTTTTAGAACATAGATATCTATACTTCCTAGTATGTATAGATTTGTGTACCTATTTTTACTCATATTTCATGGTAAAACTATTTATGCTTGTTGGTCCTTGGTGATTGTTATGACTATGAAGCATGTAAAGGAATACAGGATCAAAGATAGAGATAGACTAATTTTAGAGTTAGTTTATTCTTCATACAATAATGAATTCTTCTTGAATTAGTAGGTCTTTGATTTCACTTTAACTGATGTATATATTTATTGCAAGTGATAATCCCAATTCTAAATATTTAGAATAATATTACATTGGTTGAGGAAGATGATCATTGTATATTATGAGTACATATCACAGTGCATAGGGGAGATTTCCAATGTTATTGATGTCCTTTCTACTTGATCTCACATCATATATATTTGTGGGAAGCATCAGGACTACATAAGGACATGACCCTTATGTGGTATGATCCATGTAGGGTCATGATCATACGTGTTCATGCCCCTTAAAAATAGTTTGTTTACACTAATCAATATCACTACGATTTGCATAAAAAATGCACGCCTCGGATCAACAACAATTACAGAATAACAAAGTCCTGATCACTATATATAAATCATTAATGTGAACTTTAGTGACTTCACAGTATAATACTTGATTGAGCATGATTGAGTATGATATGCAATCAAGCCTAAGAGTAGATATAGTAAATTAGTTAAATCATTTGATCTATGATAAAGCACAAAATCAAAATATAACATATATTGTGTGTGTGTGTGTGTGTGTGTGTGTGTGTGTGTGTGTGTGTGTGTGTGTGTGTGTCTGTATATACATATATACATACATACATACATACATACATACATACATGTATGTATAATATGATTTGCTTATAGTTATACATATTTTTTTACTATGAGTTATTGAGAGCATCAATTTGACTAAAGCTATAACTCTAACCCTTCTTCTTAGCAAGGGAGGATATTGTCAATATGATCATTTTAAGGTTTATGATCTAAACTGAGCAATCTCATCACATATGAGTGTTAGTATCAACATCAAGTTGCCTATAAACAAGTATATCCTAGAAGGATATAAGTTATCTAATTTTTTGTCACCTTCTAGAACAATGATTGAATATAGTTTATCATATAACAACCTTAATCTTAGAAACAACAACATGGTTTCCATTATGACAAGTTCCACAATCTTTGACAAACTTCGAGACATCAACTTAATGTAGTCTATTGTGATACATTAGTTGTCATGATTTGTGGCACATTTTTGGAAAATAATTTAATGTAGTCTATCATGATCACAGATCAAGAAATCAAGAACAATAATTTCAATATCATGATTTTTGACACATTTTGGGGCAATAACTTAATGTAGTCAATCATGATACATTTTTTATCATGATCTGTGGCACATTCTAGGACAACAATGTAATGTATTCTATTATGATAATAGGTCAACTATTGCTAAGATCGTCATCTTACAATAGCAACCTCATAAATACATCAAATGAAAAGTTGTCACCTTTCATGATATAAACCACATATACAACATTGTAACTCTTTTAACATTTAAAATATGAATGAACATATATCAAAGTTAAAGATGATGGAGACTTAATCTCAGGAATTACAATTACATTTTAGTCATACCAAGTTTACCTCTAAAGAATTCCACTCTAAGCTTTGCCAGAGGTTTGGTAAATAGGTTGGCATTTTATTCTTCTATGCTAATATATACCAACTTGATGACATTCCTCTCTACCATATCTCCGATGTAGTGGTAGGGAATCTCTATATGCTCAGATTTGTTATGGAAGATTGGATATACAAATAGTTTGATGTATCTTTAATTATCACAATGCATAAAATGTGTGATTCAAGGACTTCCCAAATAGTCTAACCAGTAACTTCCTTAACCATACTACTTCTTGAGCTCCTGTAAGTAGCTATATATTTGGCTTCAGTGGAACTCTGAGCAACTGTTGCTGCCTTATAAACCAAGATATCATAGCAGATCCAAGGCTAAAACAACATCTTCTGTTACTTTTATGGTCAATGGAACTATTGGCCTAGTCAGAATCTAAATACCCTTGTAGTTGAACCTCAACATTGTCATAGTTTAGACCAAGTCCAATAGAACCACACAAGCATCTCAAGATGTTCTTGACAGCCATGAGATGAATATTCTTAGGTTCACACATGAATTGAATTAATGCATTTTTTGTATAATAAATATCAGGGTGAGTATTCACCAAGTACATTAGAGATCTAATTATCTATCTATAGTATGTAGAATCTATAGGTTCACATTAAAATGCATCACTTTTAAGCTTATGAAGATTTATTTCCATCAGTGTGGATAATGGATTATAGTCCATCATTCAAAATTTTGTCAAGATGTCAATAGTGGATTTTCCTTGATTTAGGAAAATTTAGTTCTCCTTTTTCTATACCTCTTGACCCATAAAATAGTGTAGAAGAGCCAAATATTTCATATCAAACTCAGATGCAAGATCATGTTCACATTTTACAATAAGATGATATTACCCTATTATTAGTAAGTCATCAACATATAGAACAAGAATTAGCATGTCAACATCCAATATTTTGAAATATATATTACAATCAACTTCATTTCTTGGAGTATCCTAGTTTGGTAAAATAACTATCTATCCTTTTGTACCATGCCCTGTGGGCTTGTTTAAGGTTGTAGAGAGCCTTCTTTAATTTACACACATATGAGTTCTTTCCATGAGTGAAAAAGCCTTCTGGTTGTTCTAGATACACTTCTTTATCAATAACACCATTCAAAAAGGTAACCTTTACGTCCATTTGATGAATCTCCCATTCTTTGGATGCTACAATAGCAATAATGGATCTAATAGAGGTTTATCAAGGAAATGGAGCAAATATCTTCATAATCAATTCCATCATTTTGAGAAAATCCAGTGACAACGAATTTGGCTTTGTGTTTTGCAATACTACCATTTGGTGCATGCTTGATTTAGAATAACCATTTAGATGAGACAACTAATTTGTCCCAAACATCATTTTTAAACATAGATTAATATTCTTCAATCATTGCATCTTTTCAAGCTTGACATGTTAAGGCCTCTTCAACACTTGATGGTTTAGATTTGGTGAGTCCAGATATAAGAGCACTATAACATGAATGATTTCTAATTTTATTACTTTCTCTAAATATTTCATCATGTTCTACATTATTTTATTCGATCATATTTTGTTGATAGTGGTATTTTCTTGTTGTTTAGGATTTCAACATTTCTAGTATTTGATTATAATGGTTCATAATCTTCTAAACAGTTCTCCCTCTAATTCTCAACTATAAGGTTTTCATCTAATTCTGTAGTTGGTTCCTCATTTGATTCTTTAATGCATTTAGAGATGTTATATGCAATATCTTGTTCAAATTTAACATCTTTGCTAATTTCAATAGTTCTTTGTCCTAGAATGTAAGCTCTATAACCCAAAAAATATACCTTTCTTGCTAGAGGGTTCTAGTTTGAACCTCTTTTCTTTAGGGACATGTATATGTACAAAACAACCAAAGATTCTCAAGTGACTTAAATATGGTTTATTTCACATAAAGGCTTCTTTAAGAGTTATATTTTCTAAGATTGAATGCGGACATCTATTTTGGATGTATACTGTTATATTTGAGGCTTCGACTTAGATTGAAATGTGAAGATTTTGATCATGCATCACAACTTTAGTGGATTCAATGATAGTTCTATTTTTCTTTTCTGCCACTCCATTCTATTGTGGATTATAAGGTAATGTATGCTCCTTCTTAGTCCCAACATAAGTGCATAATTCTTTAAAGTTCTCATAAATTTATTCACCCCTATTATCAGATCTTAAAGTCTTGATTTTCTTCCTAGATTGATTTCCACTAAAGCCTTAAATTCTTTGAATTTCATCAATATTTCACTTGATTTTGTAAGTTTAAGGAAATAAATCTAAGTTCTCCTAGAGTAGTCATCAACAAATATCACATAATACAAAATCTCCCTAAAGAGGGTATTGACATTGGACCACACAAATCTATGTGGATAAGTTATAATACAAATTTTGATTTATGTTCACTATGAGGAAAAAATCCTTTTGAGTTCTTTTCTAAGGCACAACCTTTGTAGCTTCCAATATGTTCAAATTTTAGATGAAGTAATTGTGTCACAATTTTCTCTATAGAGGGTAGGGCACAAAATTGGATGTGTCCTAACCTTCTATACCAAATTTTATTAGTTTGTAAGACTTCATGATTTAGGGCTTGATTTTGAATATTATAGAGTTTATATAAAATTCCATCTCTAAATCTTATAGATATGGCATTTTTTATGTTGGAATTCTTAGGCCAAGATAGTGTATTGTCTTCCTAAAAGGTGATATGATATCCTTGATCTGCTAGACCTGAAATGGAGACCATATTTATTTTAATGCTTGGTACAAATAGGACAACTTTTAATTGTAGGGGAAATTTGGTTCTTAATCTAATTTCATAGGTCATGATTCCTTTCACTGGATAGGTGGAATTATCACTTAGGTCATGATTCCTTTGACTGGATAGGTGGAATTATCACTTATTGTGACCTCTTCTATTGAGTGCCCTTCAAAAATTTCAAACTGATCTCTAAATCTAGTTATGTTTCTAGATTATCTACTATCAATTATCCAAGTATGATCATTTGATTTTAGTTTGTTTGACAAGGCTAGGAAGAATATAGGATTTTTTACTTCCTTGACTTCAACTATAGAGGCTTGAACTTTCTTTCTCTCTAGGCAGACCCTATGATTATGTCCAAACTTGTTGCACTTGAAGCATTGAATTTTAGACAGGTCTCTATTTTTGTAGTGTTTATTATTGTTCTTCTCTCTTTTCTGCTTGAAATTTGTTTTCTTTCCTTTATTCTTTGTGTTTGAATTAAGGGCTTGAGTTTCTCCCTCTTTATTTGAACTAATCCCTCTCATAGTTAGTCTTGATTCTTCTTAAGCATAATCATTATTTATTTGATCAAATTTTGGTACAGTGGGTTGAGCACTAATTCCTTGAATAAAATTTTCCCAAGTAGTTGGTAAACCTTAAAGGGCTATTAATGACAACTCTAGATCATCTATCTCATTTCCATTGGTTGAAAGTTGATCTTTCAATTCTAAAATTCTCAAGAAATAAGATATAATTTATTCTCCTTTATTCATCTTGATATGTAGAAGTTACTGTGTTGAGGTGAGTAATCTTCTTGTATTAATGATCTCATGTGTATTTTGAATGGTCATGAACATATCATACATAGTTGTTAATTTTGATATAGTTGGAAGAATATGATTCTTAACAACATTGATAATAATTTCCACGGCCTTATTAATATGTCTTTTCCATATTGTTTTATTTGGATCATTATTGGCATTGATTTGTTTTTTTTTTACATATGAATCTAGATCAAGTTATCAAAGTATTATCATAATTCAATTTATCCAAGATACAAAATTTGATGCTCCTTAAAGTTAGTCCTTGAGTCTAACATGATTCACCATAATTGCACTTTTTGAACGAATGGAGGTTTGAAATTTAATTTTAATTTCAATGTCTTTTATTTGATCTCTATTAGTTAAGCTCATATACCATGTAAAGTAATATACGATCAAAGGTGGAGATAGAATTATTTTAGATTTAGTTTATTCTTCAGACAATTATGAATTCTTCTTGAATATGCAAGTTTGTGATTGCACTTTAACTAATGTACATATTTACTATAGCTGATAATTTCAATTTTGAATATTCAAAATAATATTATATTCTCTAAGGAAGATGATCATTGTATATTGAGTGCAAATCACAATGCATAGGGGATATTGCCAATGTTACTAATGTCTTTGATGCTTGATCGCATGATATATATATTTTTGTGAAGGGTCATGACTATGTAAGGACATGACCCTTACACAAAATGACTCACATAGGGTCATGACCTTACATGGTCATGCCCCTTAATAATAGTTTGTTTACATTAATCAATGTCACTATGATCTGCATAACAAATGCATGCCTTGAATCAATGACAATATGAGAATAGCAGAGTCCCAATCACTATATATAAATCGCTAATGTGATCTTTGGTGACTTCATAGTACAATGCCTGATCAAGCATGATTAAATATGATATGCAATCAAGTCTGGGAGTAGATATAGTAAATTAATTAAATCATATGATGTATGATAAAGCACACACTTAGAATGTAACATATTATATATATAAATGTGTGTGTGTGTATATGTATACATACATACATACATACATGTATAGTATGATTTTCTTACATTAATACATATTATTTTACTTTGATTTACAAAGAGCATCAATCTAATTGAAGCTATAACTCTAAAAAAGTGCTCAATCAAATTTCCTTGCAATAGCTATTGTTGAGATCATAAAATGTGTTGACCACAATGTGTTGTGGTGCTTTGGTTTCATCAATAGTATTAGTATTTCTAGGCTTCCATCCTTTGATCTTGGTTGTGGCATTCCAGTTGTGTTTCCCATATGTGGTAAACATTGCAATATCTTAATCCTGTCCTATAGATCACAATGAAGCACATGGGTAAAACTTATGCATATCCTTGATTTAGGTCTGATATTTGTAATTAAATGTAATAATCATTTCATCAGTGATATCACACATTCTCTTGTGTGAAACTCAAAAATGCATACTTAGATACTAATATAAATAAAGAACCTTTTAGTATTCAAGTGTGTCTTTAAGCTTGTGAATCCAAAGGTGAAGAGAGAAGACTATAGTTGTATATTTTGTGCAAACTTATGGTAGCATGTGTTAGATAATTGAGAGGGGGTGAATCAATTATCCATAGGTCCTTAAAAAAAAATTTTGCAACTTAAAAATTTCAACTTCCCAATCACAAGCTCAGTAAACATATTAAATTTCACAATATTAACAAATTAATCTTTATAGTAAAACTACTAACTTCATATACTGAGTATCAGAGTAAACTTCATGTTATATATACTGAGTGGCAACATGAAATAAACATGAAACACAATAAAAATCCATGCATTTTGACACAAGTATTTAATGTGGAAACCCTTAAAGGGAAAAACCACCTAGGAACTAACAACCCAAAATTTTCACTTTTCTAAAGTGAGCTCTGTTAGGAGCCAACCTTGTTAAAGGTTACATACATATTGTTAATGCAATCTAGTTAGTAGATTTGCACCAAAGATCATTTAGACCTTATCACTCCTCAATATGAGTGACCTTCTCTAAGGACTTACAAACATTCAAAGGAATGTCACCATGAAAATGGATTTACAAATAAGATTATTAAGTCCACTTGATTAAGAGATTTTTCGTTGTAATGATTAGAGTAACAGTAAGATGATATGATCAAGAATGGAACTACCTTTGTTGTTTCAAATCTCCATTTTTCTCATTCTTTGTCCTTTGTTCATCCTCTTTCTACCTTCTGACCAATCCACTCACATACACATCAACTTCACACTTCACTTGCTAGATCTCACAATGTTTCTCTGCTCCTAACTTCTTCTTCACAAACAACTTGATCAACAATATTGAACATCTTGTTCATACCTTAAATAGAAAACTTATTTTCACTTCACTTGATTCTCCAAACTTTTTCTACTTAATCACAATCATCCGATATTCATCCAACTTAGATTCATTAAATCTAGACACTCAAGTATCTCTCATCACCTTGAACTTTGAGCTTCATTTCAAATCATTAACTCTCCATCAGATTTTCTTTGCATTTATCCAACCATAGATCTTGTAAAAAACTTCATCCTTATCTTAGAAACATCTTGATTAATCCATACATTTATCAAATCTCAGCCTTTAATTGAATCTTCTTGAAACTATTCTTCTTTCCCTTGCTTGGTTACTACTACACTCACTCGGTCAATACTAGACTTGGTTAACACCATTCATGCTCAGTTAAAATTACTCATCCTTCATTCACTTTATATACGCTCAGTGACAATTATAATATCTCAATGAACACTAGTTCTTCATTCACCAACCTCACTGACTAGCTCGGTGCAACTTACAAGTTTTTTGTCTTCTCACTTCATGACTTCATAACTTTCTTATACATGATCTCAACACTTAATCACATCATGCAAAAAAATCAAATCAATATTATATTGTCAAATTATAACTCATCGAGCTCCCATTGAAATTCCCCATACTTATCAATATTATTTTCCATTTTACTTTCTTCAAATCCTCTTCATCAATCAAATGATATGACACTCAATTTAATTAGTATAATGTCTTACCAATCTAGGCTTGACATCAATGACAACATAACAATTGATATGACTCTTTCACAAACATTATCAACACTATCACTTGAGAATAACAACTTGTTTGAGGAGGTGTAGGTGACAATAGACTAGATTGTAGAGTTTGAAAAAATACACTTTGTGGTTATTTCTACTTTCATCTTTCATATATTGGCTTTAAGTCCATTCAATATTGGCAGTGAGCCCTTTTTTCTGGGTCATAGCTACTCTTTCACTGAAGCCTACCGAAAATACCCCTTGTTGTAGTGAGCACTTACGATAGTTACCCCTTGTTGTAAAAATCACCTTAATCGGTGTCACCTTAATAGGTGCTTTCACTTCATGAGAATTAGATTCTCTGTGGTTTTTCTCAAATTTGGACTTTCTGTGTAAATCTTGGAGTTTATTATATTAACTTATTGTGCTTTCATGATTATCTTTGTTATGTTGATTCATTGTGCTTTAATCAACATATATTAAGTATTGATTGATGGTTATTAAGTATTTATCAATAGTTGATTTTTTTAAAAAGTGTGTGGGAATAATTGATTCACCCCCTCTCAATTATTCGACTTGTTCAATATACACAATAGAAAAAATCTCATGCTTATTTAACACCCTATTATGGGAGATAAAATGATAATTATTAGTTAGAATAGAAGAAAACCTCACTTTATGGAGGAAAACTCCTCTTGCATGAGATTAAATTATAATAATTATTCCAAAAAAACCCCACTTAATGGAGAAAAATACTTATCCAATGAGATTAAATGCAAAGAGACAATAAATGCACTTAAGAGATTTGATAGATTAAATGATGTTGCATATTAATATATACAAGATACAATAGAGAAAAAAAATGTTACAAAACAAAGAGACCTCTCTCGAGATCATGAAAGTATGTAAGAGAAGACAATTATTGCGAGACCGTGTATAAATTTTGACAATTTTTTTCCAAGCGAGTCAGAGAAAGAGACACAAGTGATTCCTTATGCCAAAGAAATGATGATTGAGGAGTATTGTTATTCAAAATGGGTGGTAGTAACTATTTTGAACATGTCCAAGTGAAGGGTTACATGTAAAAAGTGATGTAACATGAACTATGCTTCTTTTGCATTTAAAATGTTTTTACGACATTTACACATCCCATGATATACTATTGTATAACTTAATCCATCCCATATATGGATTAGAGGTTGCCAACCCTTTACTTTTGAGATCCATGATGTTAGAAGATCACAAATTTGTTCATAAATGCAACATGTTGAATGTTGAGGTTTTAGAAATGCAGGAGGTACAACATGCAACACTACAAGGTGCTTACATAAGATATTGAACTTTTTCCAAATGATTTCTCATCAAATCTTAAATGAATATAATGATTTGAAACTAGTCTTTTAATACTACATCTAAACATTTTGTAATCACATTGAGAAATAACAATTGTATTGAAAAGAATAACACAAATTCAACTTTAAAATTTGAATTTGCAAATGCCTATACAAAGATCAATATATAGAAAAGATAATTAATAATTCAATTATTATTATTTTTTTGAAGAAAATTAAGTTCTTAAAGATATAACAAATTAAAATTGATCAAAACTTGTAATTTATAAACTTTTACGAATGATATAACAATGGTTCTAGAGGAAATACACCAATAGTGTCTTGGGATCCAAAAACCATTCATTTATTTGACTAGGATCAAAAGCATACACAAATTGAATTAAATTTAATAATATGAAATACATAGGTACACATCGAATAAATACAATATAGAATATTATAATTAAACTAATCATTTTTTTCGTTTATTGTGCTCCTTTGAATGCCATGTCTCATTAGAATTAATGCTATATATATTTAGCTTCATAATCTATTATTTTTTAAGATTTATTTTGTGTAGGTTTTTTTTTGAGCAATTTTTTACCTAAATCTTTTTTAATATATAAAAATATATTAGTTTTTAAGAATTTTATATGCATAATAATTTAAGAGATTTTTTATAATGGTAAAAGAAATATAATTTATTTATTAAATTTGATGTTTAAAAAATATTTAATATGGATAATAAATTTTAATTATATGAGGATTAGTTGACAATATTTTTAAAAAGTATTGAAGGATTTGATGAGAACAAATCCATAGATCCAGTAGAACACCTGCATGCAAGAACCTATCATAGAGAAGAAAAAGACAAGAGAAGGCAAGAGTTTGGCTCTGAAAATATGCAAGAATATATTATTAGACTGAAAGAATGAATTGAAATATACAATTGATCAATCCTTATAGAAGGAGATCATAAAACCTAAAAAGGAAACCTAAGAGGTAAATGACATTTAATAATTAATATTTAATTATTAAATGAGAATGCATGTGCATAAAGGGAAATCTTAAGAAGGGAGTAAAATAATTTAGTAAAATGAAAATAAATTAACCCTTTTCTCTAACACCCCCCTTAAGATGAGCAACAATGCAGTTACAAACAATGTAGAAAAAGCAAGGAAACTACAATGTTGGAAGCAAAAAATGGGTCTTGGCAGCATGGCCTGATGAGGTACCCAATACAACCAAATCTCTAAAAAATGGAGAATTAGGGAAAACCACGTGAGAAAAACCCTACTCCAAAAAGAGATATAAGAAAGCTAAAAATAAAATAAGGAAAAGGACTCATCATCGATATCCCCCAATGACAACTTCCTTCACCCCAAGCATAAAACATAATTGAAGATACTGCGAGGATGCAAAAGGTTTAGTGAAGATGTCTTCGACCTACTCAGCAGTGGGGATATACTCCAAGCTAAGAGAGCCATCCTAAATCAAACACCTGATGAAGTGCATCTGAAGTTCAACGTGCTTGGTCTGCTGATGCTCAATTAGGTTGTGGGAAATGTGTATAAAACTTTGATTGTCACATTAAAGAAAGGTGGAAATATTACGAGGATACCCAAACTCTCTCATCAGCTGTCGAAGCCATAAAACCTCCTAACTAGCTAATAGAACTACCCTATGTTCTGCCTCTATAGATGATAATGTGTGAGCATGCTTCTTCTTGCAAGACCATGTCATAGGACTAGATCCAAGGTAGAATACAAAGCTAGAAGTATACTTCTGATCATCAATATCAATAGCCCAATCTGAGTCTGTATAACCAATAATGTAAGGATCCCATGATGTATATTGAATGCCATTACATGTAGTACCCTGAATGTACCTGAAAATGGATTTAGCATCTTGCTAATGACTCTCATGAGGATCATGTGAGAATCGAGAGACAAGGCCAACCACAAAGGAAATATTAGGACATGTGCACATTAGGTACAACAAACTACCCACAAGGTGTCTATATAAAGTGGAATCCATTGTAGGAGTAGAGCAACTGGTGGATAAAACAAAATTTGATTGGAAAGGTGTGGGAGAAGGCTTACAAACAAGCATGTTGAATCTCTGAAGCATATCAAGAGCATACTTATACTAGATTATGACTATCCCATCTGAAGACTAAACAACCTATAGGCCAAAAAAATAGTACAGAAGTCCAAGGTCTATAATATCAAATTGTTCTCTCAAAGCTCATTGAACACTCTAAATCATAGGGGGTGAGCTACGTGTAATAATGATATCATCAACATATAGAAAAATTATCAATAGATTAGCCCCATGATGCTAAATTTATATTGTAGGATCAAAATGACTGCGTGTGAAGAGTGATGCAAGCAAGAAGGAATCCATCTTCTCATACTAAGCCCAAGGGGCTTGTTTGAGACCATATAAGGACTTCCAAAGTCTGCACACCATAGAAAAGTCCTAAAAAAAACCTTGAGGCTACTCCATATAGATCTCCTCATGTAGGTCTTCATGCAAAAAGGTACTCTTCACATCCAATTGAAATATTGTTCATCCTTGAGAAGCTGCAGGAGAGAGTATAAGGAAAATATAATTCATCTTGGCAACATGAGAAAAAGTCAAGCAAAGTAATCAATACCCTTCACCAGTGAAAAGACTTCACAACAAGGTGTGCCTTGTACCTACCAATAGAAACATCTACAACATACAATACACCCACCTCCACTAAACCAAGTTTCTTCCTTTTGGAATAGGACAAAGATCCCAAGTGTGGTTCTTCATCAAAGAATTGTACTCCTCATCCATAGCCCTGCCCCAATTTGAGTGTCCTATTGCCTAGGAAAAACTCTATGGATCATATGAAATGACATGACTCAAAATTCTAGTACCAAATGTCTGAGCATGAGTACAATGAGAATATGAAGGATCTCCTGCCATAGGTCCAATTGCATCAACAATGTCACAAGCCCACTTGGGTACTCATAGAACATCAAGGGGAGGAGGGGAAGGTGGATCATCATCAAAATCTTCCTCAAAGGATTAAAAAATCTTGTAAATAAGAGGATGAAATACTAGGCAGTGAGGAAGAAGCTAGCGATGGAGGCTCCATTAGAGGATAATGCTCATCAAACTGGACATCTCACCAAAATAAGACCTCTTTGGAATCAGGATCAAACAACTTGTACACCTTCACATCCTCATAGTAGCTAACAAATATGAGTGGTTCTCTCTTCCTCTTCATGGATTTCTATTGTGCATCTAGAATAAATGCCCAAGCCTCACTACCAAAAATTCAAAATGTAGAAACATCGGGCTAGACATGAGTTCAAGCCTCCTCAGGAGTCAAATGTTGCAATGCCTTGTGAGGCATCTAATTCTAATTATGGTTGGCACAAATGATTTTATATGCAAAAGGAAGGAATCATATCTAAGAACTGTATCATATAATTGGCCATCTTCTGTAATGTTCTATTCTTTCTCTTAGCAATCTCATTTTGTTGAGGGGTATGTGGAACTATGAATTGATGTTGTAAACCATGCTCAGTGCAAAAATCTTTGAAAGAATGATTCACATATATGCCCTATCATTGTCAGTGCATATGCACCTAACAGAAAGACCAGGATGCTTCTCCACAAATGTCTTAAAGATTCAAAATGAATCAAAGACATCAAGAAGTACACTCATGTGTATCTAGAGAAGTCATCTATGAAGGTAAGTACATATCAGGCACTAAAAAAAGATGGAGTGATGAATGGCATAAGATCACTATGTATAAACTCTAATGGTGTCTTATCACGTGTGGATCTACATATCTAAAAAGGATCTTTATGATGTTTTGCAAGTGCTAAAACTTGACAAACACTGTCAGTACAAGAAATCTGAGGTGACCTAGTCACTAGTTTATGTGTACTCATTTGTTGTAGATATCTATAGTTGACATGGCCAAAATGCTCATGCCAAAGTTTTTTCATTATGCTTGTATGAGAAACAAAAGAAACACTAGTAGAATTAGAGCTCTCAGAGCCATCAAACTTATATAAATGAGGTAGTAAATCAACACTCCCAGTAGCAACAACCAAACTATGATTGTGGAGGTCTCAAATAACCACATCATGTGGTGAGAACTCAACTATCTTACCAGAGCTAGAATGAAAAATTTGATAGAAAGACAAGGGGTTCATAGAGATGACCAAAACCAATAGAACATCCTATAGGGAACCACCCTCTAAAGAGATAGTGCCAGGACCTGAAACTAAACGTTGTGTTGAGTCACTAATTGCAATCTGTGTAGTAACACTTTGAGCAAGTGAGGTAACCAAATCAGGTGAGTGTTTCATATGGTGGGAAGCACCTAAATAAATGATCCAAGTAGTAGAAGAAGATAAAGCTTGTGTAGAAATAGCATGTCCTTTCCTTGAAGGAGGAGGTGGTGGCTTCAGAGAAGCAAAATTGTGCTGTTGTAGGGCCTCCTCTAAAGCCTCAAGATGTTTCCAACACCTGGAAATTGGATGTCCTTCCTTGCCACAAAAACTACAAGGATCACCTATAAATTTCTTAGTCTTGGAGGAAGACTCACCATACTTAGAAGGTTTACTCTTTGGAGTGGATTTCTAAGAATTTGATATAGGAGATGGCTTAGAGGAACTCTCACTGCTCACTAAATTGATTTTGAGCTTCAGTTTATGCTTTGGCTTCCTTGTAGATGTTTGAGCAACTGATGCCTAGTTCTTTGATCCTATTAGTGAGTCCAACTATGTAAGCTTGGCCTACTCTCTAGTTAACCGATCATATAATACCTCAAATGTGGGCATGGTAAATCTAGGACCCAGAGCATCCATAGTGGAATGGAAGGTAGAAGAGAAATTATGAAAGTTTCCTCAAAGCTTTAAAAAAATAAGATAAATGAACTCCTTATCAATCTTTACTTTCCCACAACCATGTAAAAAGATCTCTATTGTTTAAATTGCATCAGAAAGTCCTCAATTGAGGGAAAATCATTAGGTATTAGTGATGTAAGCTTTGCCTCAACTTGAAGTGCCTTGAACTCATTTACTGTACCAAGTAAGTCCTCTTGCTTAGTCCATATATCTTGAGGAGTAGTGCACCCATCAAGATGAAACTGAAAATTATTGGACACCTGCAAAGCAATCAACCCCATGACCTCATCCATCTTGTTCCTATGCTTTATGACCTCAAAGGCCCTCTATAAAATTGTCTACACATCATCTAAAAAAGACTACAATAATTTTGAACAAGGAAGTTGTATCATTAAGGTTTTCCATGTGTGATAGTTATGTGGGGTCATAAGTGCTAAACAAGAAGAGGTCTCAACCATTTTTCTAGGTGTTTATTTTTTTATACAGTTCTAGTTTAGTGATGTAAATGACAGAAGCAAGCATATAAAAAACCCCCACAATGAAAAAAATCAATCCCCAATAGCTAGTAATAAAGTTTATACAATTAGAAGAGAAAAAAAGGATTCAAAAGAGAACCATGTGTATCTTTGGAAAAACTTGAGGAAAATAGTAGAGAAACTGGAAATAGCTCAAAGAGATCTATCTGGTGCTTCTTCCAGATTGAAAAACAAAGGAAAATTAAGCAAATTATGCCCATGAGCTAGGCGGTGGTGGAGCTTGGCCAGTGAAACAAAGTGTTGGTGGAAGGAGGGTAGCGACTGCTAGTGGCGATGGAGCTTGAGCGGAGTGATGGAGGTTCGTGGGCGGTGGCTAGAGTGGCACTAGGAAATGGCTCCAAAAATGTTTGATGACCATTGACAAGTGGTTTAACTGTGGTGAGTTAACTATCATGGGTGTTAAAAACACCAATGCAATATTTGTTTTTATTTTTATTTTTATAAAATAGTATTTAGTCTCGATATGCATGCCAATGGTCGTACAGGCAGTAAGCAGTTTTTTTTTGTTGCCTACAAATTGCTCAAACTCCAAAATAGATGTGTTTTATATGGAAATATGGATTTTGACATCTTCTAAATCCAATCATGAGGTCTGTTTGGACTCAAAGTGCTCTAAATTTTAGAGGCCCCATATTTCCACAAAAATACCCAAAAATTATCAGATTTTTTTATGTCAAATACTCGTTTCTCTTTTCCTCCAAATAAGAACAAGCTACATCGGATCTGACTCTAATACCATAAGGATTTGATGAGAACAAATCCATAGATCCAATAGAAACCTACATGAAAAAACCTATTGTAGAGAAGAAAAAGACAAGAAAAGGCAAGGGTTCAACTCTAAAAATATGCAAGAATATATTATCAGATTGAAAGAATGAGATGAAATATACAATTAATCAATCCTTATAGAAGGAGATCATAAAACCTAAAATGAAAACCCTAAGAGGTAAATGCAATTTAATAAATAATGTTTTATTATTAAATGAGAATGTTGTTAGTTTGTGGTGACCAATCAGGGAAGTACTATACATACTTCATAATTCCTTGGCCGACATGTTGTAACTAATTTTAACCCTAAAGCAGAAAAAATACTTATATAAAATGGGTTAGGGCTAGGGATTTCATAAGGTGTGATGTGATAATTTATTCTTGCTGTGATGTTGACTTGTAAGGAATTACAGATTGTAATCACTGGATAGTAATAATATTGGACTCATTTTTTGGTAGACGTATCCTAGGGATTGGGTGAACCATGTTAAATCTTGGTGTCTTGTGTTCTCTTCTGTGTGATTTATTATTTTTTTGCTATTGGTTATAGTTGTATGTAATTGTTATTTCTGTCTGTGGTTAATCCTAACAAGTGGTATCAGAGCCAGGTTATTTTTTCAGTTACCCTCTATAGGAAAGTCTCATAGTAGAGTGGGAGTCTCATGATTGTGGTGGAGTGATGAAAGACAAGGGTAAGATGAAGGTTGATAAGTTTAAAGGGTGGAACTTTTAGTTATGGAAGATGCAATTGGAGGACTGTCTTTATCAAAAAGATTTATGGAAGCCATTGGAAGGGAAAACCAAGAAACAAGGAACTATGATAGAAGAGGACTAAGAAATCTTGGATAGAAAGGCACTTGGAAGCATTTGATTATGACTAGCACCATTGGTAAAATTTAACATTATAAAAGTGAAGATGATAGAAGAGTTGATGCAAGCCCTAGAAAAGTTGTATGAAAAGCCCTCCGCTTCAAATAAGGTATTTCTCATGAAGCATTTATTTGATATGAAGATGGTAGAAGGTAGATATGTTGCAGATCATTTAAATGATTTTAATACTATTACTAGTCAATTATCTTCTATGAATGATAATTTTGATGAAGAAAATAGGGCTCTCTTGATTTTGTGTTGTTTATTGGAAAGCTAACATAGCTTGGTAATGGGTGTGAGTAATTTTGTTTCGAGATCTAATATCCTAAAATTTGATGATGTGATTGGTGTTAAACTAAGTGAGGAAACTCATATGAAAGCCTCAAGTGGATCTACATTAGGAAGTGCTTTGAACACACAAAGTAGAGGTAGAATGATTGTGAGAGGAAGTAATTCTAGAAATCATTGGAAATCAAGAGGAAAGTCAAAGGGGAAGAGGTCTCAATCAAGAGGACCAAGAGTTTGTTGGTACTGTGGGAAACTAGGGCATAAGAAGAAAGATTGTTGGATTTGAAAGAACAACGAAGGAGATAAACCAGAAGGGAACAAGGAGGAAAATGTGGTAAGTAAAAAATCTAAAGAGGATGCTTTGCTTCTTTCTTTAGAAAGTGTTGATGATTCCTAGGTTTTAGATTCTAGGGTTTCATTTCATGCTACACCCCATAGAGGTTATTTTATTGATTATGTCCAAGGAGATTTTGGGCTTATTTATTTGGGGGATAATAAACCCTATTAGATTGTTGGAATGGGAAAGTTAAGATTAAGTTGAAGAAATAGAATCATTAGCTACTACATGAGGTAAGACATGTTCCAAGACTGCATAGTAATTTAATTTCAACTGGGCAATTCAGTGATGGGAGTTGCATAGTTACTTTTAATGATAAAAATAGAAGGTTTCAAAAGGTTCCCTTATAGTAGCAAAAGGTGTGAAAGTAGGCACCTTATATATTTGTATAGGTCATACTATTCCTTCTACTTTAATTGTTTAAGAGAAAAATGAATGTTCAAGAATAGTTGTTGTAGTTGAATAGGGAGAACATATAGTTGTGATATAGTGTTATGACACCACCGACTTGGGCACATGAGTGAGAAAGGTATGGAATTAATTTATTCAAAGAAAATTTTACCACGTACGAAATGTGTTAATATGGATTTTTGTGAAAGTTGTGTGTATTAGAAACAAAAGAGACTGATTTTTGTGAAGAGAAGGAAGGAAAAGAAAAATGAGAAATTAGAGCTTATGCATATAGATGTATGTGAATCAACTCAGGTATCTATTATTGGTGGCTCTCATTATTATGTTACATTCATTAATGATGCAACTAGAAAGGTATGGGTTTATTTCCTTAGATACAAATCTAATGTATTTCAAACTTTTAAGAAATGGAAATGCTTGGTTGAAAATGAAACTTGTAAGAGATTAAAATGTCTTAGATTTGATAATGGTGGTGAGTATTGCAGTCATGAATTTGAATATTATTTCTCCACTAATGGTATTTGCAGACATAAAACTATTCAAAGGATTCCATAAGAAAATGGAGTGGCTAAACACATGAATAGAATAATAATGGAGCTTGTAAGGAGCATGAGGTTGCATGTTGGGTTGCCCTTAAACATGTGGGTGGGGGATGTCAATACTACTATATATTTGATTAATAGAGGCCCCTCTACTCCTTTGGACTGTGGTATTCTAGAGGAAGCAAGGACTGGTAAGAAGGTGGGTTATCCTTTTCTCAAAACCTTCGGTTGTGAATCATTTGCACACATAGATTTTGAAAACAGAACTAAGTTGGAAGCTAAGTCAAAGAAATGTATATTTTTTGGATATGGCATTGATGAATTTGGTTATAGGCTTTGGGATTTAAAAAATCATAAAATTGTAAGAAGCGGGGATGTCATATTTAATGAGAAAGTGTTGTACAAAGATCTATTGTAGCATCGTAAGAAGAAAGAAAATGATTATGTTGTGCTAGATGATTCTCCAAAAGATGATGTTCTAGTAGTTCCTCATGATCTGGACCAACTGCTACAACAAATACCACATACCCCAGTGAATGTTAGATGGTCAACAAGGTTAAGTAGACCTCCAAAAATATTTTCTCCTTCTTTGTATTCTATTTTACTTACTACTATTGGTGAACCTAGATGTTATGATGAAGTTGTTAAGGTGGATACAAAGATTCAATGAGAGTCTGTAATGAAAGAAGAAATGGATTCTTTGCTAAAAAATAAGGCATGGGATTTATGCAAGTTGCCTATTGGTAAAAGGTCTTTTTAGAATAAATGGGTTTACACATTGAAAGAAGAGGATGGAGGTAAGACAAGATTTAAAGCCAGGTTAGTTGTAAAAGCATTTACATAGAAAAAGAGTATTGATTTTGATGAGATATTCTCTCATGTTGTTAAAATGACTTATATTCACATTATTTTAAGTATTGTTGTAATGCCCCACCAAGGGATCCAAAGAATTAACCTAAAGTTTCACTAAGTTTGGTAGCATTTTTTTTTTGAAACATGAAAGTAACCATTCATAACATAGTAGCAAAAGCAATGACATCATTCAACTAAAAGTAAACATAAACATACATAACATGTTACATTCTTAAAGGATCCCTTAACGTTGAATCACAATTAAATCAACTAATATTAATTCTATCTAATTCCATTTAACATAAAATAATAATGAAAAGTCCAACGATCTTAAATTACATTTTCCATTGCTCGATCATCCACTGTACACACCATAGGGTATGAAAGGCTTAAAAGAATATACATGTGTGGAAATAAAGTACATCATCATCATT